>JASWHV010000020.1:35900560-37115237 GCA_030760725.1 Neostapfia colusana
CAAAGAAATCAAGGAGTTGATCAAAGAAAACAAGGCCCCTGGATTTAGAGAAGATGAGAATGGTATCATATGACATGGTAAAAGAATATGTGTGCCAGACATCAAGGAAATAAAGAAGTTAACTTTAAAAGAGGCTCATGATTTAGATTATTCTATCCATCCTAGAAGTACAAAGATGTATCATGATCTTAAGACAAGGTATTGGTGGTATGGAATGAAAAGAGATGTTGCAGAGCATGTGGCATTGTGTGACACATGTCAGCTAGTCAAAGCAGAACACCAAAGGCCTGCAGGGCTATTACAACCACTAAAGATACCTGAATGGAAGTGGGAAGAAATTGGGATGGACTTCATAGTGGGTTTGCCCAGGACACAAATAGGGTATGACTCAATATGGGTGATAGTGGATAGATTGACCAAAGTTGCTCACTTCATTCCACTGAAGGAAAATTATAACGGTTCCAAACTAGCAGAACTGTATATGTCGAGAATAGTCTGCCTACATGGTGTACCCAAAAAGATAGTATCAGATAGAGGTACACAATTCACTTCAGGATTTTGGCAGAAATTACATGAGTCTATGGGAACTCGATTAAATTTCAGTTCTGCATATCATCCACAAACTGATGGGCAAACAGAAAGGACCAATTAAATTCTTGAAGATATGCTCAGAGCTTGTGCTCTCAAAAATAGTAGGAGTTGGGATAAGAATTTGCCATATGCAGAATTCTCCTACAATAATAGCTACCAAGCAAGTATGAAGATGTCCCCATTTGAGGCTCTATATGGAAGAAGATGTAGAACTCTACTATTTTGGGATCAAATAGGTGAGAATAAGGTGTTTGGACCTGAAGTACTAAAATATGCACAAAAGAAAGTAAGAGAAATTCGCAATAATCTAAAGATAACTCAAACAAGACAAAAGAGTTATGCGGACATAAGGCGAAGAGAACTAGTCTTCGAAGTGGGAGACTATGTGTATCTCAAAGTGTCACCCATGCGTGGACTAAAGTGATTTAAAGTAAGAGGGAAGCTAGCGCCTCGGTATATCAAACCATTCAAGATACTGGAACGCAAAGGAGAGGTAGCATATCAGTTGGAGTTACCCTTCCGGTTGTCGGATGTACACGATGTGTTCCACGTATCACAACTCAAGAAGTGTCTGAGAACACCAGAAGAGCAACTACCAATGGATGAGTTGGATGTACAAGAAGATCTTTCATATACTGAATACCCTATCAAAATTCTTGACACAATGGAAAAGGTTACAAGAAACAAAAGAATTTGTATGTGCAAAGTTCAATGGAAACATCATTCAGAGGCCGAAGCTACATGGGAAAGAGAAGACGAACTCAAGTCACAATTCCCTAATCTTTTTCCTTTGTAACCACAAATCTCGAGGACGAGATTTTTCTTAAGGGGGTAGAATTGTAACCACCCAAAATTTTGATTTCCACAGACCCAAACCCTTTCCCCCTCTCTTCCCCATCGCCAGCCGAGGCTCAGCCACCGGTTCCTCCTTTCCCCATGGCAGCAACCGCCCCATCTCCCCTCTATTATCACATGTGGCAAAAACATTTCGGCCACGAGCAAAACACCCCGCCCCCTCTGCAACCGGCGCCCTCACAACCGCCGCCACTCCATCCTCTATAAAGCCAGCCCAACCCCGGTCATTTTCCCCCACCGGAACCCACTCATTCCTCTCGGTTAAGAAAAACCGCCCCATTTCCAATTCTCCAAAAACATCACCGAATCCTCAGTTCCAATCCCTTCCACGACGTCACAAGGCCTCAAGGACGAGTTCCCAACGAAAATTTCCAAGGAAAAACATGTAGAGAGCATCGCCGGCGAAGATCGCCGGAGTTCCTTGCTGTGGCCGTCGATAACACCTTTCCGGCTACTTCTGGATCCAAAAATCAACCCAAGTGAGTTCCCCATCCTCCCTCTCTCTTCTGATGCAAAGAGATCAAAAAACGGCGAAGAAACGGCAAAACCCGAAAGTTCCGGTGAGGCCGCCGCCGCTCGCCGGCGCGCGCAGCCGCCGGCCGCGAAGGAGAAGGGGGGTGAGGCGACGTGGCCGCTTCTAAGCCCTCGGATCCGGAGTGTGCGGCTAAGATTAAAACAAAATGTACCCCTTCGCTACATTAAATCCGAGCCATCCGATCAGAGATCAACGGTCCACGTTTAAAACAAGTTATAAATGTTAGATTTTTCTGGTTAGGCCCCTGGAGATTCAAATTAGTATGAAACAGTCCCTGTACTTTACAAAATAAACCTTAGGCTTTATAGAATTTAGGGAATTCACTGTAAACTAGCTAAATAGTTCCTGTGTATTTTGAAAATTTGCAAAATCATTCTGTAAATGCATTTTGAACCCTAGAAAAACTGAAAGTATTTCAATTTGGCCCAAATCAGTTTTAAAGTTGGTTTTAATTCTGTAATTAATCAAATTAGACTAAATAATTTCTGAAAAATGTTAGAAAATTATTAAAAGCCCTGATTAAATGTTCTGATCAGAATATTAAATTTGAAATTAAAAGTAATTAATCCCAAAGAGTGAAATTAATTATATAATGACAAATTAATTCTGAAAATTGAAATAAAAACAATATAGATCACAGAAAATTTATGGAAATTCATTAAATAACATAAGATTATTCTGTTTTTATACTTTTATGTATTTGAAGTTTCTGTAGTCCAGAATAATTATTTAAATGACTGAAAATGCATTTTTAGGTATTTGAAGTTTATGTATTTGAAAATGCATTTTTAGGTATATAATAAATAAATTTTTTGGAAACTGTTCCAAATACATAAATAGGTTCTGAAATGTAGAAAAAAGTAATATGAGTTCTGAAAATGATTGTAGTAATGATTTAAATGACTTTCAGGATTTAATTAATTATAAAAATCAACATATATACACATAAAATTCTAGAAGTTATTAATATCCCTGTAAAACTAGAAAAATGAGTATTCTTGCTGTAACAAAGATAACATAAAAGATATAGGTGCACAATTGAAACTTATTCTCATTTCAAACCACATAAAATGACATAAAATCAATAAGTGTATGAGTGTAATCAAATATGTATGCTTGAAATGCATTGTTGAGATTCTTATGGCATGTTTGGCATTGTTTTGTGTGTGCATATGAATGGCTAGAACCAAATCAAGAACTACTTTCAAATCTTCAAGAGCAAGAATTTGAAGTGAATCACCCTTCATTCAAAGGCAAGTGTTCCTTGACCACTTTGTTCCTATTCTAGGATAATTAGTTAGAATGTTTGCATAATGTCTTTAATATGAAACCCAGTGTAGGATGTTTCCATAGTTTCTTTGCTTTACCATTCCTTGCGAAACTATGGAGGGATTTAGATAGAATTTGTTGGTTATCATTTTATGTGCTTAGTCATGCTTAGAATGTAGAAAATGAATGGGACGTAGATGTTACTCGTCTTGTGGATTATATGAAAGACACAAGTGTGTGTCATGGTGTTAGGAATCTAGACAGACTGGTTGTTTTGGTTGGTGCTTCGTGCACGAGACTCGGGAATGAGTTAGTGTCTGTCTTAGATTCTAAGGACCGGTTCATGGAACAGTTAACCCGGCTTTACAGTGCCAACACAAGACTAAGATGGGGCAGCTTGGCCAATTAATTAGGAGTTTGCCGGTATAGTATGAGTGTTTGGATGGTGCGGGGAATGGGAGTCCATTTTTGACTGCCCTAGGAACTGCAAGGCTCAAGAGGGGGCTTCTGCAGGGAGGGTTTACTCCCAGGAACCGCAGCGGTGAAACCTCAGTGGGCCTGTACTTGCCGGTAGATCCTTTGTAAAGGCCATGTAGTGATCTCCTAATCGCACACCCAAGGAAGTGTGTAATGTGGCTTGTAACCACGGATATCAGGGAGGTTCTTAGTCCACCTGGCAACAGGGATGAAATCACTACTTGTGGGTAAAGTGGTACAATCTCTGCAGAGAACCAAACTGTCATGACAGCCGTGCTCACGGTCAAGAGCGGCTTGGACTTGTCCATGATTAGAGAAACCTGGATGTGAGTTGAAAGAGGTTGTTGGGTGGTGTAGCCTAACATTAATGACTTAATTATGAGATTGGTGGGATTATCACTTAGTAAGATAGGTTGCTAATCAAAGCTAAGGCTTAGGATTAATGCATAGTGCTTAACCATGTTAACCTTCACTTGCTATTGGCCTTCATAACATTCTTTCCTACACTTGCTGAGTACCTTCGGTACTCAAACTTGCTTTTGTTATATATCATATGTTGGCTCAGGTGCAAATGAAGATATAGACTTTGATGAGGAGGACTTCGATCCCGAGGAGTTATTCTAGGTTGGCGAAACCCCCGGGCAACGCCTGTGGAACTGGCGCTAGAGTCTTCCGCTGTTGTGTTATAGTGTAGTGGTACTCTTAATTGACATTTCATGTACTATGATGTAATATTATGTTGTACGGTGAACTTGGCTTGTAATATAATGATATTACACTCTTGTCAGCACATGTATGAGTCAACTGATCCTGGCATACATGTGAGAATACGCTCGGATGTTCCTTATGGAAAATCGGGTGTGACACTCAGCCCTAGCCATTGATCATAGAGGGAGAATTTCAAGATTTTCTCCCGGGCGGCAGAAACTTACCTTGAAGTATGGAAATGCAAAATTCATCCTCAAATCGTGTTTGTTCTGTTTCAAACTTCACACACAGGATCTTAACTGACTATCACACCTCCTCCATCTATTTTAGACCGAGAAATTGAGTGTAGAGCGAGGAATCTGAGTTCTTTTTGAGGGAATACCGCTGGAACATATCGGGCGCACGGTGCCGATAGGTTTGGAGCGCACCCCGGCTTGTTTAGACCTCATGTCGGTCTTCTAAACGATCTCCTGGTGATTTAGAGCCCAAGAACCGACCATTTGGTGGAGAATTCACCGTGCACGACCTCGCCGGAGCCCTAGGGTTTGCTGTTGCCGATGCGCCCTGTTTTCCGATGAGTTTCAGCCGCCGGCGACCTCACCAACAGGTTCAGCGTGGAGGAAATGGGGGGGGGGGGGGGCGGCCAGCAGGGGGACTGGAGGTGGCTGGGAAGGTCCTTTCCGGTGACCCTCGCCGGAGGGAGCCACCACTGCCCTGTTTGGCGCGAGGCTGAAGGTTAGGGATGACAGGTGGGACCCACGGACAGTGTTTAAACTTTTCCAGATTTTCCTAGTTCGGTTCAAACTTTGGAGAGCCATAACTTTGTGTAGGAACCTCCAAAAATTGTAAAATAATTTTTTTTGTATTCCTCTCAAAGAGTACTATCCATAGGTGCAGCCCAATATTTATGAAAATCTCTGGATTTGGCTCATTAATTAATTTAAGGAAAATATTGTAGGAATTTTTAAAGGAGTTCTGGTTATTGGAAAATAACAAAATTTGGATAGGAAATTTTTCCAAATATCCTTGAACTCCAGTACAAATTACAGAGGCATTGGACTTCATTTGCTTGACCAAATGTTGGTTCAATCTTGTATGTCTCTGAAAATTTGGAAAAATAACAGAAAGATTTTCAGCTTTTAGCTCCAACTTCTAAATTCCATATCTCTGTATAGGAAGCTCCAAAAATGGTGAAACCAAGTCCTATGGACTCATGAGACTATCAAGGTTCTGAAAAACCACATTTGGAGCATGCCAAGACCCTAGAATTGCCATAGGATTTAGAGAAGCCAAATAGCTAAGAAAATTCTTTAGGCCACATCTTTCATCAACATTGTCTGAAATTTTGTAAGCCATACCTATATAGGATCTATGGACCACTGTAAAATTTTCAGAGCAAGTTGAGATCATCTTCTCAAGTTTCTGCTAATCCTTTCTAGTTTCATCCTTATATCCTTTATCTAGTTCTTTGAACTTGAGTTCCAAAATTCTCCAATGCTCACAAAGTTCCTGTCTCTGTTCCAGCACATAGCTAAACCAAATTCTCGAGTCTTAGTTAGTTAGAACCCTTTCTTAAGTCATAAAATATTTTTGTTTTATAATGTCTTTACTTGCAACATAAAACTGTGCATATTCATGTCGGTAGGAAATACGACGAAGGAGGTCGACGGACAACTTGACTCGGAGCAGCAGGTTGAGGCTTAACTCATCGCCATGCTACTGACTATAAAGTAGAACTAAACCTGCAGCAACATAAGGCAAGCCCCGGTTTGCATTTAACAGCTTTTACTTACATTCTACTTTGTACCACTTCTATTGGTCTAGTATGTATTGTGCATTAGGTCAAGGTGATTGATACTCCAAATGCATGTCCCACAAACCCTTGGAGTTAAAGGGTATAATAGGTTACTTTCATGTAGTTTCTGCTAGGCTTAAGTTGTATAGGATCCAGTACAATTCGGGTAGTTGGAAGCTACTCGCGAGTTTAGGATGTTAGTTCAGCGGGGTATGATTCTAGAGAATGAAAGTTCTGGAATGGAAAATGAGACCGAGCAGAGAGTAGGAGCTGCAGGACGTTGGGCCTGTGTGGCTGTAGCTCTGTTTGTGTCGGTTAAGGACCAATGCGTATGCCGCCCTGCTGAGCAAGTTTGAACAGTACCAGATGCATACTGGAATTGTGGGGGTCCAGGAAACCGATATAACTCGGGTACTCTCGTGTCGAAACTTATACGGCCGTCCTTTGGGGGCTGGTGTCAGAGGTGTAAACCCACTAGCGGAGCAACTTCGACGTGTTCCGGGTAGTGGCCCTTCTGATGGGTCAGCAGAACTGGTTCGGCATTGGAGTGACGGGTGAAAGGTTGCTGCATACAACGTAAGAAAGAGGTCTTGTATGAGTCTTTCGAGGCGTGTGTATGTGTCGTGTATTCCGGGTGTGTCCTGATTGCAATCACCGTCCCTCGCGGTTATATGAGTACCACTTGTTCACTGAGTTGTGACGTAGTAATTACTTCCAGATAAAGTGAGATGAATCATTGCTGTTGTGAAGTTCTTAAGCTCATTGTATTGCCAACCATGTATGCTTTAGTTGTAGAGCTCACTAAGTTTATTTTCCTCTTTGGGCATCACCACATCGGAGAAAAGCGTTTCTTGTTTGATTGTGGACTTCCGATGTGAGGGCTGCCTAAGGCATAATAATCTGCTGCTATTAAACTAAAAGTAAGGATTTTACATGTAGGTGTGTCATTATCGCATCATACTTTTCCTATGTTAGTAATCCCTGCATGTAGAGTTCCATGTTTAGGAGTGTCGGTTAAGTCTTGCTGAGCCATCGTGCTCACGGTTACATTATTAGTGTTTTGCAGGTTATAAAATTTGCTATGAAGATGGTTGTTTGGTGAGCCATCAGAGACTCACCGGAAACCCTGCCGCTGCACTTATCTTTGTGGAAGCTAGTATGAAGCGTCCGCGGGCAGGACGTTTTCTCTTTGGCATAGTTAGGACCGAGAGTAAGTGTGTATGTATATTCTGCTGTGTGTACCCTCGTGGTACAATATTTTGTAAATGACATTATCTTGAGAAATAAAAGACTTTGTACTTTATGGTTCTTTTCGTGTATGCTGTTCGATGCCGCATCGCACGACACCACCCAATGTGTATTCTGGAGTGTGGATCCCGGAAGGGGTTCCCCACAGGCGTGGTATCAGAGCCACATTGGGAATAGCACGCATGAAAAGAGCTTATTTTCAAAAATTTAGAAGTATACGAGTGAGGAACGTATAGTATGCTCACATAAGGATTATTAGTAGCATAGTTACTAAAGGTGGCAAGCTAACAGTGTGTTAGTATTCAGTATTTCAATTCTGTAATGACGCACCTACGTAGAGGTAAGAATGGTAAGGAACGTCACCGAAAGCGGATCAATTTCGGTTAGCTCCCCCTGATGAGGAAAGTGGTTCAGGGTATAGGTCTCATAGCTTGGTGTGAGATGTCAATATGAAACTCTTGAACTCTTCATGTTCCTGAGTTCATATGAAACGCTGGTCCCTGGCGTGCATTAGGCAAGAAAGTGGAAACCCCATCATGTGATCGGTAACACGATAGTGTGTTCTTCTGGAAATAGCCTACGAGGACATACGCAGCGCTCGCCATCGGCGTACCCTGCAGGGTAGTAGGTGGTATCTGTTGGGTTGATATCATTCCCAACCGTGACGACCCGTTCGCGCTCTACTGGGGTTCCCCGTCGTGTGGTGTGGAAACGCGACCATGTACCTTGAGACATGACTTGACTCAAGGACGGCCCGTATGGCAATGATACGGGGCGTATGTTTTTACTATGATATGGACCTGCCTGAAATGACAACCCTCTTGTGTGCATCGTTATTGATTGCTTTTCTGCAGGTACCTTAACCACGAGTAGAACATGTCGTTTAGAAAACGTGTGTGAGTGATCGTTTTAGTGCCACCACTTGAGACGTATATGCCGGTGTAACGCCGGTTAGGATTTTGATTTGGTGAGGAAACGTAGTACCGTAATATGTCTTAACTGCATGAAAATGAAATTTTTAAAGAAAAGAGTAAATTTGGAGTCTAGGATTCCATTAGGGGTTAATGAACTCCTATATTGCACTTAGAGTCAATTGGGAGTATATTTTTCATCTCAAACATTTAGAAACCATCTCCCCTGTTTTTGGCAGAATTTTTGCTGAATTTGAACAGGGCATAACTTTTGATTGGTTGAACCAATGAAGGTGAGGATACATTTCTGGAAAGGTTTTGAAGTCTTCTATAACTTTTCGGTGGAACTCCAGAACAGAATTCCCCTCCAAATGGATGAAAAATCTTAGATGAGTGTTAACTGTCCAGAAACAGGGCAGACCAAAAATACTCTCTGGAATTTTCTGTATTTCGACCATAACTTCTTGTAGAAAAATCTTTAAGGGTCATGTAAGAACTCGTTGGAAGGTTTGTGATATGTTCTATAACTTTGTAGTTCAAAGGTTCTCCAGATTTGGAGTTTAATTGTATGAAATCTTGCGAACAAAACAGCTATTCCCAAAGGAGGTGCTGTCAAAATTATTCCAGATTTCTGTCAATTTGAAATATCACAACTTCTGATACAGAACATATATGAAGGCAAGTAAAATACTCGTTGGAAAGATATTGAAGTTATTTACAACTTTGATATTCAACTTGAGACATGAAACTGCCATTTTCATAACCAAATTCTGGGATTAAGGTCCAAGGGTCATACTGAACAGAGCATTGCTCATTGCCCATGTAACTTAGGACTTGTTGTGGACATGAAGGTTTTTATACTTCTCTAAGTTCCATGACATATTCATTAGTTATATTTCATCATTCCTTGTTGTTTGTTTAAGAGTTTGACAAACTTCAACAATCATTGGTTATATTTCGGAATTGTCAAAAACCTTGTTTCCTTCACGTATGTTGCACTGTTGATGTGATGTTTTTACGGTTAATAATTTTGAGTTCAAGTTGAGTACATCTTGGATATTAACCGTAAATTGCTCACTCTTGCAGTATGGATCATACTCATTCCGGGTATGGAATTGGTGGTTCCAGCTGGGATGGAAATGATTCGTCGCAGCGACGATCACCACCATCATCAACCGGACTGGTGGAGGTGTTGGGAAGAATGGCTGAGTCTCTTGAGTTATTGGTGCAGCAAGGCATCCGACAAGAGACCTCACAGCAAAACCCCACACTGAACACATTGGATTTTCTAGCAAGACGACCACCGGTATTCTCTGAAGCTAAAGAAGCCTTGGAGGCAGATCATTGGCTCCGGGTGACTGAATCTAAATTGGGAATGCTCCAGTGTGATGAATATGAGGAGGCTCTATTTGCCGCTCAGCAACTTCATGGATCCGCTGGGGCTTGGTGGTCTGAATATCTTGCTAAGATCGCTGAAGGCCATCGTGTGATGTGGACGGAGTTTCGTGATGCTTTCCATGAACGTCATATTTGTGAGGGCATCGTCAAAACCAGAATTGAAGAGTTCTATGAACTCAAACAAGGAGGCATGAGTGTTATGAAGTACTTTACAGAATTTAACCGTTTAGTACAATATGCATCCGCTTATGTGCATAACGAGACGATGAAGTGTCATTACTTCTTCTGAGGCCTCGATGTGAAGCTTCGGACAAAAGTGGCACAATGCAATAAAGGGAATTATAGCGAGTTAGTCAATGCCGCTATGATTCAAGAAATAGCTGAACTCGAGCATAAGGAAAGTAAGAGGAAGAGAAAATTATCAGTGGCAAGTACGGGTGATTATCATCAAGAACAATCGGTGATATATTGCTTACCATCCGGGGTGGAGATTCAGTCCTTTGACGGACCACCTCAGATGCAATACTGTCCATATTCACCCATGGAGGTTCAGCCACTGCTGCAACAGCAGCAAATGAGTAGTTGTGCACCCACACTTCAACAAGGTGCACAAGAATATCAGTCACTTTCATATTATGAAGATCCTGAGCTCGCATCGTACGGTACTCGTAGCGATGTAGAGCATATTTCTCAGGAGGGTCAAGTGACCCAGCAAAGCAGCAGTCACATGTCATCTCAAGCTGCAAAGAAATTCTGTGGTCGGTCAAGGAGAACATCACTGAAAGTGGGAAACGTAAACTATATGGCAGTTGAAGACGTTCCCGTAGGAGAACCCGTGTTGGCGGGCATGTTCAGCCTACGTGATCAGCCCACGCTCGTGTTGTTCGACTCGGGTGCTACACATGATTTTATCAGCAAAGATTATGTGGTTAAGCACCAAGTACCATCAACCACCTTGGCCGCATCTTATCAGATTAATTCACCGGGAGGTAGTAGGACAGCGGACAGGATTGTAGCTCGAGCACCTATATGTTTGGATGGCCGGATATTTCCTACTACTCTTATCATCCTGGAAGGCTTGCGGATTGACATAATCTTAGGAATGGCTTGGTTGACGCATCACCAAGCTATCTTTGATATTAGTTCATGAACGGTGCAGCTGAATTCAAAGAAGCACGGGCAACACACGTTGATTCTGAGAAATGTTGCACCGGAAGTCACTGCTGTCCACACTGTTGAAGCTAAGAAACTTGAGGACATTCCAGTGGTCCAGGAATATCTGGACGTGTTTCCCGATGATCTACCGGGCATGCCGCCTGATCGTGAAGTGGAGTTCAAAATTGAACTAGCACCGGGAACCACACCCATATCTCGGAGGCCGTATAAAATGGCACCGAAAGAACTCACGGAGCTGAAGGAGCAGCTGAATGATTTGTTAAACAAAGGTTTCATTCACCCCAGTTCATCACCGTGGGGATGCTCCGCGCTATTCGTCAAGAAAAAAGATGAGACTTTGAGGTTATGTGTGGACTATCGTCCGCTCAATGCCATGACGATCAAGAAAAAGTATCCACTACCACGCATCGATATGCTTTTCGATCAACTAATGGGTGCTAAGGTTTTCTCAAAGATGGATCTTCGGTCCGGATATCACCAGATAAAAATCCGGGCGGAAGACATACCCAAGACGGCATTCTCGACGAGATACGGGTTATATGAGTATCTCGTCATGTCATTCGGACTCACTAATGCTCCGGCTCATTTTACGTATTTGATGAATTCAGTCTTCATGCCGGAGCTGGACAAGTGTTGTGGTCTTCATCGACGATATCTTGGTATATTCTAAGTCGGAAGAAGAACACGTCGAGCATCTGCATATTGTGCTCCAACGCCTACGGGATCACAAACTATATGCAAAATTCAGCAAGTGCGAGTTCTGGATCAACCAAGTGCCATTTCTTAGACACATTATTTCTTTGGAAGGCATTGCGGTTGATCCAAGTAAAATTGTCCAAGTGCTGAATTGGAGTTCACCGAAATCAGTCCATGAAGTCCGTAGTTTTCTCGGTTTAGCGGGTTACTACCAGAGATTCATTCCGAATTTCTCCAAAGTCTCTAAACCTATGATGGAACTTTTGAAGAAAGGCAACAAATATGTGTGGAGTGAAGCATGTGAGGAGGCGTTCAAAGCATTGGTAAAGCACCTCACAACAGCCCCGGTGTTGGCGCAGCCCGATACAACTAAGGCTTTTGATGTTTATTGCGATGCATCCGGCATCGGCCTTGGCTGTGTGCTTATGCAAGAAGGGTGAGTGGTCGCATATGTGTGGTGGACCGGAATCCGCCCATCCAGGATCGCAGAGGGTGGTGCCGCGCGATGCGACACCCGACAGCACACGTCATAAGAACACATTATATTACATGGGGAAAACAAACTGAATGTACAAAGTAGTACATTTCTCAGTTACAAACGAGGGTCTTTATTACACAGCGGAAGTTCCTTTTGTACAACTCACGCCGCCTACCTAGAGAAAGTCGGTTGCCCAGCCCTAGGGCAACCCACACTAGCTGCACGTCTCAGCTCAGCGCGGCGTGTACGGCTCCCACTCAGCCGTGGTCCCCGACGGAGGGTAACCCTCGCCGGTGGACTCGTACTCCGAGTCCATGGGTGGCTCCTCACCTGAAAAACACTTAAGCAGCAACCGTGAGCACGATGGCTCAACAAGGCTTAACCGACTCACCTAAGCATGAAACTCTACATGAGGTGTACAATGACATAGGTTAGTAATACTGCAGAAAAGGGACACGCCTACAAGTTCATCCTTAGTTCATCTTTTAGCAACAAGTTAACAGTTCAAAAATCTGAAATTTAGTAAGCAATATTTGGTGGCACACATGTAGCAATACAATTATATCATAACAGCAAGATTTAATCATCAGATTTCATACATTAGTCTACGTTACGATGCAGTGAACAAGCGGTACTCGTCACCACGAGGGACGGCGAATCGACTCGATATACACCTGCAGGGAAACCCAAAGAGCACGTCACGTACGCCCACCCGTGGAGCTGCACAGCATGCTCACTCGATGTCGTACGGGACAACCTTTCACCCAACAGCCCAAACGTCGAACCGGTTGCACCGAAATGAGCAGGAGGTTCCCCACACGGAGCATCTCTCTATGCCCGTTGGCAGATTTCCACCTTGCTGCCCTCAGCCTACACCTATAAACCGGTGCGTTATGCCTCGACGCCCGGAGGTTTAGGCTACATCGGTTTATCGGGGCCCATATATCCGATATGCCTTCGGTACGTTCAATACTTGTTCAGCAGGGCCGCACACGGATCGGTCCTCAATTGACACGGGCAGGGCTGCGCACACAAGACTTCCTCTTGCTGCGCCCTAGCCCCTGCCTAGTCTCATTTTCATTACTAAAGTGATCTCACATCACTCAACCGAACCCGTGTGTCCCAAGCCTAAACTCGCGAGTAGATTCCAACTACTCGACTTGTACCGAAGTCCTATGAATTATTAAGCATAGCCTGTCTACTCGAGATCTTAGACACTACCCTCACTCTTATGGAAAGATTCTGGTCATGCAAGTGGGGTTCCATCCATCCTATACCTAATGCACAATCATACTTCACACTATATATGTAAACAAAGTAAAACTTTACAAAAGAGTTAATGCAAAAAGGGGCTTGCCTTGTTGCTGCTGGTCAGGAGTCAGTTCTTCCTCTGGAAGCAGGAAGTCGAGAACCTCCGGAGCTCCCTCGCCTTCAACGACTACACGTTATTGAAATACTACATGTTAATGAATATGCAAACAAGTTTATTGTAATACTGCTGCTATTATTTCTAATCACCAGTTTCTAACAACTGGAACTCTGTTAAAGAATTTAAAAATGGAACTGGGGTTTAGTGGTTTGGGTTTGGACCTAAGTACATGGTTAAGTGCTAAGTGGTTTTCCCCCTTTTCCATATTAATCCCTCAAGTGGTTAAACAAGACAGGGGTGATCCAGAGCTCCAATGGAGCTGAGAATTTTTGTGTGAGTTCCTTGTCAAAAGAAAACCCTCTGGACCAATTATTAGCACTTTTCCTTGAATGGTTTGCTCAGAATAATTCTCTTAGGAAATAAGCAAAGAAGAATTAATTCTGAGGTAACACCTATGTTCATGCCCAACTTAATGAACTAAAATTTCACTTGCAGCTCATAGAGTTTGCATGAATTTTCTTAGCATTTTTGGAGCTAAGAATTGCCCAGAACTGAATTTCCAAATTTTGGAAATTCTCTGAAAATGTTTCTGTATTCAAATGAGCACATCACCTTCAAATTTGAATTGCTCTGATCAAATATACCCCAATTGGTCTGAAACTTTTACAGGGGTTTACCAACATCCTAGAGAACATTCTGGCAAAATTTGAGGATTTTTGGATGAACCAAACTCCCTCTAAAATTCTTTTGCTGAAAAGCTTTAAAGAATTTCCAAGAATTAATTAATGGGTTTCGTACAAATTGGGTTTTATATTTGGACAGAGCTAGGCAAGATGAATCCAACCCAATATGAATCACTAAATTTGGAGCTTCCTAGCAAAAGTTATGGAGTTCTAAAGTTTGGGGGAATTCTGGAATTCGAATTAACCGGGAAAAGTTCAAATTCCTGACAGCGGGCCCGGCCCCCACGTGTCACCACCTCAGCTGCGCCACACGGGGCCACAGGACTGTTTCCGCGTGTTCACAGCTGATCCAGTGCAACAGAAAATCCCTGCACTGTGCATCGAGGGACTGACAAGCGGGCCCGGCCGGCTCGTCTTCTTCCTCGAGCCCGCCCTTTTTCCCGCGCCGCCCCCTCGCTGGCACACCTCTGAAGCTCGCCGGACTTGGCTTCCCTACCGCCTCTCGGCCGGAAACTCGCCGCCTGGGGCTAATTTCGTGCACTGAACACGATGCCACCGACTGCTCCGGTCGGCGGTGGCCCTAACCTAGCCGGCGACGGTGCAGCGGCTTGGACTCCTTTCGGTTATGGCACCCGGCCGACTTAGCCCACCAAAACCTTTGTGGAACGGCTCTACAGCACCGGGGGATCTCAGAGAAGGTAGACAAGGCCATGCCAGGGCTCGGGAAGAGCTCTAACCTAGCCGTCCCCGTGAGTCCGACCCTTCCCGCCATAACCGCGGTTGGAAAACCGGGAAATACGCCGGCTACAGCCAAAATTAAACTAGGGTTGCGAAGCAAACTTGGGCGCCGTCAAGTCTAGCTCCTGTGAGTGCAGTTTGATAAACTCTAAGCAAGCATATGCCAGGAATTTGTGGGTTTCTTACCCGAGGGTAGTTCTGCACCGGTTGGAGATGTTTTGTGAAATTCGCCGGCGATGATCGGTCACTGGTTCTAGGCTTTGGGGTCGAGCAGCGTGGAGCCTAGGCGCGTCCAAAACTGCTCCTTCTTGGTCGTGACAAGTCCTCTGCCGAGCTGCCCACGGGAGCACCTTGGCTTGGTTCTTCCCGGCTGCCGCGAAGAACGTCGTTTGCGCGGTTTGTGGTGGCTCAGCTCGACCGGAAGTGGTGTGGGGAGTGCGGAGGTCTGGGGATGCTGGTTTGCTGAGTTGCCGACGTTGGTATGCGAGAGACGATCATTCCCAAGTGAATGGATCACAGCGGCTGCTCCTCGGCATTCTGTCGTGCGAGAGGGCGGTGGCTGGGGGTCGGCTCGTGGTCGTGGCGAGCTGGGGCACGGCTGGGAGTTACTGCGCCCCCACGAGGAGCTCGCCAGCGCGCGAGGGGAGAGCAGGAGGTGGCGCCTGGCGTTTCTCGGTGTGTCACGGTGGAGCCTCGGCTCTGTTCCGAGTGCAATACTTAGCCCCTAAGGCTGTTGACTTTTGTGTAATTTGATCCTCCCCAATGACATGTGGGACCCACTTGTCAGTGCTCCCCCACCCCTCAAAAGATCTCCAAAACTTGGCAAGAGATGAATTCAAATGTTTGGAGTTTCAAACTGACCTACATTTGTATGGTTGGGCAAATCTCCCCCAAATTCAAATGTATATTTGAATTCTTGCACATTTGGATCCTTTTTGGACAAATGGGTAGCAAACCTTTTCAAAAATTATTGAAACTTTGCCTCCCCACTAATTGGGACCTGAGGAATCCAACTATGCACTTTGATCTTTGTTTTAGCTGCTGCAATCATGAGTTTGAATGCAACAGTTTTGAATCACCCCCTCATGTGTCATGTGTAAAATTCCCACTTTGTGAAAGTGAAGGCTTTCCCCTCTAATCACTCTTTTGATGGAGGTTACTTGCTCTTCCCAATATTTGCTAAGATATCCACAACAAAAGCTGTGGTGTTGTGAGGTGAAGAAAATTTTTTGCAAGTCCCTTTTCTTGGGCTTTTACAATATGGATCCAGACAGCTTCGGAATCATGAGCAGAATTATCCGACACATAATCTCGAGCTAGCTGCTGTGGTTCTTGCTGTAAAGATGTGGAGGCACTATTTTCTTGGAAATTTAGTCCACCTCTACACCGACCACAAGAGTTTAAAGTACATCTTCACACAAAAGGAATTAAATATGAGGCAGCGAAGATGGTTAGAGTTAATCAAGGATTATGAACTGGAGATTTATTACCATCCTAGAAAAGCGAATATGGTTGCCGACGCACTTTGTCGAAAATCACATGTGCATAATATAACCATGGCTGCAATGGAAGAATAAGAACCGAGCTTGCGCTTGGTTCCTTATGGGTCGCTATTTAATCTTGCCCTCATTCCTACAATTCGTGATGAAATTATAGAGGCGCAAAAGAAAGATAAGGGCATTGTCCATATTCGGAAGAGAATAGACAAAGGAGAAGCTAAGTGCTTCCGGAAAGATGAGAATGGTACGCTATGGTTTAAGAACCGTATAGTCGTACTGAGGGACATGAAGCTTCGTAAGAAGATATTATACGAAGCTCATTTATCAAAATTTTCCATTCATCCGGGCAGCAACAAGATGTACCAAGATTTGAGAAACAAGTTTTGGTGGACACAGATGAAGCGGGAAATAGCTAAATACGTATCAGAGTGCGATACGTGTCGAAGGGTGAAAGCAAATCACATGAAGAAACCTGGTTTGCTACAGCCCCTCCATATTCCAGCATGGAAGTGGGAAGATGTGAGTGTAGATTTCATTGTCGGGTTACCGCTCACATCTCGAAAGCATGATTCGGTTTGGGTCATCGTTAACCGATTAACCAAGTCAGCACACTTCATACCGGTGAATGTGGGATTCAATGCCAAGAAATATGCGGAGGTATACATTGACCAGATATTATGCCAACATGGAGTTCCAAGAACAATAGTTTCAGATCGTGGTGCATTGTTCGTTTCTTGTTTCTGGGAACAACTGCACGCATCTTTGGGAACCAAATTGCTTAGAAGCTCTGCAAATCACTCTCAAACCGATGGGCAAACTGAGAGGGTGAATCAAATACTGGAAGATATGCTAAGAGCACGTGCCATCCACCACGGTAAGAGCTGGGATGATCACTTACCGTTGGCGGAGTTCTCGTATAACAACGGTTATCAAACGAGCATAAAAATGGCACCTTATGAAGCCCTCTATGGCCGGAAGTGCCGCACACCCTTGAACTTGTGTGAATCCGGCAAGAGAGTTGTTTACGGGATTGATCTCGTAAATGAAGCAGAAGAGCAGGTAAGGCATATTCAAGCAAATCTTAAAGCCGCTCAATCCAGACAAAAGAGCTATGCGGATAAAAGACGTTGTCCTCTAGAATTTCTAGTTGGAGACCACAAATATCTCCGCGTATCTCCTATGAAGGGCATTCACTGATTCGGAGTGAAAGGAAAATTAGCTCCGCGTTTTATCGGTCCTTTCGTCATCATTGAAAGATGTGGACCCGTGAGCATACCGTCAGGAGTTACCGGTAGCTTTAGCCGGAGTTCATAACCTCTTCCACATATCTCAGTTGCGGAAGTGTTTCAAAGTTCCAACAGAGATCCTCACGGGAGGCATAGCAGATTTGAAGCCGGACCTCACTTATGTTGAGCATCCCACCCGAATAATTGATGAAAAGACTCGCGAGACCAGAAACCGGACGCTGCGATTTTTCAAGGTGCTATGGGAAAATCACACGTCCGACGAAGCTACATGGGAAAGCGAGGAGTATTTACAATGCAATCATCCGGAGTTATTAGAGGCTTATGTTCAATAGTCGTCCTCCCCACGTTGTTCTTAATTATGAATCTCGGGACGAGATTCTTTTTAAGGGGGGAGGAATGTAAAAGTCCCAAAACTTGTAAATGGAAAACTTTAGTGATGAATAAAGTTGAGTTTAAATCCATGAAATGGGACTTGCAAAAACTTTTCTAAACATATGAAGATGGTCATAAGCAAGCACATGAATTCAAGCCCCATTTGAATTCAAATGATCATTTAAATGCAAAGGTGGTCATTTTTAAATGAAGGATGCAAACTGTGGTTGTAAACCTCCCCTTTGCATCCACCAGATTAAAAGTTTGAATCCATAATTGAATTCTTCAGGTCCAAATTATGAGGAAGACAAATTTTGAGAAAATTTGGAGGTGCTTTGATATGTATATCAAAGGGACATATGAATTTCCTTGAAATTTGAATTCAAAATTTGAAACTGAGGTAAAACTTTTCAATTTGCCAAATGGTTTTTGAATTTGAGTTCCTCATGACTAAAGTTTGCACTGTGCCAAATTTGAGAGATTTTGGAGAGGATAAGGGGGAGAAGAGCAGTGGGGCCCACATGTCATAAGGAGTAGACTTACACAAGAAGCAAAAATAGAGGCTCTGTTCCACTCGTAGCCGCTGATCAGCTGCAGGCGCCACCGAGGCTTCACGGGGAGTATACCTCCTGGTTATGCTCTCACGCTGGTGACCATCTCCCGCCCTCATCCGCTCACGAGGTGCCTCATTCGCTCACAAACCGCCACACCGAGGCCCTGCTATCCCTCTCGCACAGAACCGAGCAAAAACGTCGCCACCTCTGTTCTCCCCATGGCCAGCCACCAACTGAACTTCTTTTGCTCGAGCTCTCCACACGAAAAAGCTGCGCCCACCAGTGCTCTAGCTGGACAGCCCGTCTCCTCCCCTGTCCCGAGCTTGTTTGCACCGGAAAACAGTAACGGTTCTGCAGCTCTCGGGTAAATGCTGAAATACCGAACTGGTCACCGTGGGCAGCCCAAACCAGGAGTGATCACGCCCAAGCAAGCCACCCCATCGGTGCACCTACAAGCCTAGTTGCTCACCTCCGAAGCTCAGCCCTAGCCATTGATCACAGAGAGAGAATTTCAAGATTTTCTCCCGTGCGGCAGAAACTGACCTTGAGGTAAGGAAATGCAAAATTCATCCTCAAATCGTGTTTGTTGTGTTTCAAACTTCACACACAGGATCTTAACTGCCTAGCACACCTCCTCCATCGATTTAGACCGAGAAATTGAGTGTAGAGCGAGGAATCCGAGTTCTTTTCAAGGGTATACCGCTGGAACATATCGGGCGCACGGTGCCGATAGGTTTGGAGCGCACCCCGGCTTGTTTAGACCTCATGTCGGTCTTCTACACGATCCCCTGGTGCTTTAGAGCCCAAGAACCAACCATTTGGTGGAGAATTCACCATGCACGACCTCGTCGGAGCCCTAGGGTTTGCTGTTGCCGATGTGCCCTGTTTTCCGGCGAGTTTCAGCCGCCGATGACCTCACCAACAGGTTCAGCATGGGGGAAAATGGGGGGGGGGGGGGGGGGGGGGGGAGGCCAGCAGGGGGACTGGAGGTGGCCGGGAAGGTCCTTCCCGGCGACCCTCGCCGGAGGGATCCGCCACTGCCCTGTTTGGCGCGAGGCTGAAGGTTAGGGATGCCAGGTGGGGCCCACGGGCAGTGTTTAAACTTTTCCAGATTTTCCTAATTCGGTTCAAACTTTGGGGAGCCATAACTTTGTGTAGGAATCACCAAAAATTGTGAAATAAATTTTTTTGGATTCCTCTCAAAGAGTACTATCCATAGGTGCAGCCCAATATTTATGAAAATCACTGGATTTGGCTCATTAATTCATTTAAGAGAATATTGTAGGAATTTTTACAGGAGTTCTGTTTATTGGAAAATTCCAAAATTCGGACAGGACATTCTTCCAGATATCCTTGAACTCCAGTAAAAATTTCAGAGGCATTGGACTACATTTGCTTGGCTAAATGTTGATTCAATCTTGTATGTCTCTGAAAATTAGGAAAAATAACAGAAAGATTTTCAGCTTTTAGCTCCAACTTCTAAATTCCATATCTCTGTGCAGGAAGCTCCAAAAATGGAAAAACGAAGTCCTATGGACTCATGAGACTATCAAGTTTCTGAAAAAACAAATTTGGAGCATGCCAAGACCCTAGAATTGCCATAGGAATTTAGAGAAGCCAAATAGCTAAGAAAATTCTTTAGGCCACATCTTACATAAACTTCGTCTGAAATTTTGCAAACCATACCTATATAGGATTTATGGACCACTGTAAAACTTTCAGAGCATGTTGAGATCATCTTCTCAAGTTTCTGCTAATCCTTTCTAGTTTCATCCTTCTATCCTTTATCTAGTTCTTTGAACTTGAGTTCCAAAATTCTCCAGTGCTCACAAAGTTCCTGTCTCTGTTCCAGCACATAGCCAAACTAAATTCTCGAGTCTTAGTTAGTTAGAACCCTTTCTTAAGTCATAAAACATTTTTGTTTTATAATGTCTTTACTTGCAACATAAAACTGTGCATATTCATGTCGGTAGGAAATACGACGAAGGAGGTCGACGGACAACTTGACTCGGAGCAGAAGGTTGAGGCTTAACTCATCGCCATGCTACTGACTATAAAGTAGAACTAAACCTGCAGCAACATAAGGCAAGCCCCGGTTTGCATTTAACAGCTTTTACTTACATTCTACTCTGTCTCACTTCTATTGGTCTAGTATGTATTGTGCATTAGGTCAAGGTGATTGATACTCCAAATGCATGTCCAACAAACCCTTGGAGTTAAAGGGTAGAATAGGTTACCTTCATGTAGTTTCAGCTAGGCTTAAGTTGTATAGGATCCGGTACAAGTCGGGTAGTTGGAAGCTACTCACAAGTTTAGGATGTTAGTTCAGCGGGGTATGATTCTAGAGAATGAAAGTTCTGGAATGGAAAATGAAATCGAGCAGAGAGTAGGAGCAGCAGGACGTTGGGCCTGTGTGTCTGTAGCTCTGTTTGTGTCAGTTAAGGACCAATGCGTATGCCGCCCTGCTTAGCAAGTTTGAACAGTACCGGATGCATACTGGAATTATAGGGTCCAGGAAACCGATGTAACTCGGGTACTCTCGTGTCGAAACTTATACGGCCGTCCTTTGGGGGTTGGTGTCAGAAGTGTAAACCCACTAGCGGAGCAACTTCGACGTGTTCCGGGTAGTGGCCCTTCTGATGGGTCAGCGAAACTGGTTCGGCATTGGAGTGACGGGTGAAAGGTTGCTGCATACAACGTAAGAAAGAACTCTTGTATGAGTCTTTTGAGGCGATTGTATATGTCGTGTATTCCGGGTGTGTCCTGATTGCAATCACCGTCCCTCGCGGTTATATGAGTACCACTTGTTCACTGAGTTGTGATGTAGTAGTTATTCCCAGATAAAGTGAGATGAATCATTGCTGTTGTGAAGTTCTTAAGCTCATTGTATTGCCAACCATGTATGCTTTAGTTGTAGAGATCACTAAGTTTATTTTCCTCTTTGGGCATCACCACATCGGAGGAAAGTGTTTCTTGTTTGATTGTGGACTTCCGATGTGAGGGCTGCCTAAGGCATAATAATCTGCTGCTATTAAACTGAAAGTAAGGATTAACATGTAGGCGTGTCGTTATCGCATCATACTTTTCCTATGTTAGTAATCCCTGCATGTAGAGTTCCATGTTTAGGAGTGTCGGTTAAGTCTTGCTAAGCCATCGTGCTCACGGTTGCATTATTAGTGTTTTGCAGGTTATAAAATTTGCTATGAAGATGGTTGTTCGGTGAGCCATCAGAGACTCACCGGAAACCCTGCCGCTGCACTTATCTTTGTGAAAGCTAGTAAGAAGCGTCTGTGGGCTGGACGTCTTCTCTTTGGCATAGTTAGGACCGAGAGTAAGTGTGTATGTATATTCCGCTGCGTGTACCCTCATGGTACAATATTTTGTAAATGACATTATCTTGAGAAATAAAATACTTTGTACTTTATGGTTCTTTTTGTGTATGCTGTTCGGTGCCGCATCGCACGACACCACCCAATGTGTATCCTAGAGTGTGGATCCCGGAAGGGGTTCCTCACACGAGGCTGGTTTTGAGCATAGGTGCCCATGTTAGGACGAGGCGCATGAGGCATAGGCACACGAGGCGCTTGCATAACAGGACGTTGCTGCGGTGGCTGATTAGGGCGAGGTGGGTTTGCAGGGCGGAAGGTAGAAGTGGACGAGCCATAATGTGGTGCAGCTGATGGCATGAAATGGGGACGTACATTGTTTCCTTGTGGCTGTCCTTGATATGGCATCTTCCTCTTGCCCTCTTGCTCGATCTCACGGATCTTGCTCTCAACCCAATAGCTTTGTCAACGAGCTTTTGGAAGTTTGCGTAGTCACTGTTGAGCAGCTGAACTTGGATCTCATTGTTCAATCCTCTCATGAACAAGTATTGCTTTCTTTGATCCGAGTTGACATCTTCTGGAGCATACCTTGACAGCTGTGTGAACTTGTTGAGGTACTCATTCACTCTCTTCCTTCCTTGGCGGATACCTTCATACTCTTGCCTTTTAAGCATCATGACTCCTGCAGGGACATAATGAGAGCGGAAACTCTCCTTGAATTCAACCCAAGTGATAGTCTCCTGGTTGACATGAGCATTACAAAGAGTGTCCCACCAATCAGCGGCTGCTCCCATAAGTTGGTGTGATGTGAAGAGAACTTTCTCCCGATCATTGCACTGAACAATAGCAAGCTTCTTTTCCATAGACTTCACCCAATCATTAGCCTCCATAGGATCATTGGCTTGTGCAAAAGTAGGCGGTCTAGTCCTCATGAACTCTCCCAATCTGTTGTGAGCCGGCGGTGGTGGCGGCTGTGGGGGGGCAATAACGGGGTTAGGATTGTTGTTGTTGTTGGCCTGCAGCTGTCCCAATGTTTGTATCATCATTTGCATGAGCTGGTTCTGCATAGCCATCAACCGTTCAAGGTTGCTTGCATCAGCCCCGGGGTTGGTATTTTTAGGAACTTCAATATTGCCATCCTCTTGTGGTTCGTTGTTACCACGAGCTTTCCTCCTTTGACGGTTGGAGTTTTCCCTCACCATCTGTGAGAGAGAGTAGAGTAGAATAGAAAATAGAAATTTAGATTGATCCCCCAACTATATGCATCAAGGTGTATGAACTAAGTATCTTCTTTTATTAATTTCAACCTATATGAGGATGTGAACACGTGCCGAAGAATTTCACGTCTCTCCACTATGTGTGGATGTGGACATCCGCTGAAGCATCCCACAACTCACATTAGCACACAAACCAAGCAATCATCACAAAAATTTCAGCATACCACTCTTATTCAAGCTACTACGATCTAAACGTTCCTATTACAACTTTATTCAATGGGAAACCTAAACTTAATCGTGAGAACCGGTGCTTTTCTCGCCATGTGACGGAGGTGGTCCATATACGGGCGCACGCCATGGTGAGTCGGCAGTCCATGTAGGGATAGATGACGCTGGTGCTCCATTTGCTCCCGCGTTGGCACGAGTCTCCTCCAGTTTTTCCAGCAAGTACAGCTTCTTGCGGAGGTAACGGATCTCTTCTTGTGCGCTTGCATAGCGATTTACTAACTGCACGAGCAACCTCTGAGACTTGTCAGCAGCTTGTGGGTTGGAAAGAGTTCCCTCATGGGGTCCAATGATTTCCCTTGTACCACTCTTCCGATATGGGTGCAGCTCAAAAGTAGTATTCTCAAGCTGCTCACGGAAGGCTAGCATATAAAAGTCCCAAAAATGTATATGAATAAAACCGAGGTTTGAATTCATATGTGTGGCAAATTCATGAAAAATGGGACTTGCTAAAACTTTTCTTCATGCAAAGTGCTACATGGATGTTCATCCAAAAAGAGGCTCACATTTTCATTTGAAGGTGTTGAACCAACAAGGATTTAAATACCTCTTTGCATGAAGGATTAAAAATCAGATTTCAAATTCAAAGTTCACCCCAAATTGTGGCCAAAAACATTGAGTACTCATGCAGCCATATAGTTTGGAATTTGTGGAAAAAGTTGGATGACAAACTTGTCAATGTAGGGTGTGCTCAAAAAGGAATTAAATGAAAGCATTTTCAAATTCAAACTGAATTCAGTTTGCAAGTCATATTAAAACTGAATTTGTCGAATTCAAATTCCAGCCCAACTTTGAAATTCAGAACTTTGGAATTGGAGAGGATTAACTTGAGATCTTTTGGGGGAGGAAATTGAGTGGAGGAAAGTGGAGCCCACATGTCATTGAGGTGAACAGTGTGACTTGCACTCAAAGCAATCGGTGCTGTTCCCTGTTTCTCATTTCACCGAGCAGTTTCCACCGTGTGCCACCGAGGGCTGTGGCTGCCACCTCCTTGTTGAATTTTGTCTCGCGCTGGCGACCGATTGAACGCCTCCTCGTGCCCTCGACGTGATCTACTCCCCCCACAGACCGAGCAACCGACTTTGCTTCCTCTTCATCGCGAGCAAACCTCGGACCGAGCCCCTCACACCACCACTGCCTCGGCTTGATCGGGAACCGGCAGAAAACTTGTGCCCACTCTCCTCCGATCTGTTAAAAAGCACCCCACACTCGTTGCTCACCTCCCCGACACAAAACCCGCCGAGTTCCGGCGTTTCCCGAGCCTTAGCACACTCATCCGCGGCGATGAAACACATACCGGCGGTCGGCTTCACATGGACTGCCCTCCACAGCGGCTGTCACGCCCGAGCAAGCATGGCCACGGGAGCGCACTACTGTGGTGCTGCTCTCCTCCAAATCTTGGAGCAAACCGTGGATCATCGCCGGCTAATTTGAAGATTTTGCTCCAGCGGCTTCAAACCGAATGTCCTGTGCTTAACTCCAAAATTCTCACTCTCTAATCCTCCTTAGATCATCAAACTTTGCACACACGAGCTGGACTAGCCGGCGAGCATCTTTCCTTTAGCAACCATGGCTTGAAACCCCCTTGGAGCGGCGGAATTTGAGCTTTTCCGAGCACTTCTTCGGCCGACCCATTTGCCGCCGTTCCCGAGCCATGTTGAAGCCATGTCAGTCTTCCCCAAGATTGAAGGGTGCTGTAGAGCTAGTTGGTCGAGTGTTTGGCAGTCTAGGAAGGTCGACCGACGGCGCCGAACGCTTCCCGTAGCCGCCGCACGTTGCCGGGGTACTTCCTGCCTGCCATCGGCAGCCCTAGAACACCCCACCATCGTGTTCCTCGACGTCCGAAACCCCCTAGCGGCGAGCCTCAGCCTGGGTGACGGCCGGAAACTCCGGTCCGGCGAGCACCAGTTCACTCCGACGAGGTGGGGGCGGTGCGCGCACGAAGCAGACGGCGAGAGGAGGAAGAAGGCGCGGGCGCCAGCCGTCAGCGGTTTAAATTTAAATTCTGGATCAGCTGTGGCTCGGGGATCCTCTGTGGCTGCACGCCAAAACCGAGTGACCCCGGTGTGGCTTCAATTCCAGTGGCTGGGGTTTAAACACGTAGGCCCAGTCAAATTTCAATAGGAAAAACAATTCCAGATTGTGTTCCAATTTTGGAAAATCATATCTTTGTGTAGGAACCTCCAAATTGAGTGATTCAAATTGGGTTGGATTTATTTTGCAAAGATCTATCCAAATATGAACTCCAATTTGTATGAATATCAATATTAAATTCTGGAAAATTCTTTGAAGTTTTTCTGAAAAAGAATTATTGAGGGAGTTTGGTTCATCCAAAAATCCTCAAATTTTGCCAGAATATTGTTTAGCATGTTTTTGTCCTTCTAGCAAATTTTCAGCTCCTTTGAGGATCATTTGAGTAGAAATTTGCTAAATACAAACTGCTGTGTTCATAAGAGTCCAGAAACATTTTCAGAAATTGTTGCCCACTTGTAAAATCTATTCTAGGCAATTCATAGATCCAAAAATCAAAGGAAAATTCAGACATACACAATTCTTAAAATGACATCACATTCCTAAAATGACAGCACCATGGCGATGTATCCATGACATTCCAAAAATGACATCAAGTTTTTGACTCTCTAACATGATTAGAGAAGTCGGGTATAGATTCCCACCAAATTGTAATGGTGCACTATAGACCATCTTATCAGCTGTTATTTTCCCACCCGGAGAGCATATTAAGTAAGAACTATTTGTGGGAATGACAGGCAATTGATATTTAATAACATAAGATTGACTTATGAAATTATGGGTGGCAGCGGAGTCAAAAAGTATGACTACGGGATGACCTAAATAAGAAAACGTACCCGCGAGGATGGGTTCGCCTTCCGGCACGTCTTCGATGGCTAAGTGGTGGACGTTGCCAGGTTTTGGTGCTGGTTTGTTGGGCTGATTACAGGGCTGATTAGCACCCTGATACGGTGCTGCACCCCTGCCCTGTCGCAGCTCGGGGTAGTCCCTCGAAATATGCCCGACACGGCCACACGTGAAGCACGTGTAAGGTGTCGGGGTCCCTCCGACTTGAGGACGGAATCCCGGTGCACGCGGGACCATCCTTTGCTGCTGCTGTTGCTGTGGTGGATACGATGGTCGGAAGCCAAGCACATTATATTGCCGACCGTGAAACTGAGGCGGTCGCGCCGGTGGCTGCCATCTCTGACCGGATGGTGAGCGATATACCACGCTGTATTTTTGTGGCGCCCCACCACTGCTGCTCATCAGCGCGCTGTGTTTCCTCTTATCAGAACCGCGCTCGCGCTGAGCATTTTCTTGTAGAATTGCGGCATTAACCAGATTGTTGAATGTGCCGTGATTGCTTTGGGCGAGATGGACCTTCATCTTGGAATTCAGGCCCCGGAAGAACGCGTTTCGCTTGTCTTCCTCTGTCTTTACAAATCCTGGTGCAGCCGGTTGAATGACCTGGAGTACTCATGAGCACTCCTCTCACCTTGTTTCAGCGCCAGGAACTCCTGGAGCTTCCTTTCCATAACACCGGGAGGTATGTGATAGGCGCGGAACACCTCCCAGAACTCCGTCCATGTGACGGCATGGCCAGCCGGTAATGAGGCGATGTAGTTTGCCTACCATGTACCTGCTTCTCCTTGAAGCTGTTGCGCTGTGTACAGCGCCTTCTGATGTTCGGTGCACCAAAGTAAACCGAACTTTGCCTCCAGAGTGCGGATGAAACTGTCCGCTTCCAAAAGCTCTTCGGCCTCCGTAAAGATCGGTGGATGGGTCGCAAGGAATTCTGAATAAGAACTTTGTTGGGGCTGGTGTTGCCCATTGTCTTGGCGTCCTCCTGGATGGGACGCATTCTGCTGCACCAGCATCTGCAGCAACTTAGTTTGCTCGTCGCGTGAGCCGAGCACTGCGGCGAGAACCTCCACAAGATTTCTTGGAAGTTCTGGCGCTGAAGGAGGCGGTCGTTGCTGCGTCGTGGTTTGCTCCGGAGGTGGAGACTCATCACCACGAACCTGACTAGGACCTCCCTCCTCTTGCGTGGACCATGTACGCACCATTCTGCATTCATACCATTCAAACGATCAGCACATGTTGGGTTATTTCATCCAGTCTATACAATAGTAGTGCGAGAATGGAATAAATAATACGCATAACAATCACACATATGGATAAAGTATAAACTTTATACAACATATACATCCCTGGACCACGTCACACGATTTAGTTCCAAAGTATGAACTTTATAGATTAAAAGTTCATTTCGACCATCGTGGGTCGCCACGGGATGTTAAGTGTGTTAGTCTGCGTAAATCCCTGCTATTGTACTGGACCCTAACATGTCCCCGCTTGAAATGATATTTGGAATGCTCAAACTTTTCGACTCCAACTTGCTGTTTTACAACAGCTGCTTGATGTCGAAATGTGAAACTTAATTGTTTTGGTTGAAAAACTTCAACATGGTGTTCACTGTGCAGCCTCTGGTCCTGCAGACCAGTAGGAAGAATTTAACTGTTTTGGCCACCTTGGAGGCAAAATCTGGACTAGAGTTCAACAACAAAGTTGTAGTAGACTCAACAAGGAATCCATATTGTATTTATTTGCCTCTATGGCCTTCATAGTTTATCATTTATGATCCCTACAAGCTGACATAATTTTCTCAGGAATTTTGACAGCACCTCCTTTGCAAGTGCCTGTTCTGTTCACAAAATTCCATCTATTTCTGCCCTCAATCTAGGAAAACACTGAACTACAAAGTTGTAGTAGCTTTCCTATACTTTCCAAAGATGTCTTACTTGACTCTTAGAAATGAAAGTTGTGGTCAAAATACAGAAAATTCTAGAGAGCCTTTTGGTCTGTCCTGTTTCTGGACAGTGCCTACTCATCTGAGATTTCATCCATTTGGAAGGAGATTTTGTTCAGGAGCTCTACAGAAAATTTGTATAGGACTTAAAAACCTTTTCCAGAATGGTATCCCACACCTCCATTTGTTCAACCAATCCTATGTTATACCCTGTTTAAGTTCAGCAAAGTTTCTGCCGAAAAAGGGGAGGTTGTTCCTAAGTCTTAGAGATTGAATCTATACTCCCAATCGACTCTTAGTTCAATATGGGAGTTCAATAACCCCTAAATGGAATCCTAAACTTCATTTTAATCTTTTATCTGAAAAATATCCTTTTATGAATTCTCGGTACAACGTTTCCTCCCCAAAGAAAAATCCTAAGCCGTTATTCCGGCATATACGTGTCAAATGGTGGAACTAAGAACGTCATGCACTAATGTGGTTAATGTACCTGCAGAAGAACACACAATAATGGTGCACACAAAGGTTTTTGACATTTCAGCCAGTTCCATATCATAATAAAAATATATGGTCCGTATCATTGCCATACGGATCGTCCTTGAGTCATGCCACGTCTCAAGGTACATGGTCGTGTTTTCACACCACACGACGGGGAACCCTAGTGGAGCGCGTACGGGTCGTCACGATTGGGAATTTTATCAACCCAACGGTACCACCTACTGCCTCATGACCGTTGAGGCACGCCGATGGAGAGTGCTGCGTATGGCCCTTTGAACATTGAACGTTCAATTGTTGCATACTATCGTGTTGCTTACCACACGATGGGGTATTCTCACTTTTGCCTAAAGCACACTGGAGGTCAGCGTTTTCATATGCTCTCAGAACCATGGAGAGGTTCAGAGACTCATATTCACTACAATGCCAAGCCACGGTATATCCTTCCATACTATTACTCGTATGGTGAGTTACCACAATTGATCCGCCTGCGGTGGCGTACCTTACCTCTTACCTGACGTCGGAGCGTCGTTACAGAATGTATAACAAGTATGTTAGCATTTCCACCATAATATCTACTACTATCATAGACCTTATGCGGGCTTAATGACTAATCCTCACTCGACCACTTCTAAGTTTTCAAAATAGGCTCTTTTAGAGCGTGCTATTCCCAATGCGGCTCTGATACCACGTCTGTGGGGACCACCCCGTGGTTCACCCACTCCGGGATCGCATAGGGTGGTGCCGTGCGATGCGGCACCCAACAGCACACACAAAAAAGAATTAAGAACAACATACAAACTTTTATTTGATATAAAACAGCGAAAGTCTTTTTATAAAACTTAATTATACAGAGGAAGTAATGTACATAGCTACTCTCTAATCATAACTAAGAAAAAGTGTAGCCGTCCAGCCCGGGGATGCTACACACTAGCAACATGGAACCGAAGAATCACGGCAGCGTGCAGGGCCCCAGCTCGGCTGTGTACCCCGATGGGGGCATCGCCTCATCCTCGGAACCTTCCTCATAACTCTCACCTGCACGCAGCTCAAAATATTGCAACCATGAGCACGATGGCTCAGCAAGTCTTAACCGACAACCCTAGGCATGGAACTCTACATGCAGGGATGTGTAATATAGGAAAGGACTTTGAAATAAAGACACGCCTACATGTTGATCCTTACTTTCAGTTTTATAGCAACAGTTTCATGTGCCTTAGGCAGCCCTCACATCGGAAGTCCACAATCAAATAAGAAACGCTTTCCTCTGATGTGGTGATGCCCAAAGTGGAAATTAAACTTAATTAGCTCTACAACTACAGCATACAAGGTTTCAAGACATTTAAAATTCAATGCAGCATATTCAGTTGGCTTATTTCACTTCTTACTACGTCACAGCGCAGTGAACAAGCGGTTACTCAAATAACCGTGAGGGACGGTGATTGCAATCAGGACACACCTGGATAACACGTCACATACACCCACTTTCAGAAGTGTGGTGCTTCACACCTTCCTACTCTGTTGTATGCAACAACCTTTCAAAGGCAACCAAAATGCCGAACAGGACCATCCGTAACGGGCAGGAGGTACCCGCGTGGAGCGTGACTGTGACCACCGGCAGATTTACACCTTGTTACCCTCAACCCACTCCTATTTACGGTTGGGTAAGCCTCGGCACTCAGGTTAACCAATTACATCGGTTTCCTGGTTCCCATATGCCAGTATGCTTCCGGTACTGTTCGATACTTGTCCAACAGGGCTGCACACGGCTCGGTCCTTAATCGAAACCAATAGGGCTATGCACGTGAGACCTCTGCTCACTGCATCCTATCCCCCTGCTGGGTCTCAGTTTCACAACTTAAGCCATTATCTACCTCTTCTCATCCCGTGTGATAAATACCTATCTCGCGAGTAGATTCCAACCACTTGACTTCTACCGAGATCCTAAGAACATTAGCACAGCATTCTCTACTCGTCGAGTTTGTAAACTACCCAACCCTCCACAGGATTTAAAAGGTTATGCAAGTGGGGTTTCAATCACCCTAACTCTAATGCAAGCATTCACCCTAGACATAAGTGATACAAATAAAGAATTTGCAAAAGTATTTAAATGCAAACCGGGGCTTTCCTGGTTGCGAGTCAAACGGGAAGTTAGCTTCTGCTGGGAGGACGTCCAAGGGCTCCGTTGCGTCCTCGACTTCGGTCACTAAATGAAATGTAGCAAAATATATGTAGAAGTATTAAGGACTTATAAGAAGTAAAATTCTATTCATAGCTACTGCTATTTTGGATTCTTAATTGGCTTTGGGATTTTTCCAGTGGATACTAGAATCTCTAAGGATGATCTGAGCAAAATTTGGAGAATTTTCCTTGCACCTTGTGGTCTCCAAAATTCCTACAAGTACAAGGCTTCTCTGAATTTTGAGCCCAAATCAGGAGCTTTGACATGACTAACAGTGGAAGATCTGATTAGGGTAAGTCTCCATGGTTCTAACAAAATTTTTTTCACCATTTTTGGAGCTACCAACAGAGAGATATGAATTTTTGAAGTTGGATAGGAGTTCTGAAAAGTTTCTGTTTAAATTTGAATTTTCAAATAAAGGCTAAACTTTGGAAGGCAATTTATCTTAGCAAATGAACTCCAATGGATCTCAAATTTTTACTGGAGATCAGTAACTATGAAAATGATTAGCTTCCCAAATTTGGGAATGTTTCATAAAGAATTGCTCCTGAAATAAATCTTCAAAGGATTTATTAAAAACAATTCTACAGAAATTCCTGGGCATTTTCATAGCAAGCAATTTGTTCCTCTGTGAAGTACTCCTCTTTAGGATTCCAACAAAATTGGTTTCACAATTTTTGGAGGTTCCTACACAAAGTTATGGCTCTCCAACGTTTGTACTAGAATAGGAAAATCTGGAAAAAGGTTAAACACTGCCCGTGGGTCCCACTCTCAAGTCCTCGTCTTCTACCTCGCGCCAAAATAGAGGACCCGGTGGCTTTCTCCGACCAGGGTCACCGGAAGCCATTTTCCGTCCACCTCCCGGCCTCCTAGTCGCCGCTCCCCCCTTTCACAACCCGCTGAACTCTCTGGTAGGGTCATCAGCGGCCGTAGCTCACCGGAAATCACCGCGCGTCAGCAACAGTGAGACCTAGGTCTCCGGCGATGTCATGGAGGCCCATTCCTTCACCAAATGATCGTGTTTTTGGCTCTATAACATCAGTGGACGGTGTAGAAGCTCGACATTAAGTCTAAACGGATCGGGGAGCGCTGCAAACCCATCGGCACCGTGCGTCCGATGGGGTCCGGCGGTGCGTCATGATCAAAACACGGAAATTCTCCCTCTACACCCCATATCTAGGTCTAAAATCGATGGTAAAAGTGCGCCAAGTAGTTAGGAAGCTTTGTGCACAGTTTGAATCAACAAGAACATGAATTAACGAAGAATTTGGCAAATTCCTACCTCGGGGTCGGTTTGTACCGCCCGGGAGAAAAACTTGAAATTCTCCTTCTGTGATCAATGGCTAGGGCTGAGTTTTGGTCTTGAGCAGCTATGGTCGAGGGTGCACCGAGGGGCTGGCTTGCTTTGGCGTGACCTTGCTCGGTGTGAGCTGTCCACGGTGACCTTGCTTGGTTTTTCAGTGTTTCCCCGAGAACAGCAGCAACTTCGCTGTTTTCTGGTGCAAACAAGCTCGGGACCGTGGGTGAGAAAGGCTGGCCAGCTAGAGCACTGGTGGGTGCAGATCTTTGCTGTTGGGAGTTCGAGCAATCGAGCTCGGGGTTGCTGAGACTAGCGCGAGCAGAGATGACGCGGAACGAGCTCGTGCGCGCGGGAGGAAAGACAGCCCGGCGAACTGAGGAAACAAAACGGGGCTGTGGCACTCGGCGGGGTGATCAGGACGTGCAGCTGCGAGGGAACCAGGAGGTGGCGTGGTGGAGGGCCTCGGGAGCGGGTCGCGCCGGGAGCTGGCGGCGCCTTGGCGACCGGCTGAAGAAAACAGAGGCGGTAGCCCTGTTGTGAGGCTGACCACTGGGTCCCACTTCCTCCTCTTTTAATAAAATTTCCCACTGATATTTATCCCCCAGAAACTCAATATTTAAGGCTATGCTTTGCCTCAAAGTTATGGTCTGAAAAGTTGAATCCAAAATGATTTGAATTCCGGTGTGAAGTTTGAATTGTGTTTGGTCATTTGAATTTGAAATGGAATTTGAATCCTCCCCTTTTTATTGTTCCAAAAACATAGCAAACCAACTCCAAAGTTTCTCATTTTTGGCATGGCTGCTAATTCAAATGTGGAGAACACATTTGTGGAACCAAATTTGCAAATTGAGAAAATTGGAATTTGAAACTGAAATTCAAATTCAGATTAGAGAGCTTCCTCTTTTAATCCCAAACAAATACTAAAACCCCTACAAATGAGCTGAAATTTAGAAGGTTGAATATTTGGAATATGAAGATCCAAGTTAGGCATTTAGATCTCCATGTTTGGAAGTTTTGGGAAGTTTGAATCACCACTTTGAACTCACACCGTTATAATTCAAAGTTTTAATTCCCCTCATTTTTCCTAAGTGTACATGACCTGAATTTTTCTTGCTACCACTTTTTGGGGATTTTACAACCGGGAGCTCACCGATGCGTCTAGGGAGTCTGACCTGGACGAGCGGACCGCGTGGCTGTCCATCAAGGGGAAGGTCCTGGTTACTCTGGAGCAAGAGCTAGCCACCCGGGAACAGGAGCTAGCGAGGAGGAGTTCGGCGAGGGAGCTGGCTTCTTTCGCCAAGGTGGTCGAAAATCTCCATGTTTCTCGTGCCACTAGGCAAAGAATGTCTGGGACTTCCTCGGTCATGCGGAGGCGGCTCTGGAACCCTTCGGCTTTAGCCCCTTGCGCCCGGAAGGCCGGTCTAGGAGGTGAGCAAGGTGCTCCCTGCCCTGGACTCAGTCGAGGAGAAGCTCTTGGTGCTGGAGAACGTCGTGGGGGAGTAGCTGGAGGCTGAAGGCAAGGCTCTAGCCCAGATGGTGGCAGGGCATGTGCTTGCCTGCCTTCGGAGCTGCGACCCTAGCATCTCCCTGGAACCTGTGGTGCAGGGCCACAGCGCAGAGTTGTCAGGGGCGGCAAAGTCTTCCGCGGAGGAGGCCGCTCGACTTGTCACTGCTAGGTTCCAGTGCGGATAGCTCCTTGGTCTCCCGCTCGCCTTCTATCCTCCTATGTATGCCGGAGCTCTATTGTTAATAAAGACTTTGTTTCAAGTCTTACGTTGTCTTGAGTTGTCGATGTAGACTTCAGACCCTTGGCAGCGCAAAGGTCCGGAATGACTTAGCCGACGTGGTTAGCTCTTTGATGATGTCCCGAGCTTGTTCCTCTAGGTCCTTAGCAGCGTAAGGACCCAGGGTGCTCTGACAGTGTGTCTACCACTCCTTCCGGGTCCTTGGCAGCGCAAGGACCCGAGGGAAGTTCGGCCTGTGTCTTCAGCTTGTTATAGATGGTGCTCCGAGTCTTCTGCTTGCTGCTGCAGTGGTCCGACGTCCTGCCCACGTGGTTCACCGTGATGGCCTCCTGGTAGGTGTGGCCCTTTTGTTGGGGTGCACCTACCACTGGATGAGGCAGGACGTCAGCATTGGGCCCCCTGGGAGGTCCGAGAGGCCCAGGACCTGTTCGGACCAGCAGACATGGCAGAAAGGGGGAGTAATCATGCTCTCTGGTTACTCTTCCTTGTTTGGTAGCTTTACTGTGGCTTACGGTCCTCAGCTGAGCTACGGGGCTTGGGTAATTCGATGTTGGTCATTCGGGCTATGGTTAAATTCTTGCCCATGGGTATGAGCCGTCCGGTTCCCTGGTACCGAGTTGTAGCGCTGGAGAGGGAGGGTGTGCACGCTAGGGGTACGGAACCAAGCATAGCAGGCTACACACCCTGGACCTCCCGCTGGCGTAAGCCTTTCAGGGGAGGGACCATTCGGCACCAAAGGGCCCCTAGGAAATGAGACAACCAAAGGTCCCCAAGTTATGGTTAAAACTTTGCTCAGGGATATGAGGCGTCTAGCTCCCCGGTACTGAGCTGTAGCGCTGGAGAGGCAGGGTGCGCACGCTAGGGGTATGGAACCAGGCATAGCAGACTACACACCCTGGACCTCCCGCTAGTGTAAGTCTTTTAGGGGAGGGACCATTCGGCACCATAGGGCCCCCAAGCAATGAGACAATCACAGGACCTCGGGTACGCCACAGGTACCTCAAGCAGACCCCCCTGCAGAAGGATAGCTAGCACATCTCTTGCTATGGTTGAACACAATAAAAAGTGACTAGCCACACGACCGGAGCTGTATGGAAAGAAAGCACGAAAAGAGTGGGGGCAATGTATGGGGTCCGGTTACTTTTCTTGTGCGTAGGCGTGTTCTTTCTGGTCCCCAAGTACTTAGTTGTAGCGCAGGGGAGGCAGTGTGGCAGGCTTAGCGTACGGAACCAGGCTAAGCAGGCTGCATGCGACACCCAGTTCCGAAAAATGAACCAAGTGAATGCATATGTGTGCCCAGGATGTTCATCACACATACACATATATTCCACAAACTAAATTCAGAATATAACCACGTACAAATAATGTTTAAGTACTTTATTGCATTGACTCAATGTCTCACTTATGAGTAGCTAACTTATTCTTTCAGCGGAAGTCTCTAAACGACAGCGGAAAATCAATAAAGACAGCAGTCTCCAAATTCAACTCCACATGCATGTTGACGGTAGTGCACACGCCTAGTACTCCACATGCTCCTCGAAGTATTCTTCTCCTGTTGCTGATATATATATGTGGGAAGGCAAGGGAGAGTACATGTAGTACTCAATAAGTGCGGGAAAAGTATGACATGTAGCTTGCAACAAGGTAGGGAATGAAAAGGTTCATTGCAGCAAGCAAATTTTATTTCCCAAACATGGTAAAAACAGCAACTAAGTCTAGAAGAGTTAAAATCCCATCATAACCAGTTAAATCAGCAACATTCCTTCATCATAATTCACCAATTATCATGTCTCAACCAGCCATTAATCTTTCTCAAGTTCATCTCATACTCATAAATATTAAATGCTCATTACTTCATCAAGTCCTCCTCATCATTATTCATATGAGTGCAGTAGCTAACTATATTTTATTTCAGCTTCCCGTATCCCATGAATTAAGTGAAGCAAAAAGAAAAAAAGACCATACAAGACTCATCAACTTTTCCAGCAACAAGGATGGTTAACAAAACTAGTAAACTCCTATAAAAAGGGTGTCCCATCAAGTTGACTCAAGCATATGAGTTTTTGCAAGCAAAACAGTTTCAAAAACATAGGATCAATATAGTCAAGGGGCACTTGCCTTTCTCCCGTGGCTCGTGTTGCTCAAGCGTTTCAAGGTCTTAGTGCTGTAGTTCCTCGTAGACGGCCTCTTGAGCTTGTCCTTCTACTTACAAACACGCACATACAAAATTTACAGCAATCAATCATCATGCACAAACTTTACTCAAGATGCAATGAGGTGAATGAATGCAATTCCTATGGTGCAGTTTTATAGAACCAGTTTGTACATGTTCTTGCATGTGTTAATGGGCTTTCATGGGGTTTTATGATGAACAAGGGTGTAGGGATCAAGTGTGGGCGTGGTGATGGTCTCAACACAAGATGTAGATCAATTCCACCGTTGAAAATTGACCAAAACATGATCTGTCCACACACCAAAAGTTTCTGCTCGAAGGGGCGAAGAAAACGGGTGCGTAGAAACAGCGGCGATGTCGTAAGAGGGGTAATGAATACCTACCTCACTTCTTCCTTGTGGCAGGGCCTCCCTCCTAGCAATGGCAGCAGCAGGGGATTTTTCTGTGGAGAAAACGTCGGGCTTCTTCTCCGGTGACGGCGAGGCGTGGCGGGGCTCGACCGCAGCCAAACTCCGGCAATGGGGGGGGGACTCGGTGACTTGGGCAGAGGGAGGGACAATTCGGTGACTTGTGGGCGGCGGGCAAAAGGAATAGGGGGGCGGCTGGGGGATTATATTTATAAGGGGGGAAAAAGAGAGTCCTAGGGGTGGAAACATAGAGTCCTAGCAAGATGGGACTCAACCAAAGAGTCCTATGGGTGGAAACAAAGAGTCCTAGCAAGATGGGACTCAACCAAAGAGTCCTAGAGGTGGGGGACAGGGTTTCCCCCCTCAAGGCTGCGGCCAAGGGGTCTCCCCCCTAATTGGTGCTGCCAATTTGGGGGGAACCCCCCCCCCCCCCCCCCCCAAATGTGGGGGAAATTCCCCCTAGGGGAATTTTGCAGAATTTGGGGAAATTTGTGGAAATTTTGGGTTGGCTCAATTTAGCTATTTTATTTCCATTTCTCTTCATTTCTATGTTCCTTTCTCCATTTCTATATTCCTTTCTCCATTTCTATATTCCTTTCTCCATTTCTATGTTGCTTTGTCCATTTCTATATTCCTTTCTCCATTTCTATAGTCCTTTGTCCATTTCTACTTCTTTTTAAATGCTTCTCTACATGAAAAATGTATGCAATGCATGGTAGTGAAATTGAGGGTGTTACACTGCGCTCCTGGACCTCCCGCGGGCATTAACATTTTAGTGAGGAGACCTCCCAGTGCCACGGTACCTAGGACAAGTATGTAGGACAGGCTCCGGACATGCGATTTACAATTGATATGCATGAATGAGCACAAGCTGTAAAGAAGGTACGCAGAGTAGGATAAATGTTTCTTATTTCTGGCTTCCTTCGGGTGATAGGAGGAAACAGACCGTGCAAGAAGGCAGTGACCCGCCCCGAATGATAAGAGTAGCGGAACTACTCCGGAGCTTAGCTGTTCTAAGCGCTGTTCCTTGACACTATGACACCTTTACAAAGAAAGAGAAAAAGAAAAAAAATACCCTACCACTGCGCTAAGGATAGAACTTATGGAGGTGTTCTATGATCTGTGGATTGGGTAGAGGTACCCCATCCTCCGTGGCTAGGTGGGCGCACCTGGGGTGGCATACCAGTGCTGCTCGGCGTGCGTGACTAGGCCAGCGAGGGTTGAGCCCACTGTCTCCTGTAGGCAGGAGAGTTCATGACAGCTGTGACGAGATGGTCGACATTGTGTCGCCACTGCTCTGCCGCCTCGGGGGTGGCGTGCCAAATGTCAGAGTGTGTGAGCTGCGACACTCCTTCTGGCCTGCTACGAAAGCAGCCAGCGAGGTTCTTTGATTGGAGGGGCCTTGGCGCCCTTGCACGAAGGGTTGTGGAGCAGAGCGCATGCTGCGGCCAGCACGCTCTCCGGGCTCGGTGGTGGTGGTGCTGTCACCACCGCTGGAGTAGAGGGCCGCTGAGGGGAAGTGGCCAATGGCGGTGTGAGCACCGACGGCACACTGACTGTACAGTCGCCGGCCCATCCTGACCTAGGCGCCATGGGCGGCAGAGGGACACCAGCGATCTGGTCGCCGGTTCAGCCAGATTTTGGCGCTGTGGGCGCTGCTGGTACACCGGTCGTCTGATTGCCGGCCTGGCCAGACCTACCTGCTCTGAAGCGGGAGGTAGCCTCATCGTCTCCCACCCGGAGACGACGGCGAGGTGGGCAAGAAGGCTCACCATGGGAGGTGATGTTCACCATGGTCATGTTGAGAGCGCGAAAAGCCTCCCTACCTGGCGCGCCAAATATCTGAGTGTGTGAGCTGCGACGTTCCTCCCGGCCTGCTACGGAAGCAGCCCCCGAGGTTCTTTGATTGGAGGGGGCTTGGCGCCCTCATGCGATCGGGCTTGAGGGAGTGGACGAACACTGAGATTTATGTGGTTCGGGCCGCCGAAGCGTAATACCCTACGTCCACGGGAGTGCTTGTTGTATTGTTTGCTTGTATGTGTGTGAGAGGATGCTGGGTTGCGAACCCTTTGTCGGGTGGTCACCCTGGTCCTTTTATAGTCAAAGGCCGGGTGGTTACAATGTGGTTTGGGGCCCTACAGGTGGCCTCAAAGCTATGCGAACCATGTACATGATCTAGGTTTTTCTACTCTGAGTAGAGTAGTAGGAGGGGGAGTTAAATCCCCGCTGCCTGGCGCGCTGAGCACCACTGTCCGTGTGTCAGGTGATGATAAAGACGCTGTCCTGTCGCCGCATCCTCTCACCCCGCTTGGGTGGCTTTGTGCCATTTGGCGGCACTGTGCCACTGTCACGCCTTGCCATCCTGTCTTGTCACCGTAATGGCGAACGGGCAGAGGATGGAGGCATGTGTAGTGCACCATGCTTCTGGGGAAGGCGCGAGCCTGGAATGTGCAGCCTGACAGTGCACTTCCACCTTGACTTCGTCGACCCACGGCCCGCGATGGATCGTAGGGCGCGTGGCGGCTTCGGAGCCCTTATCGACGAGTTTCGAGCCAGGGGACACGTGGCAGCTCTGGACCTCACCTCGGTGGAGAGGCTCAGACCGGAGCCCAGGGCATGTGTTAGCTTCGGAGCTCTCCTCATCAGGGAGGAGGCTCTGAGCTAGGAGACATGTGGCAGCTCCGGACCTCACCTCAGCAGAGAGGCTCGGACCGGAGCCCAGGGCACGTGTCAGCTCCGGAGCTCTCCTTAGCAGGGAGGAGGCTCTGAGCCAGGAGACACATGGTAGCTCCGGACCTCACCTCTGTGGGGAGGCTCAGACCAGAGCCCAGGGCACGTGTCAACTTCAGAGCTCTCCTTATGGAGGAGGCTCTGAGCCAGGAGAAATGTGGCAGCTCCGGACCTCACCTCAGCGGGGAGGCTCGGACCGGAGCCTAGGGCACGTGTCAGCTCCGGAGCTCTCCCTAGTAGGGAGGAAGCTCTGAGCCAGGAGACACGTAGAAGCTCCGGACCTCACCTCAGCATGGAGACTCGGACCAGAGCCCAGGGCACATGTCATCTCCGGAGCTCTCTTCAATAGGGAGGATTGTCGAACCCTGGATCGATACAGTGGCAGCTCTGGACCTCACCTTAGTGGGGAGGCTCGAGCCGGAGCCCAGGGCACGTGTCGTCTCCGGAGCTCTCCTCAGCAGGGAGGAGTGTCAGAGACCGGATACACATGGCAGCTCCGGACCTCACCTCAGCAGGGAGGCTCGGACCGGAGGCCAGAGCACGTCTTAGCTCTGGAGAACCTCCTTAGTAGGGAGAGGGTTCTGAGCCTAGAGACATGTGGCAGCTCCGGACCTCAACTCAGCATGGAGGCTCGGACCGGAGCCCATGGCACGTGTTGGCTCTGAAACTCAAGCGCACGTGGCAGCCCCCGGGCTGACCTCGGGGCCAAGGACACATTGCTACACCAGGGCCCACCTCAGCAGGGAGGCGGGGCCCTGGCTGTCTTTTACCCTCTACGTGGGGGTATCCAGTCTGCAGGGTACCGACGGCAGTGATTTAGCGAGCGGCGAGCCCCGAACTTGGGATCCACTGGTAACTGAGATAATATACTTGTTATTAGGCATTTCCAAATGTAATCTGTCTTTTCCACCATTGAAGGCATTTTTTGTCCTCCAATGAATTTTGTTGCTGTCCATCTTCCTAGTCCTAACTTCGCAAATTGAACTTGGTAGATCAATAGTGAAAGTTATGTCTTTTGTCTTTGTTTTACGTATCCTTTACAACCAAGTGTTGAAATGACGCAAGGCAAGTCCCTCCTGAACTGTATTCACGTATGTATATGGGCGTACATCAGGATGGAATATATGGCATCAATGCTGTGATTAATGGGAGCGCAGCCCAATAATAGACACGCCAAGATTAGTGGGTGGCACAGCCTCATAACAACATAATTAAGGACGCATGACCCGTTCCTGACACCCCCTCAATCTGGACGGTATGAAGTTAAGTTCACATTGTTACAAATCCTACATAAACTCGGCCCTGCTAGAGGCTTAGTCATAATACCCGCCACTTGATCTTTAGAAGAGATGATGCGCACATCCAATTGTCGCGGCGCCACTCATTCACGAATGAAATGATAATCAACTTCGACATGCTTCATACGATGACGAAAAATCGGGTTGGCCGTAAGGTAGGTGGCACAGATGTTGCCACACCACAAATTGGGAGGCCGATTCTGAGAAATCCCAAGCTCACGAAAGATTTGGATCTAAATTACCCCTGCTGTGGTATTAGCAACCTCCTTGTATTCGGCCTCCATACTAGAATGAGAAACCGTTGGATGTTTCTGAGATCCCCATGATATCAAATTGTTGCCGAAGAAGATGGTGAAGCCACCCGTGCTGCGTCGGTCATCAGGATTACCAGCCCAATCTGCATCAGGGAAGACGCTTAATAGAGAAGATGCAGACTTGTTGAAACAAAGTCCTAGATCAATAGTGGCGTGGAGATATCGTAGAATCCGCTTTACAGCAGCCCAATGAGATGTAGTAGGTGTGGAGAGAAACTGGCAAACCCAATTCACCGAGAAGGAAATGTCAGGCTGGGTGAGTGACAAATACTGTAGAGCGCCTACAACACTCCTTACTTCGTAGCATCTTCAGGAGAGAGAGGATCACCATCATAAAGAGAGAGCTTGTCAGCGGGCAGCATAGGTGTAAAAACTCCCTTAGAAGTATCCATGTTTGTGCACATCAGGAGATCACGTATGTATTTGCATTGTGTCAAAACCAGCCCCAAAGAATTGTGGTGCACCTCAATGCCAAGAAAATAAGCTTGTCTGCCGCCGAAGATGAGGAGCTAAAGATAATAATATAATCCACATACATAAGAATATAAATCTGAAGACCGTCTTTATGAAGGATAAACAAAGAGACATCAGCCTTTTGACACTTGAAACCCCAGTTTGATCAACTTGCCGCTCAAGAGAGAGAACCATGCCCAGGGCGCCTGTTTAAGGCCATATAGATACTTGTCAAGTTTGCATAAGAATTTTAGATGTGTTGAATCCTCGAAACTCGGTGGCTGCTTCATGTACACATCTTCATCAAGAACATCATGCAAAAATGCATTTTGGATATCAATTTGCTGAAGAGACCAATTACGGGAGACTGCCAAAGATAGAAGCAAGCGAATAGTAATCGGCTTGACGACGGGACTGAATATAGCATCATAATCAACATTATACTGCTGCTTGAATCCCTTGACCATAAAACAAAATTTGTGATGAGCAATAGAGCCATTGTGATTATGCTTGAGTTTGAAAACCAATTTACAATCAATGACATTGAGGGTGTGTTTGGTTCAGCTGTGGATTCTTGAAAATCTGATTCTAGCTGTGAGCTGTGAGAAAGCTGCTGTGAGCTGAGAGCTGCGGCGAAGCTGAAATCGGTTTGGCTGAAAACAACTATCAACTGTGGATTATGTAATAAATGTGTGTTATAAAGAAAATGACGTTTGATTGTGTAATCAGTGGCATAGTGGGTAATTTCTATGAAAAGTTGGAACAGGAATCTAGAAAATCTGGGGTTCCGGCAGATTTCCATTTGCACTAGGAAAATATGTAGATTCTAGAGAATCTGATTCTCATGTGAACTTCTTTGGTTTAGATTTCTGATTTTTTAGAGAATCTGGTTGGTGCAGCTGAAGCAAACAGACCCCGAGTCCAGCTCGTGGTGGAACAAGATGCCATGTGTTGTTCTTGATAAGTGCATCAAATTCATCTTGCATAGCCTGTCGCCATAAAGGATGTTTCATAGCAGTGACATGAGATGGTTCTGAGGAAAAAACCTGGAACACTGACTAGGTGACAGTGCCATCAGTATGAGTCTTCGGTTGTCGAATATTATTTCAAAGACGAGTATCATACGTATGTACTGTTAGTGTACTTCATAAACTTGTGTCGGTTTGTTTTGCACTTTGCATTAAAATTAATGAGTCAGTGTGATCTTGGGAGGTTGTCCAGCGCCACACACGTTTTTGCATGGATCTGCATGAGTGTGCATGTGTTTGCATGGGTCTGCATGTAAGTAGTGGCCAATGGAGCGTCCAGTTCTTCAGCATCACGGGCGACGCACATCCTGGCGTGGCTACGTGCGTGGGAAAGCAGGGCGTCAGGCGTGGATGTGGCTGAGCCGAAGAAACTGATTGTTGCATCGTGTGGAATATAAAGAAAACGGTGAAGGGAAGCTAGTGTTAGCTTTTCCCAGTCAACTTCCTCACGTGCGTTCTCGTGTCTCGGCTGTGATACTCGTTCTCATCGGAGAAGTCCGGAGATAGACCGGAGTAATCCGGAGTTGAGTCTTTCAATTGGCATCAGAGCCAGGTTGATCACTGGAGCAAGGAGAACTGATGGTCAGCTCGTCTGCGGCGCGTGCGCTGACTCCTGACCCCAGCCGCTCTCGTTCGCGTCCCCTGAGTCGATCGCCGCCACGGCGGGCGGAACGTCGTGGCCGGAGCGGGCGCCACACGTCTGAGATTGTCGTCGAGCGGGTCATGGAGCATGTTGCACCGGTTGGAAACTTCCCGGTGTTCACGAAGACCAACTACTATGACTGGGCCGGTTCATGCTACAGGCGAGGGGCCTGTGGGACGCGGTGATCATGGGTACGATGGACTACACGGAGGACCGCTTGGCGTTGGAGGTGATCGCCAAGACGGTGCCACCGGAGTTGATGGGATCGATCGTGAGCAAACCATCAGCAAAGGCTGTGTGGGAGTCGCTGGTGCTGCGAAATGTCGGCGTCGACCGGGTACGCAAGGCGAAGGCGAGCACCCTCAAGCGCGAGTTCGACTCGCTCAAGTTCGTGGCTGGTGAATTGATCGACGACTTCGGTACGCATCTTACTCGTATAACCAACCAACTGGTGGTTCTGGGCTTCGAGTACAAGGAGGAGGAGATTGTGAGACGATTCCTGGCGGCACTGCATCCGAGATTCAAGCAGATCGCCACTTCGATCGAGACCTTGTGTGATCTGGAAACTATCACAGTCGATGAGCTAATTGGGTGGCTCAAACCCTCGGAGGAGCGGAACAATTGCAACTACGGCAAGACGATTGCCAGTCTAAACCTGACGGAGGACGAGCTAGTGGCGCGTCTGTCCTTGCGTCTGAATGTGTCGGAGAATGGCGGTGGTGACCGGCATAAGGAGTTTTCTTCAGGAGGCGGCAAGCACGGTCGTGGGCATGGAAGAGGCCGTGGTAGAAGCTCCGGTGGCCGCGGTGGTGTTCGTGGTGGCAGCAACACTGGAGATCGCAGTGGTGGAAGCGCTTGCCATGGCAGTAGAGAAGGCAGTGGTGATGTTGCAAAGGATGAATGTCACTACTGCGGCAAGAAAGAGCATTGGGCCCGTGAATGCAAGAAGAATAAGCATGACGAGGAGATCCACGCTGTGCGAGCTGAGAGGGAAGAAGAGACCACACTACTCATCGCAAGCGAGGCTGAGATTGAGCCCGTTGTGACTCAAGTGCATCATCGACGGTGCAACTGAACGAGGGAAGACTCTTCGTTCAGCTGGGGGAGAATGGCGGCGGTGATGGTGCCTTCTGGATCCTGGATTCAGGGGCCACCAATCATATGACAGGAGCTCACACTGTGTTCTCTGAGATTGATCCCGGGTTCTGGGTACCGTTCAGTTTGGAGATGGATCAGTAACCAACATCGAAGGTCGTGGTACGATCTTGATCAAATGCAAGACCGGAGGACATAAAGCTCTCACGGGGGTCTACTATATCCCATGTCTGACGGTAAATATTGTTAGCCTCAGATAGATAGAGGAGGCGGGATACAAAATTGTGTTTGAGAATGGCTTCCTCAGGCTGTGGGATCGTGCCGGCACATTGGTTGCCAAGGTGAGGCACAGTGCAAATCAACTGTATGTGCTTTGTCTTGACATCGACCGGCTGGTGTGCCGGCGGCACAAGGGACGAGCCCAGTGTGGCGCTGGCATGTGAGGTTCAGCCACTTGTATTTCCACGGTCTCAGGCGTTTGGTGGAGGGCAACTTGGTACGTGGGCTGCTGCAGATCGACCATGTCGAACAGGTCTGCGACAGTTGTCTAGCCGAGAAGCAGAAACGTGCCACGTTCCCATCGGTGGCCAAGTTTCGTGCAAAGGAGAAGTTGGAGCTGGTGCACAGGGATATTTGTGGCCCTGTGACGCCGGCGACGCCTGGCGGCAAGTGATACTTTTCTGCTGGTCGACGATGTGAGTCGCTATATGTGGCTTGTGTTGCTGGACACGGAGGATGAGGCATTGGAGGCATTCACCACGTTCCAGGCATGACCTGAAGCCGAGGCAGGAAGGAAGATGGGAACCCTCCGCACTGATCGTGGCGGAGAGTTCACGGGCCGAAGTTTCGTCGAGCACTGCTCCCGGCACGGCGTGCAGCGACATCTCACAGCTCCCTATATGCTGGAGCAGAACGGGGGCGTGGAAAGAAGGAATCAATCGGTGTTGGGCATGGCTCTTTATGCTCAAAGCCATGTCAATGCCGAGTTGGTTTTGGGGGGAGGCAGTGAACACAACGGTGTTCATCTTAAACCGCTCACCGACCCAAAGCATCGACGGGATGACCCCATATGAGGTATGGCATGGGGTAAAGCCCACCGTGAGTTTCTTTTGTACATTCGGATGTGTTGCGCATATTAAGCAGGAAAACAAACACCTCGACAAGCTGGAAGATCAGATCACCATGATGGTGTTCATTGGGTACGTGCCGGGTTCCAAAGCCTGGAGATTCTACAACCCGGTGACAAGGCGCATTCATGTTCCCGCGACACGATCTTTGAAGAAGATCGTTCCTGGGATGGTGTGCAGAATACGTCAGGGACGGTGAACCATTCCAGGTGGAGTACGTCGTTGCTGGGGAACCACACGCGGGCGCAGGCCAGGTGGCGTGGCCCAAACTGCCCCTGCATGAACCTGTGGCGAATTCTCCGGCGAGATCTGCATCAAACAGCGAGGCAATGCCCATGTGTGGGTCAGATCCACACACACCTCCCGTTCGGGAGGCGCCCGGAGCGGTCAAGCATGTGTCACCACCTGCTGACACACCTGATGTTGATGAAGAGGCCGACGGTGCTCCACTCCGTTTCAGAACAATGGCTGACTTGCTGGGCACGGCGCCACAGCAAGGAACAGAGGATGGTCAGCCCAGGAAAGAATTGCTGGCAGCGATCGGTGATGAGCCGGATACTGTTGAAGAAGCAGTAAAGATCAAAGCGTGGCGAGCTGTGATGATGGAAGAATTGAGCTCTATCAAGGAGAACAAAACCTGGTCACTTGTTGACCTGCCAAGAGGGCAAAAAAGCAATTCGGTTGAAGTGGCTATTCAAACTCAAATAAGATGAGCAGGGGCGAGTCATGAAGCACAAAGCAAGGCTTGTTGCAAAGGGGTACGTTCAGCGCCAAGGTGTGGACTTTGAGGAAGTGTTTGCACCGGTTGCTCGCATGAAGTCGGTGAGGGTTATGATTGCAGTGGAAGCACACCACGGGTGGACAGTCCACCATATGTACGTGAAGTCTGCATTTCTGAACGGAAATCTAGCTGAGGAGGTGTATGTTCATCAAGCACCCGGGTTCGTAGCTGAAGGAAATGAGAAGAAGGTCTTGCCACTCCACAAAGCCCTGTATGGGTTGAGACAGGCACCTCGAGCATGGAATTCGAAGTTGAATGCTGTTATGCAAGAACTCGATTTTTCCAGGTGTAAATCGGAGCATGGGCTGTACACTCGTGTCAAAAACAGAATGAGGCTTGTAGTTGGGGTGTATGTTGACGACTTGATCATCATGGGAGAATCAGAGAAAGAGGTAGACTTGTTCAAGCAGGAGATGAAGAAGGTGTTTTGCATGAGTGATCTCGGGGCACTGTTTTTTCTACTTGGGTATAGAAGTGAAGCAAATGCAGGGTGACATTGAACTTTGTTAAAGTTTCTATGCAGTCAAGCTACTCGAGAAGGCCGGGATGAAGGGCTGCAACTCGTGTACAACACCAATGGAGGCAAGATTGAAGCTGTCAAGGGACAGTATATCACCAGCAGTTGATTCCACGGAGTACAGAAGTCTGATTGGGAGTCTCAGGTACTTGCTGCACACCAGGCCTGATTTGACATTTAGTGTATGCTATCTGAGCCGGTTCATGAACATTTGAATGCTGTAAAGAAGGTTCTACGATATATTGCAGGATCAGTGGAGCATGGGCTGGTGTACCCCAGAGGAAATGGTAGAACCATCGAGCTCTTGGGTTATAGCGATAATGATATGGCAGGAGATGCAGATAACAACAAGAGTACATCGGGCGCCATTTTCTTCCTTGGTGGGAGCACAGTGACATGGAGCACACAAAAGCAACGAGTGGTGGCTCTCTCCTCATGTGAAGCTGAATACATCGCCGGCACAGGGGCAACGTGTCAGGCGATGTGGCTCCACCTATTGCTCGAGGAAACGGTGGGTGTCAAGGTGTCAACACCACGCATCAAGATGGACAACATGTCTGCCATGCACTGAGTAAGAATCCTACACTTCATGATAGGAGTAAGCACATAAAAACTCACTATCACTTTATCAGGGAATGTGTGGAACAAGGTGATGTTGCGTTGGAGTTTTTTGGCACACAAGATCAACTGGGAGATATGTTCACGAAGGCATTGGGTAGTGTGCGTTTCCAGGAACTGCGTGAGAAGATCGGAGTGGTGAAGGTCATGCCGAACAGTCTATGAAGTTGGGGGAGATTGTTAGTATACTTCATAAACTTGTGTCGGTTTGTTTTGCACTATGCACTCGGTGTGAGCCTGGGAGGTTGTCCAGTGCCACACACATCTTTGCATGGATCTGCATGAGTGTGCATGTGTTTGCATGGGTCTGCATGTAGGTAGTGACCAATGGACCGTCCGGTTCTTCAGCATCGTGGGCGACGCGCATCCCGGCGTGGCTATGTGCGAGGGAAAGCAAGGAGTCAGGCGTGGATGTGGCTGAGCCCAAGAAACTGATTGTTGCATCGTGTGGAATATAAAGAAAACGGTGAAGGGGAGCCAGTGTTAGCTTTTCCTAGCCTCGCGCACGTTCTCGTGTCTCGGCTGTGATACTCGTTCTCATCGGAGAAGTCTGGAGTTAGACTGGAGTAGTTTGGAGTTGAGTCTTTCATGTACAATATTAATCTGTTGATTATCTGTAGTGAAAGGAGATCCCATAGTAACAGGAGAGCTGATGGGTCTGGCAAAATCAGAATCAGCACCAGAGTCTGTTGGAGACAAATCAGTAGGAGAAACATTTTCTGTTGGTGCAGGGCCAACAGTTGTTGGTGCAGTGTCTTCTGCAGGCGCGACGGCTGGCGGAGGCCATGAGTTGCGCGATGAATTTGGTATAAAATCAGCAGGTATCGGGCTTGCTGCATGCAGATCAACAGCTGGAAAATTATACGGCAAATCAGCAGCTGTTGCGCCTGCATGAGGAGGAGAATCTCCAAGGCTGTGTGGACCCGGCAGATTTCCCGAGGAAGGCAGCTGCCATTGGCCACAAGACTTAGCACACAGGAGTTGTTGGTCTGCTCTCCGTGATTGCTCACGGGGCACACGCTCCGGAGATGTTGTCACCATGTTAGCAGGATCTTCTGCATGGAGCAGCTTGCACAGAGTTAACAGGAAGCAAATTTTGCAAGTGATTATTGTTCAAATTAAAACTGCTATCACACAGTTGCTCAGCAAAGTTGGATGAAGGATTAGAGAATGGAAAAACAACCTCATCAAAAATAACATACCGAGAAATATAGACACGGCCCGTCTCCATACCAAGACAATTGTATCCTTTGTGAAAGGAGCTATAGCCTGGAAAGACACAAGGTTTCGAGCGAAATTCAAGTTTATGTTTGTTGTAAGGTCGAAGATGGAAACAACATGCACAATCAAAAATTTTTAGCAGGCAGAATTTTAAATAATTGTTCCATGGGAGACAAGTTGTCAAGGACACGAGTAGGGAGACGATTAATGAGGTACCTGGCTATCAAAAAGGCTTCATCCCAAAATTTGAATGGCATGCTGGCATGAACTGATAAGGCAAAGCCCGTCTCAACAATGTGACGGTGCTTTCATTCAGTGAACCCATTTTGTTGGTGAGTGTGGGGACAAGATGTAAAATCCCCAAAAGTATAGCAAGTGGCTCAACTAATTCCCACTTAGGAAAATGAGGGGGATTAAAACTTTGAATTATAACGGTGTGAGTTCAAAGTGATGATTCAAATTTCCCAAAAACTTCCAGACATGGGGATCTAAATTCATAATTTCGGTCCCCATAATTCGAATAATAACCCTGCCAAATTTCATCTCATTTGGAGGGGGTTTACTATTTGCTTGGAATTAAAGAGAGAGAGCACTCAAATCTGAATTCAAATTTCAGTTTCAAATTCCAACTTCACAAAACTGCAAATTGGGTTTCACAAATGTGTTCCCCACATTTGAATTAGCATCCATACCAAAATTCAGATTATTTGAGTTTGGTTTGCTATGCATTTGGAGCAAGGGAAGGAGGAAAATTCAAATCCAAAGAGCCAAATACAGTTCAAATTCCACACCAGAATTGAATCCATTTGAATTTTAAAAATTCAAACCATGACTTAGTGTGGAAGTATAGCTTTTAATTGTGAGTAGCTGTGGTAAAAACATCAGCGAAAAATGGAAAAAGAATTGAGGAGGTGGGGCCCAATTGTCAGCCACAATTCAACTCAAACCGTCTCCGTTTTTTCTGCTTCGGACGAGCGCTCGCCAGCTCCCGGCGCTGACCCCCGCCCGATGAATTCTGGCACCAGCTCCTGCTTCATTGGTCACTTGATTGCTTTAACACGCCACAGCAACAGAACTGAAGTCCTTCTTCGCTTCTCTCGCTCGCTCGCAGCTCTCTCTGTTCTCTCCCACGAAGAACAGAGGCCTTTTGAAAGATCTCCTCGGTGCCTCTATTTGTTTCTCCACCCGCACACAGCCACCAAGCTCGGGTGATCAAGCTCCAAGCAGCAAAATGAAGCACGAAGGCATGCTATAGCATCCACCGTTCTCAAAACCGAGGTTCCTAGCTCCTTCTACGTGCAAAGTGTGATTTGGCGCCGACGTTCTGAGGTGCCCGACAGAACCACGATCAGTTCACTGTGCACAGCACGCCACGGCCGGTCTCAACTCCACCTTCCTACACAAAAGAGGTGTTCTTGCATGCCTAGATCATGTAGCCAAAAGCTATTTAGCAATTGCTCAACTCTTTAGCTCAAATTTCTAGTTCACCAAACCCTAGTTCATCTGAACCAAGCTCGGCCTAACCCAAAATTCTGATTGCTCGTGTAACTAGCGGACGAATGGGTTAGAAAGAAGATTTCTCATGTGTGAGGGCCCCACGGCCTCATTGAGCCAGGATCACGCTGAGGGGTGCTGCGTTGAACAGCACCGGATAACGCACATCAAAGATACAAAGCAGAAGCAAAGTTTTATTACATAAACAGGTTTATGAACATTTGTACAACAAAATATGTTCTGTCTACAGTCACAGGCGTAGACTACGCATCGAGTTCACGTTCAGCCCGTGAACATGTCTCTGCTAGCACGCACACACACTAACACGGCGGCGTGCACGACTCCCATTCGACGGGGTTCCCCTCCTGGGGTTCCGTCTCCTCTGTAACACCCCAAATTTTGATTCAAAACCCTAAACCATGTTCAGAGGGGAATTTAAAAATTTTTGGACGTGTTGCATGTTTTGCAAAAATTCAAATTCAAACTGGAATTCAAATTAGACTCAAAACAGAAAAGAAATGGAAAAATAAAAAGAGAAAACGGGAAAAAAAACCGGCCAGTGGGCCGAAACCCGCCAGCCGGCCCAGTCCCCCCCGCGCCAGCCCGCAGCCCCCGCGCGCCCGCGCTGTCTCTCACACAGACAGGTGGGACCCACCTGTCATCCCCAACCTCGCTCGCGCCGACCCCGGACTTTTCCTCCCGAGCGCGCGCAATCTTAACTGCCCGGAAACCGCGTCCCTCAGCCCGAATTCTGATCCCAGAAGAATCCAACTCGATCACAACTGACTCACCGCCCTCCCCCGGCTATAAAAACCCCAGCCCCGATCAGTTTTTCCCACGCGATCGCCGATTTTTACTCCGGTGAGCACCGAGACTTCGCCGGTGAATTCTGGCCGATCTAAGCTCGGAAACTCTGATCTAACTCGCTGGTCTTGATCCACCGCCTCCGGGGAACTTTGCAGGTGCAGAAAACTCGGAGAGTTACGGTGTAAACCCAGCGCCGACGAGCTTCGCCGTGGTTTTGCCTCGGACCTCGCCGCCGATCACTTTCCAGGACCCCCGAGCTCGAGAAAACCCCCGAGGTGAGATCCCTGACCTCCCCTCTACCGGTCTAGGCCATAAGATCACAGTTTTAGGCAGAATTCTCGAGGATCCGAAACTTTCCGGCGAGATCGCCGCTTCCCGCCGCCGTGCGCCGCCGGCAGCGCCGCCCGCGCTCGATCAGAGCGACGTGGCCGCTTGTGCGCCGTTTATTTTAAATCGCACGGTAGGGTTTAAATCCCCGCGTACCGGTTCGATGTTATAATCTCAGCCGTCGGTTTAAAATCGGACGGTCCACGTCAGCCCCGCGTTATAAAGACTGGAATTCTTACGTGCTACCCCCTGGGGTTCTCTGGAAATAAGAGCTAGCCCCGGAAACTTCTGATCTAGCCCCTGGAACTCCAGAAAATCATGTAAATTCATTTAAAAATCAGTTTTAGCCCCTGGACTTAATAAAAATTAGGTAAAACACCTCTGATAAGTGTAGCTAGACCCCTGGAAATTATGAAAATAATATTATAGACCCTGTAATGAGGTGAGTTCATTGTTTTAGTTCTGTTTAGTATTTAATTTAGAAAATAGAATATGTAACTAGTGTTTAAAAATTAAAATGTGGGACAAACATAATTGTCAAAATTAATTAAAAACTTTCTCAGTACTTAGAAAACCTTGGAGTGAGATAAAACTATATTTTGGGCTGAAATGAATCTGTTTCATTTATTATTCACATTTAAATTGTATAGGGACACATTTTTAAGTAAAGAATAGCTATAGAAAAATAGGGAAAATAATTATGAAATAGTTAACATCAGAGGCCAAGGTTAAAATATGTTATTGAAATAATTTAGGACCAGAACCTATACTATTTAGATGATGTGTATTACTAATTTCATAATAAAATACACAATTATGCATAGGAATATAAATCTGAGAATATAGCAACTAGTAAATGATAAATGGAGTTTTTAAAAATCCAAAGAGTTCAGTTTAGGGTTGATAGAAATTATGAAGGCACATATGGAGAAGAAAAATACTTTTCATACATACTTGGTAGTTTAATATAAGGAATTTATTTAAAACTGAAACACATATATATATATATATAAATATAGTATGTAAGTATAAATATGGACACCAAAGTAGGAATCATATACATATAAATAAAAGTGTATGCAAGCCACAGATCAACACACAAAGTAACCACAACACATGTAATGGTGAATGAATTTCATAAATATGAATGTGTGGTTTGAATAAAGTAGAAGTGTGAACTATGTCTTATGATTGTTGTTTTTCTTTTGCTATGTGTGATGGTATGAAGTAGAACCTGTTCAAGAGCAAGTTATTCCTTTCCAAGATCAGGACTACCCATTTCAAGAGCAGCAAGAAGGAGGCAAGTGTCCTTGACCACTTTGATCCTATGCTAGGATGTGTAGATAGAATTATTTGCATTGTCAAATGAAATATGAAACCCATGCTAGGAAGTTTCCCTAGAATTGCATTACCTTGTTTCCTTGTAGCTTGGGTTGGGATTTATTTTGTCATGTCATTTATTTCCATGCATATGCTTAGCCATGCTTAGAATGGGATGTTTGGGACATGAAATCATCAGTTTATATTACCATACTCTTGAATGAGACATTGTGAGTTATGTAGAGGTAGGGATCAAGGCAAGTTGGATGTTTTGGTTGTGTGCTGGGTGCACGAGACTTGGGTTTGTGTTTAGTACTTGCCTGGATCCTAAGGACCGGTTCATGGAGCATGTAACCCGGCTTTACAGTGCCAACCACATGCTGAGATGGGGCAGCTTAGCCAATTAATTAGGTGTATCCCCGGCGTAGTATGGGTGTGTTGGATGGTGCGGGGAGTAGGTGTCAGCTGGACTACCATATGAACCGCAAGGCTCTAGAGGGGGCCACTGCAGCGGGGTTGGAGCCTCTTGTATGCTGTTAGGGGTGAAACCTCAGTGGGCCCATGCTCGTCGGGAATCCCTTTGTAAAGGCTTCGTAGTGATCTCCTGGCCGCACACCTGGGAAGTGTGAATGTGGATCGTAGCCACTGGCATAATGGAGGTTCTTTTAGTCCACCCGGCAACGGGGGATGAAATCACTACTTGTGGGTACAGTGGTACAAACTCTGCAGAGTCAAAACTGTCTTGACAGCCGTGCTCACGGTCAAGAGCGGCCTGGACTTATTCATGATTAGGGGATTGATGGTTTTGGAAGTTAAGCGGGGAGCTTAACATTGGAAATGATGTTATGGTTATTGGATTATGATAATGGGTTGGGAGATTGGGACCATTTCACCTGTGTAGTAATGTAGGTGCTTAATAAGCTAAGGTGATAGGTATTAATTGCGTAGTGCTTTAACCATGAGTTCAACCTCTCCTTGTTCTAGCCATGCATGATATGATTTTCCCACACTTGCTGAGTACCATTGGTACTCAACCTTGCATATTTGTTGGTTTATATTGCTGCTCAGGTCAAGATAATGAGGTGGTGTTTAACGACCAAGATTTTGGACCCGAGGAAGGCTTTTAGGTTCATGAAGACCCCCGGGCAACGCCTGTGATGGAGCCCTAAAAGAATAATATTCCGCTGCTAGTTTATTTACTTGTGATGAAGCATTAGTGTCCATTGAGACATTTGCGATGTAAGACTTATTTATATTCGACACCTGGCTTGTAATAAATGATGCTTCACTATTTGTCATCACATGTATGAGAAAATGATCCTGGCATACATGTGATATTCACTTGGTTGTTTCTTCGGAAAAACCGGGTGTGACAGAGGTGGTATCAGAGCCAAGGTTGCCCGTAGGAACGTGGACCTAGGTAGAAATGGACGTATTTAAGGGCCCTATTTTCTTAAAAACTATTCTCCAAGGTGTGGGTTGAAGAGTGTTAGTTAAGGAGTCATTTTCTTCATCTTACCCCAACTTTCATTCAAAATTGGATTTTTGTTTGAGAATTTATCTAACCTAATTTTAAATTCTTTTGTTTTAGATGATTCGCATGATTCGCACCGCTCGTAAGTCCACAGGAGGGAGAGTTCCCGTAGTTGCCCTTGCCGAAAGAGAGGAGAGTCGTCCAGTGACGTACCTTTCCTACGGATTGGCAGTAGGAGATTTGTTGCGCCGTCTTCGACGTATGCTCGAAGCCGCCGGCAATACGGGCAAGCTAATCATCCACTATAACTCCACCAGGACCATCCGTGAGAAGAGGGAAGAATGGAGTTCGGAGATGAGGATTATACACGAGAATCAGCTGCTTAAGATTCACCACTCCCCAGCTTGTCGAGCAACACAAGTTGACGCGGAGAAAGATGTCACCTGGGAGGCCATCACCTGCCAGAGTCACATCTATCGTCGCCACTTGGACAAAACTGAATACATGTATGTCCTCCAGCGTGAGAGTGGTACCACGGAGTACAAGTACCCACCGGTGCAGCAAGGGACTTCCCATGAGCACATGGACTTGTGCTTGGAGGATGCTGCTATGCTCAGCACTCGATTGCAGGAGTGTCAACAAGAGCTTCAGGATGTCCGAGACACCCTGAAGGAAACGGAGGCGTTGCTGCGAGCTTGCTTAAAGGCGAGAGAAAGAGGAGATGGGAATGAACTGTGTGTCACCGTGAGTGATACATGGACTCCTGACTCCTCGGATCGCCGAGCGATCAGGCGTCGTCGCACTTCTCCACCAGCAGCCTCCCCACCCAAAGCAGAGTCAGAAGGTAGCCGAAATGAGGAGGAAGATCCCGAGGAGCCAGCTCAAGAGGACGAGTAGTGTAGAGTCTTTCCCCTAGCTAGCAAAAGGTCGAGTAGTCGAGTCGTTACGTAGTTAATGGTGTGAAAATGCTTGGTGTGTGACGTGAGTTGTGGAAGCCATGAGCAATTGTCCACAGCCTCGTCTTCAATTGTTTTGCTTTGGTGTGAACCCACAGGAAATAATAGTGCATTTATTTGGTGTGAGATATAAACCCTCATAAAATTTTAACAAAGCCTCAACACCTTAAAGTACCAACAAATGAAAGTAGAAAGATGATACTAAATGGTATCAAAATTAACATTTGTTGATTCTGCCAGATGGCCGGAAGAGGAAAAGGACGTGCTGCCAACCCCGCCAACAACAATGATGAGGCATGCAACCCTCATCTTTCTGGAGGCCAGGACGGGGGTGGTCGCCGTGAAGAAGTTGATCCTCTCCACCAAATGCTGGAGAATCAAAATCAGCTCATCCAGAACTTGACTCAAGTGGTGGCTAACTTGCATCAAGTTCCACCTACACAAGCTGCACCACGCCAACCAAGGTTGAGTGAGTTTCTAGGAACTCAACCTCCAAAGTTTGCAAGTGCTGCTGAACCTCTGGAGGCAGATGATTGGCTGAAGACCATTGAAAGTAAGATGAGGATAATACAATGCCAAGGGTATGAGAGGGTGCTGTTTGCCTCTCATCAATTGCATGGACCTGCTGCTGATTGGTGGACCGCCTACGTGGCCGCCCATCATGACCCTGAGAACATCACTTGGGAAGAGTTCAAGCGTAGCTTACGCAACCACTACATCCCAAGAGGTGAACTCAAAAACAAGAGAAAGGAGTTTTTGGGACTGCAGCAGGGAAACTTGACGGTGAGGGAATACCTCACTAAATTTACTCAACTATCCCGTTATGCTCCACGAGACATAGAAACTGATGAGCAGAAACAAGATTGTTTCGTGGAAGGACTTACCACAGAGATGCAGTGTGCAATGTCCTCCAATGAGTATGAAAGCTTCCAAAAGATGGTGGACCGAGCATTTGTGGTGGAAAGAAAGCTAAAGGCCCTGGAAAATGAGAATAAGAGGAAGGCTGGGTGGTCACATCAGGCCTCAGGGAGCAACACCCGCCCACGTATGATGCAGCAACCTACGGGGCAGACAAGCCGTGCTGCGGTACCCTATTCCGCACCAAGAGGGTACAACCCAAACTACAGGCCACCCACGGCACCAGCACAGCCACCACGTCAGTTTGTGCAGCAGCCTCGCCCCGCATATCCACCTCGACCAGTAGTGCAAGGACCCCCAAACCAACCCCAAGACAACAAGGGCCCAGCATCTAAGATTGGGGTGCAATGTTTCAGCTGTGGTGAAGTGGGGCACTACGCCCATAAATGCCCAAAGAAGAAGCCTGCGCCGCCACAACAGCAGAATGTAGTGAGAGGACGGGTGAACCACGTCACTATGGAGGAAGCACAAGAGGCACCCGACGTGGTAGTTGGTAAGTTTCCTGCCAATTTACACCTTGCAACTCTGCTGTTTGATTCTGGTGCTACCCACTCGTTCATTGCTCAAGGGTTTGTTAAGAAGCATGACCTAGCAACCACACAAATGAACCATATGCTAGCCGTAAACTCTCCAGGTGGAGAAATAAGGACAAGACAAGTGTGTCCCAAAGTGAGCCTAGACATTAATGGGGTAGTATTTACTGCTAACCTCATAGTGATAGATTCACAAGGGATAGATATTATTTTGGGTATGGATTGGTTGACCAAACATAAAGGAATCATCCATTGTTCGACCAGAACGGTGGAACTAACTCACCCCAATGGCACAAGAGTAAAGTTCATAACGATACACGAGCCTAGGAGGGACATTAAATTAAATCAAGTGGAGGTGAAAGTTGAGGAAATCAGGACTATCATGGAATATCCAGATGTTTTCCGGAGGAATTGCCAGGTACGCCTCCCGACCGTGACGTGGAATTCGCAATTGAGCTAGTACCGGGAACAGCCCCGATATACAAGAAACCTTATCGAATGGACTCCAAGCAGCTAGAAGGGCTCAAGGATCATTTGAGAGAATTGACGGAGAAGGGGTATATTCGCCCTAGTTCCTCACCATGGGGAGCTCCAGTGATATTTGTGCCTAAGAAAGACGGAACCCAAAGGTTATGCGTGGATTACCGTGCCTTGAATGAGGTAACCATTAAGAACAAGTACCCATTACCCCGCATTGAAGACTTGTTTGATCAGTTGAGGGGAGCTTGTGTGTTCTCGAAAATTGATCTCAGATCGGGATACCACCAACTCAAGATAAGGCAATCAGATATTCCCAAGACAGCTTTCGTATCTCGGTACGGACTGTATGAATACACTGTCATGCCTTTCGGGCTAACCAATGCCCCGGCATATTTCATGTATCTCATGAACAAGGTATTCATGGAATATCTGGACAAATTTGTGGTGGTTTTCATAGATGATATTCTCGTCTTCTCCAAAAATGAAGAAGAACATGAGAAACATCTAAGGTTGGTGTTACAGAGGCTGAGAGAACACCAACTATATGCCAAGTTGAGCAAATGTGAGTTTTGGCTGAAGAGAGTTCCCGTTTTAGGACATATAATCTCGGAGGGAGGAATCTCCGTAGATCCCGCCAAAATCGAGGATATCCAGAAGTGGAAAACCCCTGAAAATGTCGGGGAAGTTCGAAGCTTTTTGGGCTTGGTTGGATACTATCGACGGTTTATTGAGGGATTCTCCAAGATCTCGAGACCTCTCACCAAACTGTTGGAAAAGGGAATCACATTCACCTGGACGCCACAGTGCGATACGAGCTTTCAGGAGCTAAAGAAGAGATTGACAACAGCCCCAGTGCTGGTTATGCCAGATATGCAGAAGAATTTCATAGTGTACTGCGATGCCTCTGGAAATGGGTTGGGATGTGTTCTCATGCAAGAAGGACATGTCGTGGCTTATGCATCCCGGCAGCTTCGGAAGCACGAGAAGAACTATCCTACACATGACCTAGAACTAGCTGCAGTGGTACACGCGTTGAAAATTTGGCGGCACTATTTGATGGGGAAGAGGACAGAGATATATACGGATCATAAGAGTTTGAAGTACATATTCACACAGCCAGATCTCAACCTCAGACAAAGGAGATGGTTAGAGCTAATCAATGACTTTGATGTGGGCATCAACTATCATCCCGGGAAAGCAAACGTCGTGGCCGATGCTTTGAGTCGGAAAGTGCAGGTCAATAAGTTGAGTTTGAAGGACATGCCTGCAGAATTGAAGGACGAGGTTATAAGACTCAATCTATGTCTAGTAAATAGTGGTGAAGCCATCGCCATGGAAGTGGACTCCACACTCGAGCAAGAAATACGCGAGGGCCAAAAGAATGATGAGAAGATACAAGAGATCAGACAGCTCATCAAGGAAAATAAAGCTCCTGGTTTTAGAGAGGATGAACAGGGAACGGTGTGGCACGGGAAAAGGATCTGTGTGCCAGAAGTAAAAGAGATCCGTGAATTAATTTTGAAGGAGGCTCACGATTCCGACTATTCCATTCATCCTGGGAGTACGAAGATGTACCAGGATCTCAAGAGCAGGTATTGGTGGTATGGCATGAAGCGAGATGTCGCGGAACATGTTGCCCTATGTGACACATGTCAGTTGGTGAAAGCAGAACATCAACGACCCGCGGGATTATTGCAACCACTTAAAGTACCTGAATGGAAGTGGGAAGAAATCAGCATGGATTTTGTCGTGGTATTGGCTAGGACCCAATCTGGGTATGATTCAATATGGGTCATTATTGATAGGCTAACCAAGGTAGCTCATTTCATCCCAGTGAAAGAAAGCTACAGCGGATCCAAATTGGCAGAATTGTACATGTCAAGGATTGTGTGTTACCATGGAGTGCAAAAGAAGATAGTGTCGGACCGAGGGACACAGTTCACCTCGAGGTTTTGGCAAAAGTTGCATGAAACCATGGGAACCCATCTGAATTTCAGCTCTGCCTATCATCCCCAAACGGACGGGCAGACGGAGAGAACCAATCAGATCCTTGAAGATATGTTAAGGGCATGTGCACTCAAAAACAATAGGAGTTGGGACAAGAACTTACCGTATGCGGAGTTTTCCTATAACAACAGCTATCAAGCTAGTATGAAAATGTCACCGTTTGAAGCATTGTATGGAAGGAAGTGCAGAACTCCTCTATTTTGGAACCAAACAGGAGAAAGTAAAGTGTTTGGTCCAGAAGTGCTACAAGAAGCCGAGGCAAAGGTGAGGGAGATTCGCAACAATTTGAGGATAGCACAAACACGCCAGAAGAGTTATGCTGATGTACGAAGAAGAGAACTCGTTTTCAACGTGGGAGACTATGTTTATCTCAAGGTGTCCCCTATCAGAGGACTTCGTCGGTTCAAGGTGAAAGGGAAGTTGTCACCTCGATACATCGGACCCTTTCAAGTTTTGGAAAGAAAAGGCGAAGTGGCGTACCAACTAGAGTTACCGGTTCATCTATCGGACGTGCACGATGTATTTCATGTGTCACAACTCAAGAAATGCCTGAGGACGCCTGAAGAGGTGTTACCCATGAATGAAGTGGATGTAGCTGAAGATTTGTCTTATGCCGAGCAACCATACAAGATTTTGGAGACGATGGAACGCCTCACCAGAAACAAGAGGATCCGGATGTGCAAGGTGCAGTGGAAGCATCACTCCGAAGAAGAAGCCACCTGGGAACGGGAAGATGAGCTTAAGGCACAATTTCCGGAATTGTTTTCTTAGAGACACCAATCTCGAGGACGAGATTTCTTTTAAGGGGGGTAGAGCTGTAACACCCCAAATTTTGATTCAAAACCCTAAACCATGTTCAGAGGGGAATTTAAAAATTTTTGTACATGTTGCATGTTTTGCAAAAATTCAAATTCAAACTGGAATTCAAATTAGACTCAAAACAGAAAAGAAATGGAAAAAGAAAAAGAGAAAACGGGAAAAAAACCGGCCAGTGGGCCGAAACCCGCCAGCCGGCCCAGTCCCCCCCGCGCCAGCCCGCAGCCCCCGCGCGCCCGCGCTGTCTCTCACACAGACAGGTGGGACCCACCTGTCATCCCCAACCTCGCTCGCGCCGACCCCGGACTTTTCCTCCCGAGCGCGCGCAATCTTAACTGCCCGGAAACCGCGTCCCTCAGCCCGAATTCTGATCCCAGAAGAATCCAACTCGATCACAACTGACTCACCGCCCTCCCCCGGCTATAAAAACCCCAGCCCCGATCAGTTTTTCCCACGCGATCGCCGATTTTTACTCCGGTGAGCACCGAGACTTCGCCGGTGAATTCTGGCCGATCTAAGCTCGGAAACTCTGATCTAACTCGCTGGTCTTGATCCACCGCCTCCGGGGAACTTTGCAGGTGCAGAAAACTCGGAGAGTTACGGTGTAAACCCAGCGCCGACGAGCTTCGCCGTGGTTTTGCCTCGGACCTCGCCGCCGATCACTTTCCAGGACCCCCGAGCTCGAGAAAACCCCCCAGGGGAGATCCCTGACCTCCCCTCTACCGGTCTAGGCCATAAGATCACAGTTTTAGGCAGAATTCTCGAGGATCCGAAACTTTCCGGCGAGATCGCCGCTTCCCGCCGCCGTGTGCCGCCGGCAGCGCCGCCCGCGCTCGATCAGAGCGACGTGGCCGCTTGTGCGCCGTTTATTTTAAATCGCACGGTAGGGTTTAAATCCCCGCGTACCGGTTCGATGTTATAATCTCAGCCGTCGGTTTAAAATCGGACGGTCCACGTCAGCCCCGCATTATAAAGACTGGAATTCTTACGTGCTACCTCCTGGGGTTCTCTGGAAATAAGAGCTAGCCCCGGAAACTTCTGATCTAGCCCCTGGAACTCCAGAAAATCATGTAAATTCATTTAAAAATCAGTTTTAGCCCCTGGACTTAATAAAAATTAGGTACAACACCTCTGATAAGTGTAGCTAGACCCCTGGAAATTATGAAAATAATATTATAGACCCTGTAATGAGGTGAGTTCATTATTTTAGTTCTGTTTAGTATTTAATTTAGAAAATAGAATATGTAACTAGTGTTTAAAAATTAAAATGTGGGACAAACATAATTGTCAAAATTAATTAAAAACTTTCTCAGTACTTAGAAAACCTTGGAGTGAGATAAAACTATATTTTGGGCTGAAATGAATCTGTTTCATTTATTATTCACATTTAAATTGTATAGGGACACATTTTTAAGTAAAGAATAGCTATAGAAAAATAGGGAAAATAATTATGAAATAGTTAACATCAGAGGCCAAGGTTAAAATATGTTATTGAAATAATTTAGGACCAGAACCTATACTATTTAGATGATGTGTATTACTAATTTCATAATAAAATACACAATTATGCATAGGAATATAAATCTGAGAATATAGCAACTAGTAAATGATAAATGGAGTTTTTAAAAATCCAAAGAGTTCAGTTTAGGGTTGATAAAATTATGAAGGCACATATGGAGAAGAAAAATACTTTTCATACATACTTGGTAGTTTAATATAAGGAATTTATTTAAAACTGAAACACACACATATATATATATATAAATATAGTATGTAAGTATAAATATGGACACCAAAGTAGGAATCATATACATATAAATAAAAGTGTATGCAAGCCACAGATCAACACACAAAGTAACCACAACACATGTAATGGTGAATGAATTTCATAAATATGAATGTGTGGTTTGAATAAAGTAGAAGTGTGAACTATGTCTTATGATTGTTGTTTTTCTTTTGCTATGTGTGATGGTATGAAGTAGAACCTGTTCAAGAGCAAGTTATTCCTTTCCAAGATCAGGACTACCCATTTCAAGAGCAGCAAGAAGGAGGCAAGTATCCTTGACCACTTTGATCCTATGCTAGGATGTGTAGATAGAATTATTTGCATTGTCAAATGAAATATGAAACCCATGCTAGGAAGTTTCCCTAGAATTGCATTACCTTGTTTCCTTGTAGCTTGGGTTGGGATTTATTTTGTCATGTCATTTATTTCCATGCATATGCTTAGCCATGCTTAGAATGGGATGTTTGGGACATGAAATCATCAGTTTATATTACCATACTCTTGAATGAGACATTGTGAGTTATGTAGAGGTAGGGATCAAGGCAAGTTGGATGTTTTGGTTGTGTGCTGGGTGCACGAGACTTGGGTTTGTGTTTAGTACTTGCCTGGATCCTAAGGACCGGTTCATGGAGCATGTAACCCGGCTTTACAGTGCCAACCACATGCTGAGATGGGGCAGCTTAGCCAATTAATTAGGTGTATCCCCGGCGTAGTATGGGTGTGTTGGATGGTGCGGGGAGTAGGTGTCAGCTGGACTACCATATGAACCGCAAGGCTCAAGAGGGGGCCACTGCAGCGGGGTTGGAGCCTCTTGTATGCTGTTAGGGGTGAAACCTCAGTGGGCCCACGCTCGTCGGGAATCCCTTTGTAAAGGCTTCGTAGTGATCTCCTGGCCGCACACCTGGGAAGTGTGAATGTGGATCGTAGCCACTGGCATAATGGAGGTTCTTTTAGTCCACCCGGCAACGGGGGATGAAATCACTACTTGTGGGTACAGTGGTACAAACTCTGCAGAGTCAAAACTGTCTTGACAGCCGTGCTCACGGTCAAGAGCGGCCTGGACTTATTCATGATTAGGGGATTGATGGTTTTGGAAGTTAAGCGGAGAGCTTAACATTGGAAATGATGTTATGGTTATTGGATTATGATAATGGGTTGGGAGATTGGGACCATTTCACCTGTGTAGTAATGTAGGTGCTTAATAAGCTAAGGTGATAGGTATTAATTGCGTAGTGCTTTAACCATGAGTTCAACCTCTCCTTGTTCTAGCCATGCATGATATGATTTTCCCACACTTGCTGAGTACCATTGGTACTCAACCTTGCATATTTGTTGGTTTATATTGCTGCTCAGGTCAAGATAATGAGGTGGTGTTTAACGACCAAGATTTTGGACCTGAGGAAGGCTTTTAGGTTCATGAAGACCCCCGGGCAACGCCTGTGATGGAGCCCTAAAAGAATAATATTCCGCTGCTAGTTTATTTACTTGTGATGAAGCATTAGTGTCCATTGAGACATTTGCAATGTAAGACTTATTTATATTCGACACCTGGCTTGTAATAAATGATGCTTCACTATTTGTCATCACATGTATGAGAAAATGATCTTGGCATACATGTGATATTCACTTGGTTGTTTCTTCGGAAAAACCGGGTGTGACATCCTCCTCGGGAGTCCCTTCCTCATAAACCCCTGCAAAAGCTTCAAACACAAGCAGTGAGCACGATGGCTCAGCAAGACTGACCCGTCTCTCCTATACATGAAACTTCTACATGAAGGGTGATAGGTTACATGAGGTAAAATAAGTTGCAAAGGACTCGCCTAATTAGTGGAACCTTACTTTCAAGTTTTAGCAGCAGGTTGTGGAGAACCTTACGCTAAGGACATGAGAGAGCCGCAATCAAACAAGAAACGCATTTCCCTCATGTACTTTGCCCAAAGTTGAAAAGAACTTTAATTAGCTCTAAACTACAACAAGACATTAACAAGCAAAGTATATCTTTCAAATCAGCAAACTTTTAACATGTATCTAGCCTGTTCCTTCTACGTCACGGTACAGTGAACAAGTGGTACTCACTGACCGTGAGGGACGGCGATTATAATCGATTTACACCTGCAGGGTTACCCGAATAACCCGTCACGTACGCCCGTACTCGATGTTTCCTACAACAACCATCACGGACGTCGTACGCAACAACCTTTCACCCGTCAGCCAAATATTGAACCGATCCTATCGTCCCGAGCAAGAGGTCTCTGCGCGCGCATCCGCAGTTCCGCCAGCCGATTTACACCCCGAGCTCTCAACCTACCCTCTGAACGATAGGCAATTCCTCAATACCCAGCTACCCGAGTTATATCGGTTTCCCGGTTCCCATATAGCCGGTAGGTCTTCGGTACTGTTCTAGCTTGTTCAACAAACCTGCACACGGCTTGGTCCTCAATCGACACAAGCGGAGCTATGGCACCCAGGCCCCAAAGTCCTGCTGCCCTTACTCTCCGCTCGGTCTCATTTTTCTTGCCATGCATTTCATTTGCTATCTTTACCCGAGTCGAGTGCCTCTAGCCTATCCTCGCGAGTAGTTCCAACTACTCAACTTGTACCGAATCCTACACTATCTTAGCATTGTAGTACCTAAACATGGTTTTCAATCCTAATCCCAACCCATGGTTTTCTTGGCTATGCATTTGGGTTTCAAACAACACTCTAATGCAAGAAGTAAGTGTATGCTCAAAGTAAGTTCTCAAAACGGTAAAAAATTGTAAAAAGGTTAATGCAAACCGGAGCTTGCCTTGCTGCTCTTGGTCGTAGGCTAGCTGCTCTTCTGGAGTGGCAAAGTCTAAGACTTCGGGTTCCTCCTCGACCTTAGCGACTACATGAGATAACATGTATATGTATCAATTTAAATGCATTTGAATTGAATTTAAACTTGTGAAGACTATAAGTCTTACTATACAGACCCAATGACTCTGAAATTTTTACTATAGTTTGGATACAACCTAAACAGGGATTTTGTCAAGTTTCATTTGCAGCAAAGCTCATTTGAGCTCTCTACAAATAATTATGTACTTGGCCTTCACTAGAGCTCCTAGGGTGTTCTAGGGACTTTCATGGAGCAAACCATGACTTTCTGAAAACTAGATTTTCAGAGGGTTCTAATGGAGTTAGTTTCACATAATTTTAAAGTTCCAATCTAAAGATATGAGCTAAACAATTTCAGAGAAATTTTGATAATGTTTCTGGACATTTTCTATTTTCTCTGGAACAGTTTTATTAATCACACCTTTAGGTGTATCAAATGAGCAGAAATGAATCTGAAATTTTTATGGTAGGTCAGGGATATTTTGGTGAACATCATGGCAAAATTTCAGAATTTTCCTCCAAGGGTTCTCTAGTTAAAATTCTAAACAGTTTAAATTTTGTAGAATTAATTCTAGAGAACTAAGGATTTTCATGAAGTGAAACTTGATTTTATGGAAAGTACTCAGAGAGCTGAATCCAACAAAATTTGGTTCACTCGATTTGGAGTTTTCTAGCCAAAGTTATGTGGGTTTGAAGTTTGAACTAAATCTGAAAATCGAAGAAAAGTTTAAACTCCTGCCAATGGGTCCCACACAGTGCTTTATCTTCCTCCTCACGCCAAATACCCGGCGTCGGCGGTCTCTGGCGAGACTCGCCGGAACCGAGTTCCCGGACACATCCCGGCCCGAAACTCGCCGCCTACCCCTTTTCTGACTCCATGAACTCAGCTGTGGGCTCGCCGGCCGCCGGTGATGGCCAGAAACCTGCGCGCACCGGCGACAGTACCAGCTAGGGTTTCAGGGAGGTCGGTTTCGCACCACCGTGCACCAAATCAATCGGAAACTGCTCGGAGAGCATCAGTGGAGCACGAGGAACATGAACCAAGGCCTTGTGGAAGCTAGAAACGCCGGCAACCATCCCCTCGACGGTGAGCCGAGGTACTTTGCAACGGTGGCGAGGAAAATGGCCATATCACGGCTGATTCTCAACGGTTTCCGTTGCTTCTTCCTAGAGCGTGTGTGCTAGCATGTATAAAACCTACTGGACAACTGGCTTGACCAACTATAGCGTGTGGAGTCTGGATTTCAATCGGAGCTTAGCTCGGCTCATATGAACTGGTTTTCGGTAAACTTGGAAATTCTCCACCGATGGTTGATCATATGCCAAACGGCTTTCGGCTACACCATCTACATGCAGTGATGCACCTTTCTTGTGTAGAGAAGTGAATGCGACGACCGCGGTGCCGAGCTGTCACGAGAGCCCGAATGGCGGCAACGTTCAGTTCGCCGGGAAAAACACCCGGCTGAGCTCGAGGTTGCTTGATCGCCGGACAACACCACGTCGAGGATGTTTCTCACAAGCTCATGATGCCGTTTTACTACTGGGAAGGTTGTGTTTGCGAGTGATCGGCCTGCTCATGAGCGGAACCGAGAGAGTGGCTGGTTTTCGGTGGAGCTCAGTGTGAAAACGAATGAACTCGCCGTGGACTCGGGTGGTAAGCAACAGGAGCACGCTCGGCTGCAATCCGAGAACCGAGCACTCTGTGATTCAGTCGGTTGATTTTGCTGCTGAGGCTGATATGTGGGTCCCACTCCGGTTTTAACCCCTGAAATTGAATTTTCACCGCTGCTCTAAACAGTAGAGACCCAATTAACCCTGGTCATTTGAATTATCTCCCCTTGGCCATTTGAATTGGATAGAATTCAAATTGGAGTTTATTTGAATATATTTTCAGCACATATGCAGTTTGAAATTCAAATAAAGTTTTAATTTGCTAAACTTAGCTCATGTCAAGATCAACTCCAAATGCAGTAAAAATTGGTGGGTGAGCTCACAAAAATGTGCTTAGTAAGAATATGCCTCCCATTTTTGAATTCATGGGATAGAAACAGTTTGAATTTGAATTTGAGTTCAAACCACCCCCTTTCTAGTTATACCCAAAAGGGCTTCAAAAAGGTTTTGAATTTTGGTGAAATTTGGCATGAGCATTCTTAGCAAGGTGTTGGAGTTTTTCAAAGCTCAGCCCTTAGATGATGCATGTGGGAAATGCCACTTTTGCATTTTGTGAGTTTATTTCCTAATGAGCATGTTGATGGTGTTTACTTGCTCTTCAAATGTATTCATCAAGTAAGTGTGTGTGTGTGGTGATGAACACTTTTAATATGTGCTAAAAATTAGGCCCTTACATTCCTCCCCCCTTAAAAGAATCTCGTCTCGAGATTATAAGGTGAAAACAAGAGAGAGGACGGTGGAAAATTACCGTATATGCGACGTGAAAAAGTTGGGGTAGTTAGCGCGAAGATATCCTTGGCTCTCCCATGTCGCTTCGTCTACGGAGTGATTACTCCATATAACTTTGTGGAACCACAACGTACTGTTGCGTGTGGTTCGGGCCTTTTCATCAATAATCTGAATTGGTTTCTCCCGATACGTGAGATCCGGTTTCAGTTCTATTATATCCTCCAGCTGGATGGTAGTGGATAGCTTGAGACACTTCCTTAGATGGGAGATGTGAAAGACGTCGTGCACACCGGAAAGTGCTTCTGGTAATTTCAGCCGGTATGCTACTGACCCACATCTTTCTGTAATCTGAAATGGACCGATAAATCGGGGTGCCAATTTTCCTCTCACCCCGAATCTGTTTACGCCCTTCATTGGAGACACATGTAGGTATACGTGATCCACGACTTCGAACTGTAATGGGCGTCTTCTCCGGTCTTTATATTGTTTCTATCGGGATTGAGCGGCTTTTAGGTTCGCTTGAATCAGCCGAATCTTTTCCTCCGCGTTGTTGACAATATCAATCCCGAAGGTAACCCTTTCGCCAGACTCATACCAATTCAGTGGTGTGCGGCATTTTCTCCCATATAGAGCCTTGTAAGGCGCCATCTTGATGCTGGCTTGGTACCCGTTGTTGTACGAGAACTCGGCCAACGGTAAGTGATCACCCCAATTCTTACCATGGTTGATAGCGCACGCTCGTAGCATATCTTCTAAAATTTGATTTACCCGCTCAGTTTGCCCATCCGTCTGCGGGTTGTATGCTGAACTACAGATCAGCTTCGTCCCCAATGCAGCGTGTAGCTGCTCCCAAAAATGGGACACAAATAAAGTGCCCCGATCCGATATGATGGTGCGGGGTATGCCGTATAAGCATAGGCCGTGAGATGTACAATTCAGCATACTTCTTGGCGTTGTAGTTTTTGTTGACCGGGATGAAATGGGCAACTTTGGTGAGCCGGTCGACGATCACCCACACAGAATCATGCTTCTGAAGTGGTGGGTAAACCGACCATGAAGTCCATGCTCACATCCTCACACTTCCAGGCAGGAAGGCCAAGTGGTTGTAGCAATCCCAGTTTCCGCATATGATCTGCCTTCACCCTTCGACATGTATCACACTCGGACACGTACTTTGCGATCTCCCGCTTCATCCGTATCCACCAAAACTTGTTTCTGAGTTCTTGATACATTTTGTTGCTGTCGGGGTGAATATAAAACTTTGACAAGTGAGCCTCATCAAATATTTTCTTCCGTAATTCCGGGTTACGGGGTATGATGATCCGGTCCTTTAACCATAGGACGCCGTCTCCGTCTTTCCGGAAACATTTCAGCTCCCCACTGTCTACACGTCTCCGCAAATGCGACATGCCCTTGTCATGTTTCTGAGCTGCCGCTATCTCTTCACGGATGGTGGGGATCAGAGCTAAGTTGTAGATAGCTCCATGTGGAATCACATGCAATGGTGGCTCGCTCTCTTCCAACGGTGTGATGGTCAGATTGTTGACGTGTGACTTGCGACTCAGCGTGACCGCCACTATGTTTGTCTTGCCGGGTTGATAATGGATCTCCATTTCGTAATCCTTTATCAATTCTAACCATCTGCGCTGCCTCATGTTCAGCTCCTTCTGAGTGAATATGTACTTAAGGCTTTTGTGGTCGGTATATAAATGTACGAGGTTACCGAGTAGGTAGTGCCTCCACATTTTAAGTGCGAGTACCACAGCAGCGAGCTCCAAGTCCTGAGTTGGATAATTCTGCTCATGGTTTCTGAGCTGCCGTGATCCATACGCGACCACTCTTTGGTCTTGCATCAGCACACATCCGAGCCCAATGTCTGATGCATCGCAGTACACATCGAATGGTTTTGTTGTGTCTGGCTGCGCCAAAACCGGTGCTGATAACAGGTGCTTCACTAATGCCTTGAACGCTGCTTCACATGCTGGACTCCAAACATATTTGGTAGCCTTCTTCAGCAGCTCTGTCATAGGCTTGGCAATCTTCGAGAAGTTCGGAATGAACCTCCGATAATATTCCGCGAGTCCGAGGAAACTCCGTACCTTGTGAACAGTTCTTGGGAACTTCCAATTCAGCACTTGTGTGATCTTACTCGGGTCTACAGCGATGCCCTCCGCTGAGATGATATGCTCGAGAAAAGGCACTTGCGTTATCCATAATTCGCACTTGCTGAATTTCGCGTATAGCTTATGATCCCGCAGCCATTGCAAGACTATACGCAGATGCTTCTTGTGTTGTTCCTCCGACTTGGAATATACCAATATGTCGTCGATGAAGACCACAACAAACTTGTCCAGCTCCGGCATGAATACCGAGTTCATCAAATACATGAAGTGAGCTGGAGCGTTGGTGAGGCCGAAGGACATGACCAGGTACTCATACAGTCCGTACCTCGTCGAGAAAGCCGTCTTCGGAATATCCTCTGCCCGTATCTTAATCTGGTGATACCTGGATCTTAAGTCCATCTTGGAAAAGATCTTTGCTTCGACCAACTGATCAAACAACATGTCGATCCATGGCAACGGGTACTTGTTCTTGATGGTTACGGCATTTAGTGGACGATAGTCCACACAAAGCCGCAACGTCTCATCTTTCTTCTTCACAAATAATGCCAAACAGCCCCATGGCGAGGAGCTCGACCTAATAAAACCCTTCTCCAGCAGGTCTGTTAGCTGAGTCTTCAGTTCAGCCAATTCCTTGGGCGCCATCTTGTACGGCCTTCGGGATATTGGCATGGTCCCCGGTGCAAGTTCAATCTTGAACTCCACCTCTCTATCGGGAGGCATCCCCGGTAAATCATCCGGGAACACGTCAGGGAACTCACGGACTACTGGAATATCTTCCAATCTGATAGTTGTGGACTGATGAACATTTGGAAGTTTTATTTCTGGACTGTCCAGAAATAAATAGTGTGACTCGTGCATCTCTGAGTGTAGATGCACGACTCGGAGGACGGTGTCTAAATCAGCGCCGTGGCGGGTTAACCACGACATCCCTAAGATGACATCGACCTTCTGTCCCTATAAAATTATGAGAGACGTAGGGTATACTCTACCCGCTAAGCATAATGGCGCTTTCGGAACCATCATGCTTGCTGAAATTTTCCCACCCGGTGAACAAATCAAGTACGGACTATCGGTGGGTAGTATTTGCAAGTTGTATTTAGCAATGAAAGCTTGGCTAATAAAATTGTGCGTGGCGCCTGAATCAAATAATACTATGGCGGGATGTTGGTGGAGTTGGAACACACCCTCAAGGATCGGCTCTCCCTCCGGCACGTCCTCTATGGCAAGTTGGTGGACGGTGCCGGGCCTAGGGTTTGCCCTCCGCGCATTAGTGGGGTTCCGGGGGTGATTCCTCCCTGGAAGTTGCGGTGCAACTCCGCCGCTTTGCCTCTCAGGACAATTGTTGGCGAAGTGACCTGGACAACCACATTTGTAGCATGTGGCTGCTGCTTGGCCGGTGCTTGGGGGATTAAAGCCCGGCATGCGCTGCTGAGGTGCATACGCATGCGGCATCGCCCGCTGTTGTTGTTGTTGCTGCAGAGGTGGTATTGGCAGTGCCGGCCTGAATGCCGGTGGAGAATATGTCCGACTGCGGGATGGCATCGGCCTCTATGGTGGCTGCCAGCGTGGACCGGATGGTGGGCGATTCATTATCCGATATTTCTGAGAAGGACCACCTCCCTCTCTGCTGCTTTGCGGCGCGCTTCGCTTCCTTTCAGCCGCCGCTAACTCCTTGCCGGAGTCCTCCTGAACAATCGCAGCATCAATTATATCGTTGAGGCTGCCGTGATTGAACATCGCCAGTTTGTCCTTCAGGAGCGGGTTAAGCCCCTTGTAGAAATGATCCCGCCGCTTCTCGTCGGCGTGATAAGAGGCGTAGAGCGCAAGATCATTGAACGCCCTGGAGTATTCCAGCGCGTTCCGGCTCCCTTGATGCAGGCGTAAGAACTCCTGCGTCTTCTTCTTTATGAGACCCGGCGGTATGTGATAGGCCCTGAAGGCCGTCCGGAATTCCGCCCAGGTCATAACTCGCTCGGTGGGCTGTGAAGCACAGTAATTCGCCCACCACACGCTCGCAGATCCCTGGAGCTGTTGGACCGCGAACTGAGTCTTGCGCTGCTCACTCACTTGGAGCAGCCTGAACTTCATCTCCATCGTGCAGAGCCAGTTGTCCGCATCGAGGGGTTCATCCGCCCTTGAGAATACTGGGGGATGAGTAGACAGAAAATCGGAGTAGGAGCTATGTTGGCGCTCCTCACGATCTTGACGCCTCTCTGGTCGAGACGTATTCACAATGAGGGTTTGCAGCAACTCCGTGTGCTGCTGATGAGAGCCCGCCATCGCTGCCACAATGTCAGCCAAAGTAACCATTGGCGGTGGCGGTGGCGGTTGTTACTGTTGCTGTTGCTGCTGTTTCTGTCCCGAGGAATCCTCAGGAGGTGGTTGGGAGGTCTCTCCCCCCTGACTGGAACCCCCAACGTTCGGGTTGGCACGAGTACGAGTCATTCTGAAATTCAAAACAGCAGCGATCAGCACATGTCATACTTAAAACTCCATATGAAACAGTAAGTATTGAAGTGACGCATGAATAATTTGCACAACATTCACATATATTGATAAAGCATAAACTTTATACAAGATACATTAGTCTCGGGTCTCCGAGAAGTTGTGCTCATGTCGTCACTACCTATACATACACTACTGTCTACACGACATGTCACCGATTACAAAAATTTGGGTTACATCACCCTAGCTGCCCTACTTGGCAACGGTAACCTCCTACTCGGAGTAGAACTTGACCTCCAGCGGGTCGTCCTCCTCCAGTACCTCTGTTGGTGGCTCTGGGTCCACAACCTCCTCTTCCGGCTCGGGTTCCCGCATTGCCGGAAGACCCAAGACCACGGGTATGGAACCTACCACCGGTATGCCCATTACCGGAGGTACGAGGTCCTGTAACGCGTGCACCTCGTCCACGGCTTGGTTGTAGTCCTCTTCCCAGCCTTGCCCTCCTCAATAGCGTCGTCCCACTCTTGAGTAAGGACCTCGTTCTGCTGGGTCAGAGGCTGCACCTGTTGTTGCAAAACCGTGATGTCAACACGGCTCTTCCTCTTCGCCTTCTTCAGACGATGCAACTGATTATGTTGTTCGTTCAGTCACTTGATCGTCGGAAGGAGAACATTGCGGAGTGTGCTGTGAGCACTCTCGAAATGATCTCCACGGCTGTTGCTCTCCTTGAGCTTCACGGCGAGACATTCCGTATGAACAGCTTGGCTATCCATGACGGCCTTTCCCGCCCTTATCTGGAGGCTGAGGTTCGCCTCCGCGGGGTTGTACCTTGGGCAACCCGAATCTGTTGCCTCCATGTACCTCCCTTCCCACACATGATTAGCCCGTCCCCCCACCGGAACGAGCACGTATGAAGTGCCCTCCATAGCTCTCACATGTAGTTGGCTGAAACGCGACATGGTGTCGCACGCTGCCACTTGCCACATTCCCTCCGGCTGTCTACCTCTCACTGTAACGGTGAACGGCGCCCAAACGTGTGGTGTAGGTCCTGCAGGGACTTCGACATGGATCGTCCACGTCTTGTCCCCCTCCTCGCCTTCTTCCTTGGCGAAGTACTGCGGCATCTTGCTGTACCCAAAATATTGAAGCATTTGCCTCAACGTTTCCGGATAGCCGCCGCGGTGAGAACAGTGGCATTCCACCCACCCGTTCTCCAACTGTCTATCCACTGTCATCTGTAGAAACATATTTGAGAAATGTCAAATATTTATTTGAACAGTAAACCATTGAGTTATAACATAAAACATGTCATTGAACTTATGAAACTTGAAGACATAGTTCAAACTTAAACAAATTTGACTGTTGATCTGCTGTCCAATATGACAGCCCTGACCAGTTTCCATTTCAACATGATTTAGACCATGCTGAAGGCAAAACCAATTCTGGAGCTCGACATCAAAGTTAAAGCTAACTTCAATAGCTTTCCATAAAGTATTTGCTTGGCCTAATATCTATCCTGGTTCAAAAGTTATGAGATGTCAAAGTTAACAGAATTTCTGGGGAAAATTGGACAGCACCTCTCTGCTTGAGGTACTGATTTGATCCAAGAATTCCAGTTAATTACACACCAAATATGACAAAACTTTCTGTTACAAAGTTGTCACCCATCTCATAGAAATTCCATAACTACCTCATTTTCTTTTTGGATTTTTATGCAGGAAGTTATGCTCAATTTACAAAGAATTACAGAGAGTGTTTGCTCTGCCCTGTTTTCTGGACAGTTTTAACTCTACTGCATTTTTCGATGGGTTAAGGGATGAAACACCTCTGGACCTAAACATAACAGTTGTAAATATCTTCCAAATATTTCCATAAATGTATCATATGACCCCAACCTCGAAAGAACTCAACCTATAACCTCTGATTAACTTCAGCCTTATTTCAGCTGAAAACAGGGGACTCTGTCCTTAGTATCCTATAAGTTGAAAACTTGTTAACTTTGAATATCCTGATTAAGGGAAAGAGTTAGATCAAGTTTTAGTGCTCTGGATTAAAAATTTCAAGTTTTACAATGCAGTTGCTCATTTATTGGGGTGTGACGTCGATGCATCACCAGATCATGTCGGTACTACGTCCTCACAAAGAAAAACCTATACCGGACTTAGCCGGCTTCGTTAGTTCAGTGACACTAAACGTCACTCGCACACGGATGCTACACGTCTACCATTTCATGGTTAGACTACCTGCAGATAACTCAAACGATCGTCAGACTCGGCTGCACACCGAGCCCGGTATCCATACAGTTCGTACACCCAGCCGTCATCAGTCGCCCGGCTGTTCTCAAGCCAAGCACGCCTTGAGCTACGTGTTCACGTTACTGACCACGTGACGGGGTCTCCCAAATTGCCCAAAGCACACCAGGGACAGACGTTGCTCGAATACCCCAAACGACATGAAGAGTCATAGAGGATATTAAAGCGGGTTGGGTTACCTGCCACCCGTGGGGCTCTACCCTTCAGCTTGTGCGCACTGGTGGACAGCGCTTACGTGCACCCCCAAGACATAAAACGTCCTGAGATGCACGATTTTCCTACATAAGCAAATAGGTTAGTATGCCACTTTCTATACACTAATAACATCCTTAGATGCTACTAGCTTGTTCCTCACCGAATCTTTGGAAAAGATGACCTTTGTAGTGCGTTAAACCTCAAGCGAGCTCTGATACCACGCTGCGAGGGCCCCACGGCCTCGTCGAGCCAGGATCACGCTGAGGGGTGCTGTGTTGCACAGCACCGGATAACGCACATCAAAGATACAAAGCGGAAGCAAAGTTTTATTACATAAACAGGTTTATGAACATTTGTACAACAAAATATGTTCCGTCTACACTCACGGGCGTAGACTACGCATCGAGTTCACGTTCAGCCCGGCGGCGTGCATGACTCCCACTCGATGGGGTTCCCATCCTGGGGTCCCGGCTCCTCCTCGGGAGTCCCTTCCTCATAAACCCTGCAAAAGCTTCAAACACAAGCAGTGAGCATGATGGCTCAGCAACACTGACCCGTCTCTCCTATACATGAAACTTCTACATGAAGGGTGATAGGTTACATGAGGTAAAATAAGTTGCAAAGGACTCACCTAATTAGTGGAACCTTACTTTCAAGTTTTAGCAGCAGGTTGTGGGGAACCTTACGCTAAGGCACATGAGAGAGCCACATCAAACAAGAAACGCATTTCCCTCATGTACTTTGCCCAAAGTTGAAAAAAACTTTAATTAGCTCTAAACTACAACAAGACATTAACAAGCAAAGTATATCTTTCAAATCAGCAAACTTTTAACATGTATCTAGCCTGTTCTTTCTACGTCACGGTAGAGTGAACAAGTGGTACTCACTGACTGTGAGGGACGGCGATTATAATCGATTTACACCTGCAGAGTTACCCGAATAACCCATCACGTACACCCGTACTCGATGTTGCCTACAGCAAACATCACGGACGTCGTACGCAACCACCTTTCACCCGTCAGCCAAATATTGAACCGGTCCTATTGTCCTGAGCAAGAGGTCTCTGCGCGCGCATCCACAGTGCCACCAGCCGGTTTACACCTCGAGCTCTCAACATACCCTCTAAACGACAGGCAATGCCTCAATACCCAGCTACCCGAGTTACATCGGTTTCCCAGTTCCCATATAGCCGGCAGGTCTTCGGTACTGTTCTAGCTTGTTCAACAGGCCCGCACATGGCTTGGTCCTCAATCGACACAAGCGGAGCTATGGCACCCAGGCCCCAAAGTCCTGCTGCCCTTACTCTCCGCTCGGTCTCATTTTTCTTGCCATGCATTTCATTTGCTATCTTTACCCGAGTCGAGTGTCTCTAGCCTATCCTCGCGAGTAGTTCCAACTACTCGACTTGTACCGAATCCTACACCATCTTAGCATTGCAGTAGCTAAACGGGGTTTTCAATCCTAATCCCAACCCATGGTTTTCTTGGCTATGCATTTGGGTTTCAAACAAGACTCTAATGCAAGAAGTGGATGCTCAAAGTAAGTTCTCAAAACGGTAAAAATTTGTAAAAAGTTTAATGCAAACTGGAGCTTGCCTTGCTGCTCTTGATCGTAGGCTAGCTGCTCTTCCAGAGTGACGAAGTCTAAGACTTCGGGTTCCTCCTCGACCTTAGCGACTACATGAGATAACATGTATATGTATCAATTTAAATGCATTTGAATTGAATTTAAACTTGTGAAGACTATAAGTCTTACTAGACAGATCCAATGACTCTGAAATTTTTACTATAGTTTGGATACAACCTAAACAGGGATTTGGTCAAGTTTCATGCAGCAAAGCTTATTTGAGCTGTCCACAAATAATTATGTACTTGGCCTTCACTAGAGCTCCTAGGGTGTTCTAGGGACTTTCATGGAGCAAACCATGACTTTCTGAAAACTAGATTTTCAGAGGGTTATAATGGTGTTGGTTTCTCTTAATTTTAAGGTTCCTAGATAAAGATATGAGCTAAACAATTTCAGAGAAATTTTGAAAATGTTTCTGGATATTTCTATTTTCTCTGGAACAGTTTTATTAATCACACCCTTAGGTGGATCAAATGAGCAGAAATGAATCTGAAATTTTTATGGTAGCTCAGGGATACTTTGGTGAACATCCTAGCAAAATTTCAGAATTTTCCTCCAAAGGGTTCTCCAGTTAAAATGCTAAACAGTTTAAACTTTAAGAATTAATTCTGGAGAACTAAGGATTTTCATGAAGTGAAACTTGATTTGCTGGAAAGTAATCAGAGAGCTGAATCCAAAAAAATTTGGTTCATTCAATTTGGAGTTTTCTAGCCAAAGTTATGTGGGTTTGAAGTTTGAACTAAATCTGAAAATCAAAGAAAAGTTTAAACTCCTGCCTGTGGGTCCCACATACAGTGCTTTGTCTTCCTCCTCGCGCCAAATACACGGCGGCGGTCTCCGGCAAGACTCGCCGGAACCGAGTTCCTGGCCACCTCCCGGCCTGAAACTCCGCCTCCCCCTTTTCCGACCTCCTGAACTCAGCTGTGGGCTCGCCGGCCGCCGGCGATGGCCGGAAACCTGCGCGCACCGGTGACAGTACCAGCTAGGGTTTCGGCGAGGTGGGTTTCGCACTACCGTGCACCAAATTGATCGGAAAATGCTCGGAGAGCATCAGTGGAGCACGAGGAACATGAACCAAGGCCTTGTGGAATCTAGAAACGCCGGCAACCATCCCCTCGACGGTGAGCCGAGGTACTTTGCAACGGCGGCGAAGAAAACGGCCATATCACGGCCGATCCTCAACGGTTTCCCTTGCTTCTTCCTCGAGCGTGTGCGCTAGCATGTATAAAACCTACTGGACAACTGGCTTGACCGACTATAGCGTGTGGAGTCAAAATTTCAATCGGAGGTGAGCTCGGCTCATATGAACTGGCTTTCAGTAAACTTGGAAATTCTCGACCGATGGTTGATCATATGCCAAACAGCTTTCGGCTACACCATCTACATGCAGTGACGCACCTTTCTGTGTACAGAACTGGATGCGACGACGGCTGTGCCGAGCTGTCCACGAGAGCCCGAATGGCGGGAACGTTCAGTTCGCCGGGAAAAACGCCCGGCTGAGCTCGAGGGTGCTTGATCACTGGACAACACGACATCGAGGATGCTTCTCACAAGCTCACAATGCCGTTTTACTACTGGGAAGGTTGTGTTTGCGAGCGATCGGCCTGCTCACGAGCGGAACCGAGAGAGCGGCTCGTTTTCGGTGGAGCTCGGTGTGAAAACGAATGAACTTGCCGTGGACTCGGGTGGTAAGCAACAGGAGCATGCTGGGGAGGGATAAGAAGCCGGGCAGCTGGTCTACCGCGCGGGGAAGCACAGCAGGAGCTGGCGCTGGTCGGCTCCTCGGTGGCACGCTCGGCTGCAACCCGAGAACCGAGGACTCTGTGATTCAGTCGGTTGATTTTGCTGTTGAGGCTGATATGTGGGTCCCACTCCGGTTTTAACCCCTGAAATTGAATTTTCCCCGCTGCTCTAAACAGTAGAGACCCAATTAACCCTGGTCATTTGAATTATCTACCCCTTGGCCATTTGAATTGGATAGAATTCAAATTGGGGTTTATTTGAATATATTTTCAGCACATATGCAGTTTGAAATTCAAATAAAGTTTGAATTTGCTAAACTTAGCTCATGTCAAGATCAACTCCAAATGCAGTGAAAATTGGTGGGTGAGCTCACAAAAATGTTCTTAGTAAGAATATGCCTCCCATTTTTGAATTCATGGGATAGAAACAGTTTGAATTTGAATTTGAGTTCAAACCACCCCCTTTCTAGTTATACCCAAAAGGGCTTCAAAAAGGTTTTGAATTTTGGTGAAATTTGGCATGAGCATTCTTAGCAAGGTGTTGGAGTTTTTCAAAGCTCAGCCCTTAGATGATGCATGTGGGAAATGCCACTTTTGCATTTTGTGAGTTTATTTCCTAATGAGCATGTTGATGGTGTTTACTTGCTCTTCAAATGTATTCATCAAGTTTCTTCATATGAAGTGTGTGTGTGGTGATGAACACTTTGAATATGTGCTAAAAACTTAGGCCCTTACATCACGTCCTAGCACCCCTCCATAAAGAAGAGGAAATGAAAACCGTCGAGAAGCGGCTATGTTATAGCTGTTTTCCTCACCGCCGGTGCAAAACTCTCCGGTTCACCGTCCAGAGTGGGTTTGCCCGCATTTTCGACCTCCAGACTCCTCCATTTCATGTTGCCTGTGCTCCACTGGTGCTCTAGAGCCAAAGAACCGAGATATTGGAGATGTGTGGAGAAATTCCGACGTCACTGGAACTGTAGCCGCCGCTGCTGCCGTAGAGCGAGGGTTTCCGGCCATATCTGGTACAAACCGACCCCATGGGTGAGTTCCTCGTGGTCCAAAACCTAGGGGTGGCGATTTTCAGCTCGGGAGGTGATCGGAAACCCAGTTCCGGCGAACCTCTCCGCTGCCTGAGTGCTCTGGCGCGAGGAAGAAGAAGCCTGCGGCATGGGACCCACTGTCAGCCGTTTAAACATTTCAGTTTATTTTCAGAATTCCATTCAAACTTTGAAACCCCATAACTTTTAGTAGGAATGTCCAAAATTGGTGAAACAAATTTTGTTGGATTCATGCAAATAAATTGGTCTGAACATTCCTGGAATTTTCTCTAAAATTCCTCCAATTTAAATTTTGGGAATTAATTCCAGGAGATCCCTGTTTTAGAATTTTCTCAAATTTGTCCAGCCGATCCTTCATAACTCTAGTGATCTCCTGTAAAAATTTGAGACTCATTGGATTAAATTTTCTAGGCCGAACCCTGAGCCAAAGTTCAGCCTTCATTGAAAATTCTCAATTTTAAACAGAAACTTTTCAGCAATTTTCCCCAACTTCAAAAATCAATTTCTCCCTGTAGACAACTCAAAAAATTATGAAATTTCTTTGCAAGAACTAGGGAGACCTCCACTTTTAGCTATGTCAAAACTTTAGATTTGAGATCAAATTCATAGGAGTCATATACTTGTGGGAATTTTGGAGACCACAAGCTTCCTCGAAACTTCCTCAAATTTTGCTCAGATCATTCTCATAGAATCTAGTCTCCACTGGAAAAATTCCAAAGGCAATTAAGAAACCTTAATAGTACTAACTATTAGTAGAAGCTTGCTTCTTATAAATCATTATCACGTTTTTTAGATAATGGGAAATCCCGACCTTCCCTCTAGAGAGGTTACGGCCTGAATAAGGTCATTACATAGACAGTACACTTGGTACATAAATGCAAACTCACACAGTTATCCAGATGGATATATTATTAGACAGTAATCCTATTACTACATCCCCATCCATGATAGGCAAAAACTGACATCACTGTAGTCTCTAATGAACGGCATGCATCTCTTATTTTATTTGTATCGTCCTTATTCTTTAGTAGCTTCGCCCATGTTCGGCACTAATATGTGTCCCTGTAGAGTACCTGCATATAAGTTTGCATGTAACATTTGTTAAATACAACATCATTCCTACTTAACCAGATGACCCAGCAAATTGCAGCCACACCTAGAAGTAGATACTGTTTGGTCTTAATATTGTATTTCCGTATCCAACCATTAAACATATTAATAATACTATATAGACTCTCAATACCAAAGGTTATATGCGCGGACCTCCATATAAACCTAGCATAATGACAGTCAAAAAATAAATGTTTAATGGTTTCATTTTTAGAACAGAATGCACATTTTTTATCCTCTTTCCAATTGTGTTTTAGTAAATTATCCTTTGTTAGTACAACAGCATGTAGTAGGTACCACATAAAGATCTTAATCTTTAATGGTAACTTTGACTTCCATACTAATTTGTTCTGTCTAATATTGTCATTAGATATCATAGCGTTGTACATAGAATGGACAGAAAAACTTCTATTTCGTTGTAAGCCCCATACAAACGTATCATTCCTGTCAATGAGACGAACATGTGCAATATTTGCTACTAGTCTATGCCATCTTATCAAATTGTCTCCCACCAATTCGCGTCGGAAAGAGATATTTAGTGGAATCGAACTGAAGACAGTAGAAATAGTATCATGTTTACGCCTGACTATATTGTACAGAGATGTAAATCTTTGTTTTATTGTAAAGTCATCCAACCGTTTATCTTCCTAGAATCTAATCATTTGCCCATTATGTAAATAGAACTTTCCAAAATTAAGGAAGGCCCCTTTCACTTTCATTAGACTAGACCAGAAATGAGAATCACCCGACCTCTTCTCTACCAGTCCTATAGTTTTATTTTTTAGATATTTATTCCTTAGTATTTCCTGCCACATACCGTCCTCATTAATCAACTTAAATAACCATTTTCTTAATAAACATTTGTTTTGTATGTCAATATTTTTAATGCCTAACCCTCCTTGGTCTTTTGGCTGGCACACAATACTCCATCTAGCCAATCTATACTCTTTTTTTTATGGTTATCTGCCTGCCAAAAAAAACCTTGACCTATAGTAGTCCAATTTTTCAAGGACACCTCTAGGCACTTTAAAAAAAACAGCATAAACATTGCCAAATTGGTTAAAACCGAATTAACTAGTACTAATCTTCCCCCCACTGACAAATGCTTACCCTTCTAACTACTCAATTTCTTCTCAAATTTTTGCTCTATCATTTTCCAATCACTATTATTTAGTTTCCTAAAATGCATAGGGATACCTAGGTATTTAAAAGGATAAGTACCCACTTTACATCCAAATAATTGAGCATACTGACTTTCCGATAATCGGGCTTCTCCAAAACAGAATATTTCACTTTTATGGAAATTTATTTTCAGTCCCGAAAGCTGCTCAAATGCACATAACAAATCTTTATGTTTGTCGCTTTTTGAAGACAATGATCAATGAAGATAATGGTGTCATCCGCATACTATAAGATTGACAATCTATTTTCTACTAAATGAGGTATTACCCCTGAAATTAGTCCAACTTCTTTTGCTCCGTTTATTAGTATGGCTAACATGTCTACCACTATATTAAACAGTATCGGAGATAGTGGGTCTCCTTGTCTCAAACCTTTATGGGTTTGGAAATTTTTTCCCACTTGATCATTAATTTTAATTCCTACATGAGCTCCTTGAATAAATGCATCTATCCATTGACACCACTTGGACGAGAAGCCTTTCATGTGCAAAGTGCGTCTCACAAACTACCAATTTACTTTATCATATGCCTTCTTAAAGTCTATCTTAAAAATAATACCATTTTGTTTCCTTTTGTGTAGCTCATGAACTGTTTCATGTAACACAATCGCCCCTTCCATTATGTTCCTACCAGGTAAAAAAGCTGTCTGAGTAGGGCTAATGACCTTCTGTGCAACCGTTATTATTCTATTTGTGGCTACCTTTGTGAATATTTTAAAGCTAACATTTAGTAAACAGATAGGTCTGTACTGTTGTATTGTGTTAGCTTCCATGCATTTTGGTACTAAAATAATTGTACCGAAGTTTATATAAACGGGTAGAGCTTCCGAATGAAAGTCTGTGAACATTGCCATTAAACCATGTTTTATTAGCTCCCAGAACACCTGATAGAATTCAGCTGAGAAACCATCAGGTTCTGGTGCTTTATTATGTTCCATCTGCAAAATTGCTTTTCTCACTTCGTCCTCAGTAAATTGTTTTGTTAATAATTCATTCTCTATGCTAGATTCCTGAGTAATATCACCCGTCCTAGACTCATCCAACTTAAAATTATTCGCCAATGTAGGACCAAAGAGGTTTTTATAGTAGTCTGTAATATATTTATTCAACTCTACATCCCCACTTATTACTCTATTACCATCCTGTAGTTGATATAACCTATTCTTTCTATGTTTGCCATTTGCTATTAGATTAAAATATTTTGTGTTTGAATCTCCCTCTAGTAGGTCTTTACTCTTTGCACATTGGCACCACTTTACTTCTTCCTCCCTTAGTATTTGTGCAATACGGTCTTGTAACCATTGTTTTTATTCTACTTCCTCGGGAGTCAGAATATTTGTTTCTGCTTTTCTATCAATGCAATCTAGTTTGTTTAAAACCTCTCTTTTTTCTTTTTTTATAGGCTCCAGACATATTTTTCGCCCAGCCTCTAAGGTACTTACGCAATCTTCTTATCTTCTCTTGCCATCTGTCTATTGAATTAGATTCCCCAACTTCTTGTAACCATATCCCTTTGACCATATCAGCAAAGCCATCTTTCAAAAACCATCCTAATTCAAATTTGAACATAGGTTTAAAGTTATTTTAAGATGTGTCTCCTGAATTTAACAAAAGGGGTGTATGGTCCGATATGTCTAGGACAATGCAACAACCGAAGTTAAAGGATATTTTTGTTCCCATTTAGTGGTTATTAAGATTCTATCTAACTTTTCATAGGTTGGATTTTGCAGGGAGTTTGCCTATGTGTACTTGCGCCCTGACATCTCTAATTCTCTCAAATATAAACCATCTATCACTGCATTAAACATAAAAGGCCATCTGTTATTAAAATTATCCTTATTCTTCTCTTTGGGGTGTCTCAAAATATTGAAATCACCTCCAATTAATATTGGAAGGAATTCCTGCTTACATATATTAACCAACTCAATAAAAAACTGCTCTTTAAGTTGATTTTGAGCAGGACCATAGACCGCCACTAAAACTCATTTGAAGCAATCAGATTTGTTGCACAAATGGAATTTGACATAAAAATCATTACTTTTGCAAAGTTTCACTTTGTATCACTTATGTCTAGGATGAAATGTGTGCATTAGAGTTAAGGTGATTGAAACCCCACTTGCATGACCTTTAAATCCTATGGAGAGTTGGGTAGTCTACAGCTCGATGAGTAGAGAATGCCGTGCTAATGTTCTTAGGATCTCGGTAGAAGTCGAGTAGTTGGAATCTACTCGCGAGGTAGAATTTTATCACACGGGGTAGAAGGAAACAAAGAATGGCTTAAGAATGTGAAATTGAGACCTAGCAGGGGGGTAAGATGTAGTGAGCGGAGGTCTCACGTGCTTAGCCCTGTTGGTGTCGGTTGAGGACCGAGCCGTGTCTGGCCCTGCTGGACAAGTTTGAACAGTACCGGATGCATACTAGCTATATGGGAACCAGGAAACTGATGTAATTGGTTAACCTGGGTGCCGAGGCTTACCCAACCATTTTATTGGAGTGGGTTGAGGATAGCAAGGTGTAAATCTGCCAGCGGGCACAGCCACACTCTGCGCGGGGACCTCCTGCCCATTACGGATGGACCGGTTCGGAATTTGGGTTGCCTCTGAAAGGTTGCTGCATACAACAGAGTAGGAAGGTGTGAGGCACCACACTTCTGAAATGGGTGTATGTTACGTGTTATCCGGGCGTCTATAGATTGCAATCACCATCTCTCACGGTTATTTGAGTACTGCTTGTTCACTGCGTTGTGACGTAGTAAGAATTGAAAGAGGCCAGAAGAATATAATGCAATTATCTATTATTGTATTGCAACCATGTGTGTTGTAGATATAGAGCTCACCAAGTTTATATTCCACTTCGGGTAGAACCACATCGGAAGGAAGTGTTTCTTGTTTGATTGTGGAATTCCGATGTGAGGGCTGCTCAAGGCTTATTAAATTGCTGCTGAAAAACTAAAAGTAAGGATTAACCTGTAGGTGAGTTCTTTATCGCAATATCATTTCCTATGTTAGTATTCCTGCATGTAGTGTTTCCTGTTTTGGAGTGACGGATAGGTCTTGATGATCCATCAAGCTCACGGTTGCTATATTTGAGCTGTTGTAGATGAGATTTATGAGGAAGGGTCTGAGGACGAGGCGATGCCCCTGTCGGGGTACACAGCCGAGTTGGAGCCCTGCACGCCGCCGTGATCTCCGGATGTGTATACGTAGTGTGTAGCATCCTCGGGCTGGACAACTACACTTTTGCATAGCTAGGCTGAGAGTTTAGTTATAATTAATACTTCCGCTGTAAATAAGTTTGTAAAAGACTTGCACTGTTTTATGTAAATAAAAGTTTGTATGTTGTTCCTAATCTTTTCTTGTATCCCCTTGGGTGCCGCATCGCACAGCGCCACCCTCTGCGATCCTAGAGTGGGAGGACCACAGGGGTCCCCACACAAGAGACAAGATGAGCAATGCCAAGAGAGACAAAAAATGATTGTGAAGTTTCTGGTATTCCCCACCCCAATCGGACTGAACACATCTAATTTTGGTGTCAAGGAGTCGCTCAACATGTTTTAGGAATTGGAGAAAGATGTACTGAGCCTCGGTTCTATCGACCATGATGTAAATCCATGTGAATTTCGTAAAGTCATCAATAAAACTGATACAATACTTATAACCACAAACAGAAATTAGAGCGGGACCCCAAACACAAGAATGAATAATTTCAAGTGGCATAGTAGTATGATCAATAGAAGTATTATAAGGTAGTTGATGACTTTTATCCAATTGGCAGGCATTACAAACCGAGGACACACTAGGATCGTTGAGGCAAGGGAGATTATTAAGACGCAAAATAGACCAAATGACCTGAGAAGATGGATGACCAAAACGAGCATGCCATTGATCCATCCATGCCGAGTAGCCAACAAAGGCTTGATGAAGGGACTCAACGTTGGACAGATTGAGGGGATAGAGACCAGACTCACACTTTCCTTCAAGGAGCAGCTTTCATGTTGCCCGATCCTTTATGAGATAATACCACGGATAAAATTCAAAAAAGGCGTTATTATCATGAGATAATTTATGAATGGAAAGAAGATGTTTTGATATGTTAAGAACATACAGGACATTATTGGGTGCAAGGGAGCGAGTATCAGTATTAATTGAACAAGAACCATTATGCAGAATTCACAAACCTGCTCCATTGCCAACTTGCACCTTGTCGTCACCATGGTATTGCTCACGCATGGCAAGGCGATCAATATCGCTTGTGATGTGGGCCATGGTGCCGGTATCACTGTACCAATTGAGATCTACCTGGTACAAGTTTGAAGATGCCAAGGCCGCCGACGGTCCTTCTTCCTGGTATGAATCATGCATCCGGTAACAGCATTTGATGGCAGTGTGACCGATTTTTCCACAGATTTGACACTTGGGCCAGGGCCACTGTCGCGGTGAGGACCACACATGAGGGCGCTGCCACGAGAACAGCCTCCACGGCCACGGTCACCACGGCCACGACTGCGGTTGAAGCCGCCACGGCCCGCGTAGTTCATGGAAGAAGTAAACTGAAGTTGCTTGTCTACCTGGTGTTGGAGGCGACAAGGTGCACGAACACATTGTTGAGAGAGAGGGTCTCACTCTTTGTCGTCATGGAGGTGACGAAGGGATCATACTCGACCGGAAGACCTGCAAGCAAATAAGCAAGCACCTCTTCGTCGTGAAGTGGAGCTTCGGCGGCAGCGAGCTCGTTGGCTAGCCCCGTAATTTTAAGGGAGAAGTCGGCAGCATAAAGATTGTGCTTTCTGGATGTCGCGAGTTTGACACGGATTTGCACCGTGTGCGCCTCCGTGGACAAGGCAAATTTATTTTGGAGGGAGTCCCATACCTCCTTAGAAGATGTGGCGACAATGACATCCCGAAGAATGTCCTTGGTCATCGATGAGAGTAGGCCACTGAGCAGTTGCTGGTCTTGATTGTACCAGCGCTCGTACTCCGGATTAGATACTTGTTCGGCGCCGGCGGCCGTGGACGCAGCGACCGTTTTGGCCGGCGCAGGTTTGGAGCCATCAAGAAACCTAATCAGCTTCGAGCTTCGGAGGTAGGGAAGGAGCTGAGCACGCCATAGGAGATAGTTGGCCTTAGTTAGTCTGATTGTGATGACTTGATGAATTAGAATGGACGCCATTGCGGAAGCCACGGAAGATAGAAGAGGAGAGGAGGAAAAGAAAAATAAACGTGGTGGATAGTTTAAAATATCCTTTGCTCTGTTACAATGTTGAAATGGCGCAAGGCAAGTCCCTTCTGCGCTGTATTCATATATGTATAGGGGCGTCTAGCAGGATGGAATATATGACATTAATGCTGTGATTAATGAGGGCGCAACCCCATAATAGACATGGTAAGATTAGTGGAGGGCACATCCTCATAACAATATAATTAAGGACTCATGGCCCATTCCTAACACCAAGCACAATATGATTGTGATCCCTGATCTGATTGTGTTGATATGTCTTGGTCAACGCTGTTGCTTCTGCTTAAAGCAAACTGCATTTACAACCAAAACAAACAGCAAACTGCATTTTTTCTGAGTTGTTGTGTGCCTTCCTCTGGGAAACGTTGGGAGATTCGAGTACAGGCAAGATTGCATGTTTCAGTCATTTGCTCTGCACAAGTAGCCAAGGAGGCAACAAGAAAACAGGAACGAAACCTAAAAGACATCTGAGTCGTGCTAGGCACATTATGGTCAAAAAATAATGTTCCCGTCAGATTTCTGTTGCCTCGTTAGTAAACTGGTATGAGCTGCATATAGCCTATTTGAGAATTAAAAGGGCAAGTACATATTTTTGGGTTCCTCTTTAATGGTTCCTTCTTTGACATATTGATATTTCTGAAACTGTGCTGCTCTGATACTCAACCAATTGTTAACAGCCAAACGTTTCCTTTTGGTGATAAAAGAAAAATAACTTTTCTGCGTCTTCAACATTAATGTTGACAATTGTTCAACTTTGTTTTTCTGTGCATTATGGTACATCATGTTAGCTAACTCTTCGTTATAAGCTGAAATTGTTATATTTTTTAACTAAAAATGCAGTTCAACATTCATTTCAGGGGACGGCTAGAATAAAAAACTCTTTAATATGAACTCTTGGAGGACATACGATTTTCATTCAGCTCGCTTTGGCGCCATGACTGTCAGCCAGCTGGAGCCACTCCTCAATTCCCCCACACCTACCAGTCTAGCACTACCAACGGCGGGCGTGCGAGGAACTGTCCTCACCTTCCATCGCTACTGCCGCGGCCCTGCTCGCCTCCTACCACCTCCTCCTTGCGCCATCCCCTGCCTCCCGCTACCACGTGCTGTTCCTCACCCTCAGCCCCAAGGACCTCAGCGCGCTCATGCTCCCGACCCACATCATGGGCACCAAGGCCAACGCGGTCATCGCGGAGTACGCCCGCTCCGCGTTCGCTTCCATCTCCTCTTCCCCATCCATGTCGTCACCTAACCGATGCCTGGACGACCTGGAGGTTGGTTGAGATGCTTGCGCGCGGTGGCGGTGCCAATGCCCGGAGGAGGAAGGTGTTTGCATCCCTACACGGTGGCAACTTTGTAGCCCGGCTTGAACACTGTCCACCGGCTTGGATCCGTAGGATGAAACAAAAGGAAGCGTTCAGGAGACCGTTGTTGAGCCAAGCTAGGACTCGATCACTGTCACTGCCCACCAGCTTGAACCCGTGAGCGAGCACAATAAGATATTGTTTGCAGTGAACATATACATATCCAGTTGAGATATTGGTGCTTAGCGTCAAGCTGGTTGTGATATTAGGTTTATTTATGCTTGCACTAAACTGTGTACGCCTATTTGGCATGTTACTCCGCTAGGAGCAACAATTTCAAAGTCAATCGTTCAATTTTGTTTTATATTCTCGCAAGGTTCTAAGGATGGTTTTACAGAGTCAAGATTGTTATTGAACATCTCCACCTGCAGGCGTGGACGGCGGAGGGCATCAGACAAGTTATCGGTGACACCTGCCTCTTTGATCACTTTGACAATGCTACCTTGCGTCATGAAAACACCGCCTTATGTGGTTTTGTTGGCTGGATGCGTAATCTAGACTCCCTCCCACTCACAAAAATATCCACGTTCTTTCCGAGTGGCTCCGGTCGGTCTGACCATGATGATGGTCCGCCTCACTCAGCTGAGGTGCAAGCAGACCCCCCATTGGGCTACGAGGTGGAGCTCCTATTACATCTCGACCACTATGACGACTACTCACCGGTGGATCCAGATTCACAGTCCTCGGGAGACAGCAGCAGCGGTTACGGAGGACGTTCATCTGTCTCCTCCTCGTCGTCTGGTGGCGCCTTTCCACGCCGCAAGCGCTTCCTGTGGGTCAGGGGTGTGGTTGACTTGTTGGCGAGGACACAGACATACGCACACGGCAGAGAAAGTTCTTGATCTTCTCGTGTTGGAATAACAGCAAAGATACATGCAACCTAGTTATGGGAATGTCTAGAATGCAAACAGACCTCTGGTGTAATTGTGCAAAAATCTCTTCTGGATCACACGATCTCTATCCTATGGTGATTGTATTTTTACACTTAAACCCTTCCACCTGATAACATAAGTTGAATAAAGTAAAATGTGAAGGTGAGAGGTTTAAGTGTAAAAATACAGTCACCGTAGTATGAAGATCGTGTGGTCTGAGAGAGATTTTTGCACGATTGCACCAGACTGGTGTTTGCATTCTAGTCGTTCCCCCTAGTTATAGGGTAATGCTAATCACCAGCTCAACGTGGTCAGGGTTCTGGCGTTGAGAGCGATTCTCGGGAGCGCTCGGCGTGTGCGCACAACGTCCACACGCGTACATGCAGTACATGTAGCGTACATGCAGCTACTAAACAGAAAGCAAAACAGAAAATATGCTTTCAATGAAAAACAAACAAGGTTTGTCTAACAATTCTCCCCCTAAGCCTTGTTCACTCCCTGAGTGCTGACCACATTGATATTGGTTCTCAGCTCGATGAATCGATCACGCCCAAGAGACTTCGTCAGTATGTCTGCCAACTGATCATTTGTGCCGATAGCTTCAACCTCCACCCTGCCTTCCTCAGTGCATTGCCTGATATAATGATATCTCGTGTCTATATGCTTGCTTTAATCGTGAAAGACATGATTCTTACTCAGTTGGATTGCGGACATGTTATCGATCTTGAGAGTGATTTTGTCGATCTCCCTCTCCCTGATCTCAGCCAGTTGGCATGCCAGCCACACGCCCTGGCAGGATGACGTAGCCGCTGCGATATATTCAGCCTCGCAGATTGACAATGCCACAACACGTTGTTTCTGAGACTGCCAGGAAATCACATTGTCGCCGAGAAAATACAGCATGCCAGTTGTACTCTTGCGGGTGTCAATATCTCCTGCCAAATTGCTGTCACTGTAGCCAATTAGCTTAAGGTTCTCCTTCTTCTTTCTGTAGAGTCATCCTTGATGAACTTTTCCGCGACATATCGCAGTAGCCTCTTTACCGCCAATAGGTGTTCGGTTGTCGGCTTCTCCATGAACCGGCTCACATAGCCAACAGCATATGCCAAGTCCGGCCTAGTTTTCACTAAGTATCAAAGAGCCCCGACAATCTTCCGGTACTTGGTGGGATTAACAGCAGGTGCATTACTGAACTTACTCAATTTTAGTCATGGTTCCATTAAAGTGTGGCATGGGTTGCACCCGGTCAAGCCTGCTGCCTTCGTTTGTCTGATTTACTTCCAGACCGAGATAGAAATTCAGCTTGCCCAAGTCCGCCATCTGCAACTTTTCTTTCATCTCATCCTTGAACTGCTTGAGCTCGGAGTTGATCCCTCCGGTGAAGATCAGTGTGAAAGCCCAGTTTTACACGGTTGGGTTGGCACAAAAAAAGTGATGGAAATTCAAATATTCAAACTTTTTGGTAACCAGTCATACACATATGATATTAGTGCAAATTTAAGTCTGAGCTTACCACTGGGTTCCAAATAATTCCAATAGCCCTCTTGCAAAATTCCATAATTTTTGAAGCATGTTTGCTATTTAATTCTAGGGTGACATAAAAAACCAATGGAATTTAAATCCTAAATTTGGAGTTTGAACTAAAATTGATCAAATATAGAATTGAAGTCCATAATTGAATTCTACATATGTCACACCCGGTTTTTCCGAAGAACAACCAAGTGAATAACACATGTATGCCAGGATCATTTTCTCATACATGTGATGACAAATAGTGAAGCATCATTTATTACAAGCCAGGTGTCTAATATAATTAAGTCGTACATAGCAAATGTCTCGATGGACAATAATAAGTTCATCACAAGTAAATAAACTAGCAGCGGAATATTATTCTTGAGGGCTCCGTCACAGGCGTTGCCCGGGGGTCTCCATGAACCTAGAAACCTTCTTCGGCTCCAAAGTCTTGGTCATTATACACCACCTCATTGTCTTGACCTGAGCAGCAATATAAACCAACAAATATGCAAGGTTGAGTATCAAGGGTACTCAGCAAGTGTGGGAAAATTATATCATGCATGGCTAGAACAAGGAGAGGTTGAACTCATGGTTAAAGCACTATGCAATTAATTCCTATCACCTTAGCTTTTTAAGCACCTACATTACTACATAGATGAAATGGTCCCAAGCTCCCATACCCTCATCATAATCAAATAACCATAACATCATTTCCGATGTTAAGCTCCCCGCTTAACATTCACAACTTCCAAAACCATCAATCCTCTAATCATGAATAAGTCCAAGCCGCTCTTGACCGTGAGCACGGCTGTCATGACAGTTTTGACTCTGCAGAGTTTGTACCACTGTACCCACATGTAGTGATTTCATCCCCCGTTGCCGGGTGGACTAAAAGAACCTCCATTATGCCAGTGGCCACGAACCACATTTACACTTCCCAGGTGTGTAGCCAGGAGATCACTACGAAACCTTTACAAAGGGATTCCCGACGAGCGTGGGCCCACTGAGGTTTCACCCCTAACAGCATACAAGAGGCTCCAACCCCGCTGCAGTGGCCCCTCTTGAGCCTTGCGATTCATATGGTAGTTCAGCTGACACCTACTCCCCGCACCATCCAACACACCCATACTACGCCGGGGATACACCTAATTAATTGGCCAAGCTGCCCCATCTTAGCATGTGGTTGGCACTGTAAAGCCAGGTTACATGCTCCATGAACCAGTCCTTAGGATCCAGGCAAGTACTAAACACAAACCCGAGTCTCGTGCACCCAGCAGACAACCAAAACATCCAACTTGCCTTGATCCCTACCTCTAGGTAACTCACAATATCTCATTCAAGAGTATGGTAAAATAAACTGATGATCTCATATCCCAAATATCCCATTCTAAGCATGGCTAAGCATATGCATAATAATGAATAACATGATAAAGTAAATTCCAACCCAAGCTACAAGGAAACAAGGTAATGCAATTCTAGGGAAACATCCTAACATGGGTTTCATATTTTCAATTGACAATGCAAATAATTCTAGCTACACATCCTAGCATAGGATCAAAGTGGTCAAGGACACTTGCCTCCTTCTTGCTGCTCTTGAAATGGGTAGTCCTGATCTTGGAAAGGAATAACTTGCTCTTGAGCAGGTTCTACATCATACCATCACACATAGCAAAAGAAAAACAACAATCTATAAGACATAGTTCACACTTCCACTTCATACAAACCACACATTCATATTTATGAAAGTCATTCACAACTATATGTGTTGTGGTTACTCTATGTGTGTTGATTTGTGGCTTGCATGCACTTTTAATCATGTGTATATGATTCCTACTTTTGTATTCACATTTATGCTTGCATACTTTATATATGAGTTTCCAATTTAAATAATTTTCCTTATATTTATTTACTACACCTTTTAGTTACCAAGTATGCATGAAAGGTATTTTTCTTCTCCATATGTGTCTTCAGAATTTCTACCAACCGTAAACTGAATTATTTGGATTTTAGAAACTCCATTTATCATTTACTAGTTGCTATATTTTCAGATTTATTTTCCTATGCGGTGGATCAAGACCAGCGAGTTAGATCGGAGTTTCCGAGCTTAGATCAGCCAGAATTCACCGGAGAAGTCTCGGTTCTCACCGGATTAAAAATCGGCGATCGCGTGGGAAAAACAGAACGGGGCCGGGGTTTTTATAGACGGGGGAGGGCGGTGTGTCGGTTGTGATCGAGTTTGAGTCGTCCGGGACCAAAATTTGGCTGGGGGACGCGGTTTCCAGGGGGTAGTTTTGATTCGGGAGAGAGAGGTGTCCCGGGGTCGGCCGATCGCGCGCGAGGAAGAAGATGACGGCGGGCCCCACATGTCAGTGAGAGGGAGAGGCGTGCGGCTGTGGGCTGGCGGGGGGGAAAAATGGTGGGCCGGCTGGTGGGTTCGGCCCACTGGCCGGTTAGGTTTTAGTTTTCTTTTTCTTTTTCTATTTCTTTTCTGATTTGAGTTTAATTTGAATTCCAGTTTGAATTTGAATTTTTGCAAAACATGCAACACGTCTAAAAATTTTTTAAATTCCCCTCTTAACATGATTTAAGGTTTTGAATCAAAATTTTGGGGTGTTACAACATATTTGATTTTGCTTCCCTGCAAAGATCTAGGATTTTTGGACAAAGTTTGGTGGCTGGATTAAAATATCAGAACCAGTAGGAGGGGAAGTGAGAGGATGACATGTGGGACCCCTTTGTCAGCCACTCGCTGAGCACGTCGGTTCCCGTTTTGCTCCTACGGCTGCCACCGCGGCGTTTCTGGCTTGGCGCCGAAGTCACCGTTTTCCTTGAGTGTTCTCACTTAAGCCGAGCACCCCAGCTCGGTAACCACTTCTACTCGCTCGGTGAAGAAAACAGGCGCAGCTCATTTGTTCTTGCCGCCGGACCAAAGATCGCCGCTCCTCTGCTCTCCACGCGCTAGACCGAGCGTTCTCCGTCTGAGCAGGATCGCCGATGGTACGGGTGCGACTTTCAAGCCTAGGAGTAGCCGTGTTTTCTCTCCGGCCCTGATCGCCTTCCGTTTCTCCCAAGCTGCCGCAAGAACAGAAGCTCATCTACTCTGAAATTCGGTTCCAAGGTGAAGTCATAGTCTAATTGCTTTAGCTCGATACTTCTACGCAACCTAGCACAGCTCCTCGATGAAAAACCATCGGAAACCGTTGAGAAATGGAGTCGTGATCCGAGTTTTCCCGTACGCCGACGTGCAACCCTAGCCGCACCGTCGAGCTACCCTTTGCAAGGGTTTCCACCCATTTTAGGATGAAAAACTGTGATCCTCATATCACCCTGGTGCTCGTGATGCTCTCCCCAACCGGAATACATAAGACATAGTTCACACTTTCACTTCATACAACCCACACATACATACATATGATAGTCATTCACATTTCTAAGTGTTGTGGTTACTCTAGATGTGTTGATTTTTAGCCTACATGCACTTTTAAACATATGTATATGATTTCTAACTTTTGTATTCAGATTTCTGTTTTCACACTATATATGAATTTTAATTTTTGAACAAATTCTTTATATTTAATTAATACACCTCTTAGCTACCAAGATTGCATGTAAGGTAATTTCCTACTCCTAATAGGTTTTCAGACCTTCTACCAAATCCTAAACTGAAGTTTCTGGATTTAGAGACTTCATTTATCATTTTCTAATTATGCATACCTATTTTCCTATATTTTTCAGATTTATTTTCTATGCCTGAAAGTGGGTTTTAAATATTAAATAGTAGAGCATATCATATAAACAGAATAGGTTCTGATCTAAAATATTACATAATATATTTTTGAACTTCTCCTCTGATGTGAACTAATTTAAATATATTTTATCAGTTTTTAGAATTATTTCCTAGCCTAAAAATGTATTTCTAGAACTAATAAATATGAACAACACTTAGATAGATTCATTTCAGCCTAAAATCTATTTCTATCTCATTCTAAAGTTTTCCAAGCACTAGGAGAGTTTAAATTTGAATTTGCAATGTGTTTGCCTTACGTTTTTAAATTTAAGTCCTAGTCACATATTAAATTTTCTGATCTTAATCTCATATAGGGTCAAAAAGGTAAATCCATACTACTAAAGGGTCTAATTTATTATGTCTTAAATTTCCAAGGGTCTAACTACACATAACAGAGGGGTTTTCCTAATTTTTATTAAGTCCAGGGGCTAAAATCGATTTTTAAATAAATTTACACGAATTTCTGAAGTTTTAGGGGCTAGATCAGAAGTTTCTAGGGCTAGCTCGTGTTTTCTGAGATCCCCAAGGGGTAGCGTGTAAGAATCCCGGCCTTTATAAAGCGGGGCTGATGTGGACCGTCCGATTTAAAATAGACGGCTCAGATTAGATCACCGAACCGGTACGCGCGGGTTTTAATTCTATCGTGCGATTTAAAATAGACGGCCCTCAAGGGGCCACGTCGCCCTGGCCGGAGCCAGCCCGCGCTGCACGGCGGCGCGCGGCGGCGGGAGGTGGCGATCTCTCCGGAGATCTTCGGATTTTCGTCTATACTTCCTAAAACTTGGATTTCATGGCATAGAACGGTAGAGGGGAGGTCGGGGATCTCACCTCAGGGTTTTTCTTGAGCTCGGAGGCCCTAGAAGGTGGTCGGCGGCGAGGTCCGAGATGAAATAGCGGCGGTGCTCGCCGGAGCTGCGATTTCCTTCACCTGCGAGATTTCCCGAAGGCGGTGGAACATGATCAGCGCGTTAGATCAGGAAATCCGAGCGAGGATCGAAGGAAAACGGTGGTAGAAGCTTCGGTTCTCACCTGGAGGAAAAACATTCGATCGGGGGGGGGGGGGAACAGGGCGATGCCGGCGTTTATATAGACGAGGGAGGGCGGTAGTCTGTTGGGATCGAGTTGGAGACGTCCGGGACCGGAATTCGGGCTGGGGCGCGGGTTTCCGGAGGTGGTTTGGATTCGGGTGCGAGAAGAGTCCCGGGGTTGGCCGGGCACGCGGGAGGTGAGGGATGACACGCGGGCCCCGCGTGTCAGTGAGAGGAAGAGAGGGGCGCGGGTTTGGGGCTGGCGCGGGGAGATTGGGCCGGCTGGTGGGTTTTGGCCCACTGGACGGTGGGGTTTTTCTTTTTCTTTTTCTTTTCTTTTCTGTTTTGATTTGAATTTAAATTCCAATTTGAATTTGAATTTCTGCACCACATGCAATACGTCCAAAAATTTTCAAATTCCCCTCTTAACAGGTTTTGGGGTGTTACAGCTCTACCCCCCTTAAAAGAAATCTTGTCCTCGAGATTGGTGGTTCTAGGAAAACAATTCCAGAAACTGTGACTTAAGCTCGTCTTCTCGCTCCCATGTGGCTTCCTCTTCCGAGTGATGCTTCCACTGCACCTTGCACATCCGGATTCTTTTATTTCTTGTGAGGCGTTCCATTGTCTCCAAAACCTTGACCTCTCCTACGTCAACCTCATTCATGGGTAACATCTCTTCAGGCGTCCTTAGACATTTCTTGAGCTGTGACACATGGAATACATCGTGCACATCCGATAGGCGAGCCGGTAGTTCGAGTTGATATGCCACTTCGCCTTTCCTCTCCAGAATCTGAAAGGGTCCGATGTATCGAGGTGATAACTTCCCTTTCACCTTGAACCGACGAAGTCCTCGGATAGGGGACACCTTGATATAAACATAGTCCCCCACGTTGAAAACGAGCTCTCTTCTCCGTACATCGGCATAGCTCTTTTGTCGTGTTTGTGCTATCCTCAAGTTGTTGTTTATTTCCCTCACTTTCGCCTCGGCTTCTTGTAGTACCTCGGGCCCAAACACTTTACTTTCCCCTGTTTGGTTCCAAAATAGTGGAGTTCTGCACTTTCTCCCATACAAAGCCTCAAATGGTGACATCTTCATACTAGCCTGATAGCTGTTGTTATAGGAGAACTCCACATACGGTAAGTTCTTATCCCAACTCTTATTGTTCTTGAGCGCACACGCTCTCAGCATATCCTCAAGGATCTGATTGGTTCTTTCCGTCTGTCCGTCAGTCTAGGGATGATAGGCAGAACTAAAATTCAGATGAGTTCCCATGGTTTCATGTAACTTCTGCCGGAACCTTGAGGTGAATTGTGTCCCTCGATCTGACACTATCTTCTTTGGCACTCCATGGAAACACACGATCCTTGACATGTACAATTCTGCCAATTCGGATCCGCTGTAGCTTTCTTTCACGGGGATGAAATGAGCTACCTTGGTTAGCCTGTCGATGATGACCCATATCGAATCATATCCCGATTGGGTCCTGGTTAGTCCCACTATGAAGTCCATACCTATTTCTTCCCACTTCCATTCAGGCACTTTGAGTGGTTGCAATAATCCCGCGGGTCGTTGATGTTCTTCTTTCACCAACTGACATGTGTCACATGGGGCAACATGTTCCGCGACATCCCGCTTCATGCCATACCACCAATACCTGCTCTTGAGGTCATGATACATCTTCGTACTTCCAGGATGAATGGAATAGTCGGAATCATGAGCCTCCTTCAAAATCAATTCATGGATCTCTTTCACTTCAGGCACACAAATTCTTTTCCCGTGCCACACCGTACCTTGTTCATCCTGTCTGAAACTAGGGGCTTTATTATCCTTGATGAGTTCTCTGATTTCTTGTATCTTCTCATCATTCTTTTGACCGTCGCGTATGTCTTGCTCTAATGTGGAGTCCACTTCCATGGCGATGGCCTCACCACTATTCAACAGACATAGATTGAGTTTTACAACCTCTTCCTTCAGTTCTGTAGGCATGTCCTTTAAGCTTAACCTATTGACTTGCACCTTCCGGCTTAAAGCATCTGCTATGACGTTCGCTTTCCCAGGATGATAGTTGATGCCCACATCAAAGTCGTTGATTAGCTCTAACCATCTCCTTTGTTTGAGGTTGAGATCTGGCTGTGTGAAAATATACTTCAAGCTCTTATGATCCGTATATATCTCTGTCCTCTTCCCCATCAAGTAATGCCGCCAAATCTTCAACGCGTGTACCACTGCGGCTAGCTCTAGGTCATGCATAGGATAGTTCTTCTCGTGCTTCCAGAGCTGCCGGGATGCATACGCCACGACATGCCCCTCTTGCATGAGAACACATCCCAACCCGTTTCCAGAGGCATCGCAGTACACTGAAAAGTTCTTCTGCATAGCTGGCATAACTAGCACTGGGGCTGTTGTCAATCTTTTCTTCAGCTCTTGAAAACTCGTCTCGCTCTGTGGTGTCCATGTGAATGTGATTCCCTTCTCCAACAATTTGGTGAGGGGTCTCGAAATCTTGAAGAAACCCTTGATAAACCGTCGATAATACCCAGCCAATCCGAAGAAGCTTCGAACTTCCCCGACATTCTCAGGGGTCTTCCACTTCTGTACATCCTCGATCTTGGCGAGATCTACGGAGATTCCTCCCTCCGAGATTATATGTCCTAAGAAGGGAACTCTCTTCAACCAAAATTCACACTTGCTCAGCTTGGCATATAGTTGGTGTTCTCTCAGCTTTTGCAACACCAACCTTAAATGCCTCTCATGTTCTTCTTCATCTTTGGAAAAGACGAGAATGTCATCAATGAAAACCACCACAAATTTGTCCATATATTCCATGAATACCTTGTTCATGAGATACATGAAGTATGCCGGGGCATTAGTTAGCCCGAAAGGCATGATGGTGTATTCATATAGTCCGTATCGAGATACGAAAGCTGTCTTTGGAATATCAGCTTGCCTTATCTTAAGTTGGTGATATCCCGACCTGAGATCAATTTTCGATAACACACAAGCTCCCCTCAACTGATCAAACAAGTCTTCAATGCGGGGTAATGGGTACTTGTTCTTGATGGTTACTTCATTCAACGCACGGTAGTCTACGCATAACCTTTGGGTCCCGTCCTTCTTGGGCACAAATATCACTGGAGCTCCCCATGGTGAGGAACTAGGACGAATATACCCCTTCTCCGTCAATTCCCCTATATGCTCCTTGGGCTCTTCTAGCTGTTTGGAGTCCATCCGATAAGGCCTCTTGTATATTGGAGCTGTTCCAGGCACTAGCTCAATCGCGAATTCCACTTCACGATCGGGGGGCATACCTGGCAACTCCTCCGGAAAACATCTGGATATTCCCTGATGATCCTGATCTCCTCCACTTCCACCTCAACGTGATTGAGTTTAAGGTCCCTCCTAGGTTCTTGTACAGTTATGAACTTAACTCTTGTGCCCCGAGGGTGAGTTAGTTCCACCGTTCTTGTCGAACAATGGATGATTCCCTTATGTTTGGTCAGCCAATCCATACCCAACATAATGTCTATCCGTTGTGAGTCTATCACTATGAGGTTTGCAGTAAATACTACCCCATTAATGTCTAGATTCACCTTGGGACACACTTGTCTTGTCCTTATTTCTCCCCCTGGAGAGTTCACTGCTAGCATATGGTTCATTTGTGTTGTTGCTAGATCATGCTTCTTAACAAATCCTTGAGCAATGAACGAATGGGTAGCACCCGAATCAAACAACAGGGTTGCAATGTGTAAATTGGCAGGAAACTTACCAATTACCACGTCAGGTGCCTCTTGCGCTTCCTCCATGGTCACGTGGTTCACTCGTCCTCGCATCACATTCTGCAGTTGTGGCTGCATGGGCTTCTTCTTTGGGCACTTATAGGCGTAGTGCCCCACTTCACCACAGTTGAAGCATTGCACCCCAACCTTAGGTGCCTGGCCTTTGTTGTCTTGGGGTTGGTTCGGTGGTCCTTGTACTGCTGGTCGAGGTTGATATGTGGGGCGAGGCTGCTGTACAAACTGACGTTGTGGCTGTGCTGGTGCTGACGGAGGCCTGAAATTCGGGTTGTACCCTCTCGGTGCTGAGTAGGGTACCACAGCACGGCTCGTATCACTGAGCTGGCTCCTCGGGGTCTTCCTCATTATTGTGGCTGCCCTCTGACTCCGCTTTGGGTGGGGAAGTTGCTGGTGGAGAAGTGCGGCGACGCCTGCTCACCCGACGGTCTGGGGAGTCAGGAGTCCATGTGTCATTCACGGTGACACACAGTTCATTCCCATCTCCTCTTTCTCTCGTCCTCAAGCTGGTGCGAAGCAATGCCTCAGTCTCCTTTAGGGTGTCACGAACATCCTGAAGCTCCTGCTGACACTCCTGCATTCGAGTGCTGAGCATAGCAGCATCCTCCAAGCACAGGTCCATGTGCTCATGGGAAGTCCCCTGCTGCACTGGCGGGTACTTGTACTCCACGGTACCACTCTCACGCTGGAGGACATACATGTACTCAGTCCTGTCCAGATGGCGACGGTAGATGTAACTCTGGCAGGTGATGGCATCCCAGGTCACATCCTTCTCAGCATCGACCTGTGTCGCTTGACAAGCTGGAGAGCGGTGGATCTTGAGCAGCTGATTTTCATGGATAATCCTCATTTCTGAACTCCATTCTTCCCGCTTCTCACGGATGGTCCGGGTGGAGCTGTAGTGTATGATTAGCTTGCCCGTATTGCCGGCGGCATGGAGCATACGCCGAAGACGGCGCAACAAGCCTTCTACTGCCAACCCGTAGGAGTGGTACTTCACCGGATGGTTCTCCTCTCTCAAGGCAAGGGCAACTACAGGAACTCTCCCTCCGGTGGACTTGCGGGTGGTGCGGATCATGCGAACCATCTAAAATATAAAGCATTTAAAATTAAGTTAGGTAAGAATTAAATAAAGATTGTGTTTTGAATAAAAATTGGGACAAGGTGAATAAAGTGACCCCATTAAATAACACTTTCAACCCACACCTTTGTAAAATAGTTATTAGGAAAATAGGGTCCTTAAATACATCTATTTGTACCTAGGCTCACATTCCTACGGGCAACCTTGGCTATGGTACCACTTATGTCACACCCGGTTTCTCCGAAGAACAACCGAGTGAATATCACATGTATGCCAAGATCATTTTCTCATACATGTGATGACAAATAGTGAAGCATCATTTATTACAAGACAGGTGTCGAATATAAATAAGTCTTACATAGCATGCATCTCGATGGACGATAATTAGTTCATAATATGTAAACAAAACAACAGCGGAATATAAATCTTGTGGGCTCCGTCACAGGCGTTGCCCAGGGGATTTCCATGAACCTAGAATCCTTCTTCGGGTCCAAAGTCTTGGTCATTGAACACCACATCATCCCGTTGACCTGAGCAGCAAATTAAACTAACAAATATGCAAGTTTGAGTACCGTTGGTACTCAGCAAGTGTGGGAAAGTTATGTCATACATGGCTAGAGCAAGGAGAGATTGACTCATGGTTAAAGCACTACGCAATTTATACCTATTACCTTAGCTTATTAAGCACCTACATTATTACACAGGTGAAATGGTCCCAATCTCCCAACCCATCATCAAAATCAAGTAACCATAATCATCATATCCAATGTCAAGCTCCCCGCTTAACCACTACAGGAACCCGGACAATAGACGACGGCCGGAAACCGTCGTCAATAAGGACACTACCGTCGTCAATAAGTTATTGACGACGGTAAAACTTTATAGACGACGGTTTTCGGCTGTCGTCAATTATTAGTCGTCAATAAATTTATTGACGACGGTAACCGTCGTCAATAAGCTTATTGACAACAGCTAAATCTAGCTGTCGTCAATAAACTTATTGACGACAGCTATGATAGGAACCGTCGTCAGTTACGATGGCTTATTGAAGACGGTTTCTAGTACCTGGCCGTCGTTAATAACAATGGCTTATTGACGACAGCTAAATCAGGCTGTCATCAATAAGCTTGTTGACGACGGCCAGAATTTCAACCGTCGTCAGTAACCGTGGCTTATTGACGACGGTTTACACTAGGCCGTCGTCAATAACAATTGCTTATTGACGACGGTTTCTGGTACCTGGCCGTCGTCAATACTAATGGCTTATTGACGACGGCCAAGTACCAGAAACCGTCGTCAATAAGCTTTCCAATTTTTTAAAAAAAAACAGAAAATCCTACCCTGGCTTCGAGGCCAGCCCTGGCTCGATGGCCAGATCACAGGCAATCAAAATATACATCACAGAATTGCATAAAACACTATACGCACGCCACACTACCCTACGCTACCCCGACCGCTGCCACCAGAGTCCAGGAAGTCGTCGTGCGCTCGTCCAAACGCTGGTTGCTGAGGGGATGGAGTTTCCTGAGCCCGCGTCGCCGATCCCTATGATGTACATGTATAGTTAGACAAATTAGAAGTTCACAAATGTGTATATGATTAAATAAACTCATTACAAGTTAAAATTGAGCAAGTTAGCTAGATTTGGCTATGTTTGAGTAAGTTTGCTCATATTTTACTAAGTTTGAGAAGTATGGACTAGTAGTGTTTGTGTTTGAGCTAGTTCAAATAGTTTTGGCTATGTTCGAGTAAGTTTGGTCATATTTGACTATAGTTGAGTAAGTTGTACCATATTTTACTCAGTTTGAGGATGTTTAACTAGTTTTCTCTAAGTTTAAGTAAGTTTGATCAAATTCAACTAAATTTGAGCAAATTTAACTAGTTGCAGCTATTATGAGAAATTTTGTACCTGTGCTCCTGACGTCGGCCCCTGTGGTAGCTGTATCGGTGGCGGCGCCCACTGAGGAAAGACAACGGGCTGTCCTGTGGCCATAGCCTGCAAATATGAAGTAAATTATTATACATGTCATTTATATATTAGAAACGTTAAGTACAATGATCTGAACTTACCTGCATGGCAGCTTGCAGCTGTAGCATGTACGTGTGTTGATACTCGTCCCTAGCCCGGAGCTCGGCTGCCTGCCTCTCGTTCGCGAGCCTCAGCGCTTCCTGCTTCCTCTGGAGCTCCTCTTGGACACTCTGGAGCTCCAGATCACGGCTGCCACACCTGTTGGATCCACCCTGCGATGAAGAGGCCCTTGAGTAAGACCGCGCCTCCCTCGAGTCTACTACTCCATCGAAGATGGCCAACCTACACAACGAAGTAAGAGTATTAAAGTTTCGTGTCTCTAAGTTAATGAAAGTAAATTAAAAACAACAGAACTCACCGGCCGTGAGGTTTACCGCCACCGCTTGCATAGGCGGCTTCAGGTACGATCGGCGAGTTCTGCCAATCGTAATCGTCGCCTCGAAGCCTCCGCACCTCCTCTCCATACTTTTCCTGAAAATACAGAAAATTAAAGTCATCAGAAGTTTTAAAGATAATACAATTAAGTCAACTAAAGAACTCACCAACGTCTCTGTCGTTGTCTGAGAAGACAGCTGATCAGGCTGCGAGGGGTCACTTCCCATGTGACCCCTCCTCCACACCTGGATAGCGGTCGGCTCCTGACCGATCTCGCGCTCCTATCGATACGTGTTAGCACAATGATAGCGATAGAAATTAACTAGAATATAATTCGAGTATCACTTACCATCCGTTTAGCAAGGCGTACGTAGCCGTCCCTGCCAAGACGGTGTTTCCCGTCCGTCCCTCAACTCTGTCAGCGGGTCTTCGACACGCCTTGGAAGCCCTGGCTCGCCCAACGAGCACACAGGGAACTGTAGGCGTCCGGACAGGACTCAAGCCACGGTACGCTGACCTGCACACATTTGTTGTTGGATGAAAACATTGATGAAAATTGGATAATGAAACAAAGTAAAATAAAGAATTTACCTCTGCGTAATGTGCCTCCGTCAAGTACTTGTCCGCCACATCCCTAAACTGCCCTGGCTCACCCTCGTCCGGATGCAACTTATAGTACGCCTTCGTAGCCTGAATGCGAGCCGTTGAAATCGATTGCGTCAGGAGCTTCCTAGCGTTGTTGTCGAAGACCAGGCGAGCGTGATCTAGCTCGGCCTCATCCTCCAAACGGTAATATTTCTACAAGTAGAAATATACAAGTTAATGTATTTAACATATAATAGGTTCACATTTAACGAATAGACAATTTACTTACCATGAATTCATGCCACACATGCTCCTGTTGGTTGCCGTAGGTAATGTCCTGGGCCGTAGCGTAATCGTCCCAAGACGTAGCAGCCCGTCCGTTCACTAGACCGGGGTAGTGACAACGGATGAGCTGGCCCAGGACAGCGTTGACCTGGCGGTGGCGTCCTTGACCCGTGAACAAGTCATCGGCCCAAGACCTAATACACGATTCTCAATTAGTACATATATAAGTGTTAAAATATCTAAATTGATTTGTTATAGATTTACTTACCTATCGCCAACCAGACAAATAACGACCCGATCTTCTGGCCGTGCAGGAACCGGAGGAGGAGCCACGTCCTGTAACGCCGCTGTGGAGCCGACTCCACATCAGGCTCTGTGGAAGGCTCTGAAGCAGGGTCTAAATCCTGCGGTGCCGGAACCTGAAGAGGATCCGAAGCAGGATCTGTAACAGGCTCCGAAACCTGTGGTGTCTGAAGAGGACCCCTGGCCTCTGTCTCCTCAGACATAGAGTCGTACTAAAAATTTGAAGATTGGTAATATAGATTTAAGAAAGTTATTTATATAATATATGTAATTTAATATTCTTTACCTGTCGTGACCGCTCTCGTGACCCCTGGCCTATGTCGAGGCCCAACAGCTGAGACAGTCTACCATTGCTAGACTGACAGCCCTGGAAAACGGAGTCTGCTCTCGGGGGCAGAAAGCCCCGCGTCCCCCGTCGTCTACTGCTCGATGACATCCTGATGAAAGGAGATTTGATAATGAATTTAAAGGAAAATATAGAAGACGAAAGAAGAGATGAAAGAAACGATACTTGTACTCAATTTCAAAATTCATCAGTATCACGATCATGTACTCTACTTCGTAAACCGGACCATCGATCTTTTGTCATGGTTGTCCGCCGTTTTTGTTTTTTCACATTATGAATCTGTACATCTTGTGCATCTCCAACTAATTCATCGAGTCGTAGACCAGGCTCAACGACGAAAGAATCCGGCAACTCTTCTTCTTGGTAAACAACATCTGCCTCATCAATGTAACCAGTATTGTCCGGTGTATATAACCGCTCATGAGGATTCACCTTTTGTACAACACACCATGCACTAAGTTTTTCGCATGGATATTGTAGATAGTACACTTGTTCGACTTGGTGTGCAAGGACAAAGGTGTCGTAGCCTCGTAGTCAGTCCTTGTGTTTGACTTCTACCATGCCAAATTGGTTTTGTCGAGTTCCATTGTTATTATCAAACCAATCACAGTCAAAGAAGACTACTTTGAGGTCTTTACTCCCGGCAAAACTAAATTCTAGGATTTTGTTTATGATCCCATAGAAATTAGTTTCATGTCCTTCGGCATCGGCGGCCCTCGTCACAACTCCGGTGTTTGATGTTGCCCTTAGAGGACGTTGAACTTCAAATTGAGTTGAACGGAATCGGAACCCATTGACATCATATCGACCAAAGAGTTTAACTTTAATGGATCCGTTGGACAGTTGTCGCAAATCTTCATGAACACCGGCTTGTGTCTTGCACTGTCCAACATATGAAGTAAGAAGACTATTTTATGCTATGAACATAATTACTAAGAGGAACAAGACAAGGAAAACATTACATGATTTCGAAACCACGTTTGGAAGTTAGGTCCTCCATTTACTCCATAGTGTCGCATTGTTTGTATTTGCTTGCTAGTAGGTTGCTGCTTAGACTTCCAATTTTGTCGATCGAACTCACTAAATCAGGACAAAACAGAATTATTGGTGTAGATGTATAACACACCACGCAAATTAGTATAGATGTTGAACAACCACTTACTGAAAAAAATTGTCCATCCCATCTATGTTAGCGTACATGTATAACAAAGCAGCTGTCTTTTCATCTGCTGAAGCATCATAGCTCGTGCCACTACCAACAGTGGTGCCTCTCGTTTGAAAAAGTGAGAGTTCGCTACAAGAGGTTGCTTCAGCCATATTGTACCGTAACACCGATGCATTAACATTGTGTTCTTCATCTGAAACTTGTAAGGGTTGAGAAGATGTCTCACCGTGAAAGGTCCACACCTCATAATGTTGCATGAAACCGTATCGACATAAGTGAAACGCCAAATTCACTTTGTCCCAACACTTTGCACCTTGACATTTCGTACATGGGCACCGCACCTTATCGATCTTTGACATTGAAAAAGCTCGATCTACAAAAGCATCTGTCTTTGCGAACCACTCATCCGAGTGACCACCAGAACTGTTCTTCCAACCGGTATACATCCAACTACGATTCTCACCCATGTTTGAATCTGCAGTTTAATGTCAAGGAAATTATAGTTACTTTATAATTTATTTATGTCACGACCCTACATCTATTGGAAAGGATAGGTGCTAAACCCACCCAAGAGTGATCGAGCGGAACGTGCTCATGACGAGACGCGTGGTATGGATCCGAACGAAATTTCGGTAGCATAACCCCGCTGTTCTCCACTGCACGCCCGAAAATGGTGCAGCAGAGAACAACAGGGTTATGCCGTCGAAATCTCGTCTAGATCTAAACCCGCGTCTCATCACATGCCACGCCCCTCGGTCACTCCCAGGCTGTCCAAAAAGGGACAATTCCGAACGTACACGCCTCACATGCGTAACACATGTGAGACGGGCCAGTTCGAAACGGGTGACGCATGTTGTATAGGTTTACATCAATCTTTCATTTTTGGTCATTTAAAAGAGAGAGAGGAAAGAACGAGAGAGAAGAAATGAACGAGAGACAAAGAAGTGGGTCAGCCGTCCTATGTTATGCCCCGTTGGGGCCTGCCATTATCTTACGACGCCTAGGGTTAGCCATCGTACGTTATGCCCCGTCGTAAGTGGGTCAAAGAAGAAACTGCACCGTCGGGGCCCGCCGTCCAAGCGCGGGAGCTTGCCGTCCTCCGTGCCTATCTCGACTAATACATTACCAATAAATGGGCTGTGACAGACCCTAATGGGTCGTGTCAGGCCGGACCGGGCCGAAACCCATTTATTTACATATAGTAACTAATCACACAATCAATCAAAGTATTATTTAAACAATAATCAATTACAATACTAATTAAACAATTAATCAATTAAGGTCGGGCGGCGCGGCATGGCGGGGCTCGGGGCGGGGCGCGGCGAGCGGCGGCGGCCGAGGCGCGGCCAGGGCTCGGCGCGACCAGGGGCGGCCGGGCGGGTCTTGGGGCGGGAAGGCAGCGGCTGCGGCAGGGCGGGGCGCGGGATGGCGGTCCACAGTGGGGCAGGGCGCGGGACGGTGGTGCGCGGCGGCAGGGCGGGGCGTGGCGGCGCGAGGAATCGCCAGCGTGAGTCATCGGCGGTGGCAGCGCGAGGGGCCAGCGGCGCCTTGCAGCGACGGCGGCGGGTGGAGGCGGCGCCGGCATCGGCGACGCTCGGCCAGGCGAGGCGAGCCGCCCCGGCATCCCCCCGTCACCGAATGGATGCCTAAGCGCGCTTCAGCGCGGGGCGCTGGCCTCCCGCCTCGCCTCAGGGGGTGGGCGCTCGCTGGCCATCTGGGAAGGAGGAGGAGTGCCAGGATGTGGGGAGCGGGATCCTGGAGCCCGGCGCGCGGGGGGGGGGGGGGGGGCATCCCCAGAGGGGCACAGGCGGTGGTGAGGCACAACACCGCACCCCATTGATTCCTTCTCGCCGCCGCTGCCAAATCTCGCGCCACCGCGTCAAGTCCAAAAAATTCAGCGCGCCGCCGCCGGATCCGGTGCCGAATCGCCTGATTTGGTGCCGCTGCTGCAGGATCCCACGCTGCAGCCACCTGATTCAGCGCCGTGCCGCAGCGCTGCCTGAGTGGAGGAGGATATTTCGAAAGGTATCGGTGAGTGGCTCAGGTGTTTGCTTGGTTAGGGTTGAAGAGGAAGAGAAAAAAAGAGATGGGCCACATGGGCTGACTGAGCTAATGGGCCATACAAAAACCCAGAAATCTGAGTGAAGATGAGAAATTGAAACTGCTGGATACATAGAAATTCAATATGTATGAAATTCAAACTTACAAAAAACATGGATTTATTTCAATGAAAACAAAGGAATGCATTTTGACGTATTATTGAACTTCTATTGTATCAAATTAAATGACTGTGGCCCATGGAATGGCTGGGTGCTGCGCGGGAGAGAGAGAAATAGAGAGGAGAGCTGAAGTGGGCTATGAAAAATTGGCCCATTATAGGATAAATATGTATATACTTCTGTATTTTTGAAATTTTTTAGAATATATCACTACTACAGTACATAACGCCTAGGCTCTAGGCGGAGGGTCACCGCCCGCCTAGCGCCTAGCGCCTTTTGGAACACTGCCCAAGATTATCTAAAATTTTTTGTTTCGACTGATTTTTGTTTGGTTTCAAAATTCGGGCTGTGAGCGTTGTTCCCATGAAAAGGATAAAAGATAGGCAGCAATATTTTTTTGGTCACTTATAACATTTTATGTTCATGTAGCTAATGGTACATTTGATGCACCAGTTAGTAGCTTAGAACAGTTCAGGAATTTCTTCGAACTGTTTATTACATAGTCTCAATAAGAATCATGTTGATAATATAAGGTATAACCGCAAAGAAGATTTGCATATTCGAAGGGGGGGTGAAAAGACGGCATGCGTCTCCACTACCCTTTGTCCAAATGCCTCCAAAGCAGCATCTCTTTGCCTAGATTCTAAATTCTATAACTTGGCAGAATATTTTTTGTGCATGTCTAGCAAGCTATCGACACCGATCTATTATTCATCCTGCCTAATTTCCAGCTAGCCCTATACTAAGAATAGATTATGAACCGAGACAAGAAGATGTACTGAGAGTATAGCCTCTAGCGGCAGGCCAGGAAAGAAAAGCACAAGGATAAGGAACTAAAGCGACAAAAAAGGTGCTTTCCAATTTCCAAACAGTGTGACACATAAAAGGATCCCATTCCATGTGTGTATAGGAAAACATCTACATAGATTTGTGATTCTTTGGCTACAAATTAAAGTTTGACAGAAAAGTGTTAATAAGACTTGCATATATGCGAGTCCACCGGAGTTCGAATTTGCACATGTAATTTATTTAAAACTGGGATTCTTTGCTTGGAATAGAATTTCTTCTTTTAAAACATATTTATAAATATGTTAAAGTTGTTACTAGCCTAGAGTTGGGTACAGCCTTGCTCGATAACAATGCCAAATCAGCTGATTATTTTGTGGGGAAGCAACTACGATGTGCTTGGTACGGATCTCCGAAAAGTGGAACCATATCAACCATCTATGTCCCCTTCTAAACACTTTAATCCAAGTCCCGAACATGATCTCTCGCTCTTTGATTACATTTCCAGACATGCACTTTTTTTGGTAAATACTTGGCTCCTTCTAAACACTTTAATCTAGCTAGTACGGGCCGGAGGGGGAGTGGCCAGGCCGGAGGGGGACGGGGGAGGGGCCGGAGAGGCCGGCCGTCCGGTGGCCGGCGGTGCGGCCGGGGGGCGAGGAAAGCGGGGGGCGAGGAAAGAGGCCGGAGGGGGAGGGGGACTTACCTCGGGCCGGAGACGGGCGGCCGCGGCGGCGGGGACGGTCGGCGGCGACGGGGATGGCCGACGGCGACGGGGACGGCCGGCGCGATCGAGTCGGGAGGCGGCACTGGCTGCCTCCCGGCTCGCGTACGGGTTATATATCCCGTTATTGACGACGGTGCTAGGAAACCGTCGTCTATAAGGACCTTGTTGACGACGGTCCTAGGTCACCGTCGTCAATAACTCCTCGGGTGGGCCAGGACTAAGTTAAAGACGATGGCCCCGTCGTCAATAATTTATTGACGACGGTGCTAGTCTAGCCGTCGTCAATAACTAAGCTAGACAAAGCCGTCGTCAATAATATTAAAGACGACAGCCCCGTCGTCAATAAATTTGGCCGTTGTCAATGATCGGTTTTCCTGTAGTGAACATCCTCAACTTCCAAATCCATCATCCTCTAATCATGAATAAGTCCAAGCCGCTCTTGACCGTGAGCATGGCTGTCATGACAGTTTTGACTCTACAGAGTTTGCACCACTGTACCCACATGTAGTGATTTCATCCCCCGTTGCCGGGTGGACTAAAAGAACCTCCATTATGCCAGTGGCCGCGAACCACATTCACACTTCTCAGGTGTGTAGCCAGAAGATCACTACGAAGCCTTTACAAAGGTATTCCCGACGAGTGTGGGCCAACTGAGGTTTCACCCCTAACAGCATACAAGAGGCTCCAACCCCGCTGCAGTGGCCCCCTCTTTAGCCTTGCGGTTCATACAGTAGTCCAGCTGACACCTATTCCCCGCACTATCCAACACACCCATACTATGCCGGTGATACACCTAATTAATTGGCCAAGCTGCCCCATCTCAGCATGTGGTTGGCACGGTAAAGCCAGGTTACATGCTCCATGAACCGGTCCTTAGGATCCAGGCAAGTACTAAACACAAACCCGAGTCTCGTGCACCCAGCACCAACCAAATCATCCAACTTGCCTCGATCCCTACCTCTACATAACTCATAATGTCTCATTCAAGTGTAAGGTAAATAAAATTGATGCTCTCATATCCCAATTATCCCATTCTAAGCATGGTTGAGCATAAACATATAAATAAATGACATGATAAAATAAATCCCAACCCAAGCTACAAGGAAACAAGGTAATGCAATTCTAGGGAAACTTTCTAGCATGGGTTTCATATTTCAATTGACAATGCAAATGATTCTATCTACACATCTTAACATAGGATCAATGTGATCAAGGACACTTGCCTTCTTCCTGCTACTCTGGGAATGAAAAGTCTTGGTCTTGGAAGGGGAGAACTTGCTCTGGGGCAGGTTCTACTCATGCCAATACACATAGCAAAAGAAAACAACAATACATAAGACATAGTTCACACTTTCACTTCATACAACCCACACATACATACATATGATAGTCATTCACATTTCTAAGTGTTGTGGTTACTCTAGATGTGTTGATTTTTAGCCTACATGCACTTTTAAACATATGTATATGATTTCTAACTTTTGTATTCAGATTTCTGTTTTCACACTATATATGAATTTTAATTTTTGAACAAATTCTTTATATTTAATTAATACACTTCTTAGCTACCAAGTTTGCATGTAAGGTAATTTCCTACTCCTAATAGGTTTTCAGACCTTCTACCAAATCCTAAACTGAAGTTTTTGGATTTAGAGACTTCATTTATCATTTTCTAATTATGCATACCTATTTTCCTATATTTTTCAGATTTATTTTCTATGCCTAAAAGTGGGTTTTAAATATTAAATAGTAGGGCATATCATTTAAATAGAATAGGTTCTGATCTAAAATATTACATAATATATTTTTGAAGTTCTCCTCTGATGTGAACTAATTTAAATTTATTTTATCAGTTTTTAGAATTATTTCCTAGCCTAAAATGTATTTCTAGAACTAATAAATATGAACAACACTTAGATAGATTCATTTCAGCCTAAAATCTATTTCTAACTCATTCTAAAGTTTTCCAAGCACTAGGAGAGTTTAAATTTGAATTTGCAATGTGTTTGCCTTACCTTTTTTAAATTTAAGTCCTAGTCACATATTAAATTTTCTGATTTTAATCTCATATAGGGTCAAAAAGGTAAATCCATACTACTGTAGGGTCTAATTTATTATTTCTTAAATTTCCAGGGGTCTAACTACACATAACAGAGGGGTTTTCCTAATTTTTATTAAGTCCAGGGGTTAAAACCGATTTTTAAATGAATTTACATGAATTTCTGAAGTTCTAGGGGCTAGATCAGAAGTTTCCGTGGCTAGCTCGTGTTTTCCGAGATACCCAGGGGGTAGCGCGTAAGAATCCCGACCTTTATAAAGCGAGGCTGATGTGGACCGTCCGATTTAAAATAGACGGCTCAGATTAGATCACCGAACCGGTACGCGCGGGTTTTAATTCTACCGTGCGATTTAAAATAGACGGCCCTCAAGGGGCCACGTCGCCCTGGCCGGAGCCAGCCCGCGCTGCCCGGCGGCGCGCGGCGGCGGGAGGCGGCGATATCGCCGGAGATCTTCGGATTTTCGTCTATACTTCCTAAAACTTGGATTTCATGGCATAGAACGGTAGAGGGGAGGTCGGGGATCTCACCTCGGTGATTTTCTTGAGCTCTGAGGCCCTGGAAGGTGGTCGGCGGCGAGGTCCGAGATGAAATAGCGGCGGTGCTCGCCGGAGCTGCGTCTAGGGTGCAAAACACCGGATTTCCTTCACCTGCGAGATTCCCCGGAGGCGGTGGAACATGATCAGCGCGTTAGATCAGGAAATCCGAGCGAGGATCAAAGGAAAATGGCGGTAGAAGCTTCGGTTCTCACTGGGAGGAAAAACAGCCGATCGGGGTGGAAAAACAGGGCGATGCCGGCATTTATATAGATGAGGGAGGGCGGCGGTCTGTTGGGATCGAGTTGGAGACGTCCGGGACCAGAATTCGGGCTGGGGCACGGGTTTCCGGAGGTGGTTTGGATTCGGGTGCGAGAAGAGTCCCGGGGTCGGCCGAGCGCACGGGAGGTGAGGGATGACACGCGGGCCTCGCGTGTCAGTGAGAGGAAGAGAGGGGCGCGGGTTTGGGGCTGGCGCGGGGAGATTGGGCCGGCTGGTGGGTTTCGGCCCACTGGCCGGTGGGGTTTTTCTTTTTCTTTTTCCTTTTCTTTTCTGTTTTGATTTGAATTTAAATTCCAATTTGAATTTGAATTTCTGCACCACATGCAATATTTTCAAAAATCTTTAAATTCCCCTCTTAACATGTTTTGGGGTGTTACAGTTGATGAGTCGGGTATGGTCGTTTTTCCTTTTTGCTTCGCTTAATTCACGGGATACGGGAAGCTGAAATAAAACATGTCTAGCTACTGCACTCATATGAAAAATGATGATGAGATCTTGATGATGTTAACGGGCATGGAATCATGGAGATCTAGGGAAACTTTATTCGTGGATGTTGCTGGATGAGATGGTGGTACTTTCCGTATATCTAAGGACCGGTTCATGCGACAATATGCCAGAAAAATAGTGCCACCACAAGGCCAAGTATGGGTGCGGCTTAGCTGTTTAATTAGGTGTGTTGCTAGCTTGTTATGGACCGTGGGCGCAGGGAAGGGAGTCGAGGAGCACTGCCCTGGGAACTGCATGGCACAAGAGGGGGCCCGTGGGTGGGAGAATGGTGATTCGAGCCTGCAGGTGAAACCTTAGTGAGTCCATACATCTAGTAGCCCCTTTGTAAAGGCTATTTTGTGATCTCTTGACCATACACCGACGGTTGTGTACTGGTATAATGGAGGTTCTGCAGTCGCCAATGGGTGACAAATCATGAACTTGTGGGTAAAGTGGTGTCACCTATGCAGAGTGTAAAACTATCATGATAGACGTGCTTCCGGTCACAAGCACCTAGTAACCTTCCATGATTAGAGGGAAAACTTGGGATGGTTATTCGGTATGGTTATGGTACGGTCATTGGGATTGGTTTTGGGACTGTTTTGAGTCATAACAATGAGTTTAGTTTTGTCTATATGAATATGAGATGGTTATGAATATTTATGAGCATGAGATGAATTTGAGAAAGATTAATGGCTGGATGAGACTTGATTAATGGTGAATTATGATGGCTGTTTTACTTGGTTATATTGGTATTAAATTCAATTAGGGATAGTTGCTGTTTTTACCATGTTTATGAAATAAAATTTGCTTGCTGCAATGAGCCTTTTTGTTGCCTACCTTGTTGTAAACTAAATGTCATACTTTTCCCGCACTTGCTGAGTACGACATGTACTCACCCTTGCATTACCACATAAACATCAGCTACAGGAGATGAGTACTTCGAGGACCATGTGGAGTACTAGGTGTGCGAACTACCGTCAATATGCCTATGGAGTCGAAGATAGAGCCTGCTGTCTTTAGTCACTTTCCACTGTCGTTTAGAGACTTCCGCTGCAACAATAAGTTAGAGATTCATGAGTGAGACTTTGAGTCATTATAATAAAGTACTTAAACACTATTTATTCATGGTAATATTCTGAATTCAGTTTGTGGATTACATGTGTATGCGTGATGAACATCCTAGGCACACACATGCATTCACTTGGTTCTATTTTTGGAACCGGGAGTTACAGATTGGTATCAGAGCCACGTTGACCGTAAGACAAAAGCCTAGGTAGAATGGACACTCTAAAATACATAGGAGCACCCCTCTAAACTGCTATTTTTGAAAATTGCTTTCTGCTGCACTTTACTTGTCAATTCAGCCACCGCAAAGTGCTATTTTCAGCCTCTCTTTTCTCTTCTTTTGGACAGCAACACTTTTGCTTTCTTGCTCCATAGCTTCTGAAGTTTTGGAGTTATTTCTTCCTTCTCTAAAGTCTCTCATTTCTTATTTATAGATGCCGGTGATCAGGAGCACGGCACACATGAGTACTCGTCCACCACCACGTGGGAGTGCACTTAACCCCATTGAGGTGTCCGATGGACCATATTGGGAGGAGGTGAAGACGAAACCTCATGATGAAGAGGAAGTCAATAGCTCTATGCATGAGGAAGAGGACCCGGAAGAGGTGGAACCATTCGAAGACGATATGGTTGATGATCCACAAGAACGACATTGGTACGCACCTCAGGAGGAGTTTCACGCGGGCTTACACCCCGCGGAGCCTCATGAAGCTATGACGGGATGATATGAACCCGAGGAGGAGCCACCCCTTGCTGAGACCAATAATGAAAGTGATGAATGAGCCAACCATTCAGTCCAAGAATTTCGGTCCGATGTTATGGAAGGAGGACACATATATAGGGAGCTCAAAGAATTTCTTGATTGCTGCAGCTTATACCCGGGATATCTTCTCAAGAAAGTCTCTTGTCTCGGACATGAAGAGTGGAAGGCTGAGGTAACTATCGTATCTAACGGTAGGGTTATCACTCGGCACTTCGCACCCACATGGAGAGCTACAAGGGAAGAAGCTATCGATGATGCTGCATAGGAAGCACTCACCGAACTGTGCTACGCCTTCCATGAGCAGCTTGAGGACACAACTTTTGAGCTGCACCTGTATCGGAAGAGTGGTACAAGGGAGATCATTGGACCCCATGGAGGAGCTCTTTCCAACCCACAAGCTGCGGACAAGTCTCATAGGTTGCTCGTGGAGTTAGGAAACCGTTATGCAATCACATAAGAAGAGATACGTTACCGCCACAAGAAGTTGTATTTGCTGGAGAAACAAGAGGAGACTCATGCCAATGCGGGAGCAAATGGAGCACCAGCATCATCTATCCCTACATGGGCTGCCGACTCACCATGGCGTGCGCCCATGTATGGACCACCCCCGTCACACGGCGAGAACAGCACTGGTTCTCACGATTAAGTTTAGGTTTCCATTGAATAAAGCTGTAATAGGAACGTTTAGATCGCCGTAAGTCAAATATGAGTAGTGTGCTGAAATTTTTGTGATGAATGCTTGGTTTGTGTGCTGATGTGAGTTGTGGGACACTTGGCGGATGCCACATCCACACATAGTGGAGAGATGTTAGATGCTTCGGCATGGGTTCACATCCTCATATAGGCTGATATTAATAAAAGAAGATAATTAGTTCATACACCTTGATGCATATAGTTGGGAAATCACTTCCTTCAATTCTGAATTCTACTCCAAGAGTAAGCATTAAAATAAGGAGGGTAGACTTTCTTGCCAACCGTATTCTCTTGGATTCCCAAGGGATTGACATAATACTTGGAACGGATTGGTTAAGCAAGCACAACGGAATGATTCAATGTGCTCAGAGGATCGTGCAGTTGACGAGTGAGCACGGTACTCGTATTGAGTTCGAGGCAGCCCAAGCTACAACCGAGAAGGCAGCACTGAACCACGTCGGAGAAGCGACATTGGAAAGCATTCTGGTGGTTCAAGAATATTCAGATGTGTTCTCGGAAGAACTTCCAGGTATGCCACCTGACCGGGACATTGAATTTGCTATTGATTTAGTACTGGGAACTGCACCTATAGCGAAGAGGCCGTATAGGATGCCCGCTAATAAACTAGTGGAGCTCAAGAAGGAAATTTAGGAGCAGCTAGAAAAGGGTTTTATACGCCCAAGCTCATCACTATGGGGAGCCCCGTGCTCTTCGTAGACAAGAAGGATGGGACCCAAAGGATGTGCGTGGATTATAGGTCTCTCAATGAGGTGACGATCAAGAATAAATACCCGCTGCCCCGTATAGAGGACCAGTTCGACCAAATGAAAGGTGCCCGAATTTTCTCCAAGATTTATCTTCGGTCGGGATATTTCCAGCTGAAGATTAAGCCCTCCGACATACCCAAAACTGCATTTCGAGCACGGTATGGTTCGTATGAGTATATCGTTATGTCTTTTGGGCTAATGAATGCACCCGCATACTTTATGTACCTCATGAATAAGGTCTTCATGGAGTACTTGGACAAGTTCGTCGTGGTTCTCATCGACGACATCATGGTGTATTCGAAAAGCGAGGAAGAACATGAAGAACACTTGAGATTGACATTGCAGAAACTACTAGAGCATCAATTGTATGCCAAGTTCAGCAAGTGTAAATTTTGGCTAAAGGATATATCGATCCTAGGCCACATCATATCCGAAGGAGGAGTATCGGTTGATCCCGGAAAAGTGGGAGATGTTTTGAAGTGGAATCAACCGCAGAATGTAAGAGACATTCGGAGTTTCCTTGGGATGGTTGGATACTACCTCCTGTTCATCAAGGATTTCTCCAAAATAGCAAAGCCTATGACTGAATTGCTAATGAAGGGGAAAGCATTTCAGTGGACACCAGCGTGTCAAGAAAGCTTTGAGGAGCTAAAGAAGAGGTTAACCACAACACTGGTTTTGGTATTTCTGGATGTGAGCAAGAGCTTCGACATATATTGTAACGCATCAAGACAAGGACTTGGATGTGTGCTCATGCAAGAAGGACAAGTGGTAGCCTATGCATCGAGACAACTAAAAAAACTTGAGCTGAATTACCCCACACATGACTTGGAACTTGCAGCCGTGGTGCATGCCTTGAAGATTTGAAGGCATTATATCCTTGGCCACCGATGTGAGATCTATACGGATCACAAAAGCCTCAAGTATATATTCACGCAAACGGATCTGAATTTGAGGAAACATCGATGGTTGGAACTCATCAAGGATTATGATGTTGGAATCAACTATCACCCCGGAAAGCCAATGTAGTAGCTGATGCATTGAGCCGAAAAGGAGCATGTCACCAACTCACGGTTTGGGAGCTGCCACTCGAGCTGCGCAAGGAGTTTGAACGATTACATCTCGGGTTCTTGAATAAGATGGAGGTGATAGAACTGAACTCCTCGCTGGAACAAGAGATATGAGATGGCCAAGCAATGGATGAGGAAGTCAAGGAAATTAAGGAAAGAATCCGACAAGGCATAGAAAAGGGTTTCAAGGAAGACGAGAAAGGCACGCTTTGGTTAGGAAAAAGGATTTGTATTCCTGACGTGAAGCACATCCGCGACACGATATTAAAGGAGGCATACGACTCACCTTATTCCATACACCCCGGCTGTACAAAGATATACAAGGACCTGAAAACTTGCTATTGGTGGGATGGTATGAAAAGGGACATTGCTGAATATGTTGCCCTGTGCGACACGTGCCAACGGGTGAAGGCCGAACATCAAAGACCCGCTGGACTGTTGCAGCCATTGAAAGTACCTGAGTGGAAGTGGGAAGACATTAGCATGGATTTCATCGTCGGACTGCCACGTACTCAATTGGGTTAGGACTCTATTCGGGTTATCGTGGACCGTTGACAAAAACAACCCATTTCCTTCCTGTTAGAACCAAGTACAGTGTTGCACAACTAGCCGAGCTGTATATGGAGCAAATCGTGTGTCGCCATGGAGTTTCGAAGAGGATAGTTTCAGATCGGGGTTCTCAATTTACCTCTAGGTTCTGGAAGAAGCTGCATGAAGCCATGGGTACACGATTGAATTTCAGCTCTGCTTATTACCCGCAAACCGACGGGCAAACTTAGAGGACAAACCAAATTTTGGAAGACATGTTGAGAGCTTGCGCCTTGAAACATGGGCGTAGTTGGGATAGGAGCTTGCCGTATGCTGAATTCTCATACAACAACAGCTATCAAGCCAGCTTGAAGATGTCACCTTTTGAAGCATTGTATGGTAGATGGTGTAGAACACCGCTGTTCTGGAATGAGACCGGAGAAAGCCAAGTGTTTGGACCCGAAGTGCTGCAAGACACCGAGAAGCAAGTCCAAACGATACGAGAAAACTTGAAGGCTGCTCAGTCACGACAAAAAGGTTATGCGGACAATAGGCGAAGGAGATTGACCTTCAAAGTGGGAGACTTCGTGTATCTTAAGGTATCGCCTATCCGAGGCCAACGACGGTTAAACGTCAAAGGCAAATTATTACCTCGCTACATCGGGCCATTCAATATTTTGGGCAAGCGAGAAGAAGTAGCCTATCAACTAGAGCTGCCAACGCACCTCTCCGATGTGCATGACATGTTTCATGTATATCAACTCAAGAAGTGCTTAAGAGTACCGGAAGAACAAGTACCAATGGATGAGCTCGAGCTTCAAGAGGATCTGACCTACGCGGAACACCCCGTCAAAATCTTGGATGTGAAGTAAAGGGTCACGAGGAACAAAGTTATCCATTGGTGCAAGGTACAATGGAGCCATCACACGGAAGCCGAAACTACATGGGAGCGTGAGGAAGACCTCAAGGCAGAATTCCCTCATCTATTCTCCACTCTAACGAATCTCGAGGGCGAGATTCAGTTTAAGGGGGTAGGTTTCCATGCATTGCATACACTTTTCATGTAGAGAAGCATTGTAAAAGAACTAGAAATGGAGAAAGAACCTTAGAAATGGAGAAAGAACTATAGAAATGGAGAAAAAAACCTTAGAAATGGAGAAAGAACTATAGAAATGGAGAAAGAATCATAGAAATTGAGAAATAACCATAGAAATGGAGGAAGGAACCATAGAAATGGAGGAAAAAACACATAAATGGAGAAGTGAATATAGAAATGGAGAATGGGGCATAGAAATGGAGAAGGGAAATGTAGAAATGAAGAATGGGACATAGAAATGTAGAGGGGAATGTAGAAATGGAGAATGGGACAAGAAATGGAGAGGGGAATGTAGAAATGGAGAATGAGACATAGAAATGGAATAGGGAATGTAGAAATGGAAAAAGTGGCATAGAAATGGTGAGGAATGGGAAAAAGATAGCTGAAATGAGCCATTCCCAAATTTCCCCCAAAATTTCCAAATTCCCCAATTCCCCAAAAGGGGAATTTTCCCCACATTTGTGGAATAAAATCCCCAAGGCTGCCGCACCTAACTAAAAAGATAAGTTTGTTGAGATCCAAAATTGAGTAGGACTCTTATTTGAGCTCCAATTGGAGTAGGACTCCCCCCTTCCCCCCTTATAAATACAACCCAAACCCCCCCCTTTTGGCCGCAGCCTCCCCCTCCCCTCCCCCCTCTAAGTCAGCGACATGGAGACCCTGTCCCCCCAACTCACCGAGTTGACCACCCCTCCCCCTTGCCAGAGTTTGGTCACCGGCGAGCCCTGCCATCGATCCTCGCCGTCGCCAGAGAAGAAGCCTGACGATCTGTCCTACCAAAATTTTCCATAGAAAAATTCCCCGCTGCTGCAATTGCTAGGAGAAAGGCCCTGCCACCAAAAGGAAGTGAGGTAGGTTTTCATTACCCATCTTACAACATCGACGCTGTTTCTACGCACCCGTTTTCTTCGCCCCCTTTGAGCAGAAACTTTTACGTGTGGACAGACCGCGTTTTGATCGATTTTTGACGGTGGAATTGATCTAGATCTTGAGTCAAGATCATCACCACGTCCACACTTGATCCCTACACCCTTGTTCATCAAAAAACATCATGAAAACCCATTGAAACATGCAACAACACGTACAAACTGGTTTAATAAAACAGCACCATAGGATTTGAATTCATCTACCCCATTGCATCTTGAGTAAAGTTTGTGCATGATGATTGATTGCTGTGAATTTTGTATGTGCGTGATCGTGACTAGAAGAACAATATCAAGAGGCCATCTACGAGGAACTACAGTGTGAGGGCCCAGTCCCGATCACGGGGATGGGGAACTTGGCCGGGAATCGCATTGGTGGTGCTGTGTTATGCGGCACCCTACAGCACACATATAAGGTTAACTGTATTACATAAATCAAAGCGGAAGCTTACAAATGTTCTTTGTAAATAATTTACATAAATTAGCTACAGCGGAAGTCTATACACAGCTCATGTCGAATATCTAAGAAGCACTAGAGAAGAGGTCCAGCCGGCAGACTCCTCTCGCTAGCAACACGCAGACATGGCAGCGGCTAGGTCCTCCATGTGTTACCTGACTCGGACATTTCCGGGTCTCACTGGACAACCTTCTTTATGAGCATCGTCTTAATCTGCAAAACCACTCATATAGCAAGAGTGCAACAAAGGCTCAGCAAGACTTAACTGTCTCTCCTAAAGCATGCAACTTTACATGAAAGTAACTTAAGACCTAAACATGTAATTTGCAAAAAGACTCGCCTACAAGTTCATCCTTAACTTTCAGATTTTTAGCCATCACAGTAGTGCCTTGCGCCCAGCAACATTGGAACTCCACAATCAAACAAGAAACGCTTCATTCCAATGTTACTTGTCCCAAGGTGGAAATTAACTTTAGTTTGCTGTGTCTCTACTTCAAACAGGGTTTTCATGCAATTTATGATAATCATAGCAGCAATTAAAACTTTGCAAACTGTTTCCACACAACTTGATTACTACGTCACAACACAGTGAGCAAGCGGTACTCAATAACCGCGAGGGACGGTGATTCGAATCAAACACTACCCAGATAACTCGACACATACGCCCGCCTCTAAAGACCCAAATCTGGCGTCCTTCATTATGTCGTATGTGGCAACCTTTCGCAGGATACTCGACTGTAGAACCGGTCACGCCGTCTCGGGCTCATAGGTCTAACGAGACGATGTGGTATGCCTCTACAATCTAGTTAACCTGTTACATCGGTTTCCTGGTTCCCATAAAGCAGTAAGCATCCGGTACACAACTCAATACTTGCTCATGGGTGCCGCACACGCATCGGTCCTTAACCGACACAGGCAGAGCTACTCGACCAAGACCTTGTCTTGTCGCTGCATAACCATCCTGCCTGGTCTCATCTTTAGAAATATAAACTTTAGTTTGCCTCTTTTTCAACTACACCCATGTAATCCCGACTATAACTCGCGAGTAGATTCCAACTACTCGACTTCTACCGGATGTCCTAAGCTATTTAGCACGGCATTATGCTACAGCGGTGACCCTTTGCTACCCCTAACTCCAGGGTTCATTTGGTCATGCATTTGGAGTATAAAATATTCCTGACCTAATGCACATACAAACTTTGACCCATAGTAGTGAACAAAGGAAACACTTTATAAAACAACTTAAATGCAAACCGGAGCTTGCCTTGGTTTTGCAGGTGACTAAAGTCAGATAATTATGAAGTTAGTTTCTGATGCCTTGAAGCTTAATCCCTGCCCTTCTTGCTCCTTGATTCAAGCTTCACTTCTTCTCCACTTTTCCACGTTTAATCACTACACGTTATGAATATGCATATATGTTTAATTGTAAAGCTTTTGCTAACAAGTTCTAAAGACAAGTTTAAAACTGGAACTCTGTTTAAGAATTTAAAATGACACTGGTGCTAGTGGTTTGGGTTTGGGTTAATCCACCTAATCAAGTGCTAAGTGTTCTTCCTAATTGTTGCATTTTCACCTAGGACTGTTGTATCAAAAAGTACTGATCCATAGCTCCAACGGAGCTGAAAATTTTCATGCGAGTTCCTTATCACAAGAAAGTATTCTGGACCAGAATTTAGAATTTTTCACTGAGTATATCACTCTGAACAATTCCCTAAGCATTTAGGCAAAAGGAATTAATTCTGAATAAATTTGCACTTTCATGCAAATTCAAGTGAACAAAAATTTCAAACATAGCTCAGGGAGCATTAATGAATTTTCCTAGGATTTTTGGAGCTAATAATTTCCCAGAACTGAATTTCCAAGTTTTGGAAATTCTCTGGAATTGTTTCTGTATTCCTTTGAACACAGAAACTTGAAATCAGAATTATCCTAACTAAATCAATTCCAAATGATCTGAAACTTTTACAGGTGTTAAATAACATCCTAAAGGATATTATGGCAAAATTTAAGGATTTTTGGATGAACCAAACTCCCTCTAAAATCCTTTTTCTGAAAAGATTTAAAGAATTTTCCAGAATTTAATACTGCTTTTCATACAAATTGGGTCGCATATTTGGATATAGTTTTCCAATCTGAATCCAACCCAATTTGAATAACTAATTTTGGAGCTTACTAGCAAAAGTTATGAGGTTCTAAAGTTTGAACAACTTTCTATTTGAATTCTACCCAGAACAATTCAAAAATGGGGCCCACAGGTCAGGTGTTTCTTCAACCTCTTGCCAGAGCCCGCGGGTGCAAGCCGGACAGAAGGGTGGCGCACCCCGTTCTCCCTAATTTCTCCACCGTTTTTTCTCCGGTTTTGCCCTACACGCTCCTCACACCATGGCCTAGCAGCCGGGCAAGGTTTCCCCGCATGAAAACGGTCGTAGGTGGGTCGGCATCGGCGGGCGGCTCGGGAGCTCGGCATCAACGCGTTCTGGCGTGTTCGAAGCTTCTCCCAGTGAGCTACGATGCCCTAAAGCATCCCTATTGGTCGAGGAACGTGGAACGGAGATCAACTCTCGCAGAAAATGGCTGCAAACTAGTCGTCACCGTGGACCGCGGCGGTTTTAGCCGCCAACGGCGATTTCTTGTCGCCCGGGGCGGAGGAGGGGCGGTTTGCTTTGTGCTTTGGCGTGGAAGGACACTAGGAACCCTAGTAGCTGTGGTTTAGTTGTAGAATGAATGATCAAGCGATTAGAACTAATTTCAGAAACTTGCTAGCGTCGGTTCTTCACGTGCGCCGGCGCCAAAAACCAAATTCCGGTAAGCCGGCATCAGGGAAGAGCAAGGGTGGTCCTAGATGATGATCTAGACACCATGGCGCACCTTTGAGTCATGTTGGTCGTGCCGGAGAGGCGCTGGAGCGGCCGGACGTCAAGTTGCCGTGACGTGCGGCGTAGCTCTGTTTTGCAGAGGAAAAAATGGCTCAGCTGCGTCGTAGGGAAGCCAGGGATGAGCTGGGGACACGTCGAGAACGTAGAGGAGACTCTGGCGCAGATGTTTGTTGGCTCCACCGGGCTCTTCACCCACGAGTTCGTGGTTCTCCGGTGGCAACCGAGGCGGCAGCGTTGTTCTGCTCAGTTTCTGCGTGAGCGAGAGAGCAAAGCCTGGTTTTCTTTCATGTGTGAGTGAGTGAGAGATGAGAACTGGATTCGGTGCACTTGCCGTGGATCAGGCCGAACACGATCGGAAGCAGGAGGTGGAGGCAACGGAAGCTCGGTGTCACACGGTTGCAGCTCGGGCTGTTTGAGTGGACAACAGAGAAAGGACTTGGTTGCTTTGGGTGCAAGTCACACATTTGACTCAATGCCATGTGGGTCCCACAAGTCAGTCCCTCTTGTCTTCTAAAAAGATCTCAATTCTTGGTAAATGACTAGTTCAATTGTAGGAAGATTGAATTCGGACTGAATTTGAATAATTGGACCAGTTTCATCCAAATTCATCTTTGAATTTGAATTCAAATATCCTTTTATGTCATATTGCAAAATTTTAGCCAAAACACTTCCAAATGTGGTAAAAATTTGTATTCCAAAAAATTTGGAGTTGAGGATTTCAAATATGGAGTCAACTTTTACATTTGGTTTCTGCAAACATAAACTTGGCACCAACAGTTTCAAAACCTCTTTTGTGATGACCCATTTGAACAAATGGTATATGAGCTCAAAATTTCTCCAAATTTGGAACTTAAGCTCTTTAATACCTGAGGGCTGCAATGGTCATCTCACATATAGGCCTTTGGACAAGCTGAACATGAATCCTTTGCAAAGGTTCAAAATTGGGTTTAAATTTCCCTCCCCTCTACTCATAGAGGATGTGCACATGAGTTAGATTTTTTTTTTGGAGTGAAATTCTTTCCCTGGGTTAACATGTGTTCAGTATGAGCTAAAGAAAATCTTAGCTTTCCCCACATGTCCATGTTTGAGTTTATCATTTCATGTGACATTACTCAATTCATTCCCTTGCCTTAACATGTCTGAATTCAGCATGAATTCAAACACGATCATAATCCACTCCTTTTTAGCTCCCCCTCAAGTCAGAAGTTTGCCACCATAATCTCCTCAATTTCAAATGTATGAGGTTCTATGTGTATCCATAAATTTGGCGGCACTTTGAGGTGAGCATTTGAGTCTAAGGATCTACTTTTAATTCTTCCTTATGCACATGTATGATTTACACATGGGTTTAACTTCACCTTGGTCCAACACATTCAAAGGAATGCCTGAACCCATGTGGTTGCACCTCATGTATACCATCCCATGTAAGAAAGTTTTTGTAAGTCCCATTTTTCATGAACAAAAAAACACAACGACGTTCAAGCATCCATTTCTTTGCATTCACGTTTTTGGGGCTTTACATTCCTCCCCCCTTAAAAAGAATCGCGTCCCGAGATTCCAAAAGAAGAAAGAGACAGGAGAGGTAATTCCAAGCTGTTCAATGATAAAAGCTCCAGATTGTTCCTGCGGAGGTAATATTTGCTTTCCACGTGGTTTCTTTCGTGGTACGATTACTCCACAGCACCTTGTAAAAGTTAATGTCCGATTCCAGGTGTTCCGGATTCTTTTCATCGATAGTCTGAACCGGTCGCTCGGTGTAGGCACGATCCGGCTTCAACTAGTCAATTTCTTCGGTGTGGACAGCGATGGTAGCTTTAAAGCACTTCCGTAGCTGCGACATGTAAAATATGTCGTGAACACCAGTAAGGCTTGCCGGTAGTTCCAGCCGATAGGCTATGGTCCGCACTTTTCCGTGATAGCAGAAGTATCTAAGGCTCGGGGAGCAAAATCTCCCCTTTACATCGGACCGGTGAATTCCTTTCATTGGAGACATGCAAAGACAAACATGTTCTCCGCCGTCGAAATGCATGCAACGGTCTACGCCTTTGATCATCACAGCTTTTCTGTTGGGATTGTACAGCTTTCAAGTTCGCCTCTATTGTCCGAACTGGGTCACCAGCTTTGTTGACAAATCAACCCCGAACAGTACTCTTTCACCGTACTCACACCACTTCTGCGGTGTGCGACATTTATGGCCGTAGAGTTTCATCTTACGAGGTATAACTATACGGTATTTAAACCATAGAGTACCCTCATTGTTCTTCCTAAACCACCTCATCTCTCTGTTGTCTATTCTTCTCCGTATGTGAGACATACCCTTGTCTCTCCTTTGAACCTTAGCAATCTCTACTCAGATTGTTGGAATGGGAGCCATGTTAGAGAGTGATCCATATGGAATGACACGGAGATTGGGTTTTTGTTCTTCTAATTCGGCAATCGCCAAGTTGTGAACGTGGGCTTTCTGACTAAACGTGTCGGAAACCGCGTTCACTTTTACAGGATGGTAGTGGATCTCGAGTTCATATCTTTTATGAGCTCCAACCATCTTCGAGAATACCCTTGCACCAACTAGTTGATCGAGTCACTACGGAAACAGGGCAACATACGACAGCCAGTATAACATACGACGGCTAGCTGTCGTATATAAACTTACATACGACGGTCAGCAGAGGCTGTCATATATAAGTTTATAAACGACAGTACAGCAGTCGTTTAGTACGTGGATGTCGTATATAAGTGTTATATACGACAGCCAACCCTAGGCTGTCGTATATAGCAGTTATATACGACAGCCACACCGAGGCCGTCGTAAATAAGGCTTATTTACGACGGCCCATGGTGTGGCCAACGTAAATAAGGCTTATATACCCGCGGGGGCTCGGGTCGGCGCGGGCATTCACGCCCGCGCCGACCCGAGCCCGAGCAGCCCTAAGCGCCCCGGCCGCCGTCCGCCGCCGCCCGCCCGCCGCCGCCAGCCGCCGCCCGCCGCCGCCCCGCCCCCCCCCCCCCCGGCCACCGCCCCGGCCGCCCCCGCAAGCCGGCGCCCCGCCCGCCGCCCCGGCCGCCCCCCGCCCGCCACCCGCCGCCGCCAGCCGCCCCAGCGGCCAAAGCCCCGGCCGCCGCCCCGGCCGTCCCCCGCCCACCAGCCGGCGCCCCGGCCGCCACCCGCCGCCGCCCCGGCCGCCCCCGCCAGCCGCCGCCACCCGCCCGACAGCCGCCGCCCCGGAGGTCCCCGCCCCAGCCTCCACCCCGCGCTGTGCGTCGCCGCACCGTGCCGGTCCGCCTCCACACGCCGTCAGCCGCACCGTGCCGCGCCGCCTCCACCGTGAGGTAAGTCGCCCGCCTCCCTCCCAATCTAGAAAGTTTGGTTTTTTTAATTACCAATTGTTTATATTATGCTTGTTTGTTTTTTATTGTTTAGTGGATAATTTCTTAGATTTAGATGAATTGATATGCTTAGGTTTAATTATTGCCCAGGTTTATTTGAATTGCTAGCTAGGTGTTTTTTTAATTGCTTAGAATTGATAAGCTTGTTAAGTACGGTAATTATGTTTGTTTAGATGAGTTGTTAATTGCTTAGATGATTAATGCATATGAGTTAATAGTTTAATTGATTATTGTTTCGATTGTTTGAGTGTTTAAAAGTACTATATGTACATAAATGGGCTTAAGGCCCGATACGACCCATTTAGTGGTAACGTATACGTCTACAAAAGCACTATGTGAACAACCTAGGCCGCCTCGCCCTACCCCCCACCCCCCCCCCCGCGGCGTTCGGCCTCCGATCCCCCATCCCCCTCCCCCCTCGCGGCGTTCGGCCTCCGATCCCCCATCCCCCTCCCCCCCCCCCCCCCCCGCGGCTTAGCCAGCGCTCGGCCTCCGACACTCTGTCGCGGAACTGCCAATCCTTCGGCGCTCGGCCTCCTCCGTCGCGGGACTGTCGATCTGCCGGCACTCGTCGGCCTCCATTGACCGACTGCCGCGGATCTGCCGGCGCTCAACCTCATACGAACGCAAGATCCTGTGCGCGGGCGCCGCCGCCGCCTCCCTTGTGTGCAAGCGCCGCCGCCGTATTCACCTGCCTTACGCCGGGATCTAAGGCGATGGGATGCCTTACGATCCCCAGGCGTCTTACCGCTTAAGCGACGCTTAAGCGATGCCTTAACAACTATGGTTCTTTCCTTCTCTCTATTGTTCTTTCCTCTCTCTCTTTGAAATCACTCAAAAATGAAAGATTGACGTAAACCTTTACAATATGCGTCACCCGTTTCGAACCAGCCCGTCTCACACGTGTTACGCATGTGAGACGTGTAGGTTCGGAATTGTCCCTTTTTGGGCAGCCTAGGAGTGACCGAGAGGGCGTGCTTATAATGAGACGCGGGGTTTAGATTTGGACATAGTTTCGACACCATAACCCTAATGTTCTCCGCTGCTCCATTTTTGGACGTGCAGTTGGAGAACAGCGGGGTTATGCTGCCAAAATTTCGTCTGAATCTAGACCTCGTATCTTGTTATAAGCATGTTCGTCTCGGTCACTCTTGGGTGGGTTTAGGACCTATCCTTTCCAATAGATATAGGTCCGTGATATAAATAAATAATAAACTAACTATAAATTCTTTGACTTAAAACTGCAGAGTTAAACATGAGTGAAGACCGTAGTTGGATGTATACCGGTTGGAACAAGGCAACTGGTCACTCAGATGAGTGGTATGTCGGGACAGACGACTTTATTGATCGAGTGTTCTCGTTGTCTACGACCGATAAAGTTCGTTGTCCATGTGCGAAATACCGGAATACTAAGTTTTTGGACAAAACGACATTGTCATTACACTTGTGCAAAAACGGTTACATGCCATATTATGAGGTATGGAGTTTCCACGGTGAGTCTGCTCCTCGAGCCGTTCATGTAGTGGAAGATGATGATGATTGTCCGGGTTTTGACAGGATCGATGAGATGTTACAAGATATACAAACGGAGGATCCGCCCACAAATGAGGCAGACACATTCTTTAATCTCTTGAAAGCTTCTGAAGAGGTGTTGCATGATCATACTGAAATGACTCTTCTTACTTTCATGACCAGATTTATGGCAATCAAATCTAAGTATTTCTTCTCTAATAATTGCTATAATGATATGATGAAACTTATCAGCGATGCTCTTCCACAACCTCATAAACTGCCCAAAGATATGTATCACTCAAAGAAATTACTATCTGGACTGGGTATGAAATATGAAAAAATTGACGTGTGTCCAGATAACTGCATGCTATTTTGGAAAGAGCATGACAAAGAGAAGAATTGTTTAAAGTGTGGAAAATCGAGGTTTGTCGAAGTTGTCAATGGCGATGGTGATAAAGTAATGACAGAAGTTGCACATAAGCAATTGCGTTACTTGCCTGTGACACCTCGGTTGAAGCGGCTGTTTCTTTCTAAAAGATCTGCCAGACACATGAGATGGCACAAAGAAGGTGTGCGTGAGAACAAAGATGTGTTGACTCATCCGTCGGACGGTGATGCATGGAAGTCTTTGGACTCTTTTGATCCTGCTTTTGCTAGTGATGCGAGAAATGTTCGCATCGGGTTAGCGATGGATGGTTTTTCACCTTTCAGTACAAATGCCACACCATACTCCTGTTGGCCCGTCTTTGTTATTCCGTACAACCTACCACCTTCTCTTTGTATGAAGTACGAGTTTATGTTTCTTAGCCTCATTATACCAGGACCAGATCATCCGGGATCACGTATCAATGTGATGTTGAAACCATTGATTGAAGAATTGAAAACGTTGTGGATTGGAGTTGAAGCGTATGACTGTTACAAGAAGCAGAAATTCAACCTTCGAGCTGCTTATTTGTTGTTTGTCCATGATTTCCCTGCGTACGGCATGTTTTCTGGATGGAGCACACATGGTCGTTTGTCGTGTCCCATATGTGCGTCTGACACAGAGTGTTTTCGACTTACATACGGTGGCAAGATAAGCTACTTTGATTGTCATAGGCGTTGGCTTCCTCGAAACCACCCATTCAGGCAACAGAGGAATGTCTTCAGAAAAGATACTGTTGTCACTAAGGAACCACCTAAACGCCTAAGCGGGTGTGAAGTATCCGATGTGTTGGACTCACTAGTCCCTGATGAAGCTCGCCCTGGATTCTTTGTAGGTTACGGAAATGTTCACAACTGGACTCATGTATGTGGAGTTTGGGAGCTACCATATGTGAAGTCATTGATATTGATGCATAATATTGATGTAATGTATCAGGAGCGTAACATGGCCGAATGTATCATAAGCACGTGCATGGATATCACAGGCAAAACGAAAGACATCTTAAAGGCTCAAATGATTTGGCCGAGATTTGTAATCGACCTACTCTTGAGCTCTCTAAAAGCGGTGGTAAGCCACGTGCTTCTTTCGTGCTTCAACCTAATGAAAAGAAACATGTTATGGAATGGTTGAAAACTTTGAAATTCCCAGATGGTTATGCTGCTAGTCTGAGACGAGCCGTGAATGTTAAAACGGGAAAGCTCACTGGGTTGAAGAGTCATGACTATCATATAATAATGGAAAGACTCTTACCTCTTATGTTTCGGGGATATGTGGATGATGCGGTGTGGAAGGTGTTAGCTGAGCTATCATTATTCTATAGGCAGTTATGTGCCAAAGAAATAACGAAAGACATGATGGAGAAGTTAGAGAAGGAGATACCTGTACTTTTATGTAAGATGGAAAAAATATTTCCTCCTGGTTTCTTCAATCCAATGCAGCATCTTCTTATACATCTTCCATTCGAAGCAAAAGTTGGTGGTCCTGTGCAATATAGATGGATGTACCATATTGAAAGAGCATTGAGATATTTGAAAACTATGGTTGGCAACAGAGCAAGGGTTGAAGGGTGCATTGCCGAAGCATTTACTCTAAAGGAAGTAGGTTACTTTTCTAGTTTCTACTTTGCAGAGGAAAACAATGTCAATACTTCGGCAATGCGATACAATGTAGATGACGAACCACTAGTTAGTGATCTCTCTATTTTTGAATCGAGGGGAACTACTGTTGGCAGTAGCACATCATACGATTTTACTGAAGGAGAAAGGACTGCTGCTTTACTCTACATGTATGCTAATATCGATGGCATGGAGAAATATTTCGAGTAAGTGTTTCTCTTACATTTATGATGATTATTGTATTTACCAATACATGTATGCTAATGTCGATGGCATGTGTTTTGTGTGTACAGTGAGTTCCACAACGAAAACTGGAAACATAAGCATCAACCAACGAGAAAGCAAGTAGAAACGATGCGACGGGCTGGAATTAATGGAGGGTCTAATTTCTTATCCTGGTTTTGAGCTTATGTATTAGCGAACACATACATCCATCAAGATTTACGACAACTATCTTATGGATTAGTGAAAGTTAGAAGCTATGGTCGATATGACCTAAATGGCTTCTGATTCCATACAACCCAATTCGAAACTCTTCGTCCTCTCGCAGCAACATCAAATTGCGGAGTTGTGACGAGAGCAATCGACTCACTAGGGAAAGAAACCAATTACTATGGAATCATTAACAAAATTCTGGAATTTACTTTCACTGGCAATAAAGAACTTCGAGTGGTGTTCTTTGATTGTGATTGGTTTGATAACAATCATGGAACTCGAGAAAATCAATTTGGCATGGTGGAAGTGAATCACAACGAACGCTTACGAGGTTTAGATACATACGTTCTTGCACATCAAGTGGAACAAGTGTATTATCTACCTTATCCATGTAAGAAGATTAGCACTTGGTGGGTGGTATATAAAGTGAATCCTCATGAGCGCTTGTATACTCGTGGAGATGTTGGTTATCATGATAGTGGAGACACTGAAGAAGTTTACCAAGACGAAGAGTTGCCAGACTCTTTTATCGTCGAGCCTGGTGCAGGACTCGATAACTTAGTAGGAGACGTTGCAGATGTAGAGACATCTACAATGCGAAAGCGGAAACGTAAACACCTCAAGACGACAGATCGTGATGTTGATGATCGTGATGTTGATGATCATGATGTTGATGAATTTTGAAACTGATTACAAGTAATGTTCTTTTAAATGAAAGTGACATTAATTATCACTTACATTACTTTTGAAACTGATTAGGAGTAATTACTTTTTAAACTGATTAGGATTTCGTCAAGCAGGGGTTCAAAGGGTTCAAAGGGGAAGAAGGCGCCGAGTGTGAGGGGTTTCCTCCCCTCGCAGGAGAGAGACGACTACTTCTACGGTTCCACTTACAGCGGGAGCAGACGCACTCAGCTGTTAAGTGCGTGTCCAGAGTTGCGGGATAGGGTTGTCAGTTTGCAGCGTACAGAGGTAAATTTTTCTACAATGCACAAAATTATTAAAATCACTTTTTTCAATTTAACTTACTTACTTTACCATTGTAGTCTGATTCGGACTATGAGTCCGAGGCCAGAGCGGCACCTCAGGAGACGGGTACGCAGCGCAGCGTGCCCTCGGGCAGCGAGCCCTCTGGTAGCCAGCCCTCCGGCAGCCACCCCCAGGGTAGTCTGCCCAGCGAGCCCGAGGGCACCCAGCCTGAGGACACGTCCGGTGACCAGCCTTCTGGGTCACCAGACGTGGTGCCGCAGCGGAGGAGACGCACGAGGAGGAGTAACTTTGTTGGTCCTCCACCTATTCCTAGAGAGCCGGTAATTATTCGTCCCGTTGGAGACAGGTAACACATTAATAAAGTATTCATTTCTATTTGTTCTCAAAGACTATGATCTTACTTAATGACTTAACAAACGACTTTTTAGTTCTTGGGAGGACCTCTCGTACGACGGGCAGAAGCACCACGGGACGGTGAACGGTTGCATCGGGAACTTAGTGCGTCTGCACTACCCCGGTGCGATTGATGGACGTGCAGCTACGTCGTGGGACGACTACGCGCGCGTTCCTCACCCAGAGAACGACAACCTACAAGGAGTCGTGTAGGCAGATTTTTGGGTAAGTAACTTTCATAAATACTTGAAGTTTCAATTCTTTATGTTCCTTCAAATATTAATGTGCGTATATGTCGAACTGTGTTGGCTTCCTACAGCTCAGGTACCGCCTTGAGGACCCGGCTGAGCAGATGGATCACGCCCGCTCCATGTTCGAAGTGAACGCTCGGAAGCTTGTTATGCAAATGCTTTCGAATGCTCGGAGTCAAGTAGTTAACGACTACTTAAAGCTCCACGACCACGAGGTTGGGTCGTTCAGAGACGCCTCCGACACGTACTTGACGGAGGAGCAATACGCAGAGGTAGGTTGCGTAATCTTTAAATTGTTCATATTAATTTTGCTAAGTAACACCTAATGAACTACGCATGTGTGCAGGTTAGTGTCCCTTGGTTACAGGGACGAACTGAAGATTACCGAGCCCTTTGCAGGTATTGGGCTAGCGATGAGTTCATCGCTAAGTCCAAGAAGGCTCGAGATGCCAGAGGGAGCTCAGGGAAGCACGGTATGGGCGTCCAAGGTTTTGTGCGAATGGCTAAACGGATGGTAAGTTTCTTGGTAGTTTTTATTATATTCATAATGTAGTATTGTTCGTACTAACATATGTTCACAAGAAAAGGAGACCGGCGTGCGACCGAGTGCTACTGCGGTCTATAGGAGAGGTCACGCTGACCCTTCTCAGCCGGAGCAGTGTAGTCAGTACGCAACGGAGCGCCTGGTAAGATTCATGACCTCTGCAATTATTTGACACTATATATGTTGTTGAACTTACACAATTTCATTATTTTTCAGACTAGGTATGGGCAAGAGGCTGTGAGGATACACGGCGAAGGGTTCGATTGGGAAAACTCCCCTAACATTGACCCTCAAGCCGCGTATGCAAGCGGAGGTGGAAAAGCACACGGAAGGTGAATTCATTTACTTTCATTGTTTTCAATTCAAGATTATTTAATTTTACCTTGAATTGATTCGTTTTTTTAGGCTTGCCATATTCTCTGGTGTCGTCAACTCTAGGGAGGCACGACCTGCGAGAGGCAGCTCCTCGCAGTCTTCGGCTGCAGGCTCCTCCAGCCGCCGTGTCACCGAGAGAGATCTCGAAGTCATGGCACTTCGGGAGAGCTTGGCTCGGCAGGAGGAGGCCTTGACGAGAGAGCGAGAGAACAACAGGGCTGCCATGGCGTACCATGCGTCCTATATGGCACAGATGCAAGCGGCAATGGAAGTAAGAAACATACAATTATAGTTTAATTACATTGCATTTCAATTAGTTTTGTAAATTGTAATGTTTGAAATGGCAGGCGCTAGCTCGACAGCAAGGGCAGCAAATCCAGATACCGTTGTGGCAGCCACCTCCGTTCGTGCTGGAGCCATCGCCACCATAGGAGCAGTTTCCTGGAGTACAGGTATAAAAAGAAAGTTACATTAAGTGGAAGCCCCGACCGCTAAGAATCCTAATGAAACTAGAAAAACAATTGTAAACTTGTACATATGTCACTTTGTTTCGCAGGGATCAGGGACGGAGGCTCAGACTCCATCGCCACAGCTAAGGGCGCCAGGTTCGCCGCGGCAGGCTGACTTCTTCGCTCCCGGAGGTAGTGGAGGGGCTAGTAATCAATAGATTTGTGATTTGTTTTTATTTGTGTGGATGTCAGACTTTGTGATTGTCGATGTGTACTATTGCACTTTGCTGTGAATTTATATATCAAACTGTTTTGTTGTTGTCTTTGGATGTGTAGCTGGCCATCCAGCTAGGTTAGCCATTTTCTATTTTTTTTAAAAAAAATGGAAAAGCTTATATACGATGGCCTGTATAGTTTATATACAACGGCCGTTATACAAGGCCGTCGTAAATAAGCCTAAATTATATACGACGGCTGGGCCAGGCTGTCGTATATAAGCTCTTATATATGACAGCCAGGGCCCAGCGGCTGTCGTATATAAGGCCTTATATACGACAGCCAGGGCCCAGCCGTCGTATATAAAGGCCCTGGCCCACTGGGCCAAGTCTACGAAACGGGCCGTTGTATATAAGCGGCCGTCGTATATATACGGTTATATACGACGGTGCCGTCGTATATAACTATATATACGACAAAATATATACGACGGCCACAAACTGTCGTATATAAATAAGGGCCGTCGTATATAAACTATATACGACGGCTTCTGCTTTATATACGACGGTTTTAGCCGTCGTATTTTGACGTGAATCCTGTAGTGAGTACACTATCAGTACGGGCAGGGAACTTGTTCTTTATAGTGACGGCATGGAGTGAACACAAATCAACACTTAATCTTAGTGTCTCGTCGTTCTTCTTAACAAACAGCGTAGAGCGACCCCAAGGTGATGAGCTTTGTCATATGAAACCTTTGCTCATGAGTTCACTTAGTTGCTCCTTCAACTCCGCCAGTTCATTAAGTGCCATCTTGTACGGCCTCCGTGGAATCAGTGTTGTCTCCGGCGCTAATTCAATCTTGAACTTGCCGTCCCGTTAGCCGGCATGCCCAGTAACTCATCGGAAACACATCGGTTCTTCACGTCCCACCGGAAAATCCTCGAGTTTAATCACTTCCGTTTGGTAGGCCTAACCCGTTCTCTTTGCTGTACAGAACGGACTCTTCTGTCCTCATCCAGATTTTGATCCGTTTAATCAGCATTTTCATAACTCATGTTGAATACCAAAGTTAAATTTAACTTCACTATCTTTCCAACGAGTATTCATATGCCTTCAGATCATCTCTAGATTAAAAGTTATGATTGCTCAAAGTTGACAGAATTCCTTGATAAAATTTGCCAGCATCTCCTTTGTATGTGGCTCTCTTTATCACAGTTGTATATGCAAATACAATAAGAATCTGAGTAAACTCTGAACTACAACAACGTTTCACATCTCATAAACTTTCCAATGGGGTATCATAGGCTCCTTAAGGATTTTTCTACAGGAAGTTATGGCTTAAAAACAGAAAGGTCCAGAGAGTTTTGCTGCTGTCCTTGTTTTGAACAGTTTGCCTTCAACTGGACTTTTCACTAACTTAACGTGTGATTTTGCTCTGGAGGTATACAGAGAAGTTGTAGAGCACTTGAAAATATTTCCAGAACTGTATCATACACCTTAATTGGATAAATCTAATCAGAGTTATGCTCTGTTAAAGTCCAGCAAGAATTCCTGCAAGAAACAGAGCACTCTGTTTTTGAAAACTTTGACGCCTAGTCATGCTCTCATTTGAATCTTAGCTCAAAATTAGAGTTCAGTAACTAATATTTGTTTCAAACTTCCATTTTTAGTTGAAAGTTAGTTCATGAATCATTTCTTCATAGGGAAGAGGTTATTAAGTGTAGTATGGTGTCGATACACCGTAAGAAACATGTCGGTACTATGTTGCCTCACCAAAAGAAAAATCCTAACCGGATTATACCGGAATATACGTATTATCAATGGCACTAAGACAGTCTCTCGCACACGTATACTACACGGGATACGTACGTGATTAGTACCTGCAGAAGAACACTCAAAAGTGGTGCACTCAAAGATTGTTTTTATTTCAGGCAGTTTCATATCATACTAAAGACATACGCCCCGTATCATTTCCATACGGGCCGTCCTTGAGTCAAGCCACGTCTCAAGGTACGTGATCATGTTTTTACACCACACAACGGGGAACTCAAGTAGAGCGCGAACGGGTCATCACGGTTGAGAATTTTATCACCCCAACCGATACCACCTACTGCCCTGCAGGGCACGCCGATGGCAAGCGCTGCGTATGTCCTTCTAGGCTATTTCCAGAAGAACACACTATCGCGTTACTGACCACACGATGGGGTTTCCACTTTCTTGCCTAATGCACACTAGGGATTAGCGTTTCATATGAACTTAGGAACATGAAGAGTCCAAGAGTTTCATATTAACGTCTCACACCAAGCTGTGAGACCTATCCCTGAACCACGTTCCTTGTTAGGGGAGCTAACCGAAATTGAACCGCTTTCAATGGCGTTCCTTACCATGCTTACCTGAGCGTAGGTGCGTTGTTACATATTCAAAATTCAGAATTATAACACATATGTTAGTCATGCCACTTTAAGTAACTATACTACTATAGTCCTTATGTGGGCCTAATACCATTTCCTCACCGTCTCCTATGTTTTTGTCGTAATACGATCCTTATTCCGTGTGCTATTACCAATGCGGATCTGATACCATGCTATGAGGGCTCGGTCCCGATCACGGGGATGGGGCACCTCGCCCGGGAATCGCATTGAGTGGTGCCGTGTTATGCGGCACCCAACAACACACATATAAGGAAAACTGTATTACATAAATCAAAGCGGAAGCTTACAAATGTCCTTTGTAAATAATTTACATAAATTAGCTACAGCAGAAGTCTATAAACAGCTCACGTTGAATATCTAAGAAGCACTCAAGAAGAGGTCCAGCCCATGGACTCCTCTCGCTAGCAACACGCAGACATGGCAGCGGCTAGGTCCTCCATGTGTTACCCGACTCGGACGTTTCCGAGTCTCACTGGACAACCTTCTTTATGAGCATCGTCTTAATCTGCAAAACTACTCATATAGCAAGAGTGAGCACAAAGGCTCAGCAAGACTTAACCATCTCTTCTAAAGCATGCAACTCTACATGAAATTAACTTAAGACCTAAACATGTAATTTGTAAAAAGACTCGCCTACAAGTTCATCCTTAACTTTTAGATTTTTAGTCATCACAGTAGTGCCTTGCGCCCAATAATATTGGAACTCCACAATCAAACAAGAAACGCTTCATTCCAATGTTACTTGTCCCAATGTGGAAATTAACTTTAGTTTGCTGTGTCTCTACTTCAAACAGGGTTTTTATGCAATTTACGATAATCATAGCAGCAATTAAAACTTTGCAAACTGTTTCCACACAACTTGATTACTACGTCACAACACAGTGAGCAAGCGGTACTCAATAACCGTGAGGGACGGTGATTTGAATTAAACACTACCTGGATAACTCGACACATACGCCCGCCTCTAAAGACCCAAATCTGACGTCCTTCATTACGTCGTATGTGGCAACCTTTCAAAGTACACCCGACTGTAGAACCGGTCACGCCGTCTCGGGCTCATAGGTCTAACGAGACGATCTCTTGCTCACGTCCAGCAATACCAAAACCGGTGCTGTTGTCAATCTCTTCTTTAACTCTTCAAGGCTGTCTTGACACGCTTGTGTCCATTGAAATGCTTTCCCTTTCATTAGCAATTCTGTCATAGGACTTGTTATTTTGGAGAAATCCTTGATGAACCAGCGGTAATATCCAGCCATCCCAAGGAAACTCTGAATGTCCCTCACATTCTGCGGTTGGTTCCACTTCAAAACATCCCTCACTTTCCCGGGATCAACTGATACTCCTCCCTCAGAGATGATGTGGCCTAATAATGATATCTCCTTTAGCCAAAATTGACACTTGCTGAACTTGGCATATAATTGATGCTCTCGCAAATTCTACAATGTCAATCTCAAGTGCTCCTCATGTTCTTCCTCGCTTTTTGAATACACCATGATGTCGTCGATGAAAACCATGACCAACTTGTCCAAGTACTCCATGAAGACCTTATTCATGAGGTACATAAAGTATGTAGGTGCATTCGTCAACCTAAATGACATGATGGTATATTCGTACAAACCATACCTTGTTCAAAATGACGTCTTGGGTATGTCGCAGGGTTTAATCTTCAGTTGGAAGTATCCCGATCAAAGATCAATCTTATAGAAAATTTGGGCGCCTTTCATTTGATCGAACAAGTCCTCTATGTGGGGCAGCGGATACTTATTTTTGATCGTCACTTCGTTGAGAGACCTATAGTCCACTCACATCCTTTGGGTTCCATCCTTCTTGTCTACGAAGAGCACGGGAGCTCCCCATGGTGACGAGCTTGGGCATATAAAACCCTTATCTAGCTGCTCCTGAATTTGCTTCTTGAGCTCCACTAATTTATTAGCAGGCATTCTATATGGCCTCTTAGCTATAGGTGTAGTTCTAGGTACTAAATCAATAGCAAACTCGATGTCCCAGTCAGGTGGCATACCTAGAAATTCCTCCGGAAACACGACTGAATATTCTTGAACCACCGGAATGCTTCAATGTCACTCCTTCCACGTGATTCAGAACTGTCTTCTCGGTTGCAGGTTGGGCTGCCTCGAACTCAATACGAGTACCGTGCTCACTCAACTGCACGATCCTCTTAGCACATTAATCACTCTGTTATACTTGCTTAACCAGTCCATTCCAAGTATTATATCAATCCCTTGGGAATCCAAGACAATAAGGTTGGCAAGAAAATATGCCCCCCTTATTTTAAGGATTACTTTCGGATATACTATATTTTTAGGAGTTAGAATTCAGATTTGAAAGAAACGATTTCCCAACTATATACATCAAGGTATATGAACTAAGCAACTCCTTTATTAATATGAGACTATATGAGGATGTGGGCAAGGACAAAGCATCCCACATCTCTCTACTATGTGTGGATGTGGACATTCGCCGAAGCGTCCCACAACTCACACCCAAGCGTACAAACATAAGCAATCATCACAAAAGTTCAGCACACCACTCTTATTTCAACTACTACGATCTAAGCACTCTTATTACAACTTATCAAAAAGGGGAAACCTAAACTTAATCGTGAGAACCGGTGCTGTTCTCGCCGTGTGACGGGGGTGGTCCATACATGGCCACACGCATGGTGAGTCAACAGTCCATGTAGGAGTAGGTGACACTGGTGTTCCATTTGGTCCCGTGTTGGCACGGATCTCCTCTTGTTTCTCCAGCAGGTACAACTTCTTGCGGCGGTAGCGGATCTCTTCTTGTGCGCTTGCATAGCAGTTTCCTAACTCCACGAGCATTCTCTGAGACTTGTCAGCAGCTTGTGGGTTGGAAAGAGCTCTTCCATGGGGTCCAATGATCTCCCTTGTACCGCTCTTCCGATACGGGTGCAGCTCAAAGGTAGCGTTATCAAGCTGCCCATGGAAAGGGTAGCACAATTTGGTGAGTGCATCCCTTGTAGCATCACCAAGAGCTTCTGCCCTTGTAGTTCTCCATGTGAGTGCGAAATGCCGGGTGACAAACCTACCGTTAGATAGGATAGTTACCTAAGTATTCCACTCTTCATGTCTGAGACGAGGGACTTTCTTGAGAAGGTACTCCAGGTATAAGCTGCAGCAATTAAGGAACTCTCCCAGGTTATGTGTCCTCCCTCCATTCTGTTGGTCCGGAACTCCTGAGAAGAACGGATGGACTGTTCATCATCTTCATTCTCAGCCTCAGCAGGTGGTGGCTCCTCTCCGGATTCATCTTCTTCCGACATAGCTTCATGGGGCTTCGCTGGGTGTAAGCCCATGTGGTATTCCTCTTGAGGTGCGTACCAGTGCTGTTCTTCTTGTGGATTGTCTTCCATGTCATCTTCGATTCATTCCACCTCTTCTAGATCCTATTACTCATGCATAGAGCTGCTGACTTCATCTTCATCATGGGGTTCCATCTTCACCTCCTCCCAATATGGTCCATCGGAAACCCCAATGGGGTTAAGTGCGCTCCTGAGGGGTGGTGGACGAGTTCTCATGCGTGCTGTGCTCCTAGTGACCGGCATCTATAAATAAGACATGAGAAACTTTAGAGAAGAAGGAAATAACTCCAAAATTTCAGCGGCTATGAAGCAAGATAACAGAGGGTGTGGCTGTCTAAGAAGAAAGAGGGGCTGAAAATAGCACTTTGCGGGGGCTGAGTTTACAAGTAAAGTGCAGCAGCAAGCAATTTTCGAAAATATCAGTTTAGAGGAGTGTTTCTATGTGTTTTAGAGTGTCCATGCTACCTAGGATTGCGTCCTATGGTCAACGTGAATCTGATACCAATTTGCGACACTCGGTTCCGAAAATGAACCAAGCGAATGCATATGTGTGCCCAGGATGTTCATCACACATACACAGATTTATCACAAACTGAATTCAGAATATAACCACGTACAAATAGTGTTCAAGTACCTTATTACAATAACTCAATGTCTCAATCATAGTATCTAACTTATTCTGCAGCGGAAGACTCCAACGACAACGGAAAATGACAAAGATGATGGACTCCAACTTCAACTCCACAGACATGTTGACGGTAGTACGCACGCCTAGTACTCCACCTGATCTTTGAAGTACTCTTCTCCTGTAGCTAAAGTATAAGTGGGAATGCAAGGGTGAGTACATGTAGTACTCAGCAAGTGCGGGAAAAGTATGACATGTAGCTTGAAACAAGGTAGGAAATAAATGGTTTCATTGCAGCAACTATCTCTAGGTGAGTTAAATCCCGACATAACCAAATAATTCATCATTCCTCATGTTCCATACCATCATAATTCATCATTTATCAAGTCTCAACCAGCCAATTCTCATTATCAAGTTCTTCATATTCACAAATGCTTATGATCAACATATATTCATATAACCGAGTAAAATCTCATATTCATGACCAAAACCAGTCCCAAAACCAGTCCCATTAACCATACCATAACCATACCAGAATAAAACATCCCAAAATTTGCCTTTAATCATGGAAATTGGCCAGGTGCTTGTAATCAGAAGCACGAATATCATGATAGTTTTACGCTCTGTAGAGGTGGCACCACTTTACCCACAAGTTTGTGATTTCGTCACCCGTCGGTGACTAGAGAAAACCTCCATTCTGCCACTACACAACCGTCGGTGTATGGCCAGGAGATCACAAAATAGCCTTTACAAAGGAGCTACTAGAATGTATGAACCCATTGAGGTTTCGCCGGCAGGCTTGAATCTCCATTCTCCCACCCACGGGGCACCTCGTGTGCCAAGCAGTTCCCAGGGCAGTCCTCCTCGACTCCCATTCCCCACAGCATCCAATGGTCCATAACAAGCTAGCAACACACCTAATTAGTCTGCTAAGCGCACCCATATTTGTCCTTGTGGTGGCACTGTTTTCATGTCATGTTCTCGCATAAACCGGTCCTTAGATCTAAGGCAAGTAAAACCACCATCTCATTTAGCACAATCCATGAACCAAGTTTGCCTAGATCTCCCCGTTTCCATGATCATTAACATCATCATGTTCTCATCATCTTTAATCTTTATGAAGGCAGTAGCTAACATGTTTATTTCAGTTTTCCAAATCCCGTAAGTTAAGCGAAGCAAAAGAGAAAATGACCATACCCGACTCAACACATTTCCCGGCGACAAGGATGGCTAACAAAACTAGTAAACTCCTACTAAATGGTTTCCCATCAAGTTGACACGAGCATGCAGTTTTCACGAGCAAAACAGTTCAAAAACATAGGATCAATATGGTCAAGGGGCACTTGCCTTGCTCCCGCGGTTCGTGTTTCTCAAGCGTCTCGAAGTCTTGGTGCTGGAGGTCCTCGTAGATGGCTTCTTGAGCGTGTTGTTCTACTCACAACCACGTACATACAAGTAATACAGCAATCATTTGACATGCACAAACCTTACTCATGATGCAATGATGTGGATAAATGCAACTCCTATAGTGCAGCCTATAGTGATCAGTTTACATGTGTTCTTGTAAGTTTTAGTAAGCTTTCATGGGGTTTTAGGATGAATGAGGCTGCTGGAAACGAGTGCGGACGTGGTTATGGTCTTAACTCAAGCAGTAGATCAATTCACTGTCAAAACTTAACCGGAACATGATCTACCTACGTGCAGTAGCTCCTGCTCGCAAGGGGTGGAGAAAAACGGGTGCGTAGAAACAACAGCGACGTGGTAAGAGGGGTGACGGGGACCTACCTCTCTTCTTCCTCGTCTCCTCCTTGCGGCTGGCCTTTTTCCCTTGCAATGGAAGCAGCTGGGGTTTTTCCTTGTAGAAGAATAGAGCTGCAGCTAGGGAAGGATGTCGGGGTCTTCTTCTCTGGCGATGGCGAGGCGAGGCAGAGCTTCGAAGGCGGCCAAACACCAGCAGGGGGCGGCGACCTGGGCTTGGCAGCAGAAGAGGGCGGCGGCCAGGGGTTTTTGGGGCTGGGGGTGGTGGCTAGGGGGAGAGGGTTTTATTTATAAGGGGGGAAATAGCCAAGGGGGCTAAGATTTCAGCAACTCTTTTAATCAAGGGCTGAGATTTAATTTGAGGAAAGGTGGGAGCTAGGGGCTGAGATTTAATCAAATATTTTCCACCAAGGGCTGAGATTATTTGGGGAAAAGAAAATTCCCCAAAAAATAAAAAGGGGGTGCTAGGGTTTCTTTCCCCTAGGGGGTGCGGCCAAGGGGTGGGGGATTCCCCAAAGTGGATAAAATCCCTAGGGATTTGGTGCGGCCAAATTTGGGGGAAAATTCTCCCAAATGTGGGGAAAATTCCTTAGTGGGGAATGTTAGGGGGAAATTAGGGGAGAATTTAGGGGGGACTTGGGGGGAATTAGGGGAAATTAGGGGGGGGGCGGAAGTTGGGGGCGGCCAGGTTTATTATTTTTTCTTTTCTTTTTTATTTTATTTCTTTTTCTTTTCAATTTATTTCTATTTTTCCTATTTTTTCTTTTTATTTATTTATTTATTTATTTTTTCTCTATTCCTTCCTTTCTTTTTTTCTTCTATTTAAACGCTTCTCTACATGAAAATGGATGCAACGCATGGTGATGAATATGAGGGTGTCACACTCTCCCACATCGCTTCCTCAGAGGTGTGGTTGCTCCACAAGACCTTGTAGAACCACAACATTCTGTTATGCGTAGTCCTAGTGTTCTCATCAATAATTTCTACCGAATGTTCAACGTAGGTCAAATCCGGTTGCAACTCGCAAATGTTTTTGGTGGGAACAGCAGCTGCATACTTCAGACATTTCCGGAGTTGTGAGACATGGAAATTTTCATGTACACCATCAAGAGATGCCAGTAGTTCTAGCTGATATTCCACTGGTCCATATTTCTCGGTGACTGCATAGGGTTCGATAAATCAGGGAGCGAGTTTCCCCTTCACACCGAATCGGTGCACGCCCTTCATCGGAGACACACGGAGATAAATGTGGTATCCGACGTCGAAATACAGCGGCCTACGCCTCTTATCAGCGTAACATTTCTGCCAGGATTGGGCTGCTTTCAAATTTGCTTGAATAACCCGAACTCGTTCTTCGCCGTCGTTAACGAGATAAATCCCAAACGTGACTCTTTCACCGTATTCGCACCAATTCAATGGGGTGCGACACTTTCGGCCATAGAGAGCCTCGTATGGTTCCATCTTGATACTCGCTTGATTGCCGTTGTTATACGTAAATTCCGTCGACAGTAAATGATCACCCCAATTGTTACCATGGTAGATGGCACACACTCTCAACATGTCTTCCAACACTTGGTTCACCCTCTCAGTTTGTCCATCTGTCTAAGGGTGATATGCGGAGCTTCTTATCAACTTGGTATCCAAAGAAGCGTGCAACTATTCCCAAAAATGAGCCACGAACATCACACCTCAATATGAGGTTATGGTCTTGGGTACTCCCTGTAAGCACAAGATTCTTGCAATATACAACTCCACATACTTGTTGGCATGGTAGTTGGTATGCACGGGAATGAAGTGAGCTGACTTGGTTAACCGGTCAATGATTACCCAAATGGAATCATGCTTATGAAAAATCATAGGCGACCCGACAATGAAGTACATGCTCACATCTTCCCATTTCCATGCTAGAATTTTCAGGGGTTGTAGCAGCCCTGATTTCCTCATATGATCAGCTTTCACTCGTCTACACGTATCACATTCGGATACGTTCTTTTCAATTTCCCGCTTCATCCATGTCCACCAAAATTTACTCTTCAAATCTTGGTACATTTTGTTGCTGCCCAGATGAATGGAAAACTTAGACAAGTGAGCTTCATCTAAGATCTTGTTCCTCAATTCCATATCTCGGGGTAGGACTATACGATCCTTGAACCATATTGTCCCCTCTTCATCCTTCTGGAACCAATTGATATCTGCACTATCCACTCGCTTCCGGAGATGTGCCATGCCTTCGCCTAACTTCTGAGCAGCGATAATATCCTCCCTAATAGTAGGGATGAGGGCAAGGTTGTATAGTGATCCATATGTAACCAAGTATAAACTCGGTTCTTCCTCTTCTATCGGTGTAATAGTGAGGTTATGGACATGTGATTTCCGACTCAGCGCATTGGCAACCACATTTGCCTTGTCGGGGTGGTAATGAATCTCAATCTCGTAGTCTTTGTTTGAGACCTATGTGTGCTGAATACATTGGCTATGACGATAAAAGTTTTGAATTCTGCCAAAACACTCTTTTTGTCAAGGTCCGACTCTAGGTCCGAGCTCCGACAAGATCCGACGTAAGGTCTGACTTTCTATGGCTAGGTACGACATGTGTTTGGTCAGCTCCGGCGGTAGGTCCGACTAGCTTTGCTATGTTCTGGTGCTAGGTTCTACTAGCTTTGGTAAGCTCCAGCTCAAGGTCCAGTTAGCTTTGGCAAGGTCCAGAGCTAAATCGCAATGGTTCTGTTTTTACCATGCAAATATTTTGAACTTGCTTTACATCTATGGAAAGTTTGCTTATTATTCTTTTACTAAGTTTTTGAAGTGTTATGGCATTTTACGGTGGTTAACATTGTGCTATTGTTTGCAACATGCTTATGTGAGGTGTTCACGTAAGGTGTTGTAATTTTCAGAACTAACGTGAGTCAAGTCGCGGACTTGTGCTCGAAAGTATTGGTTGTTTATTCATGTGCAGGTGTTGCTTGAGTTCAAGATATGGCTGGTGACGGGATCCATTGAACTAGTCTTAGGGAGAAGATGAGGTTCAACAACCAGTTCGGGAGGAATTGTGGTTGAGTTGATCGGGAGGTCGCGCAACATGTTTGGATCAGGAACAATGCATATGAAGGTATCGTGGACGTCGTTGGAAGGTGTTTGCACGTGTGCAAGGAGTGCATGGACGTGGCAACATGGTTCCAAGGCGTGATGAAGAGATGTGGACGTAAAGAATTGGTAGGAAAATAGAGAAGTATATGCTCGGCTGCTTACGTTATTTAATTCCCTTGATATTCAAAGTGCATGCAAGGATAACAGATACGTAGGTGATATATGACAATATTAGCGCTATCTTTAATGGCAAGTTTGGTAAGTATGGGGAGACCAGATGTGGAGGTAAAACATGCCAAGTGAAGATATCTTTTATAGCAGGTTTTATGTGTATGGGGAAGCTAGGATATGGAGCCAAAATATGCCTGGTTTAGAAATGTATTTTTGGCAAGTGTATTACATGTACGTGAAAGTCTGCTGCTATGCATATATATGTGACAGGTGCTGGCCAGCAGAAGAGGAACAATTCAATAATCAAAAACACTATTAGCTTTTGCCTTGCTTTTTCTACTTCTCTCTCTGCTCTCATGTTCTGGTGATTTTTCTTCGACTCATCGCTAGACCGTGAATCGTGTTCTAGAGGCGAGCGACTCGATCTAGAACAACCCATTTCTGCTGCGAACTCCAACGGGTTACATCCCGAGTGAGCGGCACATCGGGTCTTCAAAAGACCTCATCGGCTGTCCTGCGTATCGCGCTTCCGGCGAGGCTCCTCCGGTGACGTGTCTTGCGTATCACGCTCGATGTCGGGGGTACACGTGACGTGTTCGTGTGCGAACACTCGTGACAAGATTCTTTTAAGGGGGGAGGAATGTAAGGGCCCATGTTTTTTATTTGCTCAAAGTGTTCATCACCACACACACCTCATTTGAGGAAAGCTTATGAACATATTTGAAGAGCAAGTAAACACCATCAACAAAGTCATTAGGAGATAAACTCACAAAATGCAAAAGTGGTATTTCCCACATGCATCATATAGGGGCTGAGCATATGAAAAACTCCTAAACCTTGTTAAAGATGCTCATGCCAAATTTCTCCCAAATCCAAAATCTTTTGAGGTATTTTTCGGTATAATTAGAAAGAGGCTAGTTTGAACTTAAATTTAAATTCAATCTCCTTTCACCCCATGGATTCAAAAGTGGGATTCATATTAAAACTCAGCACATTTTTGTGAGCTCACCCACCAATTTCCACTTCATTTGGAGTTGATCTGAACATGAGGTATTTTGAGAAAAATTCAAACTGAATTTAAATTTCAGTTTGCCATTTGAATCCAAATACAATCAAACCGGTTCACAATTTGAATTCTACCAACTTCAAATGGCATTTGGTGGATTACTCAAAGTTCAAAGGGTATTAGAGTCCCTACTGTTTAGAGCAGTGGGAAAATTGAATTTTAGAGGTTAAAACAAGGGGTGGGGCCCTTCTGTCAGCCACACATTTGTTTTTAACCGACTTCACTCGGGTGCTCGGTTTCTCGGGCTGCAGCTGAGCGCACCACCGAGCTGAGGACCAGTGCCACCTCCTGCTCGACAATTTGTGCAACCGAGAGACGTCGCCAGACTCTTATCCTCACGCCCGACCGCTCCCCGGATCTTTTCACCGCTGACAGCTGATTGCTTCGTTCCCGAACGAAAGAACATCGCCGCTCACCCGAACTCTCTGTGCCACCGTCGACTGGCCGAAGCAACTGCTTGCATGCTGAACTGAGGTCGCACACGAGGTCGCCGACCTTCACTCGACGTGTTCCAGCCCTTGGCCGCGTGTGATCGGCTTCCGTCGAGCTTCACAGCACCGTTTCTTCTTCCTCGGTTCAACCCGAGTCGCCGCCACGGGAACAGCTCGTCTATCCGCCACAGGCCGCCGTTCCCCGATCTGTGAACAGAAAAGAGGTTCGTCCAAGTCTCCTCTTCCATTATCGCAAGCTCCGACGGCGGGAATTTCTTGGTTTTGTGCCGGTGTAAAAAGAGGCCTCTGGACCACTTCGCAAAATTCATGCTACACACCACACCACTCATCACCTAACTTAGAGAACTACTTCTAGACGTCCGTGCAAGTCCATAAGATCAGAAATTTCAGAGAACCATCGGGTATAGCCACTGTTCTCCGAGTTTTGCTATTGTTTCCGATTTCCAACCTAGGTAGCTAGGTGACATACTAGTTAGGGCCATTTCCGAGCTCATGTGAGTTCATGACGACCTTCCCTAGGGTGCACTGATGCTCTATGACCATTTGCTCGATCCTCTGGGGTGCTAGGGAGCCTGGCCGACACGTTTGAAGTTCTTCCGAAGCCTCCGCTCGTCGCCGGCCATGTTCCGGTTATTTTCATGTTGAGCTAAGGTCAGCACCGTGTTTCCCGCGTGGAGTTATGCAGAGGCGGCAAAAATCTTGAAGTTTGGCGCATGGCAGTGCCCTCCGGCGAGCACTCCGGCGAGGGGGGCGGCGGCCTAGTGCGGGATGGCCGGAGGTTGAAGAAGACCCCAGTCCCACGCGTCAGCGAGTAGATATTTAAACCAGGGATCAGTTGCGACCCCGGATCGTTTGTGTCTGTGTGCGTAAGACTAAGTGGCCCCGTGTGGCAGCCGCTGAGGAGCCGACACGTAGCCCCGGACCCACCGGTCGAGTGAACCAACTTTTATTGGATTCAGATCTCTGAGTACTTTCCAAGAAATCAAGTTTCAATTCATGAAAACCATTATTTCTCCAGAATTAATTATTCAAAATTTAAAATGTTTAGAATTATAACTGGAGAACCCTTTAGTGGAAAATTCTGAAATTTGGCCAGGATGTTCATCATAGTATCCCTGAGCTACCATAAAATTTCTGATCCATTTGAGCTCATTTGATCCACCTAATGGTGTGATTAGTAGAACTGTTCCAGAGAAAATGAAAAATGTCCAGAAACATTTTTCAGATTTTCTCTGAACTTGTTCAGCTCATATCTTTTGCTAGGAATCTTCAAATGAGGTGAAACCAATTCCATTAAAACTCCATAAAAATATAGTTTCCAGAAAGTCATGGCTTGCTCCATGGAAATCCTTAGAACACCCTAAGAGCTCCAATTAAGGCCAAATGTACATTTATTTGTGGAGGGCTCGAATGAGATTTTCTGCAAATGAAATTTGGCCAAGTCTCTGTTTAGGTTGTATACAAATCACAGTAAAAATTTCAGAGTCATTGGGCCTGTCTAGCAGTACTTGTAATCTTAATAATATTAACTCCAAACTCATATGCATCTAAATTGACATATACATGTATTTGGCTCATGTAGTCGCTAAGGTTGAGGAGGAGCCAGAATTTTTAGACTTCATAACTCCGGAGGAACAGCTAGCCTACGACCAACATCAGCAAGACAAGCTCCAGTTTGCATTAGCCTTTTTATAAACTTTATTATTTTGAGAACTTACATTGAGTATCCACTTTACTTATGCATTAGAGTCTTGTTTGAAAACCCAAATGCATAGCCAAGAAACCCCTGGGTTTTGGCTAAGGTTTTAAACCTCGAGTAGCTACTGCAATGCTAAGATAGTGTAGGATTTGGTACAAGTCGAGTAGTTGGAACTGCTTGCGAGAATAGGCTGGAGCCACACAACTCGGTTAGATATAGCAAATGGAACACATGGGAAGAAAAATTAGACCGAGCGGAGAGTAAGGGCAGCAGAACATTGGGGCCTGGGTGCCATAGCTCCGCTTGTGTTGATTGAGGACCGAGCCGTGTGCGGGCCTGTTGAACAAGCTAGAACAGTACCCAAGACCTACCATATATATGGGAACCAGGAAACCGATGTAATTCGGGTAGCTAGGTATTGAGGCATTGCTTATCGTCTAGAGGGTAGGTTGAGAGCTTGAGGTGTAAATCGGCTGGCGAGACTGTGGATGCGCGCGCAGAGACCTCTTGCTCGGGATGATAGGACCGGTTCAACATTTGGCTGATGGATGAAAGGTGGTTGCGTACAACGTCCGTGATGGTTGTTGTAGGCAACATCGAGTACGAGCGTACGTGACGGGTTATTCGGGTAACTCTGCAGGTGTAAATCGATTATAATCACCGTCCCTCACGGTCAGTGAGTACCACTTGTTCACTATACTGTAACATAGAAAGAACAGGCTAGAGTCATGTTAAAAGTTGCTGATTGAAAACTATACCTTGGTTGCTAATGATCTGTTGTAGTTTAGAGCAAAATAAAGTACTTTTCAACTTTGGGCGAAGCACATGAGAGAAATGCATTTCTTGTTTGATTGCGGCTCTCTTATGTGTCTTAGCGTGAGGTTCTCCACAACTTGCTGTTAAACTTGAAAGTAAGGTTCAACTATTTAGGCGTGTCCTTTGCAACTTACATTCCCATTTACACTGTAATCCAGCATGTAGAAGTCTCATGTATAGGAAAGATGGGTGAGTCTTGCTGAGCCATCGTGCTCACTGCTTGTGTTTCAAGCTTTTGCATGGTGTTATGAGGAGGAGACTCTCGAGGAGGAGACAGACCCCCAAGAGGGCAACCCCGTCGAATGGGAGTCATGCACGCTGCCGTGTTAGTGTGTGTGCGTGCTAGTGGGAACATGTTCACGGGCTGAACGTGAACTCTTTTGCTTAGTCTACGCCCGTGAGTGTAGACTCAACTTATTTTGTTGTAAACATGTTCAAAAATAGTTCATTGTAATAAAACTTTTGCTTCTGCTTTGTACCTTTTATATGTGTTATTCGGTGCTGTGCAACGCAGCACCCCTCAGCGTGATCAGGGCTAGTCGTGGCCGGTTGGGCCCTCGCAGGCACGCTCAACCGATGTCGTATGGGACAACCTTTCACCCGACAGCCCAAACGTCGAACCGGTGGCAGCCAAACGAGCTGGAGACTCCCTACACGGATCATCTCTCTATGCCCGTTAGCGGATTTCCACCTTGCTTCCCTCAACCTACACCTATAAATCGGTGCGTTATGCCTCGACGCTTGGAGGTATAGGTTACATCAGTTTTTGTACCCCATATATCCGATATGCCTTGGGTACATTCAAACTTGTTCAGCGCGGCCGCACATTGATCGGTCCTCAATCGACACAGGCAGGGCTACGCCCACAAGACTTCCTCTTTCTGCGTCGTACACCCCTGCCTAGTCTCATTTTTATTACTATGTGTATCTCACATCTCAAACCAATCCCGTATGTGGCGGACCCTATACTCGCGAATAGATTCCAACTACTCGACTTGTACCGAAGCCTATATAACATTAAGCATGTCATATCCTACTCGAGGTCTTAGACACTACCCTCACTCTCTTTAGGATCATCTGGTTATGCACTTAGAGTTTCAACCATCCTAGACCTAATGCACATACATACATCAATCTAGGTGGATATAAAGCAAAAACTCGATAAAAACTGTTAAATGCAAACAGGGGCTCGCCTTGCTGCTGCGGATCAGTGGGGTCAGTATCCGGAGGAATTACTTCCAAGGCCTCCGGTGTCTCCTCCAGCTCGGCAACTAATCGACAAGTAAATAATGCACATGATTAAGTATGAATGTATAAAAATAGTTATAGAGACCAAATTAACTTGTATATGACTTGAGCTCTAATAAACCTGGACTTTTCAGAAACTTCCAAATTCTCTGAGTCCCTCAGATTTGGTTTCACTAAATTTGAAGTTTCCTACAGGAAGATATTGAATTCCTAAGTTTGAATACAATTTGAATTCAGATTCTGATGTTTTCCTAATTTTCCTAGAACAGAATCAATTGGAACACCATTAGACCTAGTAAATGGAGTCCAATGCTGCTCAAATGTTTACTGAAAATCGGTGGATTTTTGAAGGACCTGGCCAAAATTGCGAAAATTCCATAACAGAGATCTCCTGGAATTAATTCCCACAGATTTAATTTTGAAGAATTTTAGAGGCAATTACAGGGATTTGCATACCAATTTCCTTGCATAACTGCAAAGTACTGGTTGAAAGGAATCCAATAAATTATGTTTCACAAATTTTGGACAATCCTATAGAAAGTTATGGCTCTCCGAAGTTTGGTTAAAATCTGGAAAATCAAATTGAAATTTAGAAGGTTTAAACCCGGGCTGGTTGTCCCCAGGGCTACGTGTCAGCCTGACAGCGAAACTGAACGGTGGTCCACACATTTTCCCGCGTAGCTGCACGAGATCCCAGCGCCACAGCAGATCCCGGGCGCGGTTTTCTCTCAATGACCCATGGGGCCCGCCCTCTTCTTCTTCCTCGAGCCACCCACAACACCCGCGGTGGCGCTTCGCCGGAGAGATCGCCGCCGGCCGTTCTACTGCACAACCTTCGATGAAAATCACCGCCTGTGCATAACTTTGCATGATGAATAGGCTGGGCACTCACTGGAGCTCGGCGGTGGCCGGAATAGTGCTCGCGGCGGTGACAGCGTCCGGTGGCTCATCGGCGACGTCGAACTCGGTGTTCTCTGCATCTTTTTTGACGCGGTTTTGCTTGAGAGCACCGTGGGGACATGCTGAGCAAGTATCTGAACCCTGATCCTCATGAAAACGGTCGCAACTAGGACCTAACCGGTGAGGTGCCCAGTTTTTGGCAGCCGGCACGAAAAACTTGTGTACCTAGGGTTCTAGTAGATGAAACTCGATGCTTCTTGATCGAGGAGGTGCTCTAGATGATCTAGAAAGTGTCTGGTGTGCAGTTCGAGTGGCGGTTTCCTGTGTGCAACGAATTTCGCCAACGACCGAACCCTTACCCTAGCGCACACCGTGGAAAGAAACGAGCAATACTCGCTCGACATCGCATGAAGCGGCAAATGGCTTTCTCGTACAGCTTCAGGGTGCAAGGGCACACCTTTTCTTCTTCAGTTGCGATGCGTGAAACGACCTGGATCAGCCGGTCACCAGTGAACCGAGAGGGGTGGCGAAGAACTCATGCGCGGGAGCGGAGAACAGCGTGTGTGATTGCTCTGTTTAGCTGGAATCACGTGGCGCAGCCGTGCTCATCCGAGATCAGCGTGGTGCCTGGATCAGCGCGGTGCGTGAGGTGTGGAAGAGCTGGAATCACGTGGCGCAGCCGTGCTCACCCGAGAGCACTGTGCTGAAATGAGTCGGTTCCCTGAGAAATGAGTCACTAATCAGTGGGTCCCCTCTCCTCTAATTCTTTTTCATTTTTTTCCGCTAATATTTTCTCCATCTACTCACAATTAAATTCTAGACTTAGCCACAAAGTCATGAGTTCAAATTGGAATTCAAAAGAATTCAGTTTCGGATGGTGAAGTTTGAATTGCATTTGGACATTTGAATTTGAATTTGAAATTTGAATCCCTCCTCTTGCATTGATTCAAATCCATATCAACCAAAGTCAAAATTATATGAAATTGCGCAGAGGTGCCATTTCAAATGTGGGGAACACATTAGTAACATCCAATATGCAAATTGACAAACTTTGGGAAAAATTCAGTTTTAAATTTGCAGTAGTGATATGAGTGTATGTCTAGTTGCAAATGTCTTTGAACATTTGAATTTCCCCCAACTTTGTAGACTGAACCACATGTTTTGAAGTGGGCTTTCACATCCCTCCTCCCTTAAAAGAATGTTGTCCCGAGATTACAAAAAAGAAGAGACGAAGATATGAGAGGAATTACCCGTGATGAGACGCTAAGAAATCCGGATAATTTGAAGGAAGGAACTCTTCGCTCTCTATGACATCCGGTTCCAAAAATGAATCAAGTGAATGCATATGTGTGCCCAGGATGTTCATTACACATACACAGATTTATCACAAACTGAATTCAGAATATAACCACGTACAAATAGTGTTCAGGTACCTTATTACAATAACTCAATGTCTCAATTATAGTATCTATCTTATTCTGAAGCGGAAGGCTCTAATAACAGAGGAAAATGACTAAATACGATGGAATCCAACTTCAACTCCACAGGCATGTTGACGGTAGTACGCACGCCTAGTATTCCACCTGTTCTTCGAAGTACTCTTCTCCTATAGCTGAAGTATATGTGAGAATGCAAGGGTGGGTACATGTCATACTCAGCAAGTGCGAGAAAAGTATGACATGTAGCTTAAAATAAGGTAGGAAATAAATGGTTTCATTGCAGCAAGCAAGTTTTATTTCACAAACATGATAAAAAAGCAACTATCTCTAGGTGAGTTAAATCCCGACATAACCAAATAATTCATCATCCCTCATGTTCCATACCATCATAATTCATCATTTATCAAGTCTCAACCAGCCAATTCTCATTCTCAAGTTCCACATATTCACAAATGCTTATGATCAACACATATTCATATAACCGAGTCAAATCTCATATTCATGACCAAAACCAGTCCCAAAATCAGTCGCAATGACCATACCATAACCATACCCAAATGAGACATCCCAAATTTTGCCTCTAATCATGGAAGTTGGCCAGGTGCTTGTAACCGGAAGCACGGCTATCATGATAGTTTTACGCTCTGCAGAGGTGTCACCACTTTACCCACAAGTTTGTGATTTCGTCACCCGTCGGCGACTAGAGAAACCTTCCATTATACCAGTACACAACCGTCGGTGTATGGTCAAGAGATCATAAAATAGCCTTTACAAAGGGGCTACTAGGATGTATGGATCCACTGAGGTTTCACCGGCAGGCTCGAATCTCCATTCTCCCACCCACGGACCCACAGAGGTGCCATGCAGTTCCCAGGGCAATCCTCCTCGACTCCCATTCCCTGCGCCATCCAATGGTCCATAACAAGCTAGCAACACACCTAATTAGTCAGCTAAGCCACACCCATATTTGGCCTTGTGGTGGCACTGTTTTCCTGGCATGTTCTCGCATGAACCGGTCCTTAGATATAAGGCAAGCAAAATCACCATCTCAATCAGCACAATCCACGAACCAAGCTTCCCTAGATCTCCCCGATTCCATGCTCATTAACATCATCATGTTCTCATCATCTCTAATCTTTATGAGTGCAGTATCTAACATGTTTATTTCAGTTTTCCGAATCCCGTAAGTTAAGCGAAGCAAAAGAGAAAACGACCATACCCGACTCAACATGTTTCCAGGCGACACGGGTGGCTAACAAAACTAGTAAACTCCTACTAAAGGGTTTCCCAGCAAGTTGACACGAGCATGCAGTTTTCACAAGCAAAACAATTCAACAACATAGGATCAATATGGTCAAGGGGCACTTGCCTTGCGCCCGCGGTTCGTGTTGCTCAAGCATCTCGATGTCTTGGTACTAGAGGTCCTCGTAGACAGCCTCTTGAGCGTGTTCTTCTACTCATGACCACGTACATACAAGTAATACAACAATCAATTGTCATGCACAAACCTTACTCAAGATGTAATGATGTGGCTGAATGCAACTCCTATAGTGCAGCCTATAGTGATCAGTTTACATGTGTTCTTGCAAGTTTTAGTAAGCTAGGGGCTGAGATTTAATCAAATATTTTCCACCAAGGTCCAAGATTATTTGGGGGAAAAGTTAAACCAAAAAAAGAAAAAGTGGGGCGGCTAGGGTTTCTCCCCCCTTAGGGGTTGCGACCAGGGGGGATTCCCCAAAGTGGGAAAAATCCCTAGGGATTTGGTGCGGCCAAATTTGGGGAAAATTCCCCCCAAATGTGGGGAAAAACTCCTTAGGGGAGAATTTTAGGGGGAAATTAGGGGGGGCTTTAGGGGGGAATTTGGGGGGGGGGGGCAGGTTTATTATTTTTATTGGTTTTTCTTTTTCTTTATATTTTCTATTTATTTTTCCTATTTTTATTTCCTTTTATTTATTTATTTATTTGTTTCTGTATTCCTTCCTTTCTTTTCTTCTTATTTTTAAATGTTACTCTACATGAAAATGGATGCAATGCATGGTGATGAATATGAGGGTGTTACAAACCTACCCCCCTTAAAATGAATCTCGCCCTCGAGATTAGATAGAGTGGAGAAAAGATGAGGGGATTCTGTCTTGAGGTCCTCTTCTCGCTCCCATGTAGCTTCGACTTCCGTGTGATGGCTCCATTGCACTTTGCACCAACGGATTACCTTGTTCCTCATGAATCTTTCCTTTATGTCCAGGATTTTGATGGGGTGTTCCGCGTAGGTCAGATCCTCTTGAAGTTCTAACTCATCCATTGGTACTTGTTCTTCTGGCACTCTTAGGCACTTCTTGAGCCGGGATACGTGAAATACGTCGTGCACGTCGGAGAGGTGCGTTGGCAGCTCTACTTGATATGCTACCCTCCCCTCGCATGCCCAAAATCTTGAATGGCCCGATGTGGCAAGGTGCTAGCTTGGCTTTGATGTTAAACCGTCTTTGGCCTCGAATAGGCGACACCTTGAGATACATGATGTCCCCGACTTTAAAGGTCAGACTCCTTCGCCTATTGTCCACATAGCCTTTTAGACGTGACTGAGCGACCTTCAGGTTTTCACGTATTGTTTGTACTTGCTTCTCGGTGTCCTGCAGCACTTCGGGTCCAAACACATGGTTCTCCCCCGTTTCAATCCAGAAAAGGGTGTTCTACACCGTCTACCGTATAGTGCCTCGAAAGGTGACATCTTCAGGCTGGCTTGGTAACTGTTGTTATATGAGAATTCAGCGTATGGCAAGCTCTTGTCCCAACTACGCCCATGTTTCAAGGCGCAAGCTCTCAACATGCCTTCCAAAATCTGATTCGCCCTTTCAGTTTGCCCGTCGGTTTGTGGGTGATACGTGGAGCTGGAATTCAACCGTGTACCCATGGCTTCATGCAGCTTCTTCCAGAACCTAGAGGTAAATTGAGAACCTCGATCTGAAACTATCCTCTTCGGAACTCCGTGACCACACACGATTTGCTCCATATACAGCTCGGCTAATTGTGCCACAGTGTACTTGGTCCTAACAGGAATAAAGTGAGCTGATTTCGTCAATCGGTCCATGATAACCCAAATAGAGTCGTAGCCGGACTGAGTACGTGGCAATCCGACTATGAAATCCATACCGATTCCTTGCCACTTCCACTCGGGTACTTTCAATGGCTGCAATAATCTAGTGGGTCTTTAATGTTCGGCCTTCACCCATTGGCATGTGTCGCATAGGGCAACATATTCAGCGATGCCCCTTTTCATGCCATCCCACCAATAGCAAGTTTTCAGGTCCTTATACATCTTCGTACAACCGGGATGTATGGAATAAGGCGAGTCATGTGCCTCCTTTAGTATCACGTCACGGATGTGCTTCACGTTAGGCACACAAATCCTTTTACATAACCAAAGCGTACCATTCTCATCCTCCTTGAAGTCCTTCTCTATCCCTTATTAGAATCTTTCCTTGATTTCCTTTATCTCCTCATCCGTTGCTTGGCCCTCTCATATTTCTTGTTCTAGCGTTTAATTTAGTTCTATCACCTCCATCTCGTTCAAGAACCTGAGATGTAGCCGTTCAAACTCCTTACGTAGCTCGGGTGGCAGCTCCCAAACCGTGAGTTGGTTACATGCTCCCTTTCGGCTCAACGCATCCGCTACTACATTAGCCTTCCCGGGGTGATAGTTGCTTCCTATATCATAATCCTTAACGAGTTCCAACCATCGACGTTGCCTCAAATTCGGATCCATTTGCGTGAATATATACTTGAGGCTTTTGTGATCCATATAGATCTCACATCGGTTACCAAGGGTGTAGTACCTCCAAATCTTCAATGCATCTACTACGGATGCAAGTTCTAGATCGTGCGTAGGGTAATTCAGCTTATGTTTCTTTAGTTGTCTCGATGCATAGGCTACCACTTGGCCTTCTTGCATAAGCACACATCCAAGTCTTTTTCTTGACGCGTGACAATATATATCGAAGCTCTTGCTCACGTCCAGCAATACCAAAACCGGTGCTGTTGTCAATCTCTTCTTTAACTCTTCAAGGCTGTCTTGACATGCTTGTATCCATTGAAATGCTTTCCCTTTCATTAGCAATTCTGTCATAGGCCCTGTTATTTTAGACAAATCCTTGATGAACCGGCAGTAATATACAGCCATCCCAAGGAAACTCTGAATGTCCCTCACATTCTGCGGTTGGTTCCACTTCAAAACATCCCTCACTTTTCCGGGATCAACCGATACTCCTCCCTCAGAGATGATGTGTCCTAAGAATGATATCTCTTTTAGCCAAAATTGACACTTGCTGAACTTGGCATATAATTGATGCTCTCGCAAATTCTGCAATGTCAATCTCAAGTGCTCCTCATGTTCTTCCTCGCTTTTTGAATACACCATGATGTCGTCGATGAAAACTATGACCAACTTTTCCATGTACTCCATGAAGACCTTATTCATGAGGTACATAAAGTATGTAGGTGCATTCGTCAACCCAAATGACATGACGTTATATTCGTATGAACCATACCTTGTTCAAAAAGACGTCTTGGGTATCCCAACCAAAGATCAATCTTATAGAAAATCTGGGCACCTTTCATTTGATCGAACAAGTCCTCTATGCGAAGCAGCGGATACTTATTCTTGATCGTCACTTCGTGGAGAGACCTATAGTCCACTCACAACCTTTGGGTTCTGTAAAGGTCCCAAAAATATGAACACAAAGAAAATTATGTTTGCACAAAGTTAGTTCATATGTAGGAAAAATGGGACTTTTTTATACTTTTTCACATGTGATAATACACATGAAAGCCCCCTACACACAAGTTCAATGGTTATTTGAAAACATGGGACAAAAAGGGATTTGACACTAAGTAGGGAAGTAACCATATGTGTGAGAGAGCTAAATTCCGATTTTGGAGCAAGTTGGTTCCACTCAAAAAATCAAATGAGATTAACATAATGGTTTTCAAAACTGTTATATTAAAAATCTCATTTGCAGCAGCTAAATCAAGGACCAGGTTTCATATTTGAATTCTTTAGGTCCAAATTAAGGGGGTAGGTAAAATCTCATGAAAATTTGAAGATATTTGCTAATCATTTTTCCAAATAAACCTAAAGGTGCGATGAACTCAAATACCTATTTGAACTTGGATGAATGGTGCCCAATTATCCAAAGGCAGTTCAGTTTTTAACTCCACATAATAGCATTTCCTTATTTGCAAACTGTGGAGATAATTTGGGAGAGTTTGATTTCAACTTGTAAAACAAAGTTAAGGCATGGGAATTTCTTGATCATGTATCACATGAAATAATGAACCCCAAAAATGGTCATATGAGGGAGTTGAAAATCTCCTTTAGCCCATGCTTAACACAAGTTGACATGAGGAAATAAATGCACTCCACCAATCTCATTCGTGTGTACACCCTATGTGAATAGAAGGTGAGGGAGATTTAAACACAAATTTGAATCATTTAAAAGGATTCATGATCAGATTGTCTAAATGCATTCGAGTGAATTCACCAATGCATTCATCAAGTTTTCAAGAGTTTAAATTCCAAGTTTGGAGAATTTTGGAGCTCATCTACCATTTATTTGGAGGAATATTTGTGAGCACATTCAAATTCGAATTTGAATTTGGAAACTGAGCCAAATGTGCTCAATTTTGAAATCAGGTTTCATATTCAAATTTTTCACATTATGTTTGGCCTCTCCTCCAAATTTGGGGAGATTTGGACAATGTTTAGGTGGGAATATTAAAGCACAGTGAGGGAAACATTTGGGAGATGTGGACCCCACCTGTCAGCCTCTCAACACAGGGTACCGCCTCTGTTTTTCCCTCGGACGAGCGCGCGCCCGACAGCGCGCCGGCGCCCGGCGTTACCGCCTTTTCCCCAGCTCCAGCTCCTGCTTGCCGCTCTCGCTTGACCTGATCGACTCCACCGCGGGTGCACCGAAGGAGTTCGCTTACTCCTCTTCCCTCTAGCCTCGGTAGTTTGCCCACGATCACAACAGCTCGGCCGCTCTCGATCTCCCGATCATCAGCCGCCACCGCGCCTCACCCACTCAAGCTTCCAACACAGAAAGGGCGCGCAAGGACTCGCACAAGCTGTCCCCCGTCGCACCTCGGAGTTGGGAGCTGCTATTCGGTGTGAATTTGAGGTTTGGCGCCAAGAACCGAAGCTCACGGCGGAACCCCGAACGGCTCACCGTGGACACCGAGCTACAGAACATTTCACCATCCCCCCTCTACACAAGAAAGGATTGTCATCTTCCCTAGTTCGTGTAGCTGCAAACCGTACAACGATCCATCAGCCGAGTGAAGAGAATTTCCAGTTCTCCCGAAACGTGGTGTATCCGGGTAGAACTCTGTCTACCCCGGAATTTGAGTTGCTCGGGTAACTACTGCCCTAGCGAGCTTGCAAACATCTTCCTCACATCCTAGCGCTCCCTCTCGACCAAGAATCGGGCTAAACGATCCAGAAACGACCGAGTTCTTGCGGTTTTTTGGGCCGCCATGGAAGAACGCCTCGGGTCTCCGTGGAACCCTAGGTTGCCGGCCGTTTCACCGGTGTTAGAGTCCATGTCCAGCTTCTACTAGTCCCCCTGATGCTATAGAGCCCGAGAGATGGTCATTTAGTTAAGGAACGACGGAACCCGACCTCGCCGGAGTTCTAATCTTCTCTGTGATCGGTGCGGGCTAGTTTCCGGCGAACCTCGGCCGCCGGCGACCCTCTAACTGAGTTGAGCACCGAAAGTTATGGAGGGGGGGGCGGACTTAAGGTTGGGAGGAGACTGGAAACTGGGTTTTGGCGAACCTCGCCGGAGGACGCCGCCGCTCGGGCCTCTGGCGCGAGGTTGAAGGAGAAGGCTGACGGGTGGGACCCACCGTCAGCGTTTAAACATTTTTGGGATTCTAGTTCAATCTTTGAAGAGCCATAACTTTGTGTAGGAATGTCCAAAAATTGTAAAACAAATTTTGTTGGATTCCTCCCAAAGAGTACTATCCAGGGGAGCAGCCCAATATTTATGAAAATCCCTGGATTTGGCTCCTTAATTCATATAAGGAAAATTTTGTAGAATTTATTCCAGGAGTTATATGTATTGGAAAATTCCCAAATTTGGGCAGGAGGTTCCTCCAAAAATACTTGAACTCCATTAAACATTTCAGAGGCATTGGACCTCATTTGCTTGGTCAAATGTGGTGTTAATTGCTTATGTCTCTGAAAATTTGAAAATAGAACAGAGCTCATTTTCAGATTGTCCCCAATTCTTGTGAAGCTCATATCCTTGTGTAGGAACCTCCGCATTTAGTGATTCAAATTGGTTAGATTCAGGTTGACAAACTCTATCCAAATATGCAAACCAATTTGTATGAAAGTCCTTATTTAATTCTGGAAAAGTCTTTCAAGCTTTTCAGCAAAAGAATTTTAGAGGGAGTTTGGTTCATCCAAAACTCCTCAAATTTTGCCAGAATATTATTTAGGGTGTTACTAGACTCCTGTAAAAGTTTCAGCTCATTTGGAGTTGATTTGAGCAGGAAAAGTTCAGATTTTGAGTTGCTGTGTTCAAATAAATACAGAAACATTTTCAGAGAAATTTCCAAGACTTGGAAATTCAATTCTGGACAATTCTTAGCTCCAAAAACCCTAGGAAACTTCATGCAGGCTCCATGAACTATAATTAACATTGTAGTTCACTAAGTTGGGCATGAACATGTGAATTAATTCAGAATTAATTTCTTTTTGCTTAATTGCTAAGGGAATTGTTCTGAATAAAACCCTCAATGAAAAGTGTTCATTTTTGGTCCAGAGCACTTTCATGTGACCAGGAACTCACATGCAAATTTTCATCTCAAATTGAGCCTTGAGTCTCCCTGTCCTTGTTCTTCATTCTAGTGTATGTAAAGAACAACATAGGGTTGAGGTGGAAATTGTGCGAGACACAATTTCTTTCCACTTTAGCTGCAATTTAGCAAGCTAAGTCCCTGTGTAGTGTATGACTTCCTGTAAAAATTTCGAAGTCATTGGAGATCAGGATCTCTAGTTATGTCCAGATCATTAGAGCTCATCTTATATGGCATTAGAAACTTAGCTAGAGGTGTAATGAAACATCTAAGGCAGATTTAGTCTCTTTGAGTTCTTTGCACACCGGAGGCAACCACTTCATCTTAGGATCTCTACACAGCCTCTGTTCTTAAGAAGTTTTAATCTCTAAGCCTGTGAATTACATTATAAAATACTATGCATATACATGTCGGTAGGTTTCACGATGAAGGACATCGACGGAGCCATCCCTTGACGTGTGGATCAGTTGAGCAAGTTCAGAAAGATCAAGGGATTGAAGATCACTAACTTCTATTATATACTACTACCCTACAAAGCAGGCAAGTTACGGTTTGCATTAACCTTTTACAAATTTTTATTGTTTTGAGAACTTGCTTGGGTATTATGATTCCTTGCATTAGAGTCTTGTTTGGAAAACCCAATTGCATAGCCAAGAAAACCATGGGTTGGGTTTAAGATTGCAAACCCCATGTAAAAGCCCAAGAAGGGACTTGCAAAAAATTTTCTTCACCTCACAACACCACAGCTTTTGTTGTGGATATCTTAGGAAATATTGGGAAGAGCAAGTAACCTCCATCAAAAGAGTGATTAGAGGGGAAAGCCTTCACTTTCACAAAGTGGGAATTTTACACATGACACATGAGGGGGTGATTCAAAACTGTTGCATTCAAACTCATGATTGCAGCAGCTAAAACAAAGATCAAAGTGCATAATTGGATTCCTCAGGTCCCAATTAGTGGGGAGGCAAACTTTCAATAATTTTTGAAAAGGTTTGCTACCCATTTGTCCAAAAAGGATCCAAATGTGCAAGAATTCAAATATACATTTGAATTTGGAGGAGATTTGCCCAACCATACAAATGTAGGTCAGTTTGAAACTCCAAACATTTGAATTCATCTCTTGCCAAGTTTTGGAGATCTTTTGAGGGGTGGGGGAGCACTGACAAGTGGGTCCCACATGCCATTGGGGAGGATCAAATTGCACAAAAGTCAACAGCCTTAGGGGCTAAGTATTGCACTCGGGACAGAGCCGAGGCTCCACTGTGACACACCGAGAAACGCCAGGCGCCACCTCCTGCTCTCCCCTCGCGCGCTGGCGAGCTCCTCGTGGGGGCGCAGTAACTCCCAGACGTGCCCCAGCTCGCCACGACCACGAGCCGACCCCCAGCCACCGCCCTCTCGCACGACAGAACGCCGAGGAGCCGCCGCTGTGATCCATTCAATCGGGAACGATCGTCTCTCGCGTACCAACATCGGCAACTCAGCAAAACAGCATCCCCAGACCTCCCACGCACTCCCCACACCACTTCCGGTCGAGCTGAGCGACCACAAACCGCGCAAACGACGTTCTTCGCGGCAGCCGGGAAGAACCAAGCCAAGGTGCTCCCGTGGGCAGCTCGGCAGAGGACTTGTCACGACCAAGAAGGAGCAGTTTTGGACGCGCCTAGGCTCCACGCTGCTCGACCCCAAAGCCAAGAACCAGTGACCGATCATCGCCTGCGAATTTCGCAAAACATCTCCAACCGGTGCAGAACTACCCTCGGGTAAGAAACCCACAAACTCCCGACATATGCTTGCTTAGAGTTTATCAAACTGCACTCACAGTAGCTAGACTTGACGGCGCCCAAGTTTGCTTCGCAACCCTAGTTTAATTTTGGCTGTAGCCGGCGTATTTCCCGGTTTTCCAACCGCGGTTATGGCGGGAAGGGTCGGGCTCACGGGGACGGCTAGGTTAGAGCTCTTCCCGAGCCCTGGCATGTCCTTGTCTACCTTCTCTGAGATCCCCCGGTGCTGTAGAGCCGTTCCACCGAGATTTTGGTGGGCTAAGTTGGCCGGGTGCCATAACCGAAAGGAGTCCGAGCCGCTGCACCGTCGCCGGCTAGGTTAGGGCCACCGCCGACCGGAGCAGTCGGTGGCATCGTGTTCAGTGCATGAAATTAGACCCAGGCGGCGAGTTTCCGGCCGAGAGGCGGTCGGGAAGCCAAGTCCGGCGAGTTTCAGAGGTGTACCGGCGAGGGGGCGGCGCGGGAAAAGGGCGGGCGCGAGGAAGAAGACGAGCCGGCCGGGCCAGCTCGTCAGTCCCTCGATGCACAGTGTGAGGATTTTCTGTTGCACCGGATCAGCTGTGAACATGCGGAAAACAGTCCTGTGGCCCCGTGTGGCGCAGCCGAGGTGGTGACACGTGGGGGCAGGGCCTGCTGTCAGGAATTTGAACTTTTCCCGGTTAATTCGAATTCCAGAATTTCCCCAAACTTTAGAACTCCATAACTTTTGCTAGGAAGCTCCAAATTTAATGATTAAAATTGGGTTGGATTCATCTTGCCTAGCTCTGTCCAAATATACAACCCAATTTGTATGAAACCCATTAATTAATTCTGGGAAATTCTTTAAGTGTTTCAGAAAAAGAATTTTAGAGGGAGTTTGGTTCATCCAAAAATCCTCAAATTTTGCCAGAATGTTCTCTAGGATGTTAGTAAACCCCTGTAAAAGTTTCAGACCAATTGGAGTAGATTTGATCAGAGCAATTCAAATTTGAAGGTGCTGTGCTCATTTGAATACAGAAACATTTTCAGAGAATTTCCAAAACATGGAAATTCAGTTCTGGGCAATTCTTAGCTCCAAAAATGCTAAGAAATTTCATGCAAACTCTATGAGCTATAAGTGAAATTTTAGTTCATTAAGTTGGGCATGAACAGGGGTGTTACCTCAGAATTAATTCTTCTTTGCTTATTTCCTAAGAGAATTATTCTGAGCAAACCATTCAAGGAAAAGTGCTAATAATTGGTCCAGGGGGTTTTCTTGTGACAAGGAACTCACACAAAAATTCTCAGCTCCATTGGAGCTCTGGATCACCCCTGTCCTGTTTAACCACTTGAGGGATTAATATGGAAAAGGGGGAAAACCACTTAGCATTTAACCATGTGCTTAGGTCTAAGCCTAAACCACCAGCACCCAGTGCATCTTTAAATTCTTAAACAGAGTTCCAGTTGTTAGAGACTGGTTATAAGAACTAATAGCAGAAGTATTACCCTGAACTCATATGCATATTCATTAACATGTAGAATTTTATTAACGTGTAGTCGCTGAAGGCGAGGAAGCTCCGGAGGTTCTCGACTTCCTGCTTCCAGAGGAAGAACTGACTCCTGACCAGCAGCAACAAGGCAAGCCCCGGTTTGAATTAACTCTTTTAATAAGTTTTACTTTGTTTACATATATAGTGTGAAGTATGATTGTGCATTAGGTATAGGATGGATGGAACCCCACTTGCATGACCAGAATCTTTCCATAAGAGTGAGGGTAGTGTCTAAGATCTCGAGTAGACAGGATATGCTTAATAATTCATAGGACTTCGGTACAAGTCGAGTAGTTGGAATCTACTCGCGAGTTTAGCCTTGGGACACACGGGTTCGGTTGAGTGATGTGAGATCACTTTAGTAATGAAAATGAGACTAGGCAGGGGCTAGGGCGCAGCAAGAGGAAGTCTTGTGTGCGCAGCCCTGCCCATGTCGATTGAGGACCGATCCGTGTGCGGCCCTGCTGAACAAGTATTGAACGTACCGAAAGCATATCGGATATATGGGCCCCGATAAACCGATGTAGCCTAAACCTCCGGGCGTCGAGGCATAACGCACCGATTTATAGGTGTAGGCCGAGGGCAGCAAGGTGGAAATCTGCCAACGGGCATAGAGAGATTCTCCGTGTGGGGAACCTCCTGCTCGTTTCGGTGTGACCGGTTCGACGTTTGGGCTGTTGGGTGAAAGGTTGTCCTGTACGACATCGAGTGAGCGTGCTGTGCAGCTCCACGGGTGGACGTATGTGACGTGCTCTTTGGGATTCCCTGCAGGTGTATATCGAGTCGATTCGCCGTCCCTCACGGTGACGAGTACCGCTTGTTCACTGCGTCGTAACGTAGACTAATGTATGAAATGTGATGATTAAATCTTGCTGTTGTGATATAATTGTATTGCTACATGTGTGCCACCAAATATTGCTTACTAAATTTAAGATTTTTGAACTGTTAACTTGTTGCTAAAAGATGAACTAAGGATGAACTTGTAGGCATGTCCCTTTTCTGCAGTATTACTAACCTATGTCATTGTACACCTCATGTAGAGTTTCATGCTTAGGTGAGTCGGTTAAGCCTTGTTGAGCCATCGTGCTCACGGTTGCTGCTTAAGTGTTTTTCAGGGAGGAGCCACCCACGGACTCGCAGTACGAGTCCACCAGTGAGGGTTACCCTCCGTCGGGGACCACGGCTGAGTGTGAGCCGTACACGCCGCGCTGAGCTGAGACGTGCAGCTAGTGTGGGTTGCCCTAGGGCTGGGCAACCGACTTTTGCTAGGTAGGCGGCGTGAGTTGTACAAAAGGAACTTCCGCTGTGTAATAAAGACCCTCGTTTATAACTGAGAAATGTACTACTTTGTACATTCAGTTTGTTTTTCCCATGTAATATAATGTGTTCTTATGACGTGTGCTGTCGAGTGTCGCATCGCGCGTCACCACCCTCTGCGATCCTGGATGGGCGGATTCCGGTCCACCACAGCCTTGTATCAGAGCTGCATTGGGGATAGCACAGTACTTAAGTACTGTATTATGGGAAAACTTAGGTTTACGGTGAGGAATCGGTAGTTTGCCCAAGTAAGGATTATACTAGCCTAGTTACTTAAAGTGGCAAAGACTAACCTATGTGTTATAATTCTGAATTTTAATTATGTAACGACGCACCTACGCTCTGGTAAGTTTGGTAAGGAACGCCACCGAAAGCGGTTCAATTTCGGTTAGCTCCCCTGACGAGGAACGTGGTTCAGGGATAGGTCTCACAGCTTGGTGTGAGACGTCAATATGAAACTCTTGGACTCTTCATGTTCCTGAGTTCATATGAAACGCTGATCCCTGGCATGCATTAGGCAAGTAAGTAGAGACCCCATCGCGTGGTCAGTAACGCGAGAGTGTGTTCGTCTGGAAATAGCCCAGGAGGACATACGCAGCGCTTGCCATCGGCGTGCCCTGCAGGGCAGTAGGTGGTATTTGTTGGGCTGATAACATTCCCAACCGTGACGACCCGTTCATGACATACTCGGGTTCCCTGTCGTGTGGTGTTGAAACACGATCACGTACCTTGAGACGTGACCTAACTCAAGGACGGCCGTATGGAAATGATACGGGCGTTTGTATTTACTTTTAAATATGGAACTTCCTGAAATGAACAACCTTTGAGTGCACCATTATTGTGTGGTCTTATGCAGGTACTAACCACGTATGTATCCGTGTAGTAAACGTGTGCGACAGACCGTTTAGTGCCACACTTGCAACGTATATGCCGGTAGAATCCGGTTAGGATTTTCTTTTGTGAGGAACGTAGTACCGAGATATTGTAGGCATATGCATGAAAATAATGATAACAAGGAATTAAAATCACTAGGATCAACATCTAGGACTTTGGTTGGGTAGAAAAGTTGATAATTGATGAGTGTAGTTCCAAAAGACTGAAAAACAGAGTGCTCTGTTTTGGGCAGCAAGTTTGCTGATCTTCAACAGGGCATAACTCACAGGTCTTTTAGCCCAGAGAGGTGTGGCATATAGTTCTGGGAGGGTATTGAAGTACTCTACAACTTTGTTGTAGACTTCCAGAGCTGAAACACACCTTAAGATGGCTTAAATCCCAGAGGGATGTAAACTGTCCAGAACCAGGACAGAGTTAAACACTCTCTGGACTGTTCTGTTTTTCAATGATAACTTCCAGCAGCAAAACCAAAAATTTCATATGATACATACTTAGAAAGGGTATAAGATGTGTGACATCTTTGCAATTCAAAGTTTCTGAAATTTCAGCACAGAATTCAGTAGAAATCAAAGTTGAAAACAGCAACTTTCCAAGGGAGGTGCTGTTAAAATTCTTCCAGAAATTCTGCTGACTTTGAATTACCATAACTTTTTAACCAGAGCTGATCTGTGGGCAAATGAGTACTCGTTGGAAAGATACTGAAGTTAACTTTAACTTTGGTATTCAACTTGAGTCATGAAAATGCCAGAACCAGATCAAAACTTAGAATGGGTAGAAACTGGTCATTCTGACAGAAGAATGACAGTTGAACTCATTGGAGAGGGTGTGGTACCCTAAGGGTGGTATACGTGATGACAAAGCGATAGTAATATCTCATAGTGACCAAACCTAGTTATGGTGAGCTTCCAAAGTGGAGGTTCATCAAGTTGGATTAAACTAGCTTGTGTTTGGTCTGGTAATGGTGTAGCTTGTACAAAGTTATTACATTATCTACTTACGGGATGTATCGCATGTTTTTATTGTCATTATGTTGTTAGGCCTATTGTTATTGGACTGCATGCAATCGGTTGCGGGACTGATGTTATTGTCGTATGGATGCAGATGGTTCGCACTAGGACCACGCACGAGGTTGGTGGCTCTAGCCAAGGGGGAGGCGATGGCTCCCAGCCACCGGCCTACGACAGCACCCCGCAGCAGCAGCCACCACCGCCGCCTCCGCTTAGTCTAGCGGATGTGATAGCGGCACTGGTGGGAGGTCGTGAGGAGAAGACCGACCTGCTCCGCACGATCGTGCAGAATACGTCCCAGGCGGGGGGGGGGGGGGGGGGGGGAGGGGCGTCAAGACAGAGGGCCTCGTGAGCCCCGTGAAGTGTCGTACTCCGATTTCATGAGTATGCACCCTCCAGTGTTCACCGAAGCCGAAGAACCACTGGAGGCGGACAACTGGCTGCGGACCATCGAGTCCAAGTTCAGGCTGCTCCAATGTACGGAGCGGCAGAAGACTCTGTTCACAGCGCAGCAACTCCACGGTGCCGCTGGTGCGTGGTGGGCGAATTTTGTTTTGCCTCACGTCCGGCTGGCCATGCCGTGGAATGGCAAGAGTTCCGGGAGGCGTTCCGCGCCTATCATATTCCTCCCATGATCATGAAGAGAAAGTTCCAAGAATTCTTGGAGCTGAACCAGGGCGGGAGGAGTGCCCACGATTACTCCCGTGCCTTCAACCATCTGGCGCAATACGCGTCAGACTATATCTCCACGGAGGAGAAAAAGCGGGAGCACTTCTATCACGGGTTACACCCCGAAATGAAGACGCATCTCGTGCAGTGGAATCGCGGCACCTTCAACGACCTAGTCAATGCCGTGATCATGCAAGAGGACGCTCAGCGGGAGTTGGCAGCTGAGCAGCGGAAGTGCAGTGCTCCACCCAGCGGTGGGAGTTGCGCTCCCCAGAAGTACCGTATGGTGTATCGGACACCATCCGGGCAGCAGTGGCGTCCACCGGCGCGACCTCAACAGTTTGGGGGACGTTCGTTCCAAGCACCCCCGTTCCGTCCGCCGATACCACCACCAATACAGCAGCAGCAGCAGCAGACGGTACCCCGGGCGTTTCCACCGCCACAACGCGCCCCGGGATTCCGTCCACCGATCAGCAGGGGACCGCCCCGTTTCACCTGCTTCACGTGTGGCCAGGTGGGCCACTTCGCGAAGGACTGTCCCCAGGGGCAGCAGAGCAGCGGGCAAGCCCAGTTTCAGGGTGGTGCTCGAGGCCGACCTCCGATGAAGAAGGTTGGTCAGCGGACTGGAGGCGTCCGCAACCTCGACAATGAGGATGCCCCAGAGGGAGACAACGTGCTGGCAGGTACGTTTACTCTCAACAATCAAGCCATCATCATACTTTTTGATTCTGGTGCAATCCACAACTTCATAAGTGCATCATATGTGGTTAAGCATCAGCTGGAAGCCTTTCCAACCGAGTGTTCTTATATGATCTGCTCACCCGGAGGAAAGATTTCAGCAACAATGATGGTTCCGAAAGCACCATTGTGCTTAGGTGGGAAGATATATCCCACCACTATGATTATCCTTGAGGGGCAGAAGATTGATGCAATCTTGGGAATGTCATGGCTAAGTTACCATGGCGCTGTCCTGGAAACCCTATCATGGACGGTTCACCTCAACTCCCCATTACACCGTCCGCAGTCCCTCTTATTAGATAATCCAGTCCGGGAAGTTTCAGTGATCAACAATACTGAAGCTCTCAAGTTTGAGGACATCCCCGTAGTCCGGGAGTATCCCGACGTGTTCCCGGATGATCTTCCGGGCATGCCACCTGAGCGGGATGTCGAGTTCAAGATTGAACTTGCACCCGGGACGCCCATATCACGGAGACCATACAAAATGGCTCCCAATGAGCTGGCTGAACTAAAAGAACAGCTCAATGATCTGTTGAGCAAGGGTTTCATTAGGCCGAGTTCCTCGCCTTGGGGATGCTCGGCGCTGTTTGTATAGAAGAAGGATGAAACCCTGAGGCTGTGTGTGGATTACCGGCCGCTCAACGCCGTCACCATCAAAAATAAGTACCCACTGCCCCGCATCGACATATTGTTTGATCAACTTGTGGGTGCAAGTGTGTTCTCCAAGATGGACCTTCGCTCTGGTTATCATCAGATCAAGATCCGGGCGGAGGATATCCCGAAGACGGCCTTTTCGACGAGATATGGATTATATGAATATCTTGTCATGTCTTTTGGTCTCACAAATGCTCCAGCCCATTTCATGTATCTCATGAACTCGGTGTTCATGCCGGAGCTGGACAAGTTCGTGGTAGTGTTCATCGACGATATCTTGGTTTACTCCAAGACAGAAGCCGAACATGCCGAACACTTACGGATCGTTCTTCAACGATTGCGAGACCACAAGCTCTACGCCAAGTTCAGTAAATGCGAGTTTTGGATCAGCCAAGTGCCATTCTTGGGACATATCATTTCAGCAGAAGGCATTGCGGTTGACCCAAGCAAAATAGAGCAAGTGCTGAAATGGAAAGCTCCCACTTCAGTCCATGAAGTCAGAAGCTTCCTCGGATTAGCGGGATACTATCGGAGATTCATTCCAAGCTTCTCCAAGCTCGCTAAGCCGATGACAGAATTGCTGAAGAAAGGGACGAAATATGTTTGGAACACGGCGTGTGAAGGAGCATTCCAAACATTGGTGAAGCATCTCACCACAGCCCCGGTCATAGCTCAGCCGGATACAACAAAGCCCTTCGACGTGTATTGTGACGCGTCCGGTATTGGGCTTGGCTGCGTATTGATGCAGGAAGGACGTGTGGTCGCTTATGGCTCACGCCAACTTCGGAACCATGAGCAGCACTATCCGACTCATGATCTTGAGCTTGCTGCCGTGGTGTTGGCGCTAAAATGTGGAGGCACTATCTCCTGGGGAATCTAGTGCATCTCTACACCGACCACAAGAGCTTGAAGTACATCTTCACCCAGAAGGAGCTGAATATGAGGCAAAGGAGGTGGTTAGAATCAATCAAGGACTATGAAACTGAGATTCACTACCACCCCGGCAAGGCGAATGTGGTTGCCGACGCGCTGAGTCGGAAATCACATGTCCATCACCTCACCATTACACCGGTGGAGGAGGAAGAGCCAAGTTTATACTTGGTTCCTTATGGTTCGCTGTACAACCTTGCCCTCATCCCTACTATTAGGGAGGACATCATTACAGCTCAGAAGACGGATAAAGGCATGGCACATCTCCGGAGACGGATAGACAATGGAGATATCAAGTGTTTCCTGAAAGATGATGAGGGGACACTGTAGTTCAATGACCGAATAGTCGTACCCCAAGATATGGAACTGAGGAGGAAGATCCTCGATGAAGCTCACTTGTCCAAATACTCCATTCATCCGGGCAGCAACGAAATGTACCAAGATTTGAAAAAGAAATTTTGGTGGACACGGATGAAGCGGGAGGTAGCTAAGTACGTATCCGAGTGCGATACGTGTAGACGAGTGAAAGCTGATCACATGAAGAAATCAGGGCTGTTGCAACCCCTGAAGATCCTGGCATGGAAATGGGAAGATGTGAGCATGGATTTCATTGTGGGATTACCCCTAACATCCAACAAGCATGATTCCATATGGGTAATCGTTGATCGGTTAACCAAGACAGCTCACTTCATCCCGGTAAATACACGTTACAATGCCGGCAAATATGCAGAGCTATACATAGCAAAGATTCTGTGTTTGTACGGGGTACCCAAGACCATCGTCTCAGATCGAGGTGCATTATTTGTATCTCGCTTTTGGGAGCAGCTACACGCTGCTTTGGGTACTAAACTGATTAGAAGCTCCGCCTACCACCCTCAGACAGATGGCCAGACAGAGAGGGTGAATCAGGTTCTGGAGGACATGTTGAGAGCGTGTGCCATCCACCACGGTAGGAACTGGGACAATCACCTACCGTTGGCAGAATTCTCGTACAATAACGGCTATCAAGCGAGTATCAAGATGGCACCCTACGAAGCTCTTTACGGTCGAAAGTGCCGCACCCCATTAAACTGGTGCGAGTCCGGTGAAAGGGTCACATTCGGGGTTGATGTGGTGAACGACGCCGAAGAGCGCGTTCGGACGATCCAAGCTAATTTGAAGGCCGCTCAATCCCGGCAGAAGAGCTACGCTGATAAGAGGCGTAGACCGTTGCACTTTGACGTTGGGGAACACGTGTACCTCCACGTGTCTCCAATGAAAGGCGTGCACCGGTTCGGTGTGAAGGGGAAGCTCGCTCTCCGTTTCATTGGACCCTACTCTATCACCGAGAAGTGTGGACCAGCAGCGTATAGATTGGAGCTACCGGCGTCTCTTGCTGGTGTCCATGATATTTTCCATGTCTCCCAGCTGAGAAAATGTCTGAGACATACCGCTGCTGTTACTACCGAAGATATCGGCGAGCTGAAACCGGATTTGACATATGATGAGTATCCGGTGGAAATTCTTGATGAGAAAGCCCGAACCACGCGTAGCAGAACGTTGTGGTTCTACAAGATCCTCTGGAGCAACCACACCGCTGAAGAAGCGACGTGGGAGAGCGAGGAGTTCCTTCGCTCAAATTACGCGGAGTTCATGGCATCTCAACACGGGTAAGTCCCTGTTACATTGTTGTCTCTTCTTTTATAATCTCGGGACGAGATTCTTTTAAGGGGGGAGGGATGTAAAAGCCCAAGAAAAGGGACTTGCAAAAATTTTTCTTCACCTTACAACACCGCAGCTTTTGTTGTGGATGTCTTAGGAAATATTGGGAAGAGCAAGTAACCTCCATCAAAAGAGTGATTAGAGGGGAAAGCCTTCACTTTCACAAAGTGGGAATTTTACACATGACACATGATGGGGTGATTTAAAACTGTTGCATTCAAACTCATGATTGCAGCAGCTAAAACAAAGATCAAAGTGCATAATTGGATTCCTCAGGTCCCAATTAGTGGCGAGGCAAAGTTTCAATAATTTTTGAAAAGGTTTGCTACCCATTTGTCCAAAAAGGATCCAAATGTGCAAGAATTCAAATATACATTTGAATTTGGGGGAGATTTGCCCAACCATACAAATGTAGGTCAGTTTGAAACTCCAAACATTTGAATTCATCTCTTGCCAAGTTTTGGAGATCTGTTGAGGGGTGGGGGAGCACTGACAAGGGGGTCCCACATGTCATTGGGGAGGATCAAATTGCACAAAAGTCAACAGCCTTAGGGGCTAAATATTGCACTCGGAACAGAGCCGAGGCTCCACCGTGACACACCGAGAAATGCCGGGCGCCACCTCCTGCTCTCCCCTCGTGCGCTTGCGAGCTCCTCGTGGGGGCGCAGTAACTCCCAGCCGTGCCCCAGCTCGCCACGACCACGAGCCGACCCCCAGCCACCGCCCTCTCGCACGACAGAACGCCGAGGAGCCGCCGCTGTGATCCATTCACTCAGGAACGATCGTCTCTCGCGTACCAACGTCGGCAACTCAGCAAACCAGCATCCCCAGACCTCCCACGCACTCCCCGCACCACTTCCGGTCGAGCTGAGCCACCACAAACCGCACAAACGACGTTCTTCATGGCAGCCGGGAAGAACCAAGCCAAGGTACTCCCGTGGGTAGCTCGGCAGAGGACTTGTCACGACCAAGAAGTAACAGTTTTGGACGCGCCTAGGCTCCACGCTGCTCGACCCCAAAGCCTAGAACCAGTGACCGATCATCGCCGGCGAATTTCGCAAAATATCTCCAACCGGTGCAGAACTACCCTCGGGTAAGAAACCAACAAATTCCCTGCATATGCTTGCTTAGAGTTTATCAAACTGCACTCACAGGAGCTAGACTTGACGGCGCCCAAGTTTGCTTCGCAACCCTAGTTTAATTTTGGCTGTAGCCGGCGTATTTCCCGGTTTTCCAACCGCGGTTATGGCGGGAAGGGTCGGGCTCACGGGGACGGCTAGGTTAGAGCTCTTCCCGAGCCCTGGCATGGCCTTGTCTACCTTCTCTGAGATCCCCCGGTGCTGTAGAGCCGTTCCACCGAGGTTTTGGTGGGCTAAGTTGGCCAGGTGCCATAACCAAAAGGAGTCCGAGCCGCTGCACCGTCGCCGGCTAGGTTAGGGCCACCGCCGACCGGAGCAGTCGGTGGCATCGTGTTCAGTGCACAAAATTAGGCCCAGGCGGCGAGTTTCCGGCCGAGAGGCGGTCGGGAAGCCAAGTCCGGCGAGCTTCAGAGGTCTGCCGGCGAGGGGGCGGCGCGGGAAAAAGGGCGGGCGCGAGGAAGAAGACGAGCCGGCCAGGCCCGCTCGTCAGTCCCTCGATGCACAGTGTGGGGATTTTCTGTTGCACCGGATCAGCTGTGAACACGCGGAAAACAGTCCTGTGGCCCCGTGTGGTGCAGCCGAGGTGGTGACACGTGGGGGCCGGGCCCGCTGTCAGGAATTTGAACTTTTCCCGGTTAATTCGAATTCCAGAATTTCCCCAAACTTTAGAACTCCATAACTTTTGCTAGGAAGCTCCAAATTTAGTGATTCAAATTGGGTTGGATTCATCTTGCCTAGCTCCGTCCAAATATACAACCCAATTTGTATGAAACCCATTAATTAATTCTGGGAAATTCTTTAAAGCTTTTCAGCAAAAGAATTTTAGAGGGAGTTTGGTTCATCCAAAAGTCCTCAAATTTTGCCAGAATGTTCTATAGGATGTTAGTAAACCCCTGTAAACGTTTCAGACCAATTGGAGTAGATTTGATCAGAGCAATTCAAATTTAAAGGTGCTGTGCTCATTTGAATACAGAAACATTTTCAGAGAATTTCCAAAACTTGGAAATTCAGTTCTGGGCAATTCTTAGCTCCAAAAATGCTAAGAAAATTCATGAAAACTCTATGAGCTATAAGTGAAATTTTAGTTCATTAAATTGGGCATGAACAGGGGTGTTACCTCAGAATTAATTCTTCTTTGCTTATTTCCTAAGAGAATTATTCTGAGCAAACCATTCAAGGAAAAGTGCTAATAATTGGTCCAGAGGGTTTTCTTGTGACAAGGAACTCACACAAAAATTCTCAGCTCCATTGGAGCTCTGGATCACCCCTGTCCTGTTTAACCACTTGAGGGATTAATATGGAAAAGGGGGAAACCACTTAGCATTTAACCATGTGCTTAGGTCTAAGCCCAAACCACCAGCACCCAGTGCATCTTTAAATTTTTAAACAGAGTTCCAGTTGTTAGAGACTGGTTATAAGAACTAATAGCAGAAGTATTACCCTGAACTCATATACATATTCATTAACATGTAGAATTTTATTAACGTGTAGTCGCTGAAGGCGAGGAAGCTCCGGAGGTTCTCGACTTCCTGCTTCCAGAGGAAGAACTGACTCCTGACCAGCAGCAACAAGGCAAGCCCCGGTTTGCATTAACTCTTTTATAAAGTTTTACTTTGTTTACATATATAGTGTGAAGTATGATTGTGCATTAGGTATAGGATGGATGGAACCCCACTTGCATGACCAGAATCTTTCCATAAGAGTGAGGGTAGTGTCTAAGATCTCGAGTAGACAGGATATGCTTAATAATTCATAGGACTTCGGTACAAGTCGAGTAGTTGGAATCTACTCGCGAGTTTAGGCTTGGGACACACGGGTTCGGTTGAGTGATGTGAGATCACTTTAGTAATGAAAATGAGACTAGGCAGGGGCTAGGGCGCAGCAAGAGGAAGTCTTGTGTGCGCAGCCCTGCCCGTGTCGATTGAGGACCAATCCGTGTGCGGCCCTGCTGAACAAGTATTGAACGTACCGAAGGCATATCGGATATATGGGCCCCAATAAACCGATGTAGCCTAAACCTCCGGGCGTCGAGGCATAATGCACCGATTTATAGGTGTAGGCTGAGGGCAGCAAGGTGGAAATCTGCCAACGGGCATAGAGAGATGCTCCGTGTGGGGAACCTCCTGCTCATTTCGGTGCGACCGGTTCGACGTTTGGGCTGTTGGGTGAAAGGTTGTCCTGTACGACATCGAGTGAGCGTGCTGTGCAGCTCCACGGGTGGACGTACGTGACGTGCTCTTTGGGTTTTCCTGCAGGTTTATATCGAGTCGATTCGCCGTCCCTCGTGGTGACGAGTACCGCTTGTTCACTGCATCGTAACATAGACTAATGTATGAAATGTGATGATTAAATCTTGCTGTTATGATATAATTGTATTGCTACATGTGTGCCACCAAATATTGCTTACTAAATTTAAGATTTTTGAACTGTTAACTTGTTGCTAAAAGATGAACTAAGGATGAACTTGTAGGCGTGTCCCTTTTCTGCTGTATTACTAACCTATGTCATTGTACACCTCATGTAGAGTTTCATGCTTAGGTGAGTCGGTTAAGCCTTGTTGAGCCATTGTACTCACGGTTGCTGCTTAAGTGTTTTTCAGGTGAGGAGCCACCCACGGACTCGGAGTACGAGTCCACCGGCGAGGGTTACCCTCCGTCGGGGACCACGACTGAGTGGGAGCCGTACACGCCGCGCTGAGCTGAGACGTGCAGCTAGTGTGGGTTGCCCTAGGGCTGGGCAACCGACTTTTGCTAGGTAGGCGGCGTGAGTTGTACAAAAGGAACTTCCGCTGTGTAATAAAGACCCTCGTTTGTAACTGAGAAATGTACTACTTTGTACATTCAGTTTATTTTTCCCATGTAATATAATGTGTTCTTATGACGTGTGCTGTCAGGTGTCGCATCGCGCGGCACCACCCTCTGCGATCCTGGATTGGCGGATTTCAGTCCGCCACACCCCATTAGCTACTGCAATGCTATAATAGTGTAGGATTCGGTACAAGTCGAGTAGTTGGAACTACTCGCGAGCATAGGCTAGAGGCACTCGACTCGGGTAGAGATAGCACATGATACACATGGCAAGAAAGATGAGACCGGGCGGAGAGTAAGGGCAGCAGGACTTTGGGGCCTGCGTGCTATAGCTCCACTTGTGTCGATTAAGGACCGAGCCGTGTGCGGGCCTGTTGAACAAGCTAGAATAGTACCGAAGACCTACCGGCTATATGGGAACCGGGAAACTGATGTAACTCGTTTAGCTGGGTATTGAGGCATTGCCCGTCGTTCAGAGGGTAGGTTGAGAGCTCGAGGTGTAAATCGGCTGGTGGCACGGAAATGCGCGTGCAGAGACCTCTTGCTCGTTACGATGGGACCAGTTCAATATCTGGCTGACGGGCGAAAGGTGGTTGCGTACGGCGTCCGTGATGGTTGCTGTAGGCAACATCGAGTACGGGCGTACGTGACGGGTTATTCGGGTAACCCTGCAGGTGTAAATCGATTATAATCGCCGTCCCTCGTGGTCAGTGAATACCACTTGTTCACTGTACCGTGACGTAGAAAGAACAGGCTAGTTACATGTTAAAATGTTGCTGATTGAAAGATGGACCTGATTGTTAATGTTTTGCCATAGCTTAGAGCTAACTAAAGTTCTTTTCAACTTTGGACAAAGTACATGAGAGAAATGCGTTTCTTGTTTGCTTGCGGCTCTCTCATGTGCCTTAGCGTAAGGTTCTCCACAACCTGCTGCTAAAACTTGAAAGTAAGGTTCTACTAATTAGGCGAGTCCTTGCAAATGATTTTTACCTCATGTAACCTATCAACCCTCATGTAGAAGTTCCATGTTTAGGAGAGACGGGTTCTATGAGGAAGGGACTCCCGAAGAGGAGACGAAACCCCAGGATGGGAACCCCGTCGAGTGGGAGTCGTGCATGCCGCAGAGTTAGTGTGTGTGTGTGTGCTAGCAAGGACACGTTCAAGGGCTGAATGTGCACTTGATGTGTAGTCTACGCACGTGAGTGTAGACTGGACTTAGTTTGATGTACAAATGTTCATAAACCTTTTTATGTAATAAAAGTTTTGCTTCCGCTTTGTACCTTTGATGTGTGTTATTTGGTGTTGTGGAACGAAGTACCCCTCAGCGTGATCCTGGCTCGACAAGACCATGGGGTCGTGTCAGCGTTGGTATCAGAGCTCGCTTGAGGTTTAACGCACTACAAAGGTTATCTTTTTCATGTGAGACCTATGTGTGCTGAATACATTGGCAATTAGGATAAAAGTTAGCATTAACATTCAAAGTTTTGAATATTGCCAAAACATTCTTCTGTGGCAAGGTCCGCCAAGTGTTGGCAAGGTCCAACGCAAGGTCCGGAGAGCTCCTGCAAGGTCCGGAGAGCTTCTGTGAGATCTGGAGCTTGTTTTTAGGGAGCTCCCGTGAAGTTCAACTCGTAGAACTGCAGCGTCTTGTTTTTGCTTTTAATTCGCAATGTTTCAAACTTGCTTTATGGGAAGGTTTGCTTAGTATTAATTTGCTAAGTTTTTGGTGTGTTTTGGTGGTTATGGCTGTTATCATTTGATATGGTTTGCAACATGCTTATGTGACGTGCTCATGTAAGGTGTTGTGGTTTTCAAACTAACGTGAGTCAAGTCGAGGACTTGTGCTCGGAAGAATTGGTTGTTTATTCATGTGCAGGTGTTGCTTGAGTTCAAGACATGGCTGGTGACGGGATCCTTGGACTAGTCTCAGGAGGAGATGAGGTTCCAACAACCAAGTTCGGGAGGAGCTGTGGTTGAGTTGATCGGGAGGTCGCGCAGCATGTTTGGATCAAGGGCAGTGCATATGAAGGTTGCGTGTACGTCGTTGGAAGGTGTTTGCACGCGTGCAAGGAGTGCATGGACGTGGCAACATTGTTCCAAGGTGTGATGAAGAGAAGTGGACGTAAAGAATTGGTCGGAAAGGTCCAACCGGCTGGATTGCGTACTCAGGCTGAGGCTGAGTCGGATATGGCTCAAATATGGAAGATTTGAGTTAGTTATGATAGGATTTCGTGCTAGGCACGAAGTTGAGTTGTTTTAGGAATGTTTAGGACGTTCCTAAGATGTTTGGAAGTCTCACGATTGCTTCTATCTGCGAATAGGAGAGTCCTGAGCAGTTATGGTAAGTTAGGATACGAGTCCAATTAGGAGTAGGAGTCCTAGATTGGATTGATTAGCCTGAGGGCTGGCTATAAAAGCAAGGGAGGCCAGAGCTCTCGTGGGTAGAGAACTTTGGGCTGTTCCTCTTGTGTTTCTATTGAATAAAGTTCATAGTTTCGAGGAGCTTTTGTGCCTTGTTCGTCCGATTTGTTTTTCGTCAAGTCTTTCTCGCCGAGTTTCTGGACAGACCGACGTTGCTTCGGTGTTTCCTTCATAACTTGAGTTTTACAGATCCGATTGACGTGATTCTTTTTGGGTTGTCTTCACAACTCAATTATCTATCATCTATGAAATTTTCACGAGCTTTGGAGCTGCAGTTTTTGAGATACACGAGTTTCTTTGCAGCATTGCAGATCTGTTTTATATCGGGTAGAACAGATTGATCTTCGTTTAATGTTTTGATCGTATCTCAAGTTTTACTTCGTGTTTTCAAGTGATTCTTGTTGCATTAGATCTGTGACTTGATTCTCTACCTCTCTACTTGATTTGTCACGGTTGAACACGTTTGAAAACACTTGCACACACGGTTTCTTTAACCGATTGATTTTTTGCTGAGGGGTTTTTGTTGTTTCCGCTGCGAAAAGTTTGAATCTACCATTCACCCCCCTCTGGTAGCTTTTCACGTGCTCTTCGATCCTACATTTCAAAAATCCAGTGAGGAACGAGTTAGTAGCCCGTATAAGGATGTTATTAGTGTATAGAAAGTGGCATACTAACCAATTTGACTATGTCGGAAAATCGTGCATCTCGGGACGTTTATGTCTTGGGGGGTGCACGTAAGCGCTGTCCACCAGTGTGCACAAGCTGAAGGGTGGAGCCTCACGGGTGGCAGGTAACCCGATCCGCTTTAGTATTCTCTACGACTCTTCATGTCGTTTGGGGTATTCGAGCAACGTTTGTCCCTGGCGTGCGTGGTGCAATCTGGGAGACCCCGTCACGTGGTCTGAAACGTGAACACGTAACTCAAGGCGTGTTTGGCTTGAGAACATCCGGGCGAGTGATGACGGCCGGGTGTACGAACTGTATGGATACCAGGCTCGGTGTGCAGCTGAGTCTGACGATTGTGTGAGTTTCTGCTGGTAGTCTAACCACGAAACGGTAGGCGTGTAGCATCCGTGTGCGAGTGACGTTTTGACGACGCCGGCTAAGTCCGGTATAGGATTTTCTTTTGTGAGGCAACGTAGTACCATCATATGTCTTACGGTGCATCGCCACCGTACTACACTTTGTAACTTCTTTCCTATGAAGAAATTATTCATGACTAACTTTAAACTAAAAATGGAAGTTGGAAAACACATATTAGTTACGGAACTCTTCATTTGAACTAAGTTTCAAAGGGGAGAATTCATAGGTTTCTATGTTTCTCAAACCAGAGTGCTCTGTTCTGGCAGAAATTTTTGCTGGACTTTGATAGAGTATAACTCTGAGAAGAGTGACCCAATGGAGGTCTATGATACAGTTCTGGAAAGATTTTTAATTGCTCTACAACTTCTTTGTAGAACTCCAGGGCAACATCACACTCCAGATGGGTCGAATGTCTAGTTGAATACGAACGGTTCAGAAAACAGGACAGATGCAAATCTCCCTGGATGTTTCTGTAAAACACTTATAACATTCTGTAGTAAAATCCTTAAGGGTCATATGTCACACCGTTAGAAAGGTTATGAGATAAGCAACATTGTTGTAATTCAGAGTTTTTTTCAGATTCCTATTGTATTTGCATATACAACTGTGATAAAACCAGCCACATACAAAGGAGATGCTGGCAAATTTTATCCAGGAATTCTGTCAACTTTGAAAAATCATAACTCTTGATCCAGAAGTGATATAGAAGCATGTGAATACTCGTTGGAAAGATATTGGAGTTAACGTTAACTTTGTTATACAACTTGAGTAATGAAAATGCTTCTAACTGGATCAAAGTCTAGATTTAGTGCATCAAGGTCTGTTCTGTACAAAGGAGGAAATTGAGTGATATCGTGCAGGCTAGTACAAGTTATGTGCCCAAAAGCACCTGTTGGTGTTCCGAACGCCATTCGGTGATATGTAGGCCCCTGTACCATTAACTCCTTAGAGATTGATTGCTGGTCAAGTACCACAACTTGCACCACCTCCAGAGCAGCAGCATCAGACGGTGGTTTGTACTCCATCGCTGCAGCTATATGTATCTGGCTTCCAACCACAAGTTAGAGAAGAGCCGGAGAGACATTGATGAACCCAACGGGTACGGAGGACGCCCTATCTTTCGATGAGAGATGTTGGTAATGAACGAATTTGGTGGAGGTCGACGTTGGCTGCCCGACTACCACAACCAGAATGGTGTGGCACCTTGAGCGACAGTTACACTGTCTCCTGGTAACTACGATTTGGGTGGAGGTCGACGTTGTGCTACCCGACTACAACAACCACAAGGATGCTGCGGCTTAGCGATAGTTACACCGGCTCCTGTTGTTGCTGTACTTGCCGTGCCAAGAACAGCCTTGAACCTGCAAGCAATCGAAGAACAAACAAGAACAAGATAACAAGCAAACACTCACGGGTGTGAAAAAAGTTGGGGTTCTGATTCAAGTAATCGGAAGGTCTCGTCGACACTTGCGTTACAAGGAAGTAGCAATGGCTAAACTTACAGAAAACAAAACCCGCCCTGTCAAGGAGCTCTTGGACTACTTAAATAGGGGAGGGAAGAGGGAAATTCGTCCAGCAACAAAGGTAGGACGTGATCTCCCTTATTCTCTTCCTTTTTCTGTGATAGACTACCATTTAATAGGGAAAGAAAGAGGGAAACCCATCCAGCAGCAAGGCAGGATATGATTTCCTCTATTTCTTTCCTTATTATAGCACATCTATCTTTAAATGGGGAAAGAAAGAGGGAATTTCGTCCAGCAGCAAAGTTGGACGAGATTTCCCTTATTCCTTTCCTTATTTGTCTAAATCTCTCTTTATTACATGGCCCCAGCCTCAAGATTTCCCCTCGGGTGGAGCAGCCTTTATTGCATTAATCCCTCCATCCCTCCTAGCTGGATCAATTCCCAAGCACCTGATAATTAAGTTGATGTGCACGAGCGCGTGTCATTGGACCTTGATTAGCTGAGAGTGGTGAATGGGCTGGTGTTGTGGTTGTATCAACGGTAGCGATGTCCGCATCATCCTCCCCTTCTTGCAATTGAGTCGTCCTCGACTCAAATGTGTCTTCCTCGCCCATATATGGTTTCAAATCTGCAATATTAAAAGAGGAAGTAACCCCAAAATGTGCAGGCAACTCAATTTCATATGCATTATCATTAATTTTTCGAAGCAATTTGAAGGGTCCAGCAGCTCTAGGTAGTAATTTAGATTTTCTCAAATCAGGAAATCTATCCTTTCTCAAATGCACGCAAACCAGGTTCAAAAGTAACATGCTTCCTACCCTTGCTACCGGCTTGTTGATACTTTGCGTTCATGCTCTCAATGTTTGCTTTAGTTTGCTCATGCATTTTAAGAATTAATTCAGCACGGCGAGAAGCATCAAAATTCAATTTCTCTGAAGGTGGCAGAGCCAAAAGATCAATGGGTGCACGAGGAATAAAACCATATACAATCTGAAAAGGGCACAATTTAGTAATAGAATGCAGCGAACGATTATAAGCTAATTCAATATGAGGCAAACATTCTTCCCATAATTTGATGTTATGTTTCAGAACAGCCCTTAGCATGGTAGATAAACTACGGTTCACTACTTCGGTCTGTCCATCAGTTTGAGGGTGACAAGTGGTAGAAAAGAGTAATTTTGTCCCCAACTTAGCCCATAAGGTTTTCCAAAAATGACTAAGAAATTTGGCATCTCTATCTGAAACAATAGTGTTTGGAACCCCATGCAAACGAACAACTTCTCGAAAGAACAAATCAGCAATATGGGTAGCATCATCAGTTTTGTGGCATGGTATGAAATGTGCCATTTTAGAAAATCTGTCGACAACAACAAAAATACTATCCCTCCCCTTCTTTGTTCTAGGCAATCCTAAAACAAAATCCATAGAAACATCCTCCCATGGAGCACTAGGAACAGGAAGAGGCATGTATAAACCATGTGGATTAAGACGGGACTTAGCTTTTTGACAGGTGGTGCAACGAGCAACAAACCGCTCCACATCTCTTCTCATCTTTGGCCAAAAGAAATGGCTTGCTAAGATGTCTTCCGTCTTCTTGACACCAAAGTGTCCCATCAATCCTCCACCATGTGCTTCCTGCAATAGTAAGATACGCACAAAACCAGCTGGAATGCACAATTTGCTAGTTCGAAACACAAAACCATTAGTGAGAACAAACTTGTTCCATGTTTTTCCTTCTTTACATTGCAGCAGCACATCTTTGAAATCAGCATCAGAAGCATATTGTTCTTTAATTGTTTCCAAGCCAAAAATCTTAAAATCAAGTTGGGACAACATATTGTAACGGCGAGATAAGGCATCCGCAATGACATTATCTTTTCCTTTCTTGTGTTTGATGACATAAGGAAAGCACTCAATGAATTCTACCCACTTGGCATGCCTACGGTTCAGATTAGTTTGGTTCTTAATGTGCTTCAAAGATTCATGATCAGAACGTATAACAAATTCTTTAGGCCATAAATAATGTTGCCATGTTTCCAAAGTTCGTACTAGTGCATATAATTCTTTATCATAAGTGGAATAGTTCAGACTAGGCCCATTCAGTTTCTCGCTAAAATAAGCAATAGGTTTCCCCTCTTGCAACAAGACACCTCCCAATCCAATACCACTAGCATCACATTCCAATTCAAAAGTATTACTGAAATCTGGTAATTGGAGAAGGGGTGTATGAATTAACCTATTCTTCAAAGTTGCAAATGCAGCCTCTTGCGCCTTGCCCCATGTGAATGGAGCACCTTTCTTTGTAAGCTCATGCAGTGGGCCTGCTATGGTGCTGAAGTCTTTCACAAAACGACGATAGAATCCAGCAAGTCCGAGAAAGCTTCGTACTTGTGTGACCGTGGTAGGAGTCAGCCATCTGTGTATCGCCTCCACCTTGGCTTGATCAACTTCAATTCCCTGTGGTGTCACAACATAGCCAAGAAAAGAGACTCGATCCATGCAAAAGGTGCACTTGTCAATGTTACCAAATAAGCGTGCATCACGTAAAGCATTGAAAACAGCACGGAGATGATCGAGATGAACTTCGAGAGATGCGCTATAGATCAAGATGTCATCGAAATATACTACCACAAATCTTCCAATGAAAGCATGTAAAACCTCATTCATTAATCTCTTGAAAGTGCTAGGTGCATTCGTGAGACCAAAAGGCATGACTAACCACTCATACAAACCAAACTTTGTTTTAAACGCTGTTTTCCATTCATCACCTAGCTTCATGCGAATTTGACGGTATCCACTACGCAAATCAATTTTAGAGAAAATCATCGAGCCACTAAGTTCATCAAGTATAGCATCTAACCTAGGAATAGGATGAGGATATCTAATGGTAATGTTATTAATTGTTCGACAATCTACACACATGCGCCATGATCCATCTTTCTTTGGGATCAAAAGGACAGGAACGGAGCAAGGACTAAGGGACTCACGCACATAACCTTTTCGAATAATTCCTGTACTTGCCGCTGAATCTCCTTAGTCTCCTCCGGATTGGTCCTGTATGGTGCTCGGTTGGGCAAAGAAGCCCCAGGGATGAGGTCAATCTGATGCTCAATCCCTCTCAATGGTGGCAGCCCGGCTGGTACCTCTTGTGGAAACACACCAGCGTATTCCTGCAAAAGCTTAGTGATAGAAGGAGGCAAAGCACATGGTGTGTCGTGAAGTGAGAACAAAGCTTCTTTGCAAACAAACACATAGCATATTGCAGTATCACTTTTTAATTCAAACAAATCAGATTTGGAAGCAAAAAAACAAGCGCTCTTTAATTTTATTTCATTCTTCTTCATATGAGCAGATTTGGAATTGTCAGTCTTAGGCTGTACCGATTTCTTCACGACATCTGAATTTTCATTTTCAGCAGATTTCTTATTTTTCTCTTTTCAAGCTCTAGCAATGTCATCCTTTAAAATAGCATTAGGGGACATCGGGTGCAAAACAAGTTTCTTCTCATGATGCATGAAAGAGTATTGATTTGATTTACCATGATGTAATGTATCTTTATCAAATTGCCAAGGTCGACCAAATAGCATAGAACAAGCTTGCATAGGTACCACATCACAATCAATGTAATCATGGTAGGAACCAATTGCAAATTCGACACGAACCAGACGTGTTACCTTAAGCTTACCACTGTCGTTGAACCATTGGATGTAGTACGGATGTGGATGTGGAAGTGTTGTCATCCCAAGCTTTTCTACCATGGTAGCACTTGCTAAATTGTTGCAGCTTCCTCCATCAATAATAATGTGACACGATCGTTCCAAAACTACACACTTAGTTTGGAATAGATTGTGTCACTGGTTCTGTTCAGCTTTGATCATTTGGGCACTCAAGACACGCCTCACAACAAGACTCTCATAGTGGGCAGCATGATCAGCCCCAATGTGCTCTTCATCATCATTCTTCTTTCCTGCTTCTTGTGCAGCAAGCATGACATATGTTTCATTATCTAAATCACTAGCGGATGAGTACTCACCATTTTCTCGTACAACCAGCACACGCTTGCTTGGGCAGTCCCTTCGTAAGTCCCCAAAACCCTTGCACTGGAGGCATTGAATGTCTTTTGTTCTCCCGGTAGAAGCAATGGAAGAAGAAGTGTTGGCTGCAACTTGGGTGGATCCTTTTGTTGTCTCGATTGCACGCGAAGGTGCTGATTTTGATGTAGTCCTGGGCAACCCATTGGAAGCATCGTCTGGAGAATCATGCTTAGTACCAGCAGCACTTGAGCGGAACTGCCATGAGGTAGTTCGACCTGCAGAAATGTTAGTTCTTGTACGTCGTCCCTGCACTTCTCTTTCAGCCTTACAAGCAAGATGGAATAATCGAGTGACGTTAGTGTATTCCTTATAAGCCAATATGTCCTGAATTTCTCTTGTTAAACCACCCATAAACCTAGCCATTGCAGCCTCTTCATTTTCAACTAGGCCACAACGCATCGTGCCTATTTTAAGTTCTTGATAGTATTCCTCAACAGATTTGTTGCCTTGCCTAAGTTGTTGTAATTTATGCAACAGGTCACGAGCATGATAGGAAGGAACAAAACGATGACGCATGATTCATTTCAAAGCATTGCAAGTTTGTGGTACGGTAGCTGGATTTTTAGTTTGATATTCATGCCACCAAACAGAAGCAAAGTCAGTGAATTCACTAGTGGCAGCTCTAACCTTTTTATCATCAGGGAAATCATGGCATGCAAATTTTTGATCTACTGACAATTCCCAAGACAGATATGCATCCGGATCATATTTACCATCAAAAGGTGGTATGGAGAATTTAATGCTGCGTAGGGAATCGTCATTGTCACGTACCTCGCGTCGTTGAGCTCGACCACCCATACCACGATGGTCGCGACGTGGCTGCCGTCGATACCTGAAAGGTCCATCATCAAGCTCGGTATCCGCCGAATACTCCGCCTCGTCATATCTTGCAGCACTGCCAACGGAGTCGTGGCTGTCATCAACACGTCTTTGCCTCTCTTCGCGTCCAACCTGTTCCATCCTCTCCAATCGCTCAATGATTGCTGCAAGAGAAGTGTTAATAGCCCCAGCAGTGCTTTCTAATGTGGTCAGTTTGGTGTTGGTGCAAATGTGCGTCGACTCTAATTGACCAATGCGTTCATTGGTGACTTGAATATCCTCATTGAGAGCATCTGTGTGTAGCTTTACTTGGCGTTCGAAATGCTGAATGATGCCCCTCGTACGTGGTGAATGTGGAGATGTCTTATTCACATCAGCTGACATGGTTAGTAAAGAAAGGAAATACAACAGCAAGCAGATTAATCCTAACAGTTGCTAAGAGGTGGTAGGACAGCACAATTCCTCACTAGCAAGAAATCAAGGTCTTACAAGTTCTTACCATGCGATGCAGGAGGCGCCGGCAATCAGCAAGAACAACAACAAACGGTGGCTGCCAGCACAATCTTATGGTGTCGTAGACAATTTTGTGGAGCTGTAGGTGGCTGCTAGACACAATTTGTGCAAAGGAACAGCTAGTACCACATTAGTCACGACAAGTTGAATAAACGTTCCACGATGGTATTGTGCTGGTCCTAGCTCAAACCTTACTAGAGACGTGAGCCGTAACTCCACGTGACGTTGGATTACTATGGTAGGGATGTTCGAACAGCCCGATCCGTTGTGTTTCAATAATGTTGAGAACAGCAAGTTGAACTTCGAAACATGAAACAGATGTTACACAAATTGTCTTTCTTTTTTGTACTTAGAAACTTTTTTTGTGATTGTAATCAGTGCGGCTTTTCTTTTTGCACGTGCCTTTTTCTTGCTGATCCGTGCAGCTTTCCTTTTGCACTTGCCTTTTTTCTCAACTTTGGGTAGATAATGGAAATGGACTGAGAACAAAGTGGCACGAACTCAAAACTCTAGCGGTGAAAAACTTAGGACCAGCAACTTGACACAAAAAGGCAACCGTGAATTCAACAAGTCAAGAGCTAAGTAGCCAAGCAAAAGGCTCAAAGTGTTTTTAGGATTTTTTTAGAGCGAACTTTTGTAGGCAAAAGTGGACTGTAGGTAAATGAAGAACAAGGAGAAGGAAATCTCTCACCGAGCAACCTGAAATCTGATACCACTTGATGAACCCAACGGGTACGGGGGACGCCCTATCTTTCGATGAGAGATGTTGGTAATGAACGAATTTGGTGGAGGCCGACGTTGGCTGCCCGACTACCACAACCAGAATAGTGTGGCGCCTTGAGCGATAGTTACACCGTCTCCTGGTAACTACGATTTGGGTGGAGGTCGACGTTGTGCTACCCGACTACAACAACCACAAGGATGCTGCGCCTTAGCGATAGTTACACCGGCTCCTGTTGTTGCTGTACTTGCCGTGCCAAGAACAGCCTTGAACCTGCAAGCAATCGAAGAACAAGCAAGAACAAGATAACAAGCAAACACTCATGGGTGTGAAAAAGTTGGGGTTCTGATTCAAGTAATCAGAAGGTCTCGTCGACACTTGCGTTACAAGGAAGTAGCAATGGCTAAACTTACAGAAAACAAAACCCGCCCTGTCAAGGAGCTCTTGGACTACTTAAATAGGGGAGAGAAGAGGGAAATTCGTCCAGCAACAAAGGTAGGACGTGATCTCCCTTATTCCCTTCCTTTTTCTGTGATAGACTACCATTTAATAGAGAAAGAAAGAGGGAAACCGATCCAGCAGCAAGGCAGGATATGATTTCCTCTATTTCTTTCCTTATTATAGCACATCTATCTTTAAATGGGGGAAGAAAGAGGGAATTTCATCCAGCAGCAAAGTTGGACGAGATTTCCCTTATTCCTTTCCTTATTTGTCTAAATCTCTCTTTATTGCATGGCCCCAGCCTCAAGATTTCCCCTCGGGTGGAGCAGCCTTTATTGCATTAATCCCTCCATCCCTCCTAGCTGGATCAATTCCCAAGCACCTGATAATTAAGTTGACGTGCACGAGCGCGTGTCATTGGACCTTGATTAGCTGAGAGTGGTGAATGGGCTGGTGTTGTAGTTGTATCAACGGTAGCGATGTCCGCATCAGACATCCGTGCTCTAATTGTGGTCGGATGGACCATTGTGCTAGGTATTGTCTGGAGGAAATTCGAGGGTGCGGATCATCACATTAAAAAATGTTCAGACCCGTACCGATATCTGCAGAGAAGAGGGCAGCCAAGGGGCGACATTCACTACACAGTGAGTGAAGATGTTCCATAAGGAGAAGCCGTGTTAGCGGAGATGTTTTCTCTGAATCGGCTACCGGTATTAATTCTCTTGGACATAGGTGCCACACCTAGCTTTGTTAGTCAATCTTTTGTGGCTCAACATCAGCTCCAAACCACTTTTACAAATAGGTAATGCCTCAGATCTTCGGCCGGGCAGCATTACAAGAAGTGATGTTTTTTTTCCGAGCACCTCTTTGTTTGCGGGTTAGACTATAACCCATGACCCTTCTTATTCTTGGGGTCTGAAGGTCGACATTATTTTGGGAATGTCGTGGTTAAATTACCACAGAGCGGCTCACAACATCAGTTGTCGAACCGTTAAGCTAAAACTTCCCACGGCACGGTCTTCATACATTAGTTCTGGGCGTCAGTCGGCAACAGATTGCAATATTGAACCACTCGGAAACTGTTAGATAGAGGGCAGTCCGGTGGTACGTAAATTTCAGGAGGTGTTTCCCAATTGTTTACCGGGCATACCGCCCGAACAGGACATAGAGTCCAAGATTGAACTTGCACCAGGAACGCCACTGAGTTCACGAAGGCCGTACAAAATGGCACCCAATGAATGAGCAGAGTGGAAGACACCGCTGAATAACCCTATGAGCAAAGGTTTTATATGACTGGGTCGTTACCATGGGGTTATTAAGCATTGTTTGCAAAAGAGAAGCACGAAACACTACAACTTTGTGTAATGCTCATCTGATTGACACTGTGACAATCAAGAACCAGTACCTGTTACCACAGATCGACGTATTGTTTGATCAGTTGGTCGAAGCAAAGATCTTTTCCACAATGGATTTAAGATCAGGGTACCATCAGATTAAGATGCGGGCTGAGGATATTCTAAAGACAGCTTTTCGACGAGGTACGGTATTTATGAGTACCTTGTCATGTTCCTTGGTTCCACCAACGCCCAGCTCACTTCATGTATCTAATGAACTCGGTATTCATGCCGGAGCTGGAAAAGTTTGTCGTGGCCTTCATCGACGACCTGCTGGTTTATTCCAAGTCGGAGGAAGAACACGAGAAGCACCTGTGTATAGTCTTGCAAAGGCTGCGGGATCACAAGCTATACGCGAGATTCAGCAAGTGTGAATTCTAGATATCAAAAGTACTTTTTCTCGGGCATATAATCTCAGCGAAGGGCATCGCTGTAGGCCCGAGTAAGGTCGCACAAGTGCTGCATTGAAAGTCCCCGAGAACTGTTCACAAGGTACAGAGTGTCCTCGGACTCGTGGGACATTATCGGAAGTTCATCCTGAACTTCTCGAAGATTGCCAAGCCTATGACGGAGCTGCTGAAGAAGGCTAACAAATATGTTTGGAGTCCAGCATGTGAAGCGGCGTTCAAGGCTTTAGTCAAGCATCTAACATCAGCACCGGTTTTGGCGCAGCCTGACACAACAAAACCGTTCAATGTGTATTGCGATGCATCCGGCATTGGGCTCGGATGTGTGCTGATGCAAGACCAAAGAGTGGTTGCGTATGGATCACGATAGTTCAGAAACCCTGAGCAGAATTATCCAACTCATGACTTGGAGTTCGCTGCCGTGGCACTTACACTTAAAATGTGGAGGCACTACCTACTCGGTAACCTCGTACATTTATATACCTACCACGAAAGCCTCAAGTACATATCCACTTAGAAGGAGTGGAACATGAGGCAGCAAAGATGGTTAGAGTTGATAAAGGATTACGAAATAGAGATCCATTATCATCCGGGCAAGGCAAACGTAGTGGCAGATGCGCTGAGCTGCAAGTCACACGTCAACAATCTGACCATCATACCGTTGGAAGAGAGCGAACCACCACTGCATGTGATTCCACATGGATCTCTCTACAACTTAGCTTTGATCCCCACCATCCGTGAAGAGATAGCGGCATCTCAGAAACATGACAATGGCATGTCGCAATTGCGGAGGCATATTTGGACGGGGTTCACTTGTCAGAATTTTTATTCACCCCGATTCATCGGTCCATTTCTGGTTTTGAGAAGATGTGGCTCCGTTGCATACCGGCTAGAAGTACCAACGATATTCACCGGTGTGTATGACATCTTCCATCATTCTCAGCTGAGGAAGTGTCTCAAATGTTTAACCACCACTCAGCTAGGGAATATCGAGGAACTGAAACCAGATCTCACATATTAGGAGGGACTGGTTCAGATCATCGACATAAAGGACCAAACCACACGCCACCATACGTTGTGGTTCTATGAAGTTTTACGGAGTTGTTACTCCAAGGTTGAAGCGACATGGGAGAGCGAAGGATTTCTTCGCGTCAATTATCCCGACTTTTGACGTCGCACATCCTATGATTTTTCCACCATCCTCCCTCTCATTTTTACCTTATAATCTCGGGACGAGATTCTTTTAAGGGGGGGGGGGGGGAATGTAAAGGTCCCGAAAATATGAACGCAAAGAAAATTATGTTTGCACAAAGTTAGTTCATATGTAGGAAAATGGGACTCGTTTAAACTTTTTCACATGTGATAATACACATGAAAGCCCCCTCCACACAAGTTCAACTGTTATTTGAAAACATGGGACAAAAAGGGATTTGACACTAAGTAGGGAAGTAACCATATGTGTGAGAGAGCGAAATTCCGATTTTGGAGCAAGTTGGTTCCACTCAAAAATTCAAATGAGATTAACATAATGGTTTTCAAAACTGTTATATTAAAAATCTCATTTGCAGCAGCTAAATCAAGGATCAGGTTTCATATTTGAATTCTTTAGGTCCAAATTAAGGGGGTAGGCAAAATCTCATGAAATTTTGAAGATATTTGCTACCCATTTTTCCAAATAAACCTAAAGGTGTGATGAATTCAAATACCTATTTGAACTTGGATGAATGGTGTCCAATTATCCAAAGGCAGTTCAGTTTTTAACTCCACATAATAGCATTTCCTTATTTGCAAACTGTGGAGATAATTTGGGAGAGTTTGATTTCAACTTGTAAAACAAAGTTAAGGCATGGGAATTTCTTGATCATGTATCACATGAAATAATGAACCCCAAAAATGGTCATATGAGGGAGTTGAAAATCTCCTTTAGCCCATGCTTAACACAAGTTGACATGAGGAAAGAAATGCACTCCACCAATCTCATTCGTGTGTACACCCTATGTGAATAGAAGGTGAGGGAGATTTAAACACAAATTTGAATCATTTAAAAAGATTCATGATCAGATTGTCTAAATGCATTCGAGTGAATTCACCAATGCATTCATCAAGTTTTCAAGAGTTTAAATTCCAAGTTTGGAGAATTTTGGAGCTCATCTACCATTTATTTGGAGGAATATTTGTGAGCACATTCAAATTCAAATTTGAATTTGGAAACTGAGCCAAATGTGCTCAATTTTGAAATCAGGTTTCATATTCAAAATTTTCACATTATGTTTGGCCTCTCCTCCAAATTTGTGGATATTTGGACAATGTTTAGGTGGGAATCTTAAAGCACAGTGAGGGAAACATTTGGGAGATGTGGACCCCACCTGTCAGCCTCTCAACACAGGGTACCGCCTCTGTTTTTCCCTCGGACGAGCGCGCGCCCGACAGCGCGCCGGCGCCCGGTGTTACCGCCTTTTCCCCAGCGCCAGCTCCTGCTTGCCGCTCTCGCTTGACCTGATCGACTCCACCGCGGGTGCACCGAAGGAGTTCGCTTACTCCTCTTCCCTCTCGCCTCGGTAGTTTGCCCACGATCACAACAGCTCGGCCGCTCTCGATCTCCCGATCGTCAGCCGCCACCGCGCCTCACCCGCTCAAGCTTCCAACACAGAAAGGGCGCGCAAGGACTCGCACAAGATGTCCCCCGTCGCACCTCGGAGTTGGGAGCTGCTATTCGGCGTGAATTTGAGGTTTGGCGCCAAGAACCGAAGCTCACTGCGGAACTCCGACCGGCTCACCGTGGACACCGAGCTACAGACCATTTCACCGTTCCCCCTCTACACAAGAAAGATGTGTCATCTTCCCTAGTTCGTGTAGCTGCAAACCGTACAACGATCCATCAGCCGAGTGAGGAGAATTTCCAGTTCTCCCGAAACGTGGTGTATCCGGGTAGAACTCGGTCTACACCGGAATTTGAGTTGCTCGGGTAACTACTGCCCTAGCGAGCTTGCAAACATCTTCCTCACATCCTAGCGCTCCCTCTTGACCAAGAATTGGGCTAATCGATCCAGAAACGACCGAGTTCTTGCGGTTTTTCGGGCCTCCATGGAAGAACGCCTCGGGTCTCCGTGGAACCCTAGGTTGCCGGCCGTTTCACCGGTGCTAGAGTACATGTCCAGCTTCTACTAGTCCCCCTGATGCTATAGAGCCCGAGAGATGGTCATTTAGTGAAGGAACGACGGAACCCGACCTCGCCGGAGTTCTAATCTTCTCTGTGATCGGTGCGGGCTAGTTTCCGGCGAACCTCGTCCGCCGGCGACCCTCTAACTGAGCTCAGCACTAAAAGTTATGGGGGGCAGCGGACTTAAGGTCGGGAGGCGACTGGAAACTGGGTTCCGGCGAACCTCGCCGGAGGACGCCGCCGCTCGGGCCTCTGGCGCGAGGTTGAAGGAGAAGGCTGACGGGTGGGACCCACCGTCAGCGTTTAAACATTTTTGGGATTCCAGTTTAATCTTTGAAGAGCCATAAATTTGTGCAGGAATGTCCAAAAATTGTGAAACAAATTTTGTTGGATTCCTCTCAAAGAGTACTATCCAGGGGTGCAGCCCAATATTTATGAAAATCCCTGGATTTGGCTCCTTAATTCATATAATGAAAATCTTGTAGAATTTATTCCAGGAGTTCTATGTATTGGAAAATTCCCAAATTTGGGTAGGAGGTTCTTCCAAAAATACTTGAACTCCAGTAAACATTTCAGAGGCATTGGACCTCATTTGCTTGGTCAAATGTGGTGTTAATTCCTTATGTCTCTGAAAATTTGAAAATAGAACAGAGCTCATTTTCAGATTGTCCCCAATTCTTGTGAAGCTCATATCCTTGTGTAGGAACCTCCAAATTTAGTGATTCAAATTGGGTTAGATTCAGGTTGACAAACTCTATCCAAATATTCAACCCAATTTGTATGAAAGTCCTTATTTAATTCTGGAAAAGTCTTTCAAGCTTTTCAGCAAAAGAATTTTAGAGGGAGTTTGGTTCAGCTCATTTTTTGCCGGAATATTCTTTAGGGTGTTACTAGACTCCTGTAAAAGGTTCAGCTCATTTGGGGTTGATTTGAGCAGGAAAAGTTCAGATTTTGAGTTGCTGTGTTCAAATAAATACAGAAACATTTTCAGAGAAATTTCCAAGACTTGGAAATTCAATTCTGGACAATCCTTAGCTCCAAAAATCCTAGGAAATTTCATGCAGACTCCATGAACTATAATTAACATTGTAGTTCACTAAGTTGGGCATGAACATGTGAATTAATTCAGAATTAATTTCTTTTTGCTTAATTGCTAAGGGAATTGTTCTGAATAAAACCCTCAATGAAAAGTGTTCATTTTTGGTCCAGAGCACTTTCATGTGTGTCACACCCGGTTTTTCCGAAGAAACAACCAAGTGAATATCACATGTATGCCAGGATCATTTTCTCATACATGTGATGACAAATAGTGAAGCATCATTTATTACAAGCCAGGTGTCAAATATAAATAAGTCTTACATCGCAAATGTCTCAATGGACACTAATGCTTCATCACAAGTAAATAAACTAGCAGCGGAATATTATTCTTTAGGGCTCCATCACAGGCGTTGCCCGGGGTCTTCATGAACCTAAAAACCTTCCTCGGGTCCAAAATCTTGGTCATTATACACCACCTCATTATCTTGACCTGAGCAGCAATATAAACCAACAAATATGCAAGGTTGAGTACCAATGGTACTCAGCAAGTGTGGGAAAATTTTATCATGCATGGCTAGAACAAGGAGAAGTTGAACTCATGGTTAAAGCACTACGCAATTAATACCTATCACCTTAGCTTATTAAGCACCTACATTCCTACACAGGTGAAATGGTCCCAATCTCCCATCCCATCATCATAATCCAATAACCATAATCATCATTTCCAAATGTTAAGCTCCCCGCTTAACTTCCAAAACCATCCATCCTCTAATCATGAATAAGTCCAGGCCGCTCTTGACCGTGAGCACGGCTATCAAGACAGTTTTAACTCTGCAGAGTTTGTACCACTGTACCCACATGTAGTGATTTCATCCCCCGTTGCCGGGTGGACTAAAAGAACCTCCATTATGCCAGTGGCTACGATCCACATTCACACTTCCCAGGTGTGTAGCCAGGAGATCACTACGAAGCCTTTACAAAGGGATTCCCGACGAGCGTGGGCCCACTGAGGTTTCACCCCTAACAGCATACAAGAGGCTCCAACCCCGCTGCAGTGGCCCCCTCTTGAGCCTTGCGGTTCATATGGTAGTCCAGCTGACACCTATTCCCCGCACCATCCAACACACCCATACTACGCCGGGGATACACCTAATTAATTGGCCAAGCTGCCCCATCTCAGCATGTGGTTGGCACTGTAAAGCCGGGTTACATGCTCCATGAATCGGTCCTTAGGATCCAGGCAAGTACTAAACACAAACCCAAGTCTCGTGCACCCAGCACACAACCAAAACATCCAACTTGCCTTGATCCCTACCTCTACATAACTCACAATGTCTCATTCAAGAGTATGGTAATATAAACTGATGATCTCATTTCCCAAATATCCCATTCTAAACATGGCTAAGCAAATGCATGTAAATAAATGACATGACAAAATAAATCCCAACCCAAGCTACAAGGAAACAAGGTAATGCAATTCTAGGGAAACTTTCCTAGCATGGGTTTCATATTTCATTTGACAATGCAAATAATTCTATCTACACATCCTAGCATAGGATCAAAGTGGTCAAGGACACTTGCCTCCTTCTTGCTGCTCTTGAAATGGGTAGTCCTGATCTTGGAAAGGAATAACTTGCTCTTGAACAGGTTCTACTTCATACCATCACACATAGCAAAAGAAAAACAACAATCATAAGACATAGTTCACACTTCTACTTCATACAAACCACACATTTCATATTTATGAAATTCATTCACCATTATATGTGTTGTGGTTACTTTGTGTGTTGATCTGTGGCTTGCACACACTTTTATTTATATGTGTATGATTCCTACTTTGGTGTTCATATTTATACTTACATACTATATATAAATATATGTGTGTGTGTTTCAGTTTTAAATAAATTCCTTATATTAAACTACTACACCTTTTCACTACCAAGTATGTATGAAAAGTATTTTTCTTCTCCATATGTGCCTTCATAATTTCTACCAACCCTAAACTGAATTCTTTGTATTTTAGAAACTCCATTTATCATTTACTAGTTGCTATATTTTCAGATTTATTCTCCTATGCATAAATGTGTATTTCATTATGAAATTAGTAATACACATCATCTAAACAGAATAGGTTCTGGTCCTAAATAATTTAATAACATATTTTGACCTTTGCCTCTGATGTAAACTATTTTATAATTATTTTACCTATTTTCTATAACTATTCTTTACTTAAAAATGTGTCCCTAAATGTGAATAATAAATTAAACGGATTCAATTCTGTCCAAAATATGTTTTCATCTCACTCCAAAATTTTCTAAACACTGAGAAAGTCTTTAACTTAATTTTGACAATATGTTTGTCCCCCTTTTTAATTTTTAAACACTAGTTACATATTCAATGTTTTAAATTAAATACTAAACAGGGCTAAAATAATGAACTCACCCCATTACAGGGTCTATAATATTATTTTCATAATTTCCAGGGGTCTAGCTACACTTATCAGAGGTGTTTTTCCTAATTTTTATTAAGTCCAGGGGCTAAAACTGATTTTTAAATGAATTTACATGATTTTCTGGAGTTCCAGGGGCTAGATCTGAAGCTTCCGGGGCTAGCTCTCAATTCCAGAGAACCCCAGGGGGTAGCACGTAAGAATTCCAGTCTTTATAATGTGGGGCTGACGTGGACCGTCCGATTTTAAACCGACGGCGGAGATTATAACATCGAACCGGTACGCGGGGATTCAAAGTCTACCGTGCGATTTAAAATAAACGGCGCACAAGCGGCCACGTCGCTCTGATCGAGCGCGGGCGGCGCTGCCGGCGGCGCACGGCGGTGGGAAGCGGCGATCTCGCCAGAAAGTTTCGGGTCCTCGAGAATTCTGCCTAGAACTGTGATCTTATGGCCTAGATCGGTAGAGGGGAGGTCAGGGATCTCAACTCGGGGGTTTTCCCGAGCTCGGGGGTCCTGGAAAGTGATCGGCGGCGAGGTCCGAGGCAAAACCACGGTGAAGCTCGTCGGCGCTGGGTTTACACCATAAGTCACCGAGTTTTCTGCACCTGCAAGATTCCCCGGAGGCGGTGGATCAAGACCAGCGAGTTAGATCGGAGTTTCCGAGCTTAGATCGGCCAGAATTCACCGGCGAAGTCTAGGTGCTCACCGGAGTGAAAATCGGCGATCGCGTGGGAAAAACCGATCGGGGCTGGGGTTTTTATAGCCGGGGGAGGGCGGTGGGTCTGTTGCGATCGAGTTTGAGTCGTTTGGGACCAGAATCCGGGCTGCGGAACGCGGAAATCCGGTCGATTGCGATCGCGCGCGCGGGAGAGAGTCCGGGGTCGCGGGGTTAGGGATGACAGGTGGGTCCCACCCGTCTGTGAGAGACAGCGCGGGCGCGCGGGGGCGGGCTGGCGAGGGGAAAACTGGGCCGGCTGGCGGGTTTCGGCCCACTGGCCGGTTTTTTCCCGTTTCTCTTTTTCTTTTTCCATTTCTTTTCTGTTTTGAGTATAATTTGAATTCCAGTTTGAATTTGAATTTTTGCAAAACATGCAACACGTCCAAAAAATTTTAAATTCCCCTCTGAACATGGTTTAGAGTTTTGAATCAAAATTTGGGGTGTTACAGCTCTACCCCCCTTAAAAGAAATCTCGTCCTCGAGATTGGTGTTTCTAAGAAAACAATTCCGGAAATTGTGCCTTGAGCTCATCTTCCCGTTCCCAGGTGGCTTCCTCTTCTGAGTGATGCTTCCACTGCACCTTGCACATCCTGATTTTCTTATTTCTGGTGAGGCGTTCCATCATCTCCAAAATCTTGTATGGTTGCTCGGCATAAGACAAATCCTCAGCTACATCCACTTCATTCATGGGTAACACCTCTTCAGGCGTCCTCAGACATTTCTTGAGTTGTGACACATGGAATACATCGTGCACGCCCGATAAATGAACCGGTAACTCTAGTTGGTACGCCACTTCGCCTTTCCTTTCCAAAACTTGAAAGGGTCCGATGTATCGAGGTGACAACTTCCCTTTCACCTTGAACCGACGAAGTCCTCTGATAGGGGACACCTTGAGATAAACATAGTCTCCCACGTTGAAAACGAGTCCTCTTCTTCGTACATCAGCATAACTCTTCTGGCGTGTTTGTGCTATCCTCAAGTTGTTGCGAATCTCCCTCACCTTCGCTTCGGCTTCTTGTAGCACTTCTGGACCAAACACTTTACTTTCTCCTGTTTGGTTCCAAAATAGAGGAGTTCTGCACTTCCTTCCATACAAAGCTTCAAACGGTGACATTTTCATACTAGCTTGATAGCTGTTGTTATAGGAAAACTCCGCATACGGTAAGTTCTTGTCCCAACTCCTATTGTTTTTGAGTGCACATGCCCTTAACATATCTTCAAGGATCTGATTGGTTCTCTCCGTCTGCCCGTCAGTTTGGGGATGATAGGCAGAGCTGAAATTCAGATGGGTTCCCATGGTTTCATGCAACTTTTGCCAAAACCTCGAGGTGAACTGTGTCCCTCGGTCCGATACTATCTTCTTTGGCACTCCATGGTAACATACAATCCTTGACATGTACAATTCTGCCAATTTGGATCCGCCGTAGCTTTCTTTCACAGGGATGAAATGAGCTACCTTGGTTAGCCTATCAATAACGACCCATATTGAATCATACCCGGATTGGGTCCTAGGCAATCCCACGACAAAATCCATGCTGATTTTTCCCCATTTCCATTCAGGCACTTTGAGTGGTTGCAACAATCCCGCGGGTCGTTGATGTTCTGCTTTCACCAACTGACATGTGTCACATAGGGCAACATGTTCCGCGACATCTCGCTTCATGCCATACCACCAATACCTGCTTTTGAGGTCCTGGTACATCTTCGTACTCCCAGGATGAATGGAATAGTCAGAATCGTGAGCCTCCTTCAAAATTAATTCACGGATCTCCTTTACTTCTGGCACACAGATCCTTTTCCCGTGCCACACCGTTCCTTGTTCATCCTCTCTAAAACCAGGAGCTTTATTTTCCTTGATGAGCTGTCTGATCTCTTGTATCTTCTCATCATTCTTTTGGCCCTCGCGTATGTCTTGCTCGAGTGTGGAGTCCACTTCCATGGCGATGGCTTCACCACTATTTACTAGACATAGATTGAGCCTTATAACTTCGTCCTTCAATTCCGCGGGCATGTCATTCAAGCTCAACTTATTGACCTGCACTTTCCGACTCAAAGCATCGGCCACGACGTTTGCTTTCCCGGGATGATAGTTGATGCCCACATCAAAGTCATTGATTAGCTCTAGCCATCTCCTTTGTCTGAGGTTGAGATCTGGCTGTGTGAATATGTACTTCAAACTCTTGTGATCCGTATATATTTCTGTCCTCTTCCCCATCAAATAGTGCCGCCAAATTTTCAACGCGTGTACCACCGCAGCTAGTTCTAGATCATGTGTAGGATAGTTCTTCTCGTGCTTCCGAAGCTGCCGGGATGCATATGCCACGACATGTCCTTCTTGCATGAGAACACATCCCAACCCATTTCCAGAGGCATCGCAGTACACTGTGAAGTTCTTCTGCATATCTGGCATAACCAACACTGGGGCTGTTGTCAATCTCTTCTTTAACTCCTGAAAGCTCGTCTCGCACTGTGGTGTCCAGGTGAATGTGATTCCCTTCTCCAACAGTTTGGTGAGAGGTCTCGAGATCTTGGAGAATCCCTCAATAAACCGTCGATAGTATCCCGCCAATCCCAAAAAGCTTCGAACTTCCCCGACATTTTCAGTGGTTTTCCACTTCTGGATATCCTCGATTTTGGCGGGATCTACGGAGATTCCTCCCTCCGAGATTATATGTCCTAAAAAGGGAACTCTCTTCAGCCAAAACTCACACTTGCTCAACTTGGCATATAGTTGGTGTTCTCTCAGCCTCTGTAACACCAACCTTAGATGTTTCTCATGTTCTTCTTCATTTTTGGAGAAGACGAGAATATCATCTATGAAAACCACCACAAATTTGTCCAGATATTCCATGAATACCTTGTTCATGAGGTACATGAAATATGCCGGGGCATTGGTTAGCCCAAAAGGCATGACAGTGTATTCATACAGTCCGTACCGAGATACGAAAGCTGTCTTGGGAATATCTGATTGCCTTATCTTGAGTTGGTGGTACCCCGACCTGAGATCAATTTTCGAGAACACACAAGCTCCCCTCAACTGATCAAACAAGTCTTCAATGCGAGGTAATGGGTACTTGTTTTTGATGGTTACCTCATTCAAGGCACGGTAATTCACGCATAACCTTTGGGTTCCGTCTTTCTTGGGCACAAATATCACCGGAGCTCCCCATGGTGAGGAACTAGGGCGAATATACCCCTTCTCCGTCAATTCCCTCAAATGATCCTTGAGCTCTTCTAGCTACTTGGAGTCCATTCGATAAGGTCTCTTGTATATCGGGGCTGTTCCCGGTACTAGCTCAATTGCGAATTCCACGTCACGGTCGGGAGGCATACCTGGCAATTCCTCCGGAAAAACATCTGGATATTCTCTGATAGTCCTGATTTCCTCAACTTTCACCTCCACTTGATTTAATTTAATGTCCCTCCTAGGCTCGTGTATCGTTATGAACTTTACTCTTGTGCCATTGGGGTGAGTTAGTTCCACCGTTCTGGTCGAACAATGGATGATTCCTTTATGTTTGGTCAACCAATCCATACCCAAAATAATATCTATCCCTTGTGAATCTATCACTATGAGGTTAGCCGTAAATACTACTCCATTAATGTCTAGGTTCACTTTGGGACACACTTGTCTTGTCCTTATTTCTCCACCTGGAGAGTTTACCGCTAGCATATGGTTCATTTGTGTGGTTGCTAGGTCATGCTTCTTAATAAACCCTTGAGCAATGAACGAGTGGGTAGCACCAGAATCAAACAGTAGAGTTGCAAGGTGTAAATTGGCAGGAAACTTACCAACTACCACGTCGGGTGCATCTTGTGCTTCCTCCATAGTGACGTGGTTCACCCGTCCTCTCACTACATTCTGCTGTTGTGGCGGCGCAGGCTTCTTCTTTGGGCATTTATGGGCGTAGTGCCCCACTTCACCACAGCTGAAACATTGCACCCCAATCTTAGATGCTGGGCCCTTGTGGTCTTGGGGTTGGTTTGGGGGTCCTTGCACTGCTGGTCGAGGTGGATATGCGGGGCGAGGCTGCTGCACAAACTGACGTGGCGGCTGTGCTGGTGCCGCGGGTGGCCTGTAGTTTGGGTTGTACCCTCTTGGTGCTGAATAGGGTACCGCAGCACGGTTTGTCTGCCCCGTAGGTTGCTGCATCATACGTGGGCGGGTGTTGCTCCCTGAGGCCTGATGTGACCACCCCACCTTCCTCTTATTCTCATTTTCCAGGGCCTTTAGCTTCCTTTCCACCACAAATGCTCTGTCCACCATCTTTTGAAAGCTTTCATACTCATTGGAGGACATTGCACACTGCATCTCTGCGGTAAGTCCTTCCACGAAACAATCTTGTTTCTGCTCATCGGTCTCTATGTCTCGTGGAGCATAACGGGATAGTTGAGTAAATTTGGTGAGGTATTCCCTCACCGTCATGTTTCCCTGCTGCAGTCCCAAAAACTCCTTCCTTTTGTTTTTGAGTTCACCTCTTGGGATGTAGTGGTTGCGGAAGCTACGCTTGAACTCTTCCCAAGTGATGTTCTCAGGGTCATGATGGGCGGCCACGTAGGCGGTCCACCAATCAGCAGCAGGTCCATGCAATTGATGAGAGGCAAACAGCACCCTCTCATACCCTTGGCATTGTATAATCCTCATCTTACTTTCAATGGTCTTCAGCCAATCATCTGCCTCCAGAGGTTCAGCAGCACTTGCAAACTTTGGAGGTTGAGTTCCTAGAAACTCACTCAACTTTGGTTGGCGTGGTGCAGCTTGTGGAGGTGGAACTTGATGCAAGTTGGCCACCACTTGAGTCAAGTTCTGGATAAGCTGATTTTGATTCTCCAGCATTTGGTGGAGAGGATCAACTTCTTCACGGCGTCCACCCCTGTCCTGGCCTCCAGAAAGATGAGGGTTGCATGCCTCATCATTGTTGTTGGCGGGGTTGGCAGCACGTCCTTTTCCTCTTCCGGCCATCTGGCAGAATCAACAAATGTTAATTTGATATCATTTAGTATCATCTTACTACTTTCATTTGTTGGTGCTTTGAGGTGTTGAGGCTTTGTTAAAATTTTACGAGGGTTTATATCTCACACCAAATAAATGCACTATTATTTCCTGTGGGTTCACACACCAAAGCAAAACAATCTGAAGACGAGGCTGTGGACAATTGCTCATGGCTTCCACAACTCACGTCACACACCAAGCATTATCACACCATTAACTACGTAACGACTCGACTACTCGACCTCTTGCTAGCTAGGGGAAAGACTCTACACTACTCGTCCTCTTGAGCTGGTTCCTCGGGATCTTCCTCCTCATTTCGGCTACCTTCTGACTCTGCTTTGGGTGGGGAGGCTGCTGGTGGAGAAGTGCGACGACGCCTGATTGCTCGGCGATCCGGGGAGTCAGGAGTCCATGTATCATTCACGGTGACACACAGTTCATTCCCATCTCCTCTTTCTCTCGCCTTTAAGCAAGCTTGCAGCAACGCCTCCGTTTCCTTCAGGGTGTCTCGGACATCCTGAAGCTCTTGTTGACACTCCTGCAGTCGAGTGCTGAGCATAGCAGCATCCTCCAAGCACAAGTCCATGTGCTCATGGGAAGTCCCTTGCTGCACCGGTGGGTACTTGTACTCCGTGGTACCACTCTCACGTTGGAGGACATACATGTACTCAGTTTTGTCCAAGTGGCGACGATAGATGTGACTCTGGCAGGTGATGGCCTCCCAGGTGACATCTTTCTCCGCGTCAACTTGTGTTGCTCGACAAGCTGGAGAGTGGTGAATCTTAAGCAATTGATTCTCGTGTATAATCCTCATCTCCGAACTCCATTCTTCCCTCTTCTCACGGATGGTCCTGGTGGAGTTATAGTGGATGATTAGCTTGCCCGTATTGCCAGCGGCTTCGAGCATACGCCGAAGACGGCGCAACAAATCTCCTACTGCCAATCCATAGGAAAGGTACGTCACTGGACGAGTCTCCTCTCTTTCGGCAAGGGCAACTACGGGAACTCTCCCTCCTGTGGACTTACGAGCGGTGCGAATCATGCGAACCATCTAAAACAAAAGAATTTAAAATTAGGTTAGATAAATTCTCAAACAAAAATCCTATTTTGAATGAAAGTTGGGGTAAGAAGAAGAAAATGACTCCTTTAATAACACTTTTCCACCCACACCTTGGAAAATAGTTTTTAAGAAAATAGGGCCCTTAAATACGTCCATTTCTACCTAGGTCCACGTTCCTACGGGCAACCTTGGCTCTGATACCACCTCCGTCACACCCGGTTTTTCCGAAGAAACAACCAAGTGAATATCACATGTATGCCAGGATCATTTTCTCATACATGTGATGACAAATAGTGAAGCATCATTTATTACAAGCCAGGTGTCAAATATAAATAAGTCTTACATCGCAAATGTCTCAATGGACACTAATGCTTCATCACAAGTAAATAAACTAGCAGCGGAATATTATTCTTTAGTGCTCCATCACAGGCGTTGCCCGGGGTCTTCATGAACCTAAAAACCTTCCTCGGGTCCAAAATCTTGGTCATTATACACCACCTCATTATCTTGACCTGAGCAGCAATATAAACCAACAAATATGCAAGGTTGAGTACCAATGGTACTCAGCAAGTGTGGGAAAATTTTATCATGCATGGCTAGAACAAGGAGAAGTTGAACTCATGGTTAAAGCACTACGCAATTAATACCTATCACCTTAGCTTATTAAGCACCTACATTCCTACACAGGTGAAATGGTCCCAATCTCCCATCCCATCATCATAATCCAATAACCATAATCATCATTTCCAAATGTTAAGCTCCCCGCTTAGCTTCCAAAACCATCCATCCTCTAATCATGAATAAGTCCAGGCCGCTCTTGACCGTGAGCACGGCTGTCAAGACAGTTTTAACTCTGCAGAGTTTGTACCACTGTACCCACATGTAGTGATTTCATCCCCCGTTGCTGGGTGGACTAAAAGAACCTCCATTATGCCAGTGGCTACGATCCACATTCACACTTCCCAGGTGTGTAGCCAGGAGATCACTACGAAGCCTTTACAAAGGGATTCCCGACGAGCGTGGGCCCACTGAGGTTTCACCCCTAACAGCATACAAGAGGCTCCAACCCCGCTGCAGTGGCACCCTCTTGAGCCTTGCGGTTCATATGGTAGTCCAGCTGACACCTATTCCCCGCACCATCCAACACACCCATACTACGCCGGGGATACACCTAATTAATTGGCCAAGCTGCCCCATCTCAGCATGTGGTTGGCACTGTAAAGCCGGGTTACATGCTCCATGAACCGGTCCTTGGGATCCAGGCAAGTACTAAACACAAACCCGAGTCTCGTGCACCCAGCACACAACCAAAACATCCAACTTGCCTTGATCCCTACCTCTACATAACTCACAATGTCTCATTCAAGAGTATGGTAATATAAACTGATGATCTCATTTCCCAAATATCCCATTCTAAACATGGCTAAGCAAATGCATGTAAATAAATGACATGACAAAATAAATCCCAACCCAAGCTACAAGGAAACAAGGTAATGCAATTCTAGGGAAACTTTCCTAGCATGGGTTTCATATTTCATTTGACAATGCAAATAATTCTATCTACACATCCTAGCATAGGATCAAAGTGGTCAAGGATACTTGCCTCCTTCTTGCTGCTCTTGAAATGGGTAGTCCTGATCTTGGAAAGGAATAACTTGCTCTTGAACAGGTTCTACTTCATACCATCACACATAGCAAAAGAAAAATAACAATCATAAGACATAGTTCACACTTCTACTTCATACAAACCACACATTTCATATTTATGAAATTCATTCACCATTATATGTGTTGTGGTTACTTTGTGTGTTGATCTGTGGCTTGCACACACTTTTTATTTATATGTGTATGATTCCTACTTTGGTGTTCATATTTATACTTACATACTATATATATATATATGTGTGTGTGTTTCAGTTTTAAATAAATTCCTTATATTAAACTACTACACATTTTCACTACCAAGTATGTATGAAAAGTATTTTTCTTCTCCATATGTGCCTTCAGAATTTCTACCAACCCTAAACTGAATTCTTTGTATTTTAGAAACTCCATTTATCATTTACTAGTTGCTATATTTTCAGATTTATTCTCCTATGCATAAATGTGTATTTCATTATGAAATTAGTAATACACATCATCTAAACAGAATAGGTTCTGGTCCTAAATAATTTAATAACATATTTTGACCTTTGCCTCTGATGTAAACTATTTTATAATTATTTTACCTATTTTCTATAACTATTCTTTACTTAAAAATTTGTCCCTAAATGTGAATAATAAATTAAACGGATTCAATTCTGTCCAAAATGTGTTTTCATCTCACTCCAAAATTTCCTAAACACTGAGAAAGTCTTTAACTTAATTTTGACAATATGTTTGTCCCCCTTTTTAATTTTTAAACACTAGTTACATATTCAATGTTTTAAATTAAATACTAAACAGGGCTAAAATAATGAACTCACCCCATTACAGGGTCTATAATATTATTTTCATAATTTCCAGGGGTCTAGCTACACTTATCAGAGGTGTTTTTCCTAATTTTTATTAAGTCCAGGGGCTAAAACTGATTTTTAAATGAATTTACATGATTTTCTGGAGTTCCAGGGGCTAGATTTGAAGTTTCTGGGGCTAGCTCTCAATTCCAGAGAACCCCAGAGGGTAGCACGTAAGAATTCCAGTCTTTATAATGCGGGGCTGACGTGGACCGTCCGATTTTAAACCGACGGCGGAGATTATAACATCGAACCGGTACGCGGGGATTCAAAGTCTACCGTGCGATTTAAAATAAACGGCGCACAAGCGGCCACGTCGCTCTGATCGAGCGCGGGCGGCGCTGCCGGCGGCGCACGGCGGCGGGAAGCGGCGATCTCGCCGGAAAGTTTCGGGTCCTCGAGAATTCTGCCTAGAACTGTGATCTTATGGCCTAGATCGGTAGAGGGGAGGTCAGGGATCTCACCTCGGGGGTTTTCTCGAGCTCGGGGGTCCTGGAAAGTGATCGGCGGCGAGGTCCGAGGCAAAACCACGGCGAAGCTCGTCGGCGCTGGGTTTACACCGTAAGTCACCGAGTTTTCTGCACCTGCAAGATTCCCCGGAGGCGGTGGATAAAGACCAGCGAGTTAGATCGGAGTTTCCGAGCTTAGATCGGCCAGAATTCACCGGCGAAGTCTCGGTGCTCACCGGAGTGAAAATCGGCGATCGCGTGGGAAAAACCGATCGGGGCTGGGGTTTTTATAGCCGGGGGAGGGCGGTGGGTCTGTTGCGATCGAGTTTGAGTCGTTTTGGACCAGAATTCGGGCTGCGGAACGCGGAAATCCGGTCGATTGCGATCGCGCGCGCGGGAGAGAGTCCGGGGTCGCGGGGTTAGGGATGACAGGTGGGTCCCACCCGTCTGTGAGAGACAGCGCGGGCGCGCGGGGGCGGGCTGGCGCGGGGAAAACTGGGCCGGCTGGCGGGTTTCGGCCCACTGGCCGGTTTTTTTCCCGTTTCTCTTTTTCTTTTTCCATTTCTTTTCTGTTTTGAGTATAATTTGAATTCCAGTTTGAATTTGAATTTTTGCAAAACATGCAACACGTCCAAAAATTTTTAAATTCCCCTCTGAACATGGTTTAGAGTTTTGAATCAAAATTTGGGGTGTTACAATGTGACCAGGAACTCACATGCAAATTTTCATCTCAAATTGAGCCTTGAGTCTCCCTGACCTTGTTCTTCATTCTAGTGTATGTAAAGAACAACATAGGGTTGAGGTGGAAATTGTGCGAGACACAATTTCTTTCCACTTTAGCTGCAATTTAGCAAGCTAAGTCCCTATGTAGTGTATGACTTACTGTAAAAATTTCGAAGTCATTGAGATTACGATCTCTAGTTATGTCCAGATCATTAGAGCTCATCTTATATGGCATTAGAAACTTAGCTAGAGGTGTAATGAAACATATAAGGCAGATTTAGTCTCTTTGAGTTCTTTGCACAACGGAGGCAACCACTTCATCTTAGGATCTCTACACAGCCTCTGTTCTTAAGAAGTTTTAATCTCTAATCCTGTGAATTACATTATAAAATACTATGCATATACATGTCGGTAGGGTTCACGATGAAGGACATCGACGGAGCCATCCCTTGACATGTGGATCAGTTGAGCAAGTTCAGAAAGATCAAGGGATTGAGGATCACTAACTTCTATTATTTACTACTACCCTACAAAGTAGGCAAGCTCCGGTTTGCATTAACCTTTTACAAATTTTTATTGTTTTGAGCACTTACTTGAGTATTATGATTCCTTGCATTAGAGTCTTGTTTGGAAAACCCAATTGCATGGCCAAGAAAAACATGGGTTGGGTTTAAGATTGCAAACCCCGTTAGCTACTGCAATGCTATAATAGTGTAGGATTCGGTACAAGTCGAGTAGTTGGAACTACTCGCGAGCATAGGCTAGAGGCACTCGACTTGGGTAGAGATATCACATGATACACATGGAAAGAAAGATGAGACCGGGTGGATAGTAAGGGCAGCAGGACTTTGTGGCCTGCAGGCTATAACTCCGCTTGTGTCGATTGAGGACCGAGCCATGTGCGGGCCTGTTGAACAATCTAGAACAGTACCGAAGACCTACCGGCTATATGGGAACCGGGAAACCGATGTAACTCGGGTAGCTGGGTATTGAGGCATTGCCCGTCGTTCAGAGGGTAGGTTGCGAGCTCGAGGTGTAAATCGGCTGGCGGCACGGAGATGCACGTGCAGAGACCTCTTGCTCGTTACGATGGGACCAGTTCAATATCTGGCTGACGGGCGAAACGTGGTTGCGTACGGCGTCCGTGATGGTTGCTGTAGGCAACATCGAGTACCGGTGTACGTGACGGGTTATTCGGGTAACCCTGCAGGTGTAAATCGATTATAATTGTCATCCCTCGCGGTCAGTGAGTACCACTTGTTCACTGTACCATGACGTAGAAAGAACAGGCTAGTTACATGTTAAAATGTTGCTGATTGAAATATGGACCTGATTGTTAATGTTTTGCCATAGCTTAGAGCTAACTAAAGTTCTTTTCAACTTTGGGCAAAGTACATGAGAGAAATGCGTTTCTTGTTTGATTGCGGCTCTCTCATGTGCCTTAGCGTAAGGTTCTCCACAACCTGCTGCTAAAAATTGAAAGTAAGGTTCTACTAATTAGGCGAGTCCTTGCAAATGATTTTTACCTCATGTAACCTATCAACCCTCATGTAGAAGTTCCACGTTTAGGAGAGACGGGTCAGTCTTGCTGAGCCTTCGTGCTCACTGCTTGTGTTTGAAGCTTTTGCAGGGTTCTATGAGGAAGGGACTCCCGAAGAGGAGACGGAACCCCAGGAGGGGAACCCCGTCGAGTGGGAGTCGTGCACGCCGCAGAGTTAGTGTGTGTGTGTGCTAGCAAGGACACGTTCAAGGGCTGAACGTGCACTTGATGCGTAGTCTACACCCGTGAGTGTAGACTGGACTTATTTTGATGTACAAATATTCATAAACCCCTTTATGTAATAAAAGTTTTGCTTCCGCTTTGTACCTTTGATGTGTGTTATTCGGTGCTGTGCAACGCAGTACCCCTCAGTGTAATCCTGGCTTGACAAGACCGTGGGGTCGTGTCAGGTTCCATCCTTCTTGTCTACGAAGAGCACGGGAGCTCCCCATGGTGATGAGCTTGGGCATATAAAACCGTTATCTAGCTGCTCCTGAATTTGCTTCTTGAGCTCCACTAATTTATTAGCAGGCATTCTATATGGCCTCTTAGCTATAGGTGCAGTTCCGGGTACTAAATCAATAGCAAACTCGATGTCCCAGTCAGGTGGCATACCTGGCAATTCCTCCAGAAACACGTCTGAATATTCTTGAACCACCGGAATGCTTTCCAATGTCACTCCTTCCACTTGATTCAGAGCTGTCTTCTCGGTTGCAGGTTGGGCTGCCTCGAACTCAATACGAGTACCGTGCTCACTCAACTGCACGATCCTCTTAGCATATTAAATCACCCCATTATACTTGCTTAACCAGTCCATTCCAAGTATTATATCAATCCCTTGGGAATCTAAGACGATAAGGTTGGCAAGAAAATCTGCCCCCCTGATTTTAAGGATTACTTTCGGACATAATATATTTGTAGGAGTTAGAATTCAGATTTGAGAGAAACAATTTCCCAACTATATACATCAAGGTATATGAACTAAGCAACTCCTTTATTAATATGAGACTATATGAGGATGTGGGCAAGGACAAAGCATCCCACATCTCTCTACTATGTGTGGATGTGGACATTCGTCGAAGCGTCCCACAACTCACACCCAAGCATACAAACACAAGCAATCATCATAAAAGTTCAGCACACCACTCTTATTTCAACTACTACGATCTAAGCGCTCTTATTACAACTTATCAAAAGGGGAAACCTAAACTTAATCGTGAGAACCGGTGCTGTTCTCGCCGTGTGAAGGGGGTGGTCCATACATGGGCACACGCCATGGTGAGTTGGCAGTCCATGTAGGAGTAGGTGATACTGGTGTTCCATTTGGTCCCGTGTTGGCACGGATCTCCTCTTGTTTCTCCAGCAGGTACAACTTCTTGCGGAGGTAGCGGATCCCTTCTTGTGCGCTTGCATAGCGGTTTCCCAACTCCACGAGTATTCTCTGAGACTTGTCAGCAGCTTGTGTGTTGGAAAGAGCTCTTCCATGGGGTCCAATGATCTCCCTTGTACCACTCTTCCGATACAGGTGCAGATCAAAGGTAGCGTTATCAAGCTGCCCACCGAAAAGGGTAGCACAATTTGGTGAGTGCATCCCATGTAGCATCACCAACAGCTTCAGCCCTTGTAGTTCTCCATGGGATTGCGAAGTGCCGGGTGACAAACCTACCGTTAGATAGGATAGTTACCTAAGCCTTTCACTCTTCATGTCCGAGACGAGGGACTTTCTTGAGAAGGTACTCTAGGTATAAGCTGCAGCAATCAAGGAACTCTCCCAGGTTATGTGTCCTCCCTCCATTCTGTTGGTCCAGAACTCCTGAGCAGAACGGATGGACCGTTCATCATCTTCATTCTCAGACTCAGCAGGTGGTGGCTCCTCTCCGTATTCATCTTCTTCCGACATAGCTTCATGGGGCTTCACTGGGTGTAAGCCCGTGTGGTATTCCTCTTGAGGTGCGTACCAGTGCTATTCTTCTTGTGGATTGTCTTCCATGTCATCTTCGATTCGTTCCACCTCTTCTGTATCCTATTACTCATGCATAGAGCTGCTGACTTCATCTTCATCATGGGGTTCCATCTTCACCTCCTCCCAATATGGTCCATCGGAAACCCCGATGGGGTTAAGTGCGCTCCTGAGGGGTGGTGGACGAGTTCTCATGTGTGATGTGCTCCTAGTGACCGGCATCTATAAATAAGACATGAGAAACTTTAGAGAAGAAGGAAATAACTCCAAAATTTCAGCGGCTATGAAGCAAGAAAACAGAGGGTGTGGCTGTCCAAGAAGAAAGAGGGGCTGAAAATAGCACTTTGCGGGGGCTGAGTTTACAAGTAAGTGCAGCAGCAAGCAATTTTTGAAAATATCAGTTTAGAGGAGTGTTTCTATGTGTTTTAGAGTGTCCATGCTACATAGGATTGCGTCCTACGGTCAATGTGGATCTGATGCCAATTTGCGACACTCGATTCCGAAAATGAACCAAGTGAATGCATATGTGTGCCCAGGATGTTCATCACACATACACAGATTTATCACAAACTGAATTCAGAATATAACCACGTACAAATAGTGTTCAAGTACCTTATTACAATGACTCAATGTCTCAATCATAGTATCTAACTTATTCTGCAGCGGAAGACTCTAACGACAGCAGAAAATGACAAAGACGATGGACTCCAACATCAACTCCACAGACATGTTGACGGTAGTACGCACGCCTAGTACTCCACCTGATCTTTGAAGTACTCTTCTCCTGTAGCTAAAGTATATGTGGGAATGCAAGGGTGAGTACATGTCGTACTCAGCAAGTGCAGGAAAAGTATGACATGTAGCTTGAAACAAGGTAGGAAATAAATGATTTCATTGCAGCAACTATCTCTAGGTGAGTTAAATCCCGACATAACCAAATAATTCATCATTCCTCATGTTCCATACCATCATAATTCATCATTTATAAAGTCTCAACCAGCCAATTCTCATTCTCAAGTTCTTCATATTCACAAATGCTTATGATCAACATATATTCATATAACCGAGTAAAATCTCATATTCATGACCAAAACCAGTCCCAATAACCATACCATAACCATACCCGAATAAAACATCCCAATTTTGCCTTTAATCATGGAAATTAGCCAGGTGCTTGTAATTGGAAGCACGACTATCATGATTGTTTCACGCTCTGCAGAGGTGGCACCACTTTACCCACAAGTTTGTGATTTCGTCACCCGTCGGTGACTAGAGAAAACCTCCATTCTGCCACTACACAACCATCGGTGTATGGCCAGGAGATCACAAAATAGCCTTTACAAAGGGGCTACTGGAATATACGGACCCATTGAGGTTTCGCCGGCAAGCTCGAATCTCCATTTTCCCACCCACAGGGCCCCTCGTGTGCCTTGCAGTTCCCAGGGCAGTCCTCCTCGACTCCCATTCCCCACACCATCCAATGGTCCATAACAATCTAGCAACACACCTAATTAGTCTACTAAGCCGCACCCATATTTGTCCTTGTGGTGGCACTGCTTTCCTGGCATGTTCTTGCATGAACCGATCCTTAGATCTAAGGCAAGCAAAACCACCAACTCATTCAGCACAATCCATGAACCAAGCTTGCCTAGATCTCCCCGCTTCCATTCTCATTAACATCATCATGTTCTCATCATCTTTAATCTTTATGAAGGCAGTAGCTAACATGTTTATTTCAGTTTTCCGAATCCCGTAAGTTCAGCGAAGCAAAAGAGAAAACGACCATACCCGACTCAACATGTTTCCCGGCGACAAGGGTGGCTAACAAAACTAGTAAACTCCTAAATAGGGTTTTTCATCAAGTTGACACGAGCTTGCAGTTTTCACAAGCAAAACTGTTCAAAGACATAGGATCAATACGGCCAAGGGGAACTTGCATTGCTCCCGCGGTTCGTGTTGCTCAAGCGTCTTAAAGTCTTGGTGCTGGAGGTCCTCGTAGACGGCTTCTTGAGCGTATTGTTCTACTCACAACCACGTACATACAAGTAATACAGTAATCAATTGTCATGCACAAACCTTACTCATGATGCAATGATGTGGATGAATGCAACTCCTATAGTGCAGCCTATAGTGATCAGTTTACATGTGTTCTTGTAAGTTTTAGTAAGCTTTCATGGGGTTTTACGATGAATGAGGCTGCTGGAAACGAGTGTGGACATGATTATGGTCTTAACTCGAGCAGTAGATCAATTCACTGTCAAAACTTAACCAGAACGTGATCTACCTACGTGCAGTAGCTCCTGCTCGCAGGGGGTGGATAAAAATGGGTGCGTAGAAACAACAGCGACGTGGTAAGAGGGGTGACGGGGACCTACCTCTCTTCTTCTCGTCTCCTCCTTGCGGCTGGCCTTTTTCCCTTGCAATGGCAGCAGCTGGGGTTTATCCTCGTAGAAGAATAGAGCTGCGGCTAGGGCAGGATGTCGGGGTCTTCTTCTCTGGCGACGGCGAGGCGAGGCAGAGCTTCGACGGCGGCCAAACACCAGCAGGGGGCGGCGAGCTGGGCTTGGCAGCAGAAGAGGGCGGCGGCCAGGGGTTTTTGGGGCTGGGGGTGGCGGCTAGGGGGAGAGGGTTTTATTTATAAGGGGGAAAATAGCCAAGGGGGCTAAGATTTCAGCAACTCTTTTAATCAAGAGATTTAATTTGAGGAAAGGTGGGAGCTAGGGGCTGAGATTTAATCAAATATTTTCCACCAAGGGCTGAGATTATTTGGGGGAAAAGAAAATTCCCCAAAAAAGGAAAATGGGAGCGGCTAGGGTTTCTTTCCCATTGGGGTTGCTTCCAAGGGGTGGGAGATTCCCCAAAGTAGATAAAATCCCTAGGGATTTGGTGCGGCCAAATTTGGGGAAAAATTCTCCCAAATGTGTGTGGGGGGGGGGAATTCATTAGTGGGGAATTTTAGGGGGAAATTAGGGGAGAATTTAGGGGGAATTCAGGGGGAATTAGGGGAAATTAGGGGGGGAAGTTGGGGGCGGCCAGGTTTATTATTATTTTCTTTTTCTTTTTTATTTTATTTCTTTTTCTTTTCTAATTATTTCTAGTTTTTTCCTATTTTTGTTTCCTTTTATTTATTTATTTTTTCTCTATTCCTTCCTTTCTTTTCTTCTTCTTTTTATATGCTTTTCTACATGAAAATGGATGCAACACATGGTGATGAATATGAGGGTGTCACACTCTCCCACATCGCTTCCTCAGCGGTGCGGTTGCTCCACAAGACCTTGTTGAACCACAACATTCTGTTATGCGTAGTCCTAGTGTTCTCATCAATAATTTCAACCGAATGTTCAACGTAGGTCAAATTCGGTTGCAACTCGCAAATGTTTTTGGTGGGAACAGCAGCTGCATACTTCAGACATTTCCGGAGTTGTGAGACATGGAAATTTTCATGTACACCATCGAGAGATGCCGGTAGTTCTAGCCGATATGCCACTGGTCCATATTTCTCGGTGACTGCATAGGGTTCGATAAATTGGGGAGCGAGTTTCCCCTTCACGCCGAATCGATGCACGCCCTTCATCGGAGACACACGAAGATAAATGTGTTATCCGACGTTGAAATGCAGCGGCCTACGCCTCTTATCAGCGTAACTTTTCTGCCAGGATTGGGCTGCTTTCAAATTTGCTTGAATAACCCGAACTCGTTCTTCACCGTCGTTAACGAGATAAATTCCAAACGTGACTCTTTCACCGTATTCGCACTAATTCAATGGGGTACGACACTTTCGTCCATAGAGAGCCTCGTATGGTGCCATCTTGATACTCGCTTGATAGCCGTTGTTATACGAGAATTCCGTCGACGGTAAATGATTACCCCAATTGTTACCATGGTAGATGGCACACACTCTCAACATGTCTTCCAACACTTGGTTCACCCTCTCAGTTTGTCCATCTGTCTAAGGGTGATATGCGGAGCTTCTTATCAACTTGGTATCCAAAGAAGCATGCAACAATTCCCAAAAAATGAGCCACAAACATCACACCTCGATATGAGGTTATGGTCTTGGGTACTCCGTGTAAGCACAAGATTCTTGCGATATACAACTCCGCATACTTGTTGGCATGGTAGTTGGTATGCACGGGAATGAAATGAGCCGATATGGTTAACGGGTCAATGATTACCCAAATGGAATCATGCTTATGAAAAATCATAGGCGACCCGACAATGGAGTACATGCTCACATCTTCCCATTTCCATGCTAGAATTTTCAGGGGTTGTAGAAGCCCTGATTTCCTTATATGATCAGCTTTCACTCGTCTACACGTATCACATTCAGATACGTTCTTTGCAATTTCCCGCTTCATCTGTGTCCTCCAAAATTTACTCTTCAAATCTTGGTACATTTTGTTGCTGCCTGAATGAATGGAAAACTTAGACAAGTGAGCTTCATCTAAGATCTTGTTCCTCAATTCCATATCTTGGGGTAGGACTATACGATCCTTGAACCATAGTGTCCCCTCTTCATCCTTTCGGAACCAATTGATATCTCCATTATCCACTCGCTTCCGGAGATGTGCCATGCCTTTGTCTAACTTCTGAGCAGTGATAATATCCTCCCTAACAGTAGGGATGAGGGCAAGTTTGTATAGTGATCCATATGGAACCAAGTATAAACTCGGTTCTTCCTCTTCTATCGGTGTAATAGTGAGGTTATGGACATGTGATTTCTGACTCAGCGCATCGGCAACCACATTTGCCTTGTCGGGGTGGTAATGAATCTCAATCTCATAGTCTTTTTGTGAGACCTATGTGTGCTGAATACATTGGCTATGACGATAAAAGTTTTGAATTCTGCCAAAACACTCTTTTTATCAAGGTCCGACTCTAGGTCCGAGCTCCGACAAGATCCGACGTAAGGTCCGACTTTCTATGGCTAGGTCCGACATGTGTTTGGTTAGCTCTGGCGGTAGGTCCGACTAGCTTTGCTAAGTTCCGGTGCTAGGTTCTGCTAGCTTTGGTAAGCTCCGGCTCAAGGTCCGGTTAGCTTTGGCAAGGTCCGGAGCTAAATCGCAATGGTTCTGTTTTTACCATGCAAATATTTTGAACTTGCTTTACATCTATGGAAAGTTTGCTTAGTATTATTTTACTAAGTTTTTAAAGTGTTATGGCTGTTTACGGTGGTTAACATTGTGTTATGGTTTGCATCATGCTTATGTGAGGTGTTCACATAAGGTATTGTGGTTTTCGGAACTAATGTGAGTCAAGTCACGGACTTGTGCTCGAAAGTATTGGTTGTTTATTCATGTGCAGGTGTTGCTTGAGTTCAAGATATGGCTGGTGACGAGATCCATTGAACTAGTCTTAGGGAGAAGATGAGGTTCAACAACCAAGTTCAAGAGGAATTGTGGTTGAGTTGATCGGGAGATCGCGCAGCATGTTTGGATCAAGAACAATGCATATGAAGGTATCGTGGATGTCATTGGAAGGTGTGTGCACGTGTGCAAGGAGTGCATGGACGTGGAAACATGGTTCCAAGGCATGATGAAGAGATGTGGACATAAAGAATTGGTAGGAAAACAGAGAAGTATATGGCTGGCTGCTTACGTTATTTAATTTCTTTGATATACAAAGTGCATGCAAGGGTAACGGATAGGTAGGTGATATATGACAATCTTAGCGCTATCTTTGATGGCAAGTTTGGTAAGTATGGGAGACCAGATGTGGAGGTAAAAGATGCCAAGTGAACATATCTTTTATAGCAGGTTTTATGTGTATGGGGAAGCTAGGATATGGAGCCAAAATATGCCTGGTTTACAAATGTATTTTTGGCAAGTGTATTACCTGTACGTGAAAGTCTGCTGCTATGCATATATATGTGGCAGGTGCTGGCCGGCAGAAGAGGAACAATTCAATAATCAAAAACACTATTAGCTTTTGCCTTGCTTTTTCTACTTCTCTCTCTGCTCTCATGTTCTGGTGATTTTTCTTCGAATCATCGCTGGACCGTGAGTCGTGTTCTAGAGGCGAGCGAATCGATCTAGAACAACCCATTGCTGCTGCGAACTCCAACAGGTTCCATCCCGAGTGAGCGGCACATCGGGTCCTCAAAACACCTCGTCGGCTGTCCTGCGTATCACGCTTCCGGCGAGGCTCCTCCAGCGACGTGTCTTGCGTGTCGCGCTCGACATCGATGGTACACGTGACGTGTTCGTCTGCGAACACTCGGGACAAGATTCTTTTAAGGGGGGAGGAATGTAAGGGCCCAAGTTTTTCATTTGCTCAAAGTGTTCATCACCACACACACCTCATTGGAGGAAATCTTATGAACACATTTGAAGACCAAGTAAACACCATCAACAAAGTCATTAGGAGATAAACTCATAAAATGCAAAATTGGTATTTCCCACATGCATCATATAGGTTCTGAGCATATGAAAAACTCCTAAACCTTGTTAAGGATGCTCATGCCTAATTTCACCCAAATCCAAAACCTTTTGAGGTATTTTTCGGTATAATTAGAAAGAGGCTAGTTTGAACTTAAATTTAAATTCAATCTCCTTTCACCCCATGGAATCAAAAGTGGGATTCATATTCACACTCAGCACATTTTTGTGAGCTCACCCACCAATTTCCACTTCATTTGGAGTTGATCTTGACATGAGGTATTTTGAGAAAAAATCAAACTGAATTTAAATTTCAGTTTGCCATTTGAATCCAAATACAATCAAACCGGTCCACAATTTGAATTCTACCAACTTCAAATGGGCATTTGGTGGATTACTCAAAGTTCAAAAGGTATTAGAGTCCCTGCTGTTTAGAGCAGTGGGAAAATTGAATTTTAGAGGTGAAAACAAGGGGTGGGGCCCTCCTGTCAGCCACACAATTGTTTTTAACCAACTTCACTCGGGTGCTCGGTTTCTCGGGCTGCAGATGAGCGCACCACCGAGCTGAGGACCGGCGCCACCCCCTGCTCGACAATTTGTGCAACCGAGAGACGTCGCCAGCCTCTTATCCTCACGCCCAACCGCTCCCCGGATCTTTTCACCGCTCACAGCCGATTGCTTCGTTCCCGAACGAAAGAACATCGCCGCTCACCCGAACTCTCTGTGCCACCGTCGACCGGCCGAAGCAATGGCTTGCACGCTGAACTGAGGTCGCACACGAGGTCAGCGACCTTCACTCGACGTATTCCAGCCCTCGGCCGCGTGTGATCGGCATCCGTCGAGCTTCACAGCAATGTTTCTTCTTCCTTGGTTCAACCCGAGTCGCCGCCACGGGACACCTCGTCTAGCCACCACAGGCCGCTGTTCCCCGAGCTGTGAACAGCAAAGAGGTTCATCCAAGTCTCCTCTTCCATTAACGCAAGCTCTGGCGGCGGGAATTTCTTGGTTTTGCGCCGGTGTACAAAAGAGGCCTATGGACCACTTCGCAAAATTTGTGCTACACACCGCACCACTCATCACCTAACTTAGAGAACTACTTCTAGACATCCTTGCAAGTCCATAGGATCAGAAATTTCGGAGAACCATCGGGTATAGCCACTGTTCTCCAAGTTTTGCTAGTGTTTCCGATTTCCAACCTAGGTCGCACGGTGACATACTAGTTAGGGCCGTTTCCGAGCTCATGTGAGTTCATGAAGACCTTCCCTAGGGTGCACTGATGCTCTATGACCATTTGCTAGATCCTCTGGGGTGCTAGGGAGTCCGGTCGACACGGCCGAAGTCCTTCCGAAGTCGCCGCTCGTCGCCGGCTATGTTCCGATTATTTTCATGTCGAGCTAAGGTCAGCACCGTTTTTCCCATGTGGAGTTATGCAGAGGCGGCAAAAATATTGAAGTTTGGCACATGGCAGTGCCCTCCGGCGAGCACTCCGGCGAGGGTGGCGGCAGCCGAGTGCGGGGTGGCCGGAGGTTGAAGAAGACCCTGGCCCCACGCGTCAGCGAGTAGATATTTAAACCAGGGATCAGTTGTGACTCCGGATTGTTTGTGGCTGCACGCGTAAGACTCAGTGGCCCCATGTGGCAGCCGCTGAGGAGCTGACATGTAGCCCCGGACCACTGGCAGGAGTTTAAACTTTTTCCCGTGTGACACCCTCATTTTTGGTTTCTGCATATATTCATGAAGAGAAAACATTTTAAAGGGAGTGGGAACAGAGAAAGAATTAAAAAGATAGCCAAAAGAGAACAAGAATCCAGTTCACAGAGAGCGCCGAAGACAACTCCCGCGGCTCGCTGGCCACGTGGCGTGTTCGGAGCTCATCCCTGCGAAGTGGGGAGAGGTCCGCCGCTAAACTGGATACGTGGCAGGCTCGGGGCTCATCTCCGCAAAGGGGGAGAGGTCCGACCCTGTGGGACACGTGTTGCCCCCGGAGCTAGCCTCTGCGGAGAAGCGAAGGCAGTTCCGCAGGATACGTGTCACCCTCGGAGCAAGTTACCGCGGAAATCAGAGGACCAGTCACGCGGGATACGTGTCGACCTCAGAGCTTATCTCCGAGAGGTCCGGTTCTATTGGACACATGTCACCACCGGAGCTTATCTCCGGGAGGTCCGTCACTATTGGACACGTGTTAACCTCGGAGCTCGTCTCTGAGGAGAGAGGAAAGGTCCGGCACTGACACGTGGCGTGCGCGGAGCCACCTCCGAATAGAGAGGAGGTCCCGACCGCCAGGATACGTGGCGCACGCGGAGGTCACCTCCGAAGGAGAGGGAGGTCTCGCTCGCTTGATACGCGGCATAACCGGAGCTCGTCTCTGCGGAAAAGGGGAGACCAGGCCCCGGTGGACACGTGGAGCTTCCGGAGCTCATCACCGTGGAGGTAACGAGTTCTGGAGCGGTTTTTGGATTCTGTACGCGTAGAAATATCGGTACGGAGAAGAAACCGACCTGAATTCCACAATGTTATCGCACCAAATCAACTAAAGATAAGTTGTTAAGATTCAACGACAATCTGAATAGAACTCTTATTCGATGTCCAATCAGATTAGAACTCTTTCCTCCCGATTATAAATAGAACCCAAAACCTTTGGCCGAAACCACGAACTTCTTTTCCAACTCATGAGCCGACGACTTAGAGCCCTAGCCCCAACTCGCCGAGTAAGCCATCGCCGGAGTTCAGTCGAGGAAGATCGTTGGAAGAGAGTCCCAACGATCTGTCTTGCTAGATAAGGACCCGAGACCAGAAGAGCGTAAGGTAGGTCTCCAATATCACCTTACGACATCATCGTGTTTTCTTTGCATCTGTTCTTCGATTCCTTTCGAACAGAAGCTTTCTCGTGGACAGATCACTTGTTGATCAGGTTGATCTAAAGACAAGATCATCGCCACGTCCACATTTGATCCGAACACCTCTGTTCATCATAAAATCCATGCAAGCCATGCAAGAACATGTACAAACTAAACTGCATCATAGGATTAACATGCATAAGCATCATCGCATCTAGTTAAAGTTTGTGCATGATATTGATTGCTATGAATATTGTATGTGTGTGATCCTGTATAGAAGGACAAGCTCAGGGAGCTGTCTACGACGAGATGCAACAACAAGGTTTCGAGATCCAAGAGCAACCGGAACCGCAAGAACAAGGCAAGTGCCCCTTGACCATATTGATCCTATGTTTCGGAAAAAAACTGTTTTGTTTTGCGAAAAGGTGTGTGTGCTGAGTCAAACATGATGGGAAACGCTTTATTAGGAGTTTACTAGTTTTGGTTAAACCACCCTTGTCGCCAGGGAAGTTTATGAGTCGGGTATGGTTTTTACTTTTATACTTCTCTGAGTCCATGGGATTGTGAAGCGAGATAGATGTGTCTAGCTAACTGCACTCGTAACGATAATGAGAAACTGATGTTGTTAATGAACATGGATCGGAGGGAGATCTAGGCAAGACTGGGTTTGTGAATGAGGTAGCATGAGATGGTGGTTTACTTGTCGTAGATCTAAGGACCGGTTCATGCGAGCACAAACCAGGATGACAGTTCCACCACAAGGCCAAGTATGGGTGCGGCTTAGCTGAGTAATTAGGTAAGTTGCTTGATTGTTATGGACCGTGGAAGGCGCGTGAAATGGGAGTCGAGTGAGGACTGCCCTGGGAACTGCATGGCACAAGAGGGGGCCCGTGGGTGGGAGAATCGGAGATTCAAGCCTGCCGGTGAAACCTTAGTGAGTCCATACATCTAGTAGCCCCTTTGTAAAGGCTATTTTGTGATCTCTTGGCCATACACCGACGGTTGTGTACTGGTATAATGGAGGTTCTGCAGTCACCGACGGGTGACGAAATCACAAACTTGTGGGTAAAGAGGTGCAAACTCTGCAGAGTCTAAAACTATCATGATAGTCGAGCTTACGGTCACGAGCGCCTGGCCAACTTCCATGATTAGTTGGGATGGTTATTGGATATGGTTATTGGTTATGGTTTTGGAAGGCTTGTTTTTTTTGTTTTTTTTGGGACTGTTGAGTCCGGGTGATAAGATGAGTTGCATGACTATTGAGTCATGGCAACGAGGTTGGTCTCGTTGGAGACGAAGTTGTTTTATGAGATGAAATGGTAGCGAATACGAGATGGTATTCGTGAGATGGTAGCGAATACGAGGAGATATTTGTGAGCAAGAATGAGGTTGATTGATGACTGGTTGTGACATGGAAGCTAATGAACATAATGGAGGTATGATTGGTATTTTAACACATGTTGAGATTACATTCACTTAAAGATGAGTTGCTGTTTTATCATGGTTTTAATAAATAACTTTGCTTTCTGCAATGAGCCTTTTTATACCTACCTTGTTATGAGCTACATATCATATTTTCCCGCACTTGCTGAGTACATCATTGTACTCAAACTTACATTATTATTTCATCATCAGCAACAGGAGAAGATTACTGTGAAGACCAAGTGGAGCATTAGGTGTGTAATCTGTTCTCAACCTTGCCTGTGGGGATGGAGTAGAGATGGAGCCGCTACTGCTTAGAACTGCTTCCGCATTAGTTAGAAGACTTCCGCTGCATAGAAATAAGACTTCCGCTGTGAGCATGAGTCCAAGACTCATGAGACATTGTAATAAACTCTGTTATTCGTGGTTATATATATTCTGAAATCAGTTTGTGGAACATATGTATATGTGTGATGAACATCCTGGGCACACATATGCATCAGTTCTCGGTTCCGTGGTTTTCCACAGAATTGAGGGCGTCACATCCCCATTTTTAGATTCTAGTTCAAACTTCAAACCCACATAACTTTGGCTAGGAAACTCCAAATCGAGTGAACCAAATTTTGTTGGATTTAGCCCTCTGAGTACGTTCCAATAAATCAAGTTTCACTTCATGACAACCATTATTTCTCCAGAATTAATTATTCAAAGTTTAAAATGTTTAGAATTATAAATAGAGAACCCTTTAGTGGAAAATTCTGAAATTTGGCCAGGATGTTCACCATAGTATCCCTGAGATACCATAGAAATTTCTGATCCATTTGAGCTCATTTGATACACCTAATGGTGTGATTAGTAGAACTGTTCTAGAGAAAATGAAAAATGTCCAGAAACATTTTTTAGATTTTCTCTGAACTTGTCCAGCTCATATCTTTTGCTATGAATCTTCAAATGAGATGAAACCAATTCCATTAGAACTCTATAAAAATCTAGTTTCTAGAAAGTCATGGCTTGCACCATGGAAATCCTTAGAACACCCTAAGAGCTCCAATTAAGGCCAAATGCACATTTATTTGTGGATGGCTCAAATGAGCTTTGCTGCAAATGAAATTTGGCCAAGTCTCTGTTTAGGTTGTATACAAATCACAGTAACAATGTCAGTCATTGGGCCTGTCTAGCAGTACTTGTAATCTTAATAATATTAACTCCAAATTCATATGCATCTAAATTGACATATACATGTATTTGGCTCATGTAGTCACTAAGGTTGAGGAGGAACCAGAAGTTTTAGACTTCATAACTCCGGGGGAACAGCTAGCCTACGACCAACATCAGCAAGGCAAGCTCCAGTTTGCAATAGCCTTTTTATAAACTTTATTATTTTGAGAACTTACATTGAGTATCCACTTTACTAATGCATTAGAGTCTTGTTTGAAAACCCAAATGCAAAACCAAGAAACCCCTGGGTTTGGGCTAAGGTTTTAAACCTCGAGTAGCCACAGCAATGCTAAGATAGTGTAGGATTCGGTACAAGTCGAGTAGTTGGAACTGCTCGCGAGAATAGGCTAGAGGCACACAACTCGGTTAGATATAGAAAATGGAACACATGGCAAGAAAAATGAGACCGAGCAGAGAGTAAGCGCAGCAGAACATTGGGGCCTGGGTGCCATAGCTTGCTTGTGTTGATTGAGGACCGAGCCGTGTGCGGGCCTTCTGAACAAGCTAGAACAGTACCGAAGACCTAACGGATATATGGGAACCGGGAAACCGATGTAATTCGGGTAGCTAGGTGTTGAGGCATTGCTTGTCGTCCAGAGAGTAGGTTGAGAGCTTGAGGTGTAAATCGGCTGGCAGGACTGTCTTGCTCGGGACGATAGGACCGGTTCAACATTTGGCTGACGGATGCAAGGTGGTTGCGTACGATGTCTGTGATGGTTGTTGTAGGCAACATCGAGTACGAGCATACGTGACGGGTTATTCAGGTAACCCTGCAGGTGTAAATCGATTATAATCACCGTGCTTCGTGGTCAGTGAGTACCACTTGTTCACTGTACTGTAACGTAGAAAGAACAGGCTAGATTCGTGCACTACAGGAAACCCGATCATTTGTGACGGCTAGAATTATTTGCGATGGAACATCGTCGCAAATAAATTAAATTGCGACGGCTAACCCTAGGCCGTCGCAAATACAAGAGCCATCGCAAATAGTACCTTATTTGCGACGGCTACGACTGTAGCCGTCACAAATAGCATTTATTTGCGACACCCGGACCTGTGGCCGTCGTAAATTAAGCAACCGTCATAATTAAAAGCTTGTTTGCAATGGCCGATGGAAATGCCGTCGCAATTAAGGAAGCCGTCGCAAATGACCCAGATATAGTCGACCGGGCACCTCCCAGTTCACACAACTGCCGCCGCCCCGCGCCCGTCCGCCGCCGCCCGTCCATAGCCCGCCGCCTCTCGGTCGCCCGTCGCCGCGCACCGGCCGCCGCCCCGCGCCCGTCCGCCCGCGCACCGGCCACCGGCCGCCGCCCAGCGCCCGTCCGCCCGCGTCCACCGCCCAGCGCGCCGCCGCCCGGCTCTCGCCGCCCGTCGTGCACACTGCCTCCTGCAGCCTCCCGTTGCGCCCGCCGCCGTCGCCTCCCTGCTCCGGCTCCGGCGCCCAGCCACCCGCGCCTCCCTGCTCCGGTGCCCGACCGCCCCCTGCATCCCGGCTCCCGTGCCCGGCCGCCCCCGCCTCCCGCCTCTGACGCCCGGCGCCTCTCGGTAACATATGTTCATGCATTTTTTTTAATTTTTTTCTTGTTGTTAGTTAGATTTAGTTAGAGTAGACTTAATTGAAAATTTTTTAGAGTATTTTGTAATTAATTTGGCAATTAAATTGTTTTTGTAGTTAGTTTATAGTTTTGTAGTTGTAGTTTAAGTTGGCAATTAACTAGAGTGTTTATAGTTTAAGTTGGTAAATTAGTTTGATTTGCGGCAAAAGGTGGCGCAGTGGGCCGGTCGTCCCTAGTGCCCCGCCGTGCCGCCTTCCGCCGCGCGCGCCTCCAGCCACACGCGCCTCCTCCCTCCCGTCGGCCCCACCTCCCGCCACCGCGCCCCGCTTCCATTTCCTTTGCTTGCGCCCGCCCCCTCCCCCCGCTCTAATTTATATTTTGACAACGTTATGTAAAATATCAAATAACTTTATATTGACTTATTGATTAGTTGTTGATTTGTTGTTAAATTTGTAGTTTCATTAGTTTAATTTGTCAATTTAAATAGTTGTTAAATTAGTTTCAGCAATGGAATAACTAGTTGTTCAAATCGTTTAATTAGTTGATTTCTTGTTTAATTTGTAGTTTTATATATTAATTATTTGATTAGTAGCGTAATTGTTTAAATATTACTTTGATTGATGAAGTGCTAAATTATTATATAAATAGTCGGGCCGGCCCAGCGTGGCACAAGCTATTTAGGATCTGGCTCGACACGGTCCATTTAGGGCCCGACCCAACACTACAGGAAACATGATGATTTGCGATGGCTAGGATTATTTGCGACAGCTTACCGTCGTGAATAAATTAAGGAGGGACGGCTTACCCACCACCCCTCCCACCACTGCGCCCCCTCCCCTGCCTCCCGCCGCGCCCGCCTCCCGTCGCCGCCGCGCCCGCCTCCCGCCATCGCCGCGCTGCCTTCCGCCGCACGCGCCTCACGCCACACGCGCCTCCCGCCTCTCGCCTCCTCCCTCCCACCGCCCCCGCCTCCCATCTCCCACTGCCGCGGCCTGCCGCCCCTGCCTCCCGCCACCACGCCCCGCCTCCCGCCTCCTGCCGCGCCCGCCTCCCGTCACAAGTAAAATAAATTGTGACGGCCAAAGAAAAAGCCGTCGCAAGTAAAATAAATTGCGACGGCCAACCCTAAATGGGATATACCCGGCCCCGACTCAGACACCCCGAGGCCGCTCATGACTACGCGGCGGCGGCCCCGGTGAGCGGTAACCATCACAAATAAAGTTTTCAAGCCATAATTGGCGACGGTAACCATCGTTCGTCCCCAATATGTCATTATTTACGACAAGCTACCGCGCGTGGATGGCAGGCCCTGACGGGTGGTTTTATCCCGGTCATTCCTCCTCTTTCGTTATTTCCTCGCCTCCTCCCTCGTTGTTGGAAAGTTGACCCCAAAGCTTGAAGAACTGCACCATTTTTGAGGGGTGCGGTGTAAAACAAGCGAGGTTATGCTGCCAAAATTTTGTTGGGATTTAGGTATTGTGTCTCGTCGGAAGCAGGATAAATCATGCATATATTAACGATAATTTCTTCGGCTTTAAACTGCAGAGTCAAACATGGGTGAAGACCGTAGTTGGATGTATACTGGCTGGAAGAGTAGAACTGGTGGTCACTCGGATGAGTGGTACATCAAGTTAGATAAATTCTTGGATCGAGCATTTTCATTGTCAACTGATGATAAAGTGCGGTGCCCATGTACGAAATGTCGGAACACCAAGTTTTTGAGCAGATTGGAACTATCGTTTCACTTATGTCGAAACGGTTTCACGCCAAGTTATGAGGTGTGGACCTTCCACGGCTAGACTAAACCTCGAGACATAGTAGAAGTGGATGAGGATGGTGATATAACGGGGGTTGATTGGATGGATGAGATGCTAGAAGCTCTGGAAGTGGACGATCCTCTTACAAAGGAGGCAAACGATTTCTTCGGGGAGCTCAAGAAATCACAACAGCCGTTGCATGAACACATGGATATGACCGTCCTTGCTTTTTTTACCAGATTTATGGCAATTAAGTCTAAGTATTTTTTTCTATCAACTGGTACAATGATATCATGAAAATGATATGCGATATCCTTCCACAACCTCACAAAGCGCCTAAAGATATATATCAGTCGAAGATCCGGATATCCGATCTTGGTATGAATTATGAGAAAATCGATGTGTGCTCAGACAACTGCATGCTATTCTGGAAAGAGCACGCCAACGAGAACATGTGCTTGAAATGTGGTAAACCGAGGTACGTCGAAGTTGTTAATGACGATGGTGATAATGTGATGACAGATGTCACACATAAGCAGCTTCGTTACTTACCTGTGACACCTCGGTTGAAGCGGTTGTTTCTTTCAAAAAGAACTGCTAGACACATGAGATGGCACAAAGAAGGTAAACGTGAGAACAAAGAATTCTTGATGCATCGGTCCGACGGTGATGCATGGAAGGCGCTAGACCGTTTCGATCCAGAATTTTCTCGTGATGCGAGAAATGTTCGCATCGGATTAGCGACAAACAGTTTCTCACCGTTCAGTACAAATGCCACGCCATACTCTTGTTGGCCCGTCTTTGTCATTCCCTACAACCTGCCACCGGCTTTGTGTATGAAGAACGAGTTCATGTTCCTCAGCCTCATTGTACCTGGACCTGATCATCCTGGGTCACGTCTCAACGTGATGTTGAAACCGCTGATCAAAGAATTGAAAGAGTTATGGACAGGAGTCGAAGCGTACGACAGTTACAAGAAGCAGAAATTCAACCTTCGAGCTGCTTATTTGTGGTCCGTCCATGATTTGCCGGCATACGACATGTTTTCCTGATGGAGCACTCACGGTCGTTTGACGTGTCTGATATGTGCTTCGGACACGGATTGCTTTCGACTAACTCATGGAGGCAAGATATCTTACTTCGATTGTCACAGACGTTGGTTGCCTTCGAATCACATATTTAGGCAACAGAGGCATGTCTTTAGAAAGAACACCGTTGTCACTAAAGGATCACCAAAACGTCTCAACGGGTCAGAAATTTCTGATATGTTGGACAAACTGGTGCCAGATGAAGGTCGTCCTGGATATTTTGTAGGTTATGGCATGAAACACAATTGGACTCACATATGTGGACTTTGGGAGCTACCGTATGTGAAGTCGTTGATTCTAATACACAACATTGATGTGATGCATCAGGAGCGTAACATGAGCGAAAGTATCATAAGCACATGCATGGATATGTTGTGGCGGACCGGAATCCGCTCATCCAGGATCGCAGAGGGTGGTGCCGCGCGATGCTACACCCGACAGCACACGTCATAAGAACACATTATATTATATGGGAAAAACAAACTGAATGTACAAAGTAGTACACTTCTCAGTTACAAACTAGGGTCTTTATTACACAGCGGAAGTTTCTTTTATACAACTCACGCCCTCCTATCTAACAAAAGTCGGTTGCCCAGCCCTAGGGCAACCCACACTAGCTGCACTCCTCAGCTCAGCGCGGCGTGTACGGCTCCCACTCAGCCGTGGTCCCCGACGGAGGGTAACCCTCACCGTGGACTCGTACTCCGAGTCTGTGGGTGGCTCCTCACCTGAAAAACACTTAAGCAGCAACCGTGAGCACGATGGCTCAACAAGGCTTAACCGACTCACCTAAGCATGAAACTCTACATGAGGGGTACAATGACATAGGGTAGTAATATTGCAGCAAATGGACACGCCTACAAGTTCATCCTTAATTCATCTTTTAGCAACAAGTTAACAGTTCGGAAATCTGAAATTTAGTAAGCAATATTTGGTGGCACACATGTAGCAATACAATTATATCATAGCAGCAAGATTGAATCATAACATTTCATACATTAGTCTACGTTACAACGCAGTGAACAAGCGGTACTCGTCACCGCGAGGGACGGCGAATCGACTCGATGTACACCTGCAGGGAAAACCCAAAGAGCACGTCACGTACGCCCACCCGTGGAGCTGCACAGCACGCTCACTCGATGTCGTACGGAACAACTTTTCACCCAACATCCCAAACGTCGAACCGGTCGCACCGAAACGAGCAGGAGGTTCCCCACACGGAGCATCTCTCTATGCCCGTTGGCAGATTTCCACCTTGCTGCCCTCAACCTACACCTATAAATCGGTGTGCTATGCCTCGACGCCCGGAGGTTTAGGCTACATCGGTTTATCGGGGCCCATATATCCGATATGCCTTCGGTACGTTCAATACTTGTTCAGCAGGGCCGCACACGGATCGGTCCTCAATCGACACGGATAGGGCTGCGCACACAAGACTTTCTCTTGCTACGCCCTAGCCCCTGCCTAGTCTCATTTTCATTACTAAAGTGATCTCACATCACTCAACCGAACCTGTGTGTCCCAAGCCTATCTCGCGAGTAGATTTCCAACTACTCGACTTGTACCGAAGTCCTATGAATCATTAAGCATAGCCTGTCTACTCGAGGTCCTTGACACTACCCTCACTCTTTTAGGAACCTTGGGTTATGCAAGTGGGGCTTCATTCATCCTATACCTAATGCACATACATACTTCATATGACACATGTAAACAAAGTAAAACTTTATAAAAAGGTTAATGCAAACCGGGGCTTGCCTTGTTGCTGCTGGTCAGGGGTTAAGTCTTCGTCCGGAAGAAGGAAGTCCAGCACTTCCGGAGTCTCTTCTTCAGTGACTACACGTTTATGAAATACTACATGTTAATTAATATGCATACAAGTTATTGTAAGGTTACTGTTATTAGTCCTAATAACCAGTCTCTAACACCTGGAACTCTGTTCAAGAATTTAAAGATGAACTGGGTGTGGGTGGCTTGGGCCTAGACCTAAGTACATGGTTAAGTGCTAAGTGGTTCCCTCACCCCCCTTTTCCATATTAATCCCTCAAGTGGTTAAACAGGACAGGGGTGATCCGGAGCTCTAATGGAGCTGAGAAGTTTTGTGTGAGTTCCTTGTCACAAGGACACCATCTGGACCAAATATTAGCACTTTTCACTGAGTGGTTTGCTCGGAATAATTCTCTTAGCAATTAAGCAAAGAAGGATTAATTTTGAGGTAATACCCCTGTTCATGCCCAACTTAGTGAACTAAAATTTCAATTATAGCTCATAGAGTTTGCATGAATTTTCCTAACATTTTTGGAGTTAATATTTGCCCAGAACTGAATTTCCAAGTTTTGGAAATTCTCTGAAAATGTTTCTGTATTCAAATGAACACAGCACCTTCCAAATTGGATTGCTCTGACCAAATCAACCCCAAATGGTCTGAAACTTTTACAGGGGTTTACTAATGTCCTAAAGAACCTTCTGGCAAAATTTGGGGATTTTTGGATGAACCAAACTCCCCCTAAAATTCTTTTGCTGAAAAGCTTCAAAGAATTTTCCAGAATTAATTAATGGGTTTCGTACAAATTGGTTTATATATATGGACAGAGCTAGGCAAGATGAATCCAACCCAATTTGAATCACTAAATTTGGAGCTTCCTAGCGAAAGTTATGGAGCTCTAAAGTTTGAGGAATTTCTGGAATTCGAATTAACCGGGAAAAGTTCAAATTTCTGACAGCGGGCCCGGCTCCCACGTGTCATCACCTCGGCTGCGCCACACGGGGCCACAGGATTGTTTTCCGCGTGTTCACAGCCGATCCGGTGCAACAGAAAATCCTCATCCTGTGCCATGGGGGACTGACGAGCGGGCCCGTCGGCTCGTCTTCTTCCTCGCGCCCGCCCTTTTTCCCGCGCCGCCCCCTCACCGGCACACTTCTGAAGCTCGCCGGACTTGGTCTCCCGACCGCCTCCCGGCCGGAAACTCGCCGCCTGGGCTTACTTTCGCGCGTTGAACACGCTGGTACCTCCTGCTTCGGCTGGCGATGGCCCTAACCTAGCCGGCGACGGTGCTGCGGCTCGACAACCCTTCGATCACGTCGCCCGGACAGTTTAGCCCGCCAAAACATCGGTGGATCGGCGCTATAGCACCAGTGGGTGCTAGGGAAGCTCGTCATGGTGGTGAGACTGCCCGGAGAGGTCTCTATCCTAGGTCTCATCGTGAGCCCGACCTTTCCCGCCATAATCGCGGCTGGAAAACCGGGAAATACGCCGGCTACAGCCAAAATTAAGCTAGGGTTGTGAAGCAAACTTGGGCGCCATCAAGTCTAGCTCCTGTGTGTGCAGTTTGATAAACTCTAAGCAATCATACGTCGGGAATTTGTGGGTTTCTTACCCGAGGGTAGTTCTGCACCGGTTGTAAATGTTTTGCGAAATTCGCCGGCGATGATCGGTCACTGGTTCTAGGCTTTGGGGTCGACCAGCGTGAAGCCTAGGCGCGTCCAAAACTGCTCCTTCTTGGTCATGGCAAGTCTTCTGCCGAGCTGCCCCCGGGAGCACCTTTGCTCGGTTCTTCCCGGCGGCCACGGAAACATTGTTTTGCTCGGTTTGTAGTGGCTCAACTCGACCGGAAATGATGCGGGGAGTGCGTGGGAGGTCTGGGAATTCTGGTTTGCTGCGCTGCCGATGCTTTCGCGCGAGCTGCGATCGCTCCGAGCGAGTTTTTGCGATGGCGGCGACGTCTCGGTTCTCTGGCGATGAGAGGAAAGGGACCGGCATCTCTCGGTGCCGTGGCTCGCTGAGCGTGGCTGGGAGTTAAGGCACCCCCACGAGGAGCTCGCCAGCGCATGAAATCCAGCAGGAGGTGGCGTCCGGTTCCCCCCCCCCCCCCCCCCCCCCGCGGTGTCGCTCGGTGCTTCTCCCGGTGGAGTGCAACCGGATCACATTGCTTAGGGATTAAGCCACTAAGTCCTATGACATGTGGGCCCCACTGGCCAGTGCTCTACCAGTTCTCAAAAGATCTCCAAAACTTGATCAATGATGAATTCAAATGTTGGAAATCTCAATCTGAGCTAAATTGGTATGGTTTGGCAAATCTCCCTCGAATTCAAATGTATACTTGAATTCTTGGCATATTTGGATCCTTTTTGGAAAAATGGGTAGCAAATCTTTTCAAAAATTATTGAAACTTTGTCTCCCCACTAAATTGAACCCAAGGAATCCAATTATGCCCTTTGCTCCTTGTTTTAGCTGCTGCAATCATGAATTTGAATGCAACAGTTCAAAATTTCCCTCCCATGTGTGATCATATGTGTAGAATTTTCCCATGTTGTGAAAGTGTAAGTTTCCCTTCTAACCACTCCTTTGATGGAGGTTACTTGCTCTTCACACTTTTTCACCATCTATCCTCAACAAGAACTGTGGTGTTGTGAGGTGATAAAAAGTTTTTGCAAGTCCCTTTTCCCGGGCTTTTACATCCCTCCCCCCTTAAAAGAATCTCGTCCCGAGATTATAAAAGAAGAGATAGCGATGTAATAGGGACTTACTCGTGTTGAGAAGCCATGAACTCCGGGTAATTTGAGCGAAGGAATTCCTCACTCTCCCATGTCGCTTCTTTGGCGGTGTGGTTGCTCCAGAGTATTTTGTAGAACCACAACGTTCTGCTACGCGTGGTTCGGGCTTTCTCATCAAGAATTCCCACCGAATACTCCTCATATGTTAAATCCGGTTTCAGCTCGCCGATGTCTTCGGTGGGAACAGAAGTTGTATGCTTCAAGCATTTTCGCAGTTGCGAAATATGGAAAACATCATGGACACCAGCAAGGGATGCCGGTAGCTCCAGTCTATACGCTGCTGGTCCACACTTCTCGGTGATAGCATAGGGTCCAATGAAACGGGGAGCGAGCTTCCCCTTGACACCGAACCGGTGCACGCCCTTCATCGGAGACACGCGAGGTACACGTGTTCCCCAACGTCAAAGTGCAATGGTCTACGCCTCTTATCAGCGTAGCTCTTTTGTCGGGATTGAGCGGCCTTCAAGTTAGCTTGAATCACCCGAACGCGCTCTTCGGCGTCGCTCACCACATCAACCCCGAATGTGACCCTTTCACCGGACTCGCACCAATTTAATGGGGTGCGGCATTTGCGACCGTAGAGAGTTTCGTAGGGTGCCATCTTGATACTCGCCTGATAACCGTTGTTGTACGAGAATTCCGCCAATGGTAGGTGATCATCCCAGTTCCTACCATGGTGGATGGAACATGCTCTCAACATGTCCTCCTGAGCTTGATTCACCCTCTCTGTCTGGCCATCTGTCCGAGGGTGATAGGCGGAGCTCCTGATCAACTTAGTACCCAATGCAGCGTGTAGCTGCTCCCAAAAGCGAGATACAAATAATGCACCTCGATCTGAGATAATGGTCTTGGGTACCCCCGTATAGGCATAGAATCTTCGTTTTGTATAGCTCCGCATATTTGCCGGCATTGTAACGTGTATTCACCGGAATGAAGTGAGCCGTCTTGGTTAACCGATCAACGATTACCCATATGGAATCATGCTTGTTGGATGTTAGGGGTAATCCCACAATGAAGTCCATGCTCACATCTTCCCATTTCCATGCCGGGATCTTCAGGGGTTGCAACAGCCCTGATTTCTTCATGTGATCAGCCTTCACTCGTCGGCACGTATCACACTCGGATATGTACTTCGCTACTTCCCGCTTCATCCGTGTCCACCAAAATTTCTTTTTCAAATCTTGGTACATCTTGTTGCTGCCCGGATGAATGGAGTACTTGGACAAGTGAGCTTCATCGAGGATCTTCTTCCTCAACTCCATATCTCGGGGTACGACTATGCGATCATTAAACCATAGCATCCCCTCCTCATCTTTCTGGAAACATTTGATCTCTCCATTGTCTATCCGTCTCCAGAGATGTGCCATGCTATTGTCGTCTTTCTGATCTGCAATGATGTCCTCCCTAATCGTAGGGATGAGGGCAAGGTTGTACAGCGATCCATAAGGAACCAAGTATAAACTTGGCTCTTCCTCCTCCACCGGGGTAATGGTGAGGTGATGAACATGTGATTTCTGACTCAGCGCGTCGGCAACCACATTCGCCTTGCCCGGGTGGTAATGAATCTCAATTTCATAATCTTTGATCAGCTCTAACCACCTCCTTTGCCTCATGTTCAGCTCCTTCTGGGTGAAAATATATTTCAAGCTCTTGTGGTCAGTGTAGAGATGCACCAGATTCCCCAGGAGATAGTGCCTCCACATTTTCAGCGCCAACACCACGGCAGCAAGCTCAAGATCATGAGTCGGATAATGCTGCTCATGGTTCCGAAGTTGGCGTGAGCCATATGCGACCACACGTCCTTCCTGCATCAACACGCAGCCAAGCCCAATACCGGACGCGTCACAATACACGTCGAAGGCCTTTGTTGTATCCGGCTGAGCTAAGACCGGGGCTGTTGTGAGATGCTTCACTAATGCTTGGAATGCTCCTTCACACGCCGTGTTCCAAACATACTTCGTCCCTTTCTTCAGCAATTCTGTCATCGGCTTAGCGAGCTTGGAGAAGCTTGGAATGAATCTCCGATAATATACCGCTAACCCGAGGAAGCTTCTGACTTTATGGACTGAAGTGGGAGCTTTCCATTTCAGCACTTGCTCTATTTTGCTTGGGTCAACCGCAATGCCTTCAGCTGAGATGATATGTCCCAAGAATGGCACTTGGCTGATCCAAAACTCGCATTTACTGAATTTGGCGTAGAGCTTGTGGTCTCGCAATCTTTGAAGAACGATTCGCAAGTGTTCGGCATGTTCGGCTTCTGTCTTGGAGTAAACCAAGATATCGTCGATGAACACTACCACGAACTTGTCCAGCTCCGGCATGAACACCGAGTTCATGAGATACATGAAATGGGCTGGAGCATTTGTGAGACCAAAGGACATGACGAGATATTCATATAATCCATATCTCGTCGAGAAGGCCGTCTTCGGGATATCCTCCGCCCGGATCTTTATCTGGTGATATCCAGAGCGAAGGTCCATCTTTGAGAACACACTTGCCCCCACAAGTTGATCAAACAAAATGTCAATACGGGGCAGTGAGTACTTATTCTTGATGGTGACGGCGTTGAGCGGCCGGTAATCCACACACAGCTTCAAGGTTTCATCTTTCTTCTTCACGAACAGCGCTGAGCATCCCCAAGGCGAGGAACTCGGCCTAATGAAACCCTTGCTCAACAGACCATTGAGCTGTTCTTTCAATTCAGCCAGCTCATTTGGAGCCATTTTGTATGGTCTCCGTGATATGGGCGTAGTCCCGGGTGCAAGTTCAATCTTGAACTCGACATCCCGCTCAGGTGGCATGCCCGGAAGATCCTCCGGAAACACGTCGGGGTACTCCCGGACTAACGGGATGTCTTCTAACTTGAGAGCTTCAGCATTATTAATTGCTAACACCTCCCGGACTGGCGTGTCTAACACCATGGAATGCGGACGGTGGAAGGGAGAGTTTAAATGAACCGTCCGTGTCCGAGTCTCTAGGACAGCGCCATGGTATTGTAGCCATGACATCCCTAAGATTGCATCAATCTTCTGTCCCATAAGGATTATCAAGGTGGTGGGATATAGTTTCCCACCTAAGCACAGAGGTGCCTTTGGAATCATCATATTAGCTGAAATCTTCCCTCCCGGTGAGCAAATCATATAAGTGCAGTCGGTTGGGAAGACTTGCATTTGATGCTTAGCCACATAAGATGCACTTATAAAGCTGTGGGTTGCACCAGAATCAAACAATATGACGATGGTTTGATGGTTGAGAGTAAACGTACCCGCCAGCACGTTGTCTCCCTCTGGGGCGTCCTCACTGTCGAGGTTGCGGACACCCCCAGTCCGTTGACCAACCTTCTTCACCGGAGGTCGACCTCGAGCACCGCCTTGGAACTGGGCTTGCCCGCTGCTCTGCTGCCCCTGGGGACAGTCCTTCGCGAAGTGGCCCGCCTGGCCACACGTGAAGCAGATGAAACGGGGCGGTCCCCCGCTGATCGGTGGACGGAATCCCGGGGCGCGTTGTGGCGGTGGAAATGCCCGGGGTACCGTCTGCTGCTGCTGTTGCTGTCTTGGTGGTGGCATCGGCGGACGGAACGGGGGTGCTTGGAACGAACGTCCCCCGAACTGTTGAGGTCGCGCCGGTGGACGCCACTGCTGCCCGGATGGTGTCCGATACACCATACGGTACTTCTGAGGCGCGCCACCACTGCTGCTAGGTGGAGCGCTGCGCTTCCTCTGCTCAGCTGCCAACTCCCGCTGAGCATCCTCTTGCATGATCGCGGCATTGACTAAGTCGTTGAATGTGCCGCGATTCCACTGAACGAGGTGCGTCTTCATTTCGGGGTGTAACCCCCGATAGAAATGCTCCCTCTTCTTCTCCTCCGTGGAGATATAGTCTGACACATACTGCGCCAGATGGTTGAAGGCATGTCGTGGGCACTCCTCCCGCCCTGCTTCAGCTCCAAGAATTCTTGGAACTTCCTCTTCATGATTCCGGGAGGAATGTGGTAGGCGCAGAACGCCTCCCAGAACTCTTGCCATTCCACGGCATGGCCAGCCGGACGTGAGGCGACATAGTTCGCCCACCACGCACCAGCGGCACCGTGGAGCTGCTGTGCTGCGAACAGGGTCTTCTGCCGCTCCGTACACTGGAGCAGCCCAAACTTGGACTCGATAGTCCGCAGCCAGTTGTCCGCCTCCAGTGGTTCTTCGGCTTCGGTGAACACTGGAGGGTGCGTACTCATGAAATCCGAGTACGACACTTCACGGGGCTCACGAGGCCCTCGCTCTTGACGTCCCCCCGCCTGGGACGTATTCTGCACGATCGTGTGGAGCAGGTCGGTCTGCTCCTCATGACCTCCCACCAGTGCCGCTATCACATCCGCTAGAGTAAGCGGAGGCGGCGGTGGTGGCTGCTGCTGCAGGGTGCATTCGTAGGCCGGTGGCTGGGAGTCATCGCCTCCCCGTTGGCTAGAGCCACCAACCTCGTGTGTGGTCCTCGTACTAACCATCTGCAACCACACGACAATAATCATCAGTCCCGCAACATTTTGCATGCAGTCCAAAGAAAATAGGCGTAAAACATAATAAAAATAATTCATGCGATACATCTCGTATGTAGATAATGTAATAACTTTGCACAAGCTACACCATTACCAGACCAAACACAAGCTAGTTTAATCCAACTTGATGAACCTCCTCTTTGGAAGCTCACCATAACTAGGTTTGGTCACTACGAGATATTACTATCGCTGTGTCATCACGTATACCACCCTTGGGGTACCACACCCTCTCCGATGAGTTCAACTGTCATTCTTCTGTCAGAATGACCAGTTTCTACCTACTCCAAATTTTGATCTGGTTCTGGGCATTTTCATGACTCAATCTGAATACCAAAGTTGAAGTTAACTTCAGTATCTTTCCAGCGAGTACTCATTTGCCCTCAGATCAGCTATGGTTAAAAAGTTATGCTAATTCAAAGTCAGCAGACTTTCTGGAAGAATTTTAACAGCACCTCCCTTGGAAGTGGCTGTTTTCATCCCTGGTTTCCACTGAAATCTGTGCTGAAACTTCAGAAACTTTGAATTGCAAAGATGTCACCCATCTTCTACTCTTTCTAAGGATGTATTATATGACAATTTTAGATTTTTCTACTGAGAGTTATGTTCGAAAAACAGAACAGTCCAGAGAATGTTTAACTCTGTCCTGGTTCTGGACAGTTTACATTCCTCTGGGATTTAAGCCATCTTAAGGTGTGTTTCAGCTCTGGAAGTCTACAACAAAGTTGTACAGTACTCAATTACCTTCCCAGAACTATATGCCACACCTTCCCGGCTAAAAGACCTGTGAGTTGTGCTCTGTTGAAGTTCAGCAACCTTGCAGCCCGAAACAGAGCACTCTGTTTTTCATCCCTTTGGCTATCCTGCTCCACTATCCCATTCTTATACCCAACCAGGGTCCTAAATATTGAACCTATAGATTTTAATTCCATGTTATCATTATTTTCATGCATATGCCTACAAAATCTTGGTACTACGTTCCTCACAACAGAAAATCCTAACCGGATTATACCGGCATATACGTCTCAAGTGTGGCACTAAACGGTCTCTCGCACACGTTTACTACACGGATACTTACGTGGTTAGTACCTGCAGAAGACCACACAATAATGGTGCACTCAAAGGTTGTTCATTTCAGGCAGTTCCATATTTAAAAGTAAATACAAACGCCTGTATCATTGTCATACGACCGTCCTTGAGCTAAGTCACGTCTCAAGGCACGTGATCGTGTTTCAACACCACACGACGGGGAACCCGAGTAGGTCATGAACAGGTCGTCACGGTTGGGAATGTTATCAACCCAACAGATACCACCTACTGCCCTGCAGGGCACGCCGATGGCAAGCGCTGCGTATGTCCTCCTGGGCTATTTCCAGACGAACACACTCTCGCGTTACTGACCACGCGATGGGGTCTCCACTTACTTGCCTAATGCACGCTAGGGATCAGCGTTTCATATGAACTCAGGAACATGAAGAGTCCAAGAGTTTCATATTGACGTCTCACACCAAGCTGTGAGACCTATCCCTGAACCACGTTCCTCGTCAGGGAGAGCTAACCGAAATTGAACCGCTTTCGGTGGCGTTCCTTACCCTACTTACCAGAGCGTAGGTGCGTCATTATGTAATTAAAATTCAGAATTATAACACATAGGTTAGTCTTTGCCACTTTAAGTAACTATGCTAATATAGTCCTTACTTGGGCAACTACCGAATCCTCACCGTAACCTAAGTTTTCCCATAATGTAGTCCTTAAGTACTGTGCTATCCCCACTGCAGCTCTGATACCAGGCTGTGGCGGACCGGAATCCGCTCATCCAGGATCGCAGAGGGTGGTGCCGCGCGATGCGACACCCGACAGCACACGTCATAAGAACACATTATATTACATGGGAAAAACAAACTGAATGTACAAAGTAGTACACTTCTCAGTTACAAACTAGGGTCTTTATTACACAGCGGAAGTTTCTTTTATACAACTCACGCCCGCCTATCTAGCAAAAGTCGGTTGCCCAGCCCTAGGGAAACCCACACTAGCTGCACTCCTCAGCTCAGCGCGGCGTGTACGGCTCCCACTCAGCCGTGGTCCCCGACGGAGGGTAACCCTCACCGGTGGACTCGTACTCCGAGTCCGTGGGTGGCTCCTCACCTGAAAAACACTTAAGCAGCAACCGTGAGCACGATGGCTCAACAAGGCTTAACCGACTCACCTAAGCATGAAACTCTACATGAGCGGTACAATGACATAGGGTAGTAATATTGCAGCAAATGGACACGCCTACAAGTTCATCCTTAATTCATCTTTTAGCAACAAGTTAACAGTTCGAAAATCTGAAATTTAGTAAGCAATATTTGGTGGCACATATGTAGCAATACAATTATATCATAGCAGAAAGATTGAATCATAACATTTCATACATTAGTCTACGTTACAACGCAGTGAACAAGCGGTACTCGTCACCGCGAAGGACGGCGAATCGACTCGATGTACACCTGCAGGGAAAACCCAAAGAGCACGTCATGTACGCCCACCCGTGGAGCTGCACAGCACGCTCACTCGATGTCGTACGGAACAACCTTTCACCCAACAGCCCAAACGTCGAACCGGTCGCACCGAAATGAGCAGGAGGTTCCCCACACGGAGCATCTCTCTATGCCCGTTGGCAGATTTCCACCTTGCTGCCCTTAACCTACACCTATAAATCGGTGTGCTATGCCTCGACGCCCGGAGGTTTAGGCTACATCGGTTTATCGGGGCCCATATATCCGATATGCCTTCGGTATGTTCAATACTTGTTCAGCAGGGCCGCACACGGATCGGTCCTCAATCGACACGGACAGGGCTGCGCACACAAGACTTCCTCTTGCTAAGCCCTAGCCCCTGCCTAGTCTCATTTTCATTACTAAAGTGATCTCACATCACTCAACCGAACCCGTGTGTCCCAAGCCTATCTCGCGAGTAGATTTCCAACTACTCGACTTGTACCGAAGTCCTATGAATCATTAAGCATAGCCTGTCTACTCGAGGTCCTTGACACTACCCTCACTCTTTTAGGAACCTTGGGTTATGCAAGTGGGGCTTCATTCATCCTATACCTAATGCACATACATACTTCATATGACACATGTAAACAAAGTAAAACTTTATAAAAAGGTTAATGCAAACCGGGGCTTGCCTTGTTGCTGCTGGTCAGGGGTTAAGTCTTCGTCCGGAAGAAGGAAGTCCAACACTTCCGGAGTCTCTTCTTCAGTGACTACACGTTTATGAAATACTACATATTAATTAATATGCATACAAGTTATTGTAAGGTTACTGTTATTAGTCCTAATAACCAGTCTCTAACACCTGGAACTCTGTTTAAGAATTTAAAGATGAACTGGGTGTGGGTGGCTTGGGCCTGGACCTAAGTACATGGTTAAGTGCTAAGTGGTTCCCCCCCCCCCCTTTTCCATATTAATCCCTCAAGTGGTTAAACAGGACAGGGGTGATCCAGAGCTCTAATGGAGCTGAGAATTTTTGTGTGAGTTCTTTGTCACAAGGACACCCTCTGGACCAAATATTAGCACTTTTCACTGAGTGGTTTGCTCAGAATAATTCTCTTAGCAATTAAGCAAAGAAGGATTAATTTTGAGGTAATACCCCTGTTCATGCCCAACTTAGTGAATTACAATTTCAATTATAGCTCATAGAGTTTGCATGAATGTTCCTAACATTTTTGGAGTTAAGATTTGCCCAGAACTGAATTTCCAAGTTTTGGAAATTCTCTGAAAATGTTCTGTATTCAAATGAACACAGCACCTTCCAAATTGAATTGCTCTGACCAAATCAACCCCAAATGGTCTGAAACTTTTACAGGGGTTTACTAATGTCCTAAAGAACCTTCTGGCAAAATTTGGGGATTTTTGGATGAACCAAACTCCCCCTAAAATTCTTTTGCTGAAAAGCTTTAAAGAATTTTCCAGAATTTATTAATGGGTTTCATACAAATTGGGTTGTATATCTGGACAGAGCTAGGCAAGATGAATCCAACCCAATTTGAATCGCTAAATTTGGAGCTTCCTAGCGAAAGTTATGGAGCTCTAAAGTTTGAGGAATTTCTGGAATTCGAATTAACCGGGAAAAGTTCAAATTTCTAACAGCGGGCCCGGCTCCCACGTGTCATCACCTCGGCTGCGCCACACGGGGCCACAGGATTGTTTTCCACGTGTTCACAGCCGATCCGGTGCAACAGAAAATCCTCATCCTGTGCCACGAGGGACTGACAAGCGGGCCCGGCCGGCTCGTCTTCTTCCTCGCGCCCGCCCTTTTTCCCGCACCGCCCCCTCGCCGGCACACTTCTGAAGCTCACCGGACTTGGTCTCCCGACCGCCTCCCGGCCGGAAACTCGCCGTCTGGGCTTACTTTCGCGCGTTGAACACGCTGGTACCGCCTGCTTCGGCCGGCGATGGCCCTAACCTAGCCGGCGACGGTGCTGCGGCTCGGCAACCCTTCGGTCACGTCGCCCGGACAGTTTAGCCCACCAAAACATCGGTGGATCGGCGCTATAGCACCAGTGGGTGCTAGGGAAGCTCGTCATGGTGGTGAGACTGCCCGGAGAGGGCTCTATCCTAGGTCTCATCGTGAGCCCGACCTTTCCCGCCATAATCGCGGCTGGAAAACCGGGAAATACGCCGGCTACAGCCAAAATTAAGCTAGGGTTGCGAAGCAAACTTGGGCGCCATCAAGTCTAGCTCCTGTGTGTGCAGTTTGATAAACTCTAAGCAATCATACGTCGGGAATTTGTGGGTTTCTTACCCGAGGGTAGTTCTGCACCGGTTGTAAATGTTTTGCGAAATTCGCCGGCGATGATTGGTCACTGGTTCTAGGCTTTGGGGTCGAGCAGCGTGGAGCCTAGGCGCATCCAAAACTGCTCCTTCTTGGTCGTGACAAGTCTTCTGCCGAGCTGCCCATGGGAGCACCTTTGCTCGGTTCTTCCCGGCGGCTACGGAAACGTTGTGTTGCTCGGTTTGTAGTGGCTCAACTCGACCGGAAATGATGCAGGGAGTGCGTGGGAGGTCTGGTAATTCTGGTTTGCTGCGCTGCCGATGCTTTCGCGCGAGCTGAGATCGCTCCGAGCGAGTTTTTGCGATGGCGGCGGCGTCTCGGTTCTCTGGCGATGAGAGGAAAGGGACCGGCGTCTCTCGGTGCCGTGGCTCGCTGAGCGTGGCTGGGAGTTAAGGCACCCCCACGAGGAGCTCGCCAGCGCATGAAATCCAGCAGGAGGTGGCGTCCGGTCCCCCCCCCCCCCCCCCCGCAGTGTCGCTCGGTGCTTCTCCCGGTGGAGTGCAACCCGATCACATTGCTTAGGGATTAAGCCACTAAGTCCTATGACATGTGGGCCCCACTGGCCAGTGCTCTACCACTTCTCAAAAGATCTCCAAAACTTGATCAATGATGAATTCAAATGTTGGAAATCTCAATCTGAGCTAAATTGGTATGGTTTGGCAAATCTCCCTCGAATTCAAATGTATACTTGAATTCTTGGCACATTTGGATCCTTTTTGGAAAAATGGGTAGCAAATCTTTTCAAAAATTATTGAAACTTTGTCTCCCCACTAAATTGAACCCAAGGAATCCAATTATGCCCTTTGCTCCTTGTTTTAGCTGCTGCAATCATGAATTTGAATGCAACAGTTCGAAATTTCCCTCCCATGTGTGATCATATGTGTAGAATTTTCCCATGTTGTGAAACTGTAAGTTTCCCTTCTAACCACTCCTTTGATGGAGGTTACTTGCTCTTCACACATTTTCACCATCTATCCTCAACAAGATCTGTGGTGTTATGAGGTGATAAAAAGTTTTTGCAAGTCCCTTTTCTTGGGCTTTTACATATGTCTGGCAAAACGAAAGACAATATAAAAGCTAGACTAGATTTGGCAGACATTTGTCACTGTCCAACTCTTGAAATATCTGAAATTGGTGGCAAGCCACGTGCTTCTTTCTGTCTGCAATCTAAAGAAAAGAAAGAAATCATGAAATGGTTGAAATCTTTGAAATTCCCAGATGGTTACGCAGCTAGCCTGAAACGAGCCGTGAATGTGAACACAGGAAACCTCACTGGGTTAAAGAGTCATGATTATCACATTATCATGGAAAGACTCTTACCTGTTATGTTTCGTGGCTATCTAGATGATGCAGTGTGGAAGGTTTTAGCCAAGCCCAGCTATTTCTATAGACAGCTTTGTGCTAAAGAAATCAAGACAGGGATGATGGATAAGTTAGAGAAGGAGATACCCATACTTTTATGTAAAATGGAAAAAAATTCCACCGGGTTTCTTCAATCCAATGCAACATCTAATTATCCATCTTCCATTCGAAGCTAAAGTTGGCGGTCATGTGCAATATAGGTGGATGTATCACATTAAAAGAGTGCTACGATATCTGAAACCAATGGTTGGCAACAGGGCAAGGGTGGAAGGGTGCATCACTGAAGCATATGCTCTTAAGGAAGTAGAATACTTTTCAAGTGTCTACTTTGCAGATGAACACAATGTCAACATTTCGGCTATGCGGTACAATGTGGACGAAGCCCCCCCTTTAAGTGACCTCTCCATTTTTTAAACGAGAGACACTATTGTTGGTAGCTACACGACCTATGTCCTACCCGAACGTGACAGGACTGCTGCTTTACTTTACATGTACGCAAATATAGAAGGCATGCAGGAATACTTTGAGTAAGTGTTTCTCCTACATTTATGTTAATCGACATATTTTGCTACACATGTATTGTAAAAACTGTTTTCTCATGTTCAGCGAGTTCCACAGACAATGTTGGCCACATAGGCATCAACCTACGTCCAAACAAGTTGAAGGAATGCGACAAGAAGAAATAAATGGAGGGCCGGGTTTCCTATCCTAGTTTCGAGATTATGTAATACTTTCTCGTCTTCTATATATTATAAGTTACTATTATTAAAGAAATTATTATTTTAACTTACGATCATGTTTGACAGTGCCACACTCACAATGTCCATAAAGATTTGCGGCAGCTATCTTATGGATTGGTGAATGTTCAATGCTATGGTTGATATGACGTAAATGGTTTTTGATTCCGTACAACTCATTTTGAAGCTCTTCGTCCTCCCGCGGCAACATCAAGTTCCGGTGTTGTGACGAGAGCAATTGACAGTCAAGGCAATGTAACCGATTATTATTGGATCATTAACAAAATCCTTGAATTTACTTTTACCGGAAATAAGACACTTCGAGTTGTCTTCTTTGACTGTGACTGGTTTGATAGCACTCATGAAACTCAAGAAAACCAATTCGGAATGGTGGAAGTCAAACATAAGGACCAACTACGAGGTTACGATACATTTGTTCTTGCACACCAAGTGGAGCAAGTGTATTATCTACCTTATCCATGCACAAAGCTCAGTGCTTGATGGGTGGTGTATAAGGTGAATCCTCGTGAGCGGTTATATACTCCTGGGGATGATGGTTACCATGATAGTGAAGACGTTGAAGAAGTGTACCAAGAAGAAGAGTTGCCAGGCACTTTTATTGTCAAGCCTGGGGAAGGACTCGATCAATTAGTAGGAGATGTTGAAGATGTACAGACAGATGACATTCAAAAACAAAAATTAAAACAGGTCACGATGGAAGATCGTTGGGCTGGTTTAAGGAGTAGGGCACATGATAATGATGTTGATGAATTTCAAAAGTGATTACAAGTAACGTTTTCTTTTAGATAGTAACATGAATTATGTATATCTTTTAGATGTTTAAGGAGGACACTTATTATCTATTAAAACAGGATGGCGTCAAAGAAGAGTAAGAAGATGGAGGCGACGAGGGGGTTCTTCCCTCTAGACCTGAGGACGCTTTCGCTGGTGCCTCGCCAACCGGGAGCAAACGCCCTCAGCTGTTGCGGTACGTTCGAAGCAGCTCTAGGGCTTCGTCACAACAGTCCACACAGGTAAATTTGAGTATTCTTTGATGAATTCTTCACATTCAATTTCTAATTAAACTTACTTATGAATCATTTGAATGTTGTAGTCCTCACCGACTGACTCAGTGGCTACGACACCAGTTGAGCATGGCTACCCTTCGGTGAGCCAGCCCTTGGCCAGCCAGCCCTTGGCTGACGAGCCTTCTATTCCAGAGACGCAGCCTTCTGTTCCTGAGCCTTCTGGGTCACCAGACGTGGTGCCCCAGCAGACGCGGAGGACGAGAATGACTCACTTTGTCAGTCCTCCTGCGGTCCCTTCACAGAGGATTGTGATTCGTCCGGTCGGAGACAGGTAATAAAATCATAGTGTTAAATTCTGGTTTCTTTTTGTTACTTAAGTAATGAATTAATAAATGTCTTGCAGCGCTTGGTACGACACATCTTTCACCGGTGAGAGACACCACAGAACGGTGAACGGTGTCCTCAGGTCCTTAGTGCGTTTGCACTATCCCAGGGTCATCGACGGGGTGCTTGCTACTTCTTGGGAGGATTACGCATGCGCCCATCACCAGGAGCACGGCAACGTTCAGGAGGCCGTATGGGCTGATTTTATGGTAAGTATGTTAAATAAAGTTCCTAAGTTTTTAACTCTGAAACTCTTTTAATGTACATCTCTTTCAATATTTATCACAAGAAAGGTATATTTTAGAGGACCCGGACGACCCTCGCATGTTGGAGGATGCGAGGAAAGTGTTTCATGTCAACGCTGCGAAGGCAGTTCGGCAAGCTTTGTCGGACGCTCGTATTCAAGTTATCAACGAGCACTTGAAGGCAAACTAGCACCACGTGCTACACTTCCGGTAGGAGAGCGAGAGGCACCTGAAGGAGGAAGAGTACGCGCAGGTACGTGGGGTGTAGTAAATATTTTTTCTGAGCATGGAGCAAATACATTAATGATATTTTTAACGACCTACAACTATGTGAAGGGCCACGTGAGCTGGTTGCAGGGTCGGTCCAATGCATACCGAGCCCTTTGTCGGTACTGGGCTAGCGATGAGTTCAAGGCTAAGTCCCATAGGGCTCGAGGGTGCAGAGGGGTTGAGGGGAAGCACAAACACGGTCAAGATAACCACTTGCATTTAGCTAAACGCATGGTAAGTGTATCTAACTTATGTTTATGTATTCATAATATATTGTTCGTACTAACACGTATTGACAGGAGCGCGAGACGGGGGTGCCGCCGACTCCTGCTGAGATCTGGAAGAGAGGTCACAGGGACCCTTCTCAGCCCCAGGGTTGCAGTCAGGCCGCAGCCGAGCGGTTGGTAAGTATAGAAATCATTCATAGTAAATATAACTATATGGATTGATGAACTTACACGATTTTCTTGGTTTTCAGGCTAGGTACGGGGAGGAGGCTAGGAGGATACACGGTGCAGATTTTGATCGGGAACATGAACCAATCGATCCTCAAGCCTCGTATGCAACCGGAGGTGGAAAAGCCCACGGAAGGTGAGTTCATAAGTCATTTTATCGTTTTCAATTCAAAATATTAAAGATATTTTAATTCCATATTACTGATTCTGTTTTTATAGGCTCGCCATATTCGACGGAGTTGTCGACTCGAGGGCGGCGAGACCTGCGAGAGGCAGCTCCACACACTCTTCATCGGTGGGCCCTAGTCGTCGTGTCTCGCAGGTGGAGACTCTCGCCCGTCAGGTCCAGGAGAGTCGCGAGCAGTTTCAGTCAGACCTGGAGGCGCAGAGGGCGGCGATGGAGGCCACCGTCTCCTACCAGCGAGCCTGCAGGGAGCAGATGCGACAGACGATGGAGATGCAGCGACAGACGATGACGGTAAGATAAAGTAATTTAAATTTAGCGCATTCTTAATAATATGTAATAATCTGCAACTTTTGCAACCACAGAGTTTCTTTCAAGGCTGCGATGTCCAGGGGTTGCACCTCCAGCTTCCTCCACTGCCACCGCCGATTCCACCGCCGGAACTGGAGCTACCGCCGCCGGTGCACGTTTTTCCGGGTGTTCAGGTAACAAAAAATGTTCTTACTTAGTCTTAATTCATAAAATTTAGTCTTACTTTCATGCCAAACAAATTGTAGTCTTACTTAGGTATTGTAGCCTTACTTAGTCTTACATAATCAAACATATAGCAAATCTAACTCAAATTAAATAAACTAAGTTCAATATGATCAATTCTAGCTTGTTTAATCAATTCTAGTCAAAAACGAAGTTCTAAACAAATTAATATGTTCAACAACTTCTATGTGTTGCAGGGATCGGCAACGGAGGCTCAAACTCCGTCGCCGTCTATACCGGCGCCTGGACTGACGCGCGGCGAGGATGTTGGCGGCTCTGGAGGAAGTGGACGCTAGCGGAGAGCCTCTCTTCCATATTTTTGTATTCTTGTGATGAGATGTGAGACTTTTGTGTTGTGATCGATGGAGCGGCGAGGATATTGTATTTTTTATATTCCTTATTTATCTTTTGTTATGTCTATTGTGTTTCTGGCCATCGAGCGAGGCAGAATGTTCAGTTTTTTTAAAAAAATAAAAAACCTTATTTGCGACGGCTTTTTATACAGTACCGTCGCAAATAAGTGTGCAGCTGTCACAAATTAACCTACGTAATTTGCGACGGCCACCGCCGGCCGTCACAAATTAAGTACTTACTTACGACGGCCACCGCTGGATGTCGCAATTTGTCGGGTCGGGCCCATCGGCTGGGCCTGGGCTCTTGTTTGCGACGGCCTATCTAAGCCGTCGCAAACAAGTTTATTTGCGACGGCGGCCGTTGCAAATAACGTTAATTGCGACGAAAAACAAGCGACAGCCAGAAACCGTCGCAAACAAGTAAAGCCGTCGCAATTTGGTTATTTGCGACGGTTTTACACTTATTTGCGACGGCCTTGGCCGTCGCAAATCGCCGGGATTCCTGTAGTGATGTTAAAAGTTGCTGATTGAAAACTATACCTTGGTTGCTAATGATCTGTTGTAGTTTAGAGCAAATTAAAGTTCTTCTCAACCTTGGGCGAAGCACATGAGAGAGATGCATTTCTTGTTTGATTGCGGCTCTCTTACGTGTCTTAGCGTGAGGTTCTCCACAACTTGCTGCTAAAACTTGAAAGTAAGGTTTAACTATTTAGGCGTGTCCTTTGCAACTTACATTCCCATTTACACTGTAATCCAGCATGTAGAAGTCTCATGTATAGGAAAGACGGGTGAGTCTTGCTGAGCCATCGTGCTCACTGCTTGTGTTTGAAGCTTTTGCAGGGTGTTATGAGGAGGAGACTCCCGAGGAGGAGATAGATCCCCAAGAGGGCAACCCTGTCGAATGGGAGTCGTGCACGCCGCCGTGTTAGTGTGTGTGCGTGCTAGTGGGAACATGTTTACGGGCTGAATGTGAACTATTTTACTTAGTCTATGCCCGTGAGTGTAGACTCGACTTATTTTATTGTAAACATGTTCAAAAATAGTTCATTGTAATAAAACTTTTTCTTCTGCTTTGTACCTTTTATGTGTGTTATTCGGTGCTGTGCAACGCAGCATCCCTCAGCGTGATCTGGTCTAGTCGAGGCCGGTTGGGCCCTCGCAGCACGCTCAATCGATGTCGTATGGGACAACCTTTCAGCCGACAGCCCAAACGTCGAACCGGTCGCACCAAACAAGCTGGAGGTTCCCTACACGGACCATCTCTCTATGCCCGTTAGCGGATTTCCACCTTGCTTCCCTCAACCTACACCTATAAATCGGTGCGTTATGCCTCGACGCTCGGAGGTATAGGTTACATTAGTTTATTGTACCCCATATATCCGATATGCCTTTGGTACATTAAAACTTGTTCAGCGCGGCCGCACATTGATCGGTCCTCAATCAACACGGGTTACGCCCACAAGTCTTCCTCTTGCTGCATCGTACACCCCTGCCTAGTCTCATTTTTATTACTATGTGTATCTCACATCTCGAACCAATCCGGTATGTGGCGGATCCTATACTCGCGAGTAGATTCCAGCTACTCGACTTGTACCGAAGCCTATAAAACATTAAGCATGTCATATCCTACTCAAGGTCTTAGACACTACCCTCACTCTCTTTAGGATCATTTGGTTATGCACTTAGAGTTTCAACCATTCTAGACCTAATGCACATACATACATCAATCTAGGTGGATATTAAGCAAAAACTTGATAAAAACTGTTAAATGCAAACAGGGGCTTGCCTTGTTGCTGCGGGTCAGTGGGGTCAGTATCCGGAGGAATTACTTCCAAGGCCTCCGGTGTCTCCTCCAGCTCGGCAACTAATCGACATGTAAATAATGCACATGATTAATATGAATGTATAATAATAGTTATAAAGACCTAATTAACTTGTATATGACTTGAGCTCTAATAAACCTGGACTTTTCAGAAACATCCAAATTCTCTGAGTCCCTGAGATTTGGTTTCACTAAATTTGAAGTTTCCTACAGGAAGATATTGAATTCCTAAGTTTGGATACAATTTGAATTCAGATTCTGATGTTTTTCTAATTTTCCTAGAACAGAATCAATTGGAACACCATTAGTCCTAGTAAATGGAGTCCAATGCTGCTCAAATGTTTACTGAAAATCGGTGGATTTTTGAAGTACCTTCTGGCCAAAATTGGGCAAATTCCATAACAGAGATCTCCTTGAATTAATTCCCACAGATTTAATTTTTAAGAATTTTAGAGGCAATTCCAGGGATTTTCATACCAATTTCCTTGCATAACTGCAAAGTACTGGTTGAAAGGAACCCAATAAATTTCGTTTCACAAATTTTGGACAATCCTATAGAAAGTTATGGCTATCCAAAGTTTGGCTAAAATCTGGAAAATCAAATTGAAATTTAGAAGGTTTAAACCCGTGCTGGTTGTCCCCAGGGCTACATGTCAGCCCGACAGCGAAACCGAATGGTGGTCCAGACATTTTCCCGCATAGCTGCACGAGATCCCGGCGCCACAGCAGATCCCGGGCCCAGTTTTCTCTCAATGACCCGTGGGGCCCACCCTCTTCTTCTTCCTCGAGCCACCCACAACACCCGCGGCGGCGCTTCGCCGGAGAGATCGCCGCCGGCCGTTCTACTGCACGACCTTTGATGAAAATCACCACCTGTGCATAACTTTGCATGATGAATGGGCTGGGCACTCAACGGAGCTCGGCGGTGGCCAAAATAGTGCTCGCGGCGGTGACAGCGGCCGGTGGCTCATCGGCGACATCGAACTCGGTATTCTATGCATCTTTTTTGACGCGGTTTTGCTTGAGAGCACCGTGGGGACATGCTGATCAAGGATCTGAACCCTGATCCTCGTGAAAACGGCCGCAACTAGGACCTAACTGGTGAGGTGCCCAGTTTTCGGCCGCTGGCACGAAAAACTTGCGTACCTAGGGTTCTAGTAGATGAAACTCGATGCTTCTTGATCGAGGAGGTGCACTAGATGATCTAGAACGTGTCTGGTGCGCAGTTCAAGTGGCGGTTGCCTGTGTCAACGAATTTCGTCAACGACCGAGCTCTAACCCTGTTGCACACCGTGGAAAGAAACGAGCAATACTCGCTCGATATCACATGAAGTGGCAAACGGCTTTCTCGTACAGCTTCAGGGTGCAAGGGAACACCTTTATTCTTCGGTTGCGGTGCGTGAAACGACCTGGATCAGCCGGTCGCCGGTGAACCGAGAGGGGCAGCGGCGAACTCGTGCGCGGGAGCGGAGAACAGCGTGTGTGATTGCTCGGTTTAGCTGGAATCACGTGGCGCAGCCGCGCTCATTCTGAGATCAGCGTGGTGCTTGGATCAGCGCGGTGCGTGCACTACAGGGATACGATGGACTTACGACGGCTAAGGCCGTCGTAATTAAGTCATAAACCATCGTAAGTTAGCTACTTACGACGGTATTTCGTTACTTACGATGGTATAAAGCCGAGGTAATTACTATGTCGTAAATAAGCTAACTTACGACGGCTACCGTCGTAAATAAAGTAACTTACGACAGCGTCGCGCATCCGTCGTAAGTAACGGCCCAGGCCACGTGGTGGCCCAAGGTACGTTACTTACGACGGTTCTGGTGACCATCGTAAGTAGCAGAAGCTAACTTACGACGGTTTTACAGACAGTCGTAAGTAGCAGAAGCTAACTTACGACGGCTTCTGGGCAGTAACCGTAGTAAGTTATGTTTGTAATTTTTTTAAAAAAAAAAACAGAAACGCACTAACCTGGCTCGATGGCCAGCTCACAGAACAAAAAGTTATAAAACAGGAGTAAACAGTCATAAAACATTTCATACAACAGTTCATATGCATCACACACAACAGAAACTACAAACGGGCTACACACTACCCCCTTGACAACCTCCGGAGCAGAAGAAATCATCTCCACGCGTCTCTCTTGGAACCGGTAGCTTTGGCGATGGAGTAGAGGCCTCCGTCGCCCAACCCTACAAAACACATGAGTAGTTACGACGGTTTGGATTCAGATATCAATGTCTTTCTCTTTTTTCTCACTCTCTTCCTCTCTCTGTACTTTTCATCATCTCTCTCACTCTATTCCTCTACTCAGTACTATTCATCCCCTCTTTATGTCAGTCTCACTCACACCCTCTCTCCCACTCTCTCTCTCCCTCTATTGCAACACTCCATCCCTCCATCTCACTCTCACTCTCTCTCTCTCTCGCACTCCCTCTCTCCCTTCTGTACCACTCTACATCTCCCTCTCTCATTATGTTAGATGAAAAATACAATATTAAAGAGTTTAATACCTGTACCGGAGGCACCTGGGCTGCGGGCTCCTGTGACGGGGTCACCTGTGGCAGCTGCCATGCAGGAATCACGATTTGTTGGCCGTTCTGTCGAGCTAAGGCCTATAATTGGAAAATATTAGAACATATGTATTACTGAAATGTTATGAAAGTGAACTACAGTAACTGAAATTACTTACCGCCTTCGCTGCCTGCATATGGGCCATGTAGTTAGCTTGGTACTCCTGGATGGCCCTCGTCCTGTCGAGCTCCTCCTGGGTCCGCGTCAGCCTCTCCTGCATGACACGGAACTCCATGTCCCTCTGTGAGAGACGACCACTCGACGGCCCAACTGACGAAGTCTACGTCGATGAAGTGCCTCTCGTAGGTCGCGCCGACCTCGAGTCAACAACTCCATCGAAAATGCAAACCTACAAAAGAAAGAAAAATAATGAGTAAAAGAAGGAAGAGTGAAAAACCTAAATCAAAGAAACCAACTCACCGGCCATGGGCCTTCCCGCCACCGCTTCCATACACGGCTTGAGGGTCCATTGGCCCGTTTTCCCAATCGTACCCTTCACCGTGTATTTTGATGACTTCCTGCCCGTACTTTTCCTAAAAAAACATAGAAATGGTGTTAGTGTGTCAATAATAATATTAGTTATAATTAGATTGAATAATTCTGAAAACATACCAATCGATCGGTCGCGACCTGACTGCACTGCCCCGGCTGCGACGGGTCACTTCCACTATGACCTCTCTTCGAAACCTGGGTCGCGCTAGGCTCCTGGCCAGTCTCTCGCTCCTGTAGATGCTTGTTAGTAGGATAAATATGTTATGAACACATAAACGAACTTATGATACACTTACCATGTGTTTAGCCAAACGCAAATAACCATCGGTGCCATAGGTGTGCTTCCCATCGGACCCTCTGCATCCTCGAGCCCTCATGGACTTAGCTTTGAAGTCATCGCTAGCCCAATACCGACAGAGAGCTCGGTATGCGTCGGGTTGACCCTCTAACCAGAAAATACTAACCTGCACATATTTAGTATATCAACTGTTAACATAAGTAACTATTGAGTTTTTTTAACAATTAGAACTTACCTCTGCGTATTGATCCTCTGTCAAGTATGTGTCGAAGTCCCTTCTAAAGGGACCGCGTTTCTGCTGCTGCTGATGCCGTTTTTGGTAGTCGTTAACGGCCTGTATGCGGGCGTACGACAACGCTTGCGTAACGAGCTTCCGAGCATTTGTGTGGAACACGTGTGTCGCGTGCTCCATCATGCTCTCGCTCGTTTCCTCTAACTGGTACCTCAGCTTTAAGAAAACAAACATTTAATCAATATGCATTAACAATTTAAATGAGTTGAAGAATGTAAACATTTAAACTTACCATAAAATTGTTCCACACGGCCCCCTGAAGAGTGTCATGCACCTCGTGCGAGACATGAGCGTAGTCGTCCCACGACAAAGCAGGGACACCATCGATGACACCGGGATAGTGCAAACGCACTAAAGCCCCGATGACACCATTAACCTGCCTGTGGTGTCCCTGGCCCGTGAACGAACAGTCGTACCAAGATCTGCAAAATTTGTTATCTCAGTATGTATCTGTAGACATCATGAAATATGTACCAAGTATATGAATTTTTACTTGTCTCCAACTGGACGAATAGTGACCCGCTCACGAGGAACAAGAGGAGGAGCCGCAAAGTGGGTCCTCCTCGTCCGTTGCCTCTGCGCGGGCACCACGTCCGGTGACCCGGAAGGCTGGTCACCACTAGAGCCCGAAGGCTCCATGCTCGCCGGCTCCGAAGGTAGGGTAGCCGGCTCCGAGGGCTGGCTAGCCTGTGGCGGCGCCCTAACCTATGGCTCTGAATCTGACGACTGTAAGTCAGACTGCAAAATTAAAGGATTGATAAGAATAAATTATTTATAAGTACAATTTAAAATAACGTGATTAACAACTGAAATTTACCTCTGTCGCTGTAAGGCCAGAGCTCGGCCTGCAAAGTCTGGTAGGTGCCTCATCAGCTAAGAGCGTCTGCTCGCACCTGATGAGCAACCTGAGAAGAGGTCCCGTGACCGACTGAGGAACCCTCGTGCCCCCTTCTTCCCGCTCCCCTTTGATGACGACATGCTTTTGCAAGGAATAATTGATAAATATGCTAAGATAATATATATAAAATTCATGTTAAGTTAGTGAAGAAAACGTTACATCATCAATTTCAAAATTCATCAACGTCATGATCATGTACCCTACTCCTTAAACCAGACCATCGATCTTATTTCGTGAGCGTCTAAACTGGATTTTGTTTGTGTTTACGCATATCATAAGTCTCGACATCTTAAGCGTCTCCAACTAAGTCATCGAGTCGTACACCAGGCTCGATTATAAACGAGTCTGGCAACTCTTCTTTTTGGTAAACCTCGTCAACCTCATTAGTATCATGGTAACCATCATCTCCTGGAGTGTATAACCGCTCACGAGGATTAACCTTATGTACAACCCACCAAGCTTTGAGTTTTTTGCATGGATAAGATAGATAATACACTTGCTCCACTTGGTGTGCAAGAACAAATGAATCGTATCCTCGTAGCCGTTCGTTGTGTTTGACTTCCACCATGCCAAATTGGTTTAGTTGAGTTCCATGATTGATATCAAACCAATTACAGCCAAAGAATACTGCTCGAAGATCCTTATTCCCGGCAAAAGTAAATTCAAGGATTTTATTAATGATTCTATAATAATTAGTTTCACGTCCTTGAGAGTCGACTACCCTCGTCACAACTCCGGTATTAGATGTTGCCGTGAGCGGACGAAGAGATTCAAATTGAGTTGTACGTTATCGGTAGCCATTGACGTCATATCGACCGTAGCTCCTAACTTTAATCAATCCATAGGATAGTTGTCGCAAGTCTTCATGGACGTCGACATCTTTCATTCACTGTTATAAGAAAACTTTGTAAATACTCGTAATTTATAAGAATACTTTGTAAATATTGCTAAGTTAACGAAAAAATGTTACATGATCTCGAAACCAGGATAGGAAATTAGGTCCTCCGTTTATTCCTTCCCGTCGCATCACTTCTACTTGTTTGCTCGTAGGTTGATGCCTATGTGTCCAATTTTGCTTGTGGAATTCACTGTATGAAAAGAAAAAATTTTAGAATAGATGTGTTACAAAATACGCTGATTATTATAAATTTAAGACAAAGACTTACTTGAAATATTTGTCCATCTCATCTATATTCGCGTACATGTAAAGGAAAGCGGCACTCCTTTCTTCTGCGGTAGAGTTGTAGGAAGTGGAACTACCAACAATAGTACCTCTTGTTGCAAAAATAGAGAGATCGCTACAAGGAGGTTGCTCATCCACATTGTACCGCATTGACGAAGTGTTGACATTGTTTTCCTCTGCAAAGTAAACACTTGAAAAGTATCCTACTTCTTTAGAGTAAATGCTTCGGCGATGCATCCTTCTACCTTTGCCCAGTTACGAACCATTGGTTTCAGATATCTTAGTGCTCTTTCAATATGATACATCCACCTATATTGCACGGACCTCCAACTTTAGCTTCAAATAGAAGATGGATGAGGAGATGTTGCATTGGATTGAAGAACCCTGGAGGAAAAAAAAATCCTTCTTACATAATAGTATCGGTATCTCCTTCTCCAATTTACGCATCATCTCTATCGTGATTTCTTTTGCACAGAGCTGTCTATAGAAGTGACTAAGCTCGGCTAGCACCTTCCACACCGCATCATCAAAATAGCCCCAAAACATAACAGGTAGAAGTCTTTCCATAATTATGTGATAATCATGACTCTTCAACCCTGTCAACTTTCCCGTTTTGATATTCACGACTCGTTTCAGACTAGTTGCGTAACCATCTGGGAATTTCAAATTTTTCAACCATTTGAGTACCTCTTTCTTCTCTTTAGGTCGAAGACAGAAAGAAGCACGTGGTTTAGCACCACTTTCAGAGAGCTCAAGAGTTGGACGGTTACAAAGCTCTGCCAGGTCCTTTCGAGCCTTTATATTGTCTTTCATTTTGCCCGTCATGTCCATGCATGTGCTTATAATACATTCGGCCATATTACGCTCTTGATGCATTACATCAACATTATGCATTAGTATCAACGACTTCACATATGGTAGCCCCCATAGTCCACATATATGAGTCCAATTGTGATCCTCTCCGTAACCGATAAAATATCCAGGACATCCTTTACCTGGCACCAGTTTGTCCAGCATATCAGATATTTCAGATCCGTTTAGACGTTTTGGTGGTCTTTAGTGACAACGGTGTCTTTTTTAAAGACATTCCTCTGTTGCCTAACCATGTGATTCGGAGGCAGCCAACGTCTATGACAATCGAAGTAGCATATCTTTCCTCCATGAGTAAGTCGAAAACAGTCCGTGTCAGAAGCACATATTGGACACTCAAACGACCGTGAGTGCTCCATCCAGAAAACATACTGTATGCCGGGAAATCAAGGATGGACCACAAATAAGCAGCTCGAAGGTTGAATTTCTGCTTTTTGTAACAGTCGTACGCTTCGACTCCTGTCCACAACATTCTCAATTCTTCGATCAGCGGTTTCAACATCATGTTGAGACGTGGCCCAGGATGATCTGGCCCAAGTATAATGAGGGTAAGGAACATGAACTCGTACTTCATGCAAAGAGCTGGTGGTAGGTTGTACGGAATGACAAAGACGGGCCAATAGGAGTATGGTGTGGCGTTTGTACTGAACGGCGAGAATCCATCTGTCGCCAACCCGATGCGAACATTTCTCGCATCACGACTGAAGTCTGGATCAAACCGGTCAAGTGTCTTCCATGCCTCACCGTTGGCCGGGTGTATCATGACTGCATTGTTCTCACGTACACCTTCCTTGTGCCATCTTATGTGTCTGGCCGTTCTTTTTGATAGAAACAACCGCTTCAACCGAGGTGTCACGGGTAAGTAAGGAAGTTGCTTACGTGTGACTTTTGTCATCACATTATAACCATCGTTATTAACAACTTTGACAAACCTTGATTCACCACATTTTAAGCAGATAGATGTTCACTTTCATCGACCAATGTACCTGAAATTCCTATACGTAAAGTCGAGAGCTAGAGAGAGTAAATGAGACGTTCAAAGGGTGAAGCTAACGCTTCCCTGGCCACTAGGGAGTCATCAAAGTCTGAGTCTGCCTTTTTTTTGGACTCACAAATGCCCCTGCCACCTTCTGCACCCTCAGAAATGAGCTATTCCACCCCGACAGGTGGTATACTTTGATCGTGGGCTATAGCCATTCGTTAAACGACCACGTTTTCCTGCCAAACGTCTCATTTGCATGCTCTTTCCAGAAAAGCATGCAATTATCTGGACACACATCAATCTTCTCATATTTCATACCAAGACCGGAAAGCAATTTCTTCGCCTAATACATATCTTTAGGTACTTTATGAGGCTGTGGAAGGATGTCGCTGATCAATTTGATGAGGTCGTTGTAGCAGTTATTAGAAAAGAAGTACTTAGACATAATTGCCATAAGTCTAGTCATGAAAGTGAGGAGGGTCACTTCAGTGTGTTCATGCAGCGGCTCTTCTAAAGCTTTGTGAAGCTTGAAGAACGCTTCAACCTCCGTTGTAGGAGGATCTTCCATAAACTCTTGTTGTATAGCTTCAAGCATCTCATCCATCCTGTCAACCCCCGTGTTATCATCATTTTCCTCTTCCACTTCTTGTACAGTTTCAGAAGTTATCTCGCCGTGGAAGGTCCACACCTCATAATGTGGCATGTAACCGTTTCGACACAAGTGTATCGAGACTGTCATTTTGTCCAAAAACTTGGTATTCTGACATTTCGTACATGGGCACCGCACCTTATCGATCATTGACAATGAAAAAGCTCGATCTACAAAAGCATCTGTCTTGGCGAACCACTCATCCGAGTGACCACCAGAACTGTTCTTCCAACCGGTATACATCCAACTACGGTCCTCACCCATGTTTGAATATGCAGTTTAATGTCAAGGAAATTATAGTTACTTTATAATTTATTTATGTCACGGCCCTACATCTATTGGAAAGGATAGGTCCTAAACTCACCCAAGAGTGATCGAGCAGAGCGTGCTCATGACGAGACGCGTGGTCTGGATCCAAACGAAATTTTGGCAGCATAACCCCGATGTTCTCCACTGCACGCCCGAAAATGGTGCAGCAGAGAATAACAGGGTTATGCCGCCGAAATCTCGTCTAGATCTAAACCCGCGTCTCATCACAAGCCACGCCCCCTCGGTCACTCCCAGGCTGTCCAAAAGGGACAATTCCGAACCTACACGCCTCACATGCGTAACACATGTGAGACGGGCCGGTTCGAAACGGGTGACGCATGTTGTATAGGTTTACGTCAATCTTTCATTTTTGAGTCATTTAAAAGAGAGAGGAAAGAACGAGAGAGAAGGAAAGAACGAGAGAGAGACAAAGAAGTGGGTCATCCGTCCTAAATAATGCCCCGCTGGGGCCTGCCATTATCTTACGACGCCTTTAGGGTTAGCCGTCATACGTTATGCCCCATCGTAAATGGGTCAAAGATGAAACCGCCCCGTCGGTGCCCGCCGTCCACGTGCGAGAGCTTGCCGTCCTCCGTGCCTGTCTCGACTAATACATTACCACTAAATAGCCCATGACAGACCCTAAATGGGTCGTGTCAGGCCGGACCGGGCCAAAACCCATTTATTTACATATAGTAACTAATCACGCAATCAATCAAAGTATTAATTAAACAATAATCAATTACAATACTAATTAAACAATTAATCAACTAAGATCGAATTAAACATGTAATCAACTAATTCAACCATTTAAAACACTAATTATTCTATTAATGAAATAACCATCAATTCAAGAAATAAATTAACAACTAATCAGCAATAAAACAACTAATTACTCAACAAAGGGAAAGCTTCCATAATTCAACAAGAAAACAACTAATTACTAGCTAATTCAACTAATGATTCTTTCTCTCTGTCTCTTTCTCCACATACACACATACACACGTAAAAAAAACTAATTACCACCTAATTCAACAATACACATGCATGTCATGAACATAACAATCAATTTAACAGGAGGAACATCAATTTAACACATGGACGTTGGAGGCAGACCTTGGCTCGGCGACGGCGTCGGGGAGGCGACACGGCGACAGCGTCGGAAGGCGGCACCCACGGTGTCGGGTCACGGCGCCCACGGCGTCGGGAGGCGGCACGGCGAGCAGGGGCCGGGCGGCACGGCGAGCAGGAGCTCGGAGCGTGGCGAGCAGGGGCCAGGCGGCGCAGCGAGCAGGGGCTCCGGGCGCCGCAAGCAGGGGCTGGGCACGGCAGGGCGGGGCTTGGGGCGGGGCCGGACGGCGCGCAGGGCGGGGCTTGGGGCTGGGCCAAGCGGCGCAGCAGGGCGGGGCTCGGGGCAGGGCGCGGCGAGCGGCGGCGGCCGAGGCGCAGCTGGGGCTCGGTGCGAGCAGGGGCGGTCGGGCGGGGCTTGGGGCGGGACGGCGGCAGCTGCGGCAGGGCGGGGCGCGGGGCGGTCGCGCTGCGGCAGGGCGGGGCGCAGGGCGGCCGCGCTGCGGCGGGGCGCGGGACGGCAGTGCGCGGTGGGACGGGGCGCGGGATGGCAGTGCGCGGTTGGGCGGGGCGCGGGACGGTGGTGCGCGGAGGCAGGGCGGGGCGTGGCGGCGGAGGCGGCGCGGCTTGGCGAGGGCGAGGCGGAGCGGTGCGGCGGCAGTCGGCGGGTCGCGTGCGTGAGTGGGCTGCGCGCGCGGCCCGTGAGATGTAGGGTTATGTTCTTTATTTACGATGGCTTCTTTACTTACGACGGTTTAGGTTTTAGCTGTCGTAAATGGTACTTAAATTCCGTCGGTCCTTTTATTTACGACGGCCGAGAGCCAGCGACCGTCGTAAGTTAGTAAACTTACGACGGCTACCACGCGCCGTTGTAAGTACATTAATTTATGACGGCTGACCCACGTAAATAAATTCAGCCGTCGTAAAATGTTGATTTTCCTGTAGTGGCGGCGGCGGCAGCAGCGCGGGCTCAGCGGCGGCGGCGCACGGAAGGCATCTCGGCTGCAGGCTGCAGCGCGTGCTCGATTTGGTTGACGCTTAACGGGTGCATATAGGGTCCAATTTGTATTCGTTTTACATACTTCACGTAAACGGGGCAAAACAGCGTTAAAACCCGACCCAAAACTGTTTCGTTCAGCCCGTTTACAACGTTTACATGACCTAAATAAACTAAATAAATTACTGAATGAACTAAACAATCTAAATTAATTACTAAATAAACTAAATTAATCACTAAATCAACTAGATGAACTAAACTAATTACTAAATAAAACGTACCTCAAAGGGGCGGCGGCGCTGGGGTGGCTCAGGCAGCTTGGGGCGGTGCCGGGCGGCTCGGGCGCCGGGGCGGCTCGGGCGGCGGGGCGGCGTGCGGCGGCGGCGCTGGAGCGGCGTGGGGCGGCGGCGCTGGGCAGCTCGGGTGGCAGGGGCGGCACGCGGCGGCGGTGGCGGTGCGGCGGCGGCGCTGGAGCGGCGCGGGGCGGCGGGGGCGGCGCGCGGCCGCGGTGCTGGGGTGGCGCAGGGCGATGGCAGCGGCGGTGCGGGCTCGTGGCGGCGCCGGTGCGGGCGGTTGCTGCGGTGCAGGCTCGGGCTAAATGAGCCCAATCCCGGGCCGAGGCGGCGGTTAAAACCATCCACTTACGATGGTTGTGTAACTTACGACGGCTTAGGTTATGGCCGTCGTAAGTTACACTTAGTTTACGATGGTGTTGTAACTTGCGACGGCATAGGGTTACAATCGTCGTAAGTTATGGTTAACTTATGACGGTCCAGTAACTTACCACGGCCATGGGCCCGTAGCCGTCGTAAGGTAGTTTACTTACGACGGCTCGCAACGACCGTCGTAAGTACGTTAATTTACGACGGCTGACCCATGTAAATAAATTCAGCCATCGTAAAATGTTGATTTTCCTGTAGTGGTGAGGTGTGTGAGAGCTGGAATCACGTGGCGCAGCCATGCTCACCCGAGAGCACCGTGCTGAAATGAGTCGGTTCCCTGAGAAATGAGTCACTAATCAGTGGGTCCCCTCTCCTCTAATTCTTTTAAAATTTTTCAACTAATATTTTCTCCATCTACTCACAATTAAATTCTAGACTTAGCCACAAAGTCATGAGTTCAAATTGGAATTCAAAAGAATTCAGTTTTGGATGGTGAAGTTTGAATTGCATTTGGACATTTGAATTCGAATTTGAAATTTGAATCCCTCCTCTTCCATTGATTCAAATCCATAGCAACCAAAGTCCAAATTATATGAAATTGCGCAGAGGTGCCATTTCAAATGTGGGGAACACATTAGTAACATCCAATATGCAAATTGACAAACGTTGGGAAAAATTCAGTTTTAAATTTGCACTAGTGATATGAGTGTATGTCTAGATGCAAATGTCTTTGAAAGTTTGAATTTCCCCCAACTTTGTAGACTGAACCACATGTTTTAAAGTGGGCTTTCACATCCCTCCTTCCTTAAAAGAATGTTGTCCCGAGATTACAAAAAAGAAGAGACGAAGATATGAGAGGAATTACCCCTGATGAGACGCTAAGAAATCCGGATAATTTGAGCGGAGGAACTCTTCGCTCTCTGTGACATCCGGTTTCGAAAATGAACCAAGTGAATGCATATATGTGCCCAGGATGTTCATCACACATACACAGATTTATCATAAACTGAATTCAGAATATAACCACGTACAAATAGTGTTCAGGTACCTTATTACAATAACTCAATGTCTCAATTATAGTATCTATCTTATTCTGAAGCGGAAGACTCTAACAACAGAGGAAAATGACTAAATACGATGGACTCCAACTTCAACTCCACAGGCATGCTGACGGTAGTACGCACGCCTAGTATTCCACCTGTTCTTCGAAGTACTCTTCTCCTATAGCTGAAGTATATATGGAAATGCAAGGGTGCGTACATGTCGTACTCAGCAAGTGCGAGAAAAGTATGACATGTAGGTTAAAATAAGGTAGGAAATAAATGGTTTCATTGCAGCAAGTAAGTTTTATTTCACAAACATGATAAAAATGCAACTATCTCTAGGTGAGTTAAATCCCGACATAACCAAATAATTCATCATCCCTCATGTTCCATACCATCATAATTCATCATTTATCAAGTCTCAACCAGCCAATTCTCATTCTCAAGTTCCTCATATCCCCAAATGCTAACGATCAACACATATTCATATAACCGAGTCAAAACTCATATTCATGAACAAAAGCAGTCCCAAAACCAGTCGCAATGACCATACCATAACCATACCCGAATAAGACATCCCAAATTTTGCCTCTAATCATGGAAGTTGACCAGGTGCCTGTAACCGGAAGCACGGCTATCATGATAGTTTTACGCTCTACAGAGTTGTCACCACTTTACCCACAAGTTCATGGTTTCGTCACCCGTCAGCGACTAGAGAAAACCTCCATTCTACCACTACACAACCGTCGGTGTATGGCCAAGAGATCACGAAATAGCCTTTACAAAGGGGCTACTAGAATGTACGGACCCACTGAGGTGCCATGCAGTTCCCAGGGCAGTCCTCCTCGACTCCCATTCCACGTGCCATCCAATGGTCCATAAAAAGCTAGCAACACACCTAATTAGTCAGCTAAGCCGCATTCATATTTGGCCTTGTGGTGTCACTGTTTTCCTAGCATGTTCTCGCATGAACCGGTCCTTAGATCTAAGGCAAGCAAAATCACCATCTCAATCAGCACAATCCACGAACCAAGCTTGCCTAGATCTCCCCAATTCCATGCTCATTAACATCATCATGTTCTCATCATCTTTAATCTTTAAGAGTGCAGTAGATAACATGTTTATTTCAGTTTTCCAAATCCCATAAGCTAAGCGAAGCAAAAGAGAAAACGACCATACCCGACTCAACATGTTTCCTGGTGACAAGGGTGGCTAACAAAACTAGTAAACTCCTACTAAAGGGTTTCCCATCAAGTTGACACGAGCATGCAGTTTTCACAATCAAAACAATTCAAAAACATAGGATTAATATGGTCAAGGGGCACTTGCCTTGCTCCCGCGGTTCGTGTTGCTCAAGCGTCTCGAAGTCTTAGTACTGGAGGTCCTCATAGATGGCCTCTTGAGCGTGTTCTTCAACTCACGACCACGTACATACAAGTAATACAGCAATCAAACTCATGATGCAATGATGTGGATGAATGCAACTCCTATAGTGCAACCTATAGTGATCAATTTACATGTGTTCTTGTAAGTTTTAGTAAGCTTTCATGGGGTTTTACGATGAATGAGGCTGCTGGAAATGAGTGTGGACGTGGTTATGGTCTTAACTCGAGCAGTAGATCAATTCACTGTCAAAACTTAACCAGAACATGATCTACCTACGTGCAGTAGCTCCTGCTCGCAGGTGGTGGAGAAAAACGGGTGCGTAGAAACAACAGTGACGTGGTAAGAGGGGTGACAGGGACCTATCTCTCTTCTTCCTCGTCTCTTCCTTGCGGCTGGCCTTTTTCCCTTGCAACGGCAGCAGCTGCGGTTTTTCCTTGTAGAAGAATAGAGCTGCGGCTAGGGCAGGATGTCGGGGTCTTCTTCTCTGGTGACGGCGAGGCAAGGCAGAGCTTCGACAGCGGCCAAACACCAGCAGGGTGGCGACCTGGGCTTGGCAGCAGAAGAGGGCGGCGGCCAGGGGTTTTTGGGGCTGGGGGTGGTGGCTAGGGGGAGAGAATTTTATTTATAAGGGGGAAAATAGCCAAGGGGGCTAAGATTTCAGCAACTCCTTTAATCAAGGGCCGAGATTTAATTTAAGGAAAGGTGGGAGCTAGGGGCTGAGATTTAATCAAATATTTTCCACCAAGGGCTGAGATTATTTGGGGGAAAAGAAAATTCCCCAAAACAGAAAAAGGGGGATGGCTAGGGTTTCATTCCCCTAGGGGGTGCGGCCAAGGGGAGCGGGATTCCCCAAAGTGGATAAAATCCCTAGGGATTTGGTGCGGCCAATTTTGGGGGAAAATTCTCCCAAATGTGGGGGAAATTCCTTAGTGGGGAATATTAGGGGGGAATTAGGGGAAATTAGGGTTAATTTAGGGGGGATTTGGGGGTAATTAGGGAAAATTAGGGGAGGGAGTTGGGGGCGGCCAGGTTTATTATTTTTCTTTTTCTTTTTTTCTTTTATTTCTTTTTATTTTCTATTTATTTCTATTTTTCCTATTTTGTTTCCATTTATTTAATTTTTTTCTCTATTCCTTCCTTTCTTTTCTTATTCTTTTTAAATGCTTCTCTACATGAAAATGGATGCAATGCATGGTGATGAATATGAGGGTGTCACACTCTCCCACATCGCTTCCTCAGCGGTGTGGTTGCTCCACAGGACCTTGTAGAGCCACAACATTCTGTTATCTGTAGTCCTAGTGTTCTCATCAATAATTTCAACCAAATGTTCAACGTAGGTCAAATCCGGTTGCAATCCGCAAATATTTTTGGTGGGAACAGCAGCTGCATACGTCAGACATTTCCGGTCAAATCCGGTTGCAACTCGCAAATGTTTTTGGTGGGAACAGCAGCTGCATACTTCAGACATTTCTGGAGTTGTGAGACATGGAAATTTTCATGTACACCAACGAGAGATGCCGGTAGTTATAGCCGATATGCCACTGGCCCATATTTCTCGGTGACTGCATAGAGTTTGATAAATCGGGCAGCGAGTTTCCCCTTCACGCCGAACCGGTGCACGCCCTTCATCGGAGACACACAAAGATAAATGTGTTATCCAACGTCAAAATGCAGCGGCCTACGCCTCTTATCAGCGTAACTTTTCTGCTAGGATTGGGCTGCTTTCAAATTTGCTTGAATAACCCGAACTCGTTCTTCGCCGTCGTTAACGAGATAAATCCCAAACGTGACTCTTTCACCGTATTCGCACCAATTCAATGGGGTGCGACACTTTCGGCCATAGAGAGCCTTGTATGGTGCCATCTTGATACTCGCTTGATAGCCGTTGTTATACGAGAATTCCGTCAACGGTAAATGATCACCCCAATTGTTACCAGGGTGGATGGAACACACTCTCAAAATGTCTTCCAACACTTGGTTCACCCTCTCAGTTTGTCCATCTATCTAAGGGTGATATGCGGAGCTTCTTATCAACTTGGTATCCAAAGAAGCGTGCAACTATTCCCAAAAATGAGTCACGAACATCACACCTCGATATGAGGTTATGATCTTGGGTACTCTGTGTAAGCACAAGATTCTTGCGATATACAACTCCGCATACTTGTTGGCATGGTAGTTGGTATGCACGGGAATGAAGTGAGCCGACTTGTTTAACCGATCAATGATTACCCAAATGGAATCATGCTTATGAAAAATCATAGGCAACCCAACAATGAAGTACATGCTCACATCTTCCCATTTCCATGCTAGAATTTTCAGGGGTTGTAGCAGCCCTGATTTCCTCATATGATCACCTTTCACTCGCCTACACGTATCACATTCGGATACGTTCTTTGCAATTTCCCGCTTCATCCGTGCCCACCAAAATTTACTCTTCAAATCTTGGTACATTTTGTTGTTACCTGGATGAATGGAAAACTTAGACAAGTGAGCTTCATCTAAGATCTTGTTCCTCAATTCCATATCTTGGGGTAGGACTATACGATCCTTGAACCATAGTGTCCCCTCTTCATCCTAACGAAAGCAATTGATATATCCACTATCCACTCGCTTCCGTAGATGTGCCATGCCTTTGTCTAACTTCTGAGCAGCGATAATATCCTCCCTAATAGTAGGTATGAGGGCAAGGTTGTATAGTGATCCATATGGAACCAAGTATAAACTCGGTTCTTCCTCTTCTATCGGTGTAATAGTGAGGTTATGGACATGTGATTTCTGACTCAGCGCGTCGGCAACCCATTTGACTTGTCGTGGTGGTAATGAATCTCAATCTCATAGTCTTTGTGTGAGACCTATGTGTGCTGAGTACATTGGCTATGACGATAAAAGTTTTGAATTCTGCCAAAACACTCTTTTTGTCAAGGTCCGACTCTAGGTTCGAGCTCCGACAAGATTCGACGTAAGGTCCGACTTCCTATGGCTAGGTCCGACATGTGTTTGGTTAGCTCCGGCGGTAGGTCCAACTAGCTTTGGTAAGTTTCGGTGCTAGGTTCTGCTAGCTTTGGTAAGCTCCGGCTCAAGGCCCGGTTAGCTTTGGCAAGGTCCGGAGCTAAATCGCAATGGTTATGTTTTTACCATGCAAATGTTTTGAACTTGCTTGACATCTATGGAAAATTTGCTTAGTATTCTTTTACTATGTTGTTGAAGTGTTATGGCTGTTTACGGTGGTTAATATTGTGATATGGTTTGCAACATGCTTATGTGAGGTGTTCACGTAAGGTGTTGTGGTTTTCGGAACTAACGTGAGTCAAGTCGCGGACTTGTGCTCGAAAGTATTGACTGCTTATTCATGTGCAGGTGTTGCTTGAGTTCAAGATATGGCTGGTGACGGGATCCATTGAACTAGTCTTACGGAGAAGATGAGGTTCAACAACCAAGTTCGGGAGGAATTATGGTTGAGTTGATCGGGAGGTCGCGCAGCATTTTTGGATCAAGAACAATGCATATGAAGGTATCGTGGACGTCGTTGGAAGGTGTTTGCACGTGTGCAAGGAGTGCATGGATGTGGCAACATGGTCCAAGGCGTGATGAAGAGATGTGGACGTAAATAATTGGTAGGAAAAGTCCAATCTGTTGGATTATGGACTCAGGCTGTGGCTGAGTCGGTTATGGCTCAAATATGGAAAGATTTGAGTTGGTTATGATAGGATTTCATGTGGGACACGAAGTTGAGTTGTTTTAGAAATGTGGGATACGCTCCTAAGGTGTTTGGAAGTCTTAAGATTACTTCTATCTGCATATAAAAGAGTCTTGAGCAGTTATGGAAAGTTTTGATTCAGAAACTGAGTAGGATTGGAGTCCTAGTTTGAATTCGGTTGGCCTCCGGGCTGGTTATAAAAGCAAGGGAGGCCAGAGATCGTGGTAAGACGACCTTGGGCTGTTCCTCTTATGTTTTGTGTAGGATCGAAGAGCACGTGAAAAGCTACCAGAGGGGGTGAATGGTAGATTAAAACTTTTCGTAGCGGAAACAACAAAAACCCCTCAGCAAAAAATCAATTGGTTAAAGAAACTGTATGTGCAAGTGTTTTCAAACGTGTTCAACCGTGAAAAATCAAGTAAATAGGTAGATAATCAAGTCACGAATCTAATGCAACAAGAATCACTTGAAAACACGAAGTAAAACTTGAGATACGATCAAAACATTAAACGAAGATCAATCTGTTCTACCCGATATAAAACAGATCTGCAACGCTGGAAAGAAACTAGTGTATCTAAAAAACTACAGATTCGAAGCTTGTGAAAATTTCAAAGATGATATATAATTGAGTTCTGAAGACAACACAAAAAGAATCACGTCAATCGGATCTTTAAAACTAGAGTTATGAACGAAACACCGAAGCAACGTCGGTCTGTTCAGAAACTCGGCGAGAAAGACTTGACGAAAAACAAATCGGACGAACAAGGCACAAAAGCTCCTCGAAACTATGAAGTTTATTCAATATAAATACAAAAGGAACAGCCCAAAGTTCTCTCCCCACGAGAGCTCTGGCTTCCCTTGCTTTTATAGCCAGCCCTCAGGCTAATCAATCCAATCTAGGACTCCTACTTCTAATTGGACTCGTATCCTAACTTACCATAACTGCTCAGGACTCTCCTATTCGCAGATAGAAGCAATCGTGAGACTTCCAAACACCTTAGGAACGTTCTAAACATTCCTAAAACAACTCAACTTCGTGCCTAGCACGAAATCCTATCATAACCAACTCAAATCTTCCATATTTGAGCCATATCCGACTCAGCCTCAGCCTGAGTACGCAATCCAGCCGGTTGGACCTTTTCGACCAATTCTTTACGTCCACTTCTCTTCATCACGCCTTGGAACAATGTTGCCACGTCCATGCACTCCTTGCACACGTGCAAACACCTTCCAACGACGTACACACAACCTTCATATGCACTGCCCTTGATCCAAACATGCTGCGACCTCCCGATCAACTCAACCACAGCTCCTCCCGAACTTGGTTGTTGGAACCTCATCTCCTCCCTGAGACTAGTCCAAGGATCCCGTCACCAGCCATGTCTTGAACTCAAGCAACACCTGCACATGAATAAACAACCAATTCTTCCGAGCACAAGTCCTCGACTTGACTCACGTTAGTTCGAAAACCACAACACCTTACATGAGCACGTCACATAAGCATGTTGCAAACCATATCAAATGATAACAGCCATAACCACCAAAACACACCAAAAACTTAGCAAATTAATACTAAGCAAACCTTCCCAAGCAAGTTTGAAACATTGCGAGTTAAAAGCAAAAACAAGACGCTGCAGTTCTACGAGTTGAACTTCACGGGAGCTCCCTAAAAACAAGCTCCGGACCTCACAGAAGCTCTCCGGACCTTGCAGGAGCTCTCCGGACCTTGCCAACACTTGGCGGACCTAACAAAGAACTTGTCGGACCTTGCCACAGAAGAATGTTTTGGCAATATTCAAAAATTTGAAAGTTAATGCTAACTTTTATCCTAATTGCCAATGTATTCATCACACATAGGTCTCACAATCTCCCCCTTGATGAATGCATTGGCAACACCAATTAAAATCCGAACATTGGCTTATGAAAAGTTTTGAAAAGCTTTGAAAACTCATTTCTCCCCCTTTATTAATTTCTCCCCATTTTTTAAAATCAGAGAAGGAAGAAAGTGTATAACATATGCAAAGTGTAAAAAGTGTAAAAAAATATCTCCTTATACATATTTCTCCCCCTTTGACAATGTATTTAGCAAGGTTCAAAAGAGAAATTTTTAAATGTTATGAGCATATTATAACATATACATACAAAACAAAGCTCATCCAAGTCATACTATCAGGTTACTTACACTATCACATCAATGAGATACATAAAGTAGTGTAAGCCATGCTAGAGATCAAATGTATTTTTCAGTTTAAGCAAGTCATGATCTCCCTTACTCAACTATTTCAAAACCTGAAAACATGACACTTGTTGCTGCATTTTTATTATTCATAATCATTTAAGGCACAAAGTTGATCATTTGATATTTGCAAGAGATTATATGCCGCATCAGCCTTATTCTAACCAACCAAGCCAAGCCTATGTCATTTGACAATCAGAAGCTTAAGGACATGGTTTTAGTCATACAGAATTCCTTCCAAGTTCATATCTTAGTGCAATGATAAGCAATCTCAAAAGAAGAAGTGCGATGCATGCATATTCTCTTGATCTTTTATCAATTTTTTATTTGAAAACTCAACATGTGAGCTGATCACTTGATTAATTTTTTATGATTAAAAGCACTTGTGAGCACGCAACAAGTTCAAAACAGCAAGAAAGTTCGATCATGACCAGATTTAGTGTAAGTAATTATTCTAATTACTAGTCATGGCAAAAACTACAAAATGTATAACATGAGTAATGTAGTAAGAACTTTCAGCCTGTAAAAGGAATCACAAAGTCGTATATGTATGAAATACTATGCTCATATTATTTTAGTTTCAGATTCACACATAGACTTTCAAAGTTTCAAAAACTCCCCCTCAATTTAAGCCATGAGGATGCATAACCCCTATTTCACTACGAATGAAACAAAAACGAGTGAAATCTAAAGGTTTCGTAAAAATATCAGCCAATTGTTGTTCGGTATCGACATGGTGAAGCACAATGTTTCCTTTTTCAACATTATCATGAAGAAAGTGATACCTAATGTCAATGTGCTTAGTTCTAGAGTGTTTCACGGGGTTTTTAGCAATACAAATTGCACTAGTGTTATCACAAAACAGTGGAACACTATCTAAATCAACCCCATAGTCCTTAAGTGTTTGAACAATCCAAAGAATTTGTGAGCAAGCACTACCGCAGCTACATATTCAGATTCGGCCGTGGATTGTGCAACTGAACTTTGTTTTCTAGAGGACCAAGCAACAAGTGAATTACCAAGAAAATTACAAGCAACCGAAGTACTATTCCTATCAATCCTACAACCCCCAAAATCAGCATCCGAAAAAGCTTTCAAAGAAACGGTTGAGGAAGAAGGAAGAAAAATGCCAAATTCTTGAGTTCCATGTAGGTACCTGAGAATCCTTTTGATGGCTTGGCGATGTGAAGCACGTGGAGAAGCTTGAAAACGTGCACAAAAACATACGCTGAATTGTATGTCCGGTCTTGACGCCGTGAGATACAAAAGTGATCCAATCATACTTCTGTATTCCTTTTTATCGACCGGGTCACCATCTTCGTCAAGTTCAAGTGTTGTTGCTGTTCCCATTGGTGTCCGAAGAGGCTTGCATTTGTCCATGTTGAAGCGCTTAAGAAGGCCCTTTGTATACTTAGTTTGATGCACAAAAGTTCCTTCTTTTGTTTGCTCGATTTGCAGCCCCAAAAAGTATGTGAGTTCTCCCATCATACTCATCTTAAATTCTGAACTCATCATAGCTGAAAACTTGGACACGAGATCATGAGAAGCACAACCAAAGATAATATCATCCACATACACTTGAACGAATAATGAGTCATTGCCATGCTTGTACAAAAAGAGTTTTATCAACCTTGCCCATGGTAAACCCCTTTTCAAGTAAGAATGTTTTTAACCTATCATACCATGCTCTAGGGGCTTGTTTTAGACCGTACAAGGCTTTGGACAGTTTGTAAACATGATTAGGAAAATTTGGATTTTCAAAATCCGGTGGCTGCTTAACATAAACCTCCTCCTCTATGTAGCCATTAAGAAAAGCACTTTTAACATCCATTTGATATAACTTGAAACCATTAGATGCAGCAAATGCTAATAAAATTCTTATAGCTTCTAATCCAGCAACAGGAGCAAATGTTTCATCAAAATCTAGACCTTCAATTTGAGTGAAACCTTGAGCAACCAACCTAGCTTTATTTCTAACCACAACCCCATCCTCACTTTGCTTATTTTTAAATACCCATTTAGTTCCAATTAATGTGTGACCTTGAGGTGGAGGTACAAGTTTCCAAACATTATTTCTTTCAAAATTTTCTAACTCTTCTTGCATGGCATTAATCCAAGATTTATTAGTGAGTGCGTGTGATATATCCTTGGGTTCAAAAGAAGCAACAAAAGCAGAATGAGCATGAGAGTTTGGATCGCAAAACCTGGACCGAGTGACTCGTCCATGCAAGCTTCCAATGATTTGTTGTGGAGGATGACTTTTGAGTACTCGGAGGGGAGTAGACACTTCACAAGCACCTTCTTCTTCATGCTTGGACCTTTGATTAGAAGAGCTTGTTGATTGAGGAAGGTCCGAACCAGCAGTAGTGACTGTTGGTGCTGGTTGTGGTGCAAAATCAGCAGCTTGATCGTTATTTACTTCCGAGTTTTCGGGCAGCAGCACCACTTCTTCATCTTCTTCAATAAAAATACTCTCCCCCTGCGGATATGGATCCGGACCTGCAATATCGGAGCTAGTACTTGGGCTATCTTCATCAAAAGAAACCTCGCAAGTCTCCACAATTTTGTTAGTGTCAAGTAAAAGCACACGGTAGCCTCTAGTATGAGATGGATAACCAAGAAACATGCCATCAACAGATCTAGCTTCAAATTTATCAAGATTACCATGTTTCTTAACAAAGCATTTGCAACCAAAAACCCTAAAGTGTGTAACACTAGGCCTATGTCCAAACCGGAGCTCATATGGGGTTTTTCCAAGCTTAGCACACAAGAAAACACGATTTGAGACATAACAAGCGGTTGCAATTGCATCAGCCCAAAATTTCCTAGGAGTGTGATATTCATCAAGCATAGTCCTAGCCATCTCAACTAAGGCCCTGTCCTTTCTTTCTACGACACCATTTTGTTGCAGTACATAGGGTGAAGAGTATTGATGATCTATTCCATTTTCAGCACAAAAGTGATCAAAGGATCGGTTTTTAAATTCAGTTCCGTTATCACTTCTAATTGCTTTTAATGATCCTGGGTGATCAATAGATAATCTAAGAAATAAAGTTCTAAAATGACTAAAAGCTTCATTCTTAGATGCCATAAAATAAACCCAAGAATATATGGAATAATCATCAACAATCACAAGCACATACCATTTACCTACGAAGGATTGAACATGTGCCGGACCTACTGTGTCAAGATGTAAAAGTTGTCCTGGTTCAGCTGTCATGGTCACTGTGAGAGGAGCATGTGAACATGCAACAAACTTAGCATGTCTACAAGAAGAGCACACAATATCATTGTCCTTTTTAAGCTTCGGCAGCCCACGTATGCGATCGAGAGCACTAACACGAGTGAGATGATCAAAGCCTATGTGACCAAGTCTACGATGCCAAAAATATAGATCCTTTGTATCATTAGCAACTAGACACCGATGCTTATAAGTTGACAAATCAAAATCAGCTTTAAAAACTCTTCCAAACCTAGACATGTTAAACAAAAGCTCACCTTTTGAATCTACAACCTTGCAGCAATTTTTAGCAAAGCTAACCTCTAGATTTTCATCTAGCAATTGTGAAACCGAAAGCAAGTTGTATTTCAAATTTCTAACAAGTGCCACATCTTTCAAAGTGTAGTGATTGTTTACTCTAACCGAACCTTTAGCAATTATGGGAGTAGAAGAGTTATCTGTGAAAGTAACATTTTCTACACGTGACACAAAAGAGAGAGAGGAGAACCATTCTTTGTTACCGGTCATGTGGCGTGAGCAACCTGAATCCACAATCCAAATGTTCTCCTTCCTCAAACATGAAACCTACACAGCAGCACAATACGTCGATGACTCAATACTGGGGTTAGTTAAAAGACTTTTAGGAATCCAGTACTGAGTCACACGACGTCCAGCAGGAATAACACGCGAAAGCTGAGAAGGTACAGCAGGTTTATGAGCCAAACATCAAAAATTTTTGTTCCCAACTACTGACTTAGAAGATGTGTTATATGTAGCACAAAAAACAGTAGGTCCGGGAGCAAGTGTTTGAGTCATTACAGCAGGTTGCAAGCTCTGAACATTCGGTCTAGCAGATTTTGCTTCGTTGTTATGTGATCTAGCAAGTATTCTTTGTTTCTTATCGTGTTTAGCTAGTTTATAACAAAAATCCATGACATGACCATCTCTACCACAGTAGGTACAATGAAAAATAACCTTATTATCATGTCTAGATGAGCAAGAAACACGTTTATTAAAACACGAATGGGACAGTACTCCTGCAGATTTGAAAATCACCTCTTTTTGTCTAGGAGCTGTTTGAATCAAACCGCTTCCTAATGACTTTACAACTTTAGGTGGGTGTACCTTAGCATGAGCATGAGAATTAAAACCTAAACCAGTTTTATCATTACAAGACTTCGAAGAATTCAGCAGCAAGTTTAGTTTCTTATTTGCATTAGAAAACCGATCTAGTGTACTATGCATGTCATCAAGTTTATTGGACAGATCAAAGCAGTTTTCACATGAAGTTTTTCCTTTTAGTTTGCAATTTGAACAATATTTAACTTCATGCACACGTAAAGCATTGTTCAAAATAGAAATCTCATTCATAGCATCATTTAGTTTCTTATTCGGATCATCACATGAAGAACAATGCAAATCAATTGTAGAACAACAAGCATCTTTCAAATTTTTATCATTAAGTGCAGCAAGCTCTTTGTTCTTTTCAATTTCAAGTTCAAGTTTATCAAGTGTAGATGCGTGTGCACTTCTTAAAGAGGATAATTGTTCATAAACTAAATCACATGAGGAACAAGAATCATCACTAGGAATCAAAGTTTTTAAACGATTAATTTCAGATTCTAGTGATTCAATTTTAACAGCAATGTTCCTAAGTTTTTTATCCTTTTTCTTTAATATAACAGTGGCACGAGAAATAGCATCACACATTTCTTCGCAAGTTGGACATACCTCTTCATCGTTGCTGTTGTGTTCTGCCTCCTCGGAGCTTGAACTTAACTTGCTCGCCATGCAGCACATATTTGCCATAGCTTCTTCATCTTCATCACTACCGGTGTCCACATCACTTGAGCCGAAATCTTGAAGTGCAGAGATCATACTATGCACTATGTTGCGCATTGATAAATCTTTCTTCTTCGTATTCTTTGCAAATATTTCTTCGGCCTTGTTTGCTTTTCTTCACGTGAAGTCGGACCTGAAAGGTTAGGGCATTCCGTACGAAAATGTCCTGTCTTACCACATTCAAAACATCGTTGAGGTCCGGAGCTTCCTCTCCTTCTAGTTCTCACATTTTGCAATGCTTTTGAGAACCGAGTAGAGATGAGTGCAAGCTCCTCCTCTGGAAACTCTTCAATCTGTTCAAGGGTTAGAGAGGACAACAAAGAGAGTGCACCACTAGATGATGATTGACTAGAACTAGACATGTCACGTTGCGAAACAAATGCAATAGACATGTTGGGGTTTTTACGTGAGATGATGTCAATTTCATGAGTTTTCAATTTAGAATAAAGCACGTCTAAAGTAAGAGAACTCATGACAGTAGATTCACGAATAGATGTAACTTTCATCTCCCAAATTGACATATCTAATGCTCCTAACAATTGTCTAGCATTTTCAGCATCTGAAAAGTTAACATTGACACTACGCAAGTTGCTGAGAATTTTATTAAAGCGAGCAAAAAGGTCGTCAATTGACTCACCGGGTTGCATCTCAAAATGCATGTATTCTTTATTGAACATATCTTGCCTTACCTCCTTGATCGTATTGGATCCTTCATGGTAGTCACAAAGAGCTTTCCAAACATCATATGCAGATCGGAGGTGTGCAACACGGTCGAAGTCGCTTTGAGTCAATCCTTGGATGATCAAGTTGCGAGCCTTGTTGTTGTTGTCAACATCTCTCATGTTCGCAGCCGTAACTTGATCGTTGGTGGTACATCGAAGTTCCGGTAGACCTTTTCCCATATGGCGAAGCCTTGCGCCTGTATGTAGGCCTCCATCCGCGCCTTCCAAACCTGAAAATCGATGTCATTGAACACACAAGGTTTTGTGGAGTACTTCTCCATGATAGTTAGTCAAAACACGTGCAAATCACAAATATTAGAGCACCTTGGCTCTGATACCAATTGTAGGATCGAAGAGCACGTGAAAAGCTACGAGAGGGGGGTGAATGGTAGATTAAAACTTTTCGCAGCGGAAACAACAAAAACCCCTTAGCAAAAAATCAATCGGTTAAAGAAACTGTGTGTGCAAGTGTTTTCAAACGTGTTCAACCGTGACAAATCAAGTAGAGAGGTAGAGAATCAAGTCACGAATCTAATGCAACAAGAATCACTTGAAAACACGAAGTAAAACTTGAGATACGATCAAAACATTAAACGAAGATCAATCTGTTCTACCCGATATAAAACAGATCTGCAACGCTGCAAAGAAACTCGTGTATCTAAAAAACTACAGATCCGAAGATCGTGAAAATTTCACAGATAATAGATAATTGAGTTCTGAAGACGACCCAAAAACAATCACGTCAATCGGATCTGTAAAACTCGAGTTATGAACGAAACACCGAAGCAACGTCGATCTGTTCAGAAACTCAGCGAGAAAGACTTGACGAAAAACAAATCGGACGAACAAGGCACAAAAGCTCCTCGAAACTATGAACTTTATTTAATAGAAATACAAGAGGAACAGCCCAAAGTTCTCTCCCCACGAGAGCTCTGGCCTCCCTTGCTTTTATAGCCAGCCTTCAGGCTAATCAATCCAATCTAGGACTCCTACTCCTAATTGGACTCGTATCCTAACTTACTATAACTGCTCAGGACTCTCCTATTCGCAGATAGAAGCAATCGTGAGACTTCCAAACACCTTAGTAACGTCCTAAACATTCCTAAAACAACTCAACTTCGTGCCTAACACAAAATCCTATCATAACCAACTCAAATCTTCCATATTTGAGCCATATCCGACTCAGCCTCAGCCTGAGTACGCAATCCAGCCGGTTGGACCTTTCCGACCAATTCTTTACGTCCACTTCTGTTCATCACGCCTTGGAACAATGTTGCCACATCCATGCACTCCTTGCACACGTGCAAACACCTTCCAACAACGTACACGCAACCTTCATATGCACTGCCCTTGATCCAAACATGCTGCGCGACCTCCCGATCAACTCAACCACAGCTCCTCCCGAACTTGCTTGTTGGAACCTCATCTCCTCCCTGAGACTAGTCCAAGGATCCCGTCACCAGCCATGTCTTGAACTCAAGCAACACCTGCACATGAATAAACAACCAATTCTTCCGAGCACAAGTCCTCGACTTGACTCACGTTAGTTAGAAAACCACAACACCTTACATGAGCACGTCACATAAGCATGTTGTAAACCATATCAAATGATAACAGCCATAACCACTAAAACACACCAAAAACTTAGCAAATTAATACTAAGCAAACCTTCCCATAAAGCAAGTTTGAAACATTGCGAGTTAAAAGCAAAAATAAGACGCTGCAGTTCTACGAGTTGAACTTCACGGGAGCTCCCTAAAAACAAGCTCCGGACCTCACAGAAGCTCTCCGGACCTTGCAGGAGCTCTCCGGACCTTGCCAACACTTGGCGGACCTAACAAAGAACTTGTCGGACCTTGCCACAGAAGAATGTTTTGGCAATATTCAAAACTTTGAATGTTAATGCTAACTTTTATCCTAATTGCCAATGTATTCAGTACACATAGGTCTCACATTTTGATCAATAAATTTCGTAATTCAGAGGAGCTTTTGTGCCTTGTTCTTCCGACTTGTTTTTGTCAAGTCTTTCTCGTTGAGTTTCTGTACAGCACGACAGTGCTTCATTGTTTTGATCATAACTCGAGTTTTACAGATCCAATTGACGTGATTCATTTTGGTTTGTCTCCACAACTTGAGAATATATCATCTGCGAAAATTTCTCTGTCATTGGATTTGTATTTTCTGATCTACACGAGTTTCTTTGCAGTGTTGCAGATCTGGTTTTTACTCGAGTAGAACAGATTGACCCTCGTCTGATCTTTCGATCATAACTTGAGTTTTTCTTGACAGATTTCTGTGATTCTTGTTGTCGTGTCTTTGTGACTTTAATATCTACAATATATACCACTTTTGTCATGGTTGAACACATTTAGATCAGTCACATACACAGTTTCTTTAACAGATCAATTTTCTGCCGAGGGAATTTTTGTTGCTTCCGCTAAAAAGTTTAAATCTACCATTCACCCCCCTCTGGTAGATTTTCACGTGCTCTTCGATCCTACAATTGGTATAACAGCCACGGTGCTCTAATATTTGTGATTTGCACATGTTTTGACTAATCATCATGGAGAAATACTCCGCAAAACCTTGTGTGTTCAGTGGTGATGATTTTCAGGTTTGGAAGGCACGAATGGAGGCTTTCATCCAGGCGCAAGGCTTCGCAATATGGGAAAAGGTGTACAAGCCTTATGACGTGCCGCCAAACGATCAAGTCATGGCTACGAACATGAGAGATGTCGACAGCAACAATAAAGCACGGAACTTGATCATACAAGGATTAACTCAAAGTGACTTTGACCGTGTTGCACACCTCCGATTTGCATACGATGTGCGGAAAGCACTTTGTGACTACCACGAAGGATCCAACACGATCAAGGAGGTAAGACGAGATATGTCAAGAAAGAATACATGCGCTTTGAGATGCAACCTGGTGAGTCAATCGATGACCACTTTGCTCGCTTCAATAAAATTCTCAACAACTTGCGTAGTGTCAACGTTAATTTTTCATATGCTGAAAATGCTAGGAAATTACTAAGTGCATTAGACATGTCAATTTGGGAGATGAAAGTTACATCTATTCGTGAATCTACTATCATGAGTACACTTACATTAGATGTGCTATATTCTAAGTTAAAAACTCATGAAATTGACACAATATCACGTAAGAACCCCAACAAGTCTCTTGCATTTGTTTCACAACATGACATGCCTAGCTCTAGTAAATCTTCATCTTATTGTACACTTTATTTGTTGTCCTCTCTAACCCTTGAACAGATTGAAGAGTTTCCATAGGAAGAACTTGCACTCATCCCTACTCGGTTCTCAAAAGCATTGCAAAATGTGAGAACTAGAAGGAGGGGAAGTGCCGGACCTCAACGATGCTTCGAATGTGGTAAGATAGAACATTTTCGTACGGATTGCCCTAACCTTTCAGGTCCTACTTCCAGTGATAAAAAGCAAACTAGGACGAAACACTCCTCTGCAAACGATAAGAAAAAAAAGAAGGGTTTTATAGGACACCAATTGGTAAATAGTTTTATCTCTGCACTTCAAGAACTTGGCTCGAGCGATGTGGACATCGGAAGTAACGAAGATGAAGATGATTTGGCAAACTTATGCTTCATGGCGGGCAAGTCAAGTTCAAGTATGGAGGAGGCAAAACACAACAGCGACAATGAAAAGGTATGTCCTACTTGCAAGGAAATGTGTGATGTTATTTCTCGTGCCAATGTTATAGTTAAGAAAAAGGAAAAAAAAAGCTTAGGGACAATGCTTAAAATTGAGTCACTAGAATCTGAAATTAATCGTTTGAAATAATTGATTACTAGTGATGATTCTTGTTCCTCATGTGATTTAATATATGAACAATTGTCCCCTCTAAGAAGTGCACATACCTCCACACTTGATAAACTTGAGTTAGAGATTGAAAAGAACAGAGAGCTTGCTGCACTTAATGATAAAAACTTGAAAGAGGCTTATTGTTCTACAATTGATTTGCATTGTTCTACTTGTGATGATCTTAATAAGAAACTACAATATGCTATGAATGAAATTTCTATATTGAACAATGCTTTACGTTCTCATGAAGTTAAGTATTGTTCCAATTGCAAACTAAAAGGATAAACTTCATGTCCAAACTGCCTAGACTTGTCTAAGAAACTTGATGACATGAATAGGACACTAGAGCGGCTTTATAATGGGAATACGAATCTGAACTTGCTGTTGAATTCTTCTAAATCTTGCAGTGATAAAACTGGTTTAGGTTTTGATTCCCATGCTCATGCTAAAGCACATCCACCTAAAATTGTAAAGTCATTAGGAAGTGGTTTGATTAAAACAGTTCCTAAACAAAAAGAAGTGGTTTTTAAATCTGCAGGAGTGTTGTCTCATTCAGTTTCAAATAAACATGTTGTCTGCTCATCTAGACATGAACATAAAGTTAAATTTAATTGTACCTACTGTGATAGAGATGGTCATGTCATAGATTTTTGTTATAGACTAGCTAAGCAACATAAAAAGGAAGGAATGATTGCTAGATCATGATGGGGCCCGACACCGATCACGGGGCCGTGCCGCCTCGCCCGGGGATCGCATTGGGTGGTGCCGTGTTATGTGGCACCCAACAGCACACATATAAGGAACAATGTATTACATAAATCAAAAGCGGAAGCATACAATTGTTCTTCGTAAATAATTTACATAAAATAGCTACAGCGGAAGTCTATAAACAGCTCACGTTGAATATCTAAGAAGCACTCGAGAGGAGGTCCAGCCTGCGGACTCCTCTCGCTAGCAACACAAAGACATGGCAGCGGCTAGGTTCTCCATGTGTGACATGACTCGGAAGTTCCGAGTCTCACCGGACAGTCGAGGGTTACCTGCAAAACCACTTATATAGCAAGAGTGAGCACAAGGGCTCAGCAAGACTTAACCGTCTCTCCTAAAGCATGCAACTCTACATGAGAGTAACTTAAGACCTAATCCTGTAATTTTGCGAAAAGACTCGCCTACGAGTTCATCCTTAACTTTCAGATTTTTAGCCATAATAGTAGTGACCTTGCGCCCAGCAACATTGGAATTCCACAATCAAACAAGAAACGCTTCATTCCAATGTAACTGTCCCAAGGTGGAAGATAACTTTAGTTTGCTCTATCTCTACTTCAATCATGGTTTTCATGCACTTTGCATTTATCATAACAGCATTTAAAACTTTGCAAACTATTTCCACCCAACTTGATTACTACGTCACAACACAGGGAGGAAGCGGTAATCAATAACCGCGATGGACGGTGATTCGAATCAAACACTACCCAGATAACTCGACACATACGCCCGCCCCTGAAGACCCAACTCTGGCGTCCTTCATTACGTCGTATGTGGCCACCTTTCGCAGGACACTAGACTGTAGAACCGGTCGCGCCGTCTCGGGCTCATAGGTCTAACGAGACGATGTGGTATGCCTCTACAATCCAGTGAACCTGGTACATCAGTTTCCTAGTTCCCATATGTCAGTAAGCATCCGGTACACAACTCAATACCTGCTCCTGGGTGCCGCACACGCATCGGTCCTTAACCGACACAGGCAGAGCTACGTGACCAAGACCTCATCTTGTCGCTGCCTAACCATCCTGCCCGGTCTCATCTTTAGAAACATAAACTTTAGTATGCCATATCTTCGACTACACCCGTGTAATCCCGTCCATAACTCGCGAGTAGATTCCAACTACTCGACTTCTACCAGATGTCCTAAGCTATTTAGCACGTCGTTATTCTACAACGGTGTTCCTTGCTACCCTTAATTCAAGGTTCATTTGGTCATGCAATTGGAGTGTAAAACATCCTTGACCTAATGCACATACAAACTTAGACCCATAGTAGTGAACAAAGTAAAAACTTGAGAAAACAACTTAAATGCAAATCGGGGCTTGCCTTGGTTTTGCAGGTGACTAAAGTCAGATGATTATGAAGTTAGTTGCTGCTGCCTTGAAGCTGAAGCACTGCTTTCTTGCTTCTTGATCCAAGCTCAACTCCTCCTTCTTCACTTTCCACGTTTAAGCACTACACGTTATGAACATGCATATATCTTTAATTGTAAAACTTTTGCTAACAAGTTCTAAAGACAAGTTTAAAACTGGAACTCTGTTCAAGAATTTAAAATGACACTGGGGTGGTGGTTTGGGTGCGTGTTTAAGCACTATCATCAAGTGAGAATTGAGGTTCATCACTTGGGTGGTGATCACCTAATTGGTTGAACAGAACACTACTGATCCAGGGCTCCAATGGAGCTGGAAATTTTCTTGTGAGTTCCTTGTCACAAGAAAGTCCTCTGGACCAAAATTCAGAATATTTCACTAAGTGGATCACCCAGAACAATTCTCTAAGCATTTAGACAAAGAGGAATTAATTCTGAATAAATTTGCACTTTCATTGAAACTCAAGTGAACTACAATTCCATACATATCTCAGAGAGTATGCCTGAATTTTCCTATGATTTTTGGAGCTAAGGAATGGCTAGAACTGAATTTCCAAGTTTTGGAAATTCTCTGAAAATGTTTCTGTATTCATTTGAATACAGAAACTTCAAATAAGAATTACCCTAAATAATTCAACTCCAAATGCGCTGAAACTTTTACAGGAGCCTCCTAATGTCCTAAAGAATATTCTGGCAAAATTTGGGGATTTTTGGATGAATCAAACTCCCTCTAAAATTCTTTTGCTGAAAAGATTTACAGAATTTTCCAGAATTTTCTAATTGTTTTCATGCAAATTGGGTGGCATATTTGGATAGAGTTTTACCTCCTGAATCCAACCCACTTTGAATCACTAATTTTGGAGCTTCCTAGCAAAAGTTATGAGGTTCTAAAGTTTGAACTAAATCTGGAACTCAAATTAATTCGGGAAATGTTCAAACTCTGCCTGTGGGTCCACCCTACACGTGTCAGCCGCTGGAATCACGCCACACGGAGCCACGGACCCTTTCCCGCGTTGTCGCAAAGGATCCCAGGGCCGCAGCTGATCGGGAATTTAATTTTTCCGCCACTGACACGTGGGACCCGCCGGTCGTCTTCTTCCCTGAGCCGTTTCCTTTTTCCCGCGCCGCCCCCTCGCCGGAAATTCGTCGGGGCTCGCCGGAGTCGGCTTCCCGGCTGTCTCCCATCTCGATACTTGCCGCCTGGGGGTTTTCAGGGATGAGCAATCCACTGGTGTGTTGATCTCGTGCTGCTGGTGACCGGAAACCGGTCGGCGACGTGCGCACCTTTCGGTACAGCTTCGGCGCCGTGGCCCGAGCACCCTAGCCCACCAAACGTTCGGCGGATCCGCTCTAAAGCATCAGTGGAGGTCAGGCAAGCTCGTCTCGGCCTCACCCTGGCTTGGAAACGGCGGCAAACCGGTTGTCACCGTGCGCCCGCGCGTTTCCGCCATGGCCGCCGATGGACGAACTCGAAATTAGCTGCCCCTACTCACTGCTAAGCTATAGTTGCGAAGGAAAAAGGTTCCCTACCCTCTCTAGCTCCTGTGTGCGCAAAATGAACAACTTTAACCGAAAATTGAGTGTTAATTTCAACAATTCTTACCCGCGGGTAGGTTTTCCTCGTCCAAGGGGAAAACTTGAAATTCCAGAGCTACGTCGCACGGATTGCTCTGAAATTTGGAGAGGAGCAGCGCAGGGAGTTGGCGCGCCTTGGGGTGCTCTCGTTCAGTCGTGAAACTGGCCGGTGTGAGCTGCCCACGAGAGCCCGACGTTGGTTTCCACCGGTTGCACCTCGGCTTCGGCGCTGATCCTCAAAATACGGCCGACAGCAGCCCTGAACGCCGGAGCTGAGCTGGGAAAACTCTTGTGCACACGCTGGCGCTCCTTTTTCGTGTTGATCGCTTGAGCAGTCGGGGAGCGATGCCGGCTCACAATCGGGACGAACAGGCGCGGCGCCAGCGGCTTGTTTTCTCGGGAGGAAACAGAACAGGGGCTCGTGGGGCGGTTTTGTGACCGACAGAGCACGGCGTAGGGGAGATAAGGGCGTGCGGGAACCGACGTTGAAGCAGCTCGGGAGCTGGCTGCGTCGTCGCCTCGGTGGCGCGTGCGTGGGCGTCGGCTGTTCGGCGCCTTCGAGCGAAAAGCAGGAAACCGGTTGAGTGAGTCTGAACAGAGAGCAATTTGCTTATGTGCTAAGTCTTTCCCTTTCCTCAATGACCATTGGGACCCACAGTCCATCTCCCAAATATCTCCAAACTTTGACACCTTGTAAATTCAGCTGTGAGGGATCCAAATCAAAGGCCATTTTGCCATTTGACAAGTTGAGCCACAGTTTCAAATTTGTATTCAAATTTGGAATAAATTTACAAGTCCTTTGGATATTTATCTCAAAGTCCCTCCAAATTTGCTCAAAACTTGGCTCCCTCATAATTTGGACCTGAGAAATTCAAATATGTCCTCTGATCTTTGAGTTGGCTATTGCAAATACAACTTCTCAAACAACAGTTTGAATTCCCTCTTTTGAAAATGCCCTTCTTCCTTTTGAAGTGACCCTCTTAATTCAAACTGAATTCAAAGTTTTATTGCACGTGCCAACACTTCCATGAGTAACACAAAAGTTTTTGTAAGTCCCATTTCTTGTATATAAACTCAACTTTATTCATAGCTCAAGTTTTCTATTTACAAGTTTTGGGACTTTTACATTCCTCCCCCCATAAAAAGAATCTCGTCCCGAGATTCATGATTAAGGACAATGTGGAGAGGACAACTACTCAACATAAGCCTCTAACAACTCCGGATGATTGCGCTGCAAATACTCCTCGCTTTCCCATGTAGCTTCCTCGGACGTGTGATTTTCCCATAGCACCTTGAAAAATCACAGCGTCCAGTTTCTGGTCTCGCGAGTCTTTTCATCAATTATCCAGGTTGGTCTCTCAACATACGTGAGGTCCGGCTTCAAATCTGCTATGTCTCCCGTGAGAATCTCCGTTGGAGCTTTTAAACACTTCCGCAACTGAGATATGTGGAAGACGTTATGAACTCCGGCTAAGGCTGCCGGCAGCTCCAAACGGTAGGCCACGGGTCCACACCTTTCAATGACAATGAAGGGACCGATGAAACGTGGAGCTAATTTCCCTTTCACTCCGAATCAGTGAATGCCCTTCATAGGAGATACACGAAGGTATACGTGGTCCCCAACTTGAAATTCCAGAGGACGACGCCTCTTATCCGCATAGCTCTTTTGTCTAGACTGAGCAGCTTTAAGATTTTCCTGAATAAGCCTCACTCGCTCTTCAGCTTCATTTACGAGATCAATCCCGTAAATAACTCTCTCGCTGGATTCACACCAGTTCAAGGGTGTGCGGCACTTCCGGCCGTAGAGAGCTTCATAAGGCGCCATTTTGATACTTTATTGATACCCGTTATTATATGAGAACTCAGCCAACGGTATGTGATCATCCCAGCTCTTACCGTGGTGGATGGCACATGCTCTCAGCATATCTTCAAGTATTTGATTCACCCTCTCTGTTTGCCCATCGGTTTGAGGGTGATACGCGGATCTTCGAACCAATTTGGTTCCCAAGGATGCGTGTACCTGCTCCCAGAAATGAGCAACAAACAACGCGCCTCGATCAGAGATGATCGTCCGGGGAACTCCATATAGGCACAAGATCCGTGCTATGTATAACTCCGCATACTGCTTGGCGGTGTATCTGGTATGCACGGGGATGAAGCGTGCCGATTTGGTCAACCGGTCCATGATTATCCAAATCGAGTCATGGTGGTGGGAGGTTATCGGCAACCCAACGACGAAATCCATACTCAAGTCTTCCCACTTCCATGCCGGTATCTGTAGCGGTTGCAGCAGGCCCGACTTATTTACGTGGTCGGCCTTAACTCTTCGACACGTATCACATTCTGAAACGTATTTTGCAACTTCACGTTTCATACGTGTCCACCAAAACTTCTTCCGGAGATCTTGATACATTTTGTTACTGCCTGGATGAATAGAAAATTTGGATAAGTGAGCCTCATCCAAAATTTTCTCCCGCAGCCTCATATCACGGGGTACGATATCCGGTTCTTGAACCACAAGGTATCTTCATCATCTAACCGGAAACATTTCATCTCCCCGTTCTTCAACCTCCTTTTAATATGAGCCATGCCCTTGTCCTTCCTTTGAGCTTCCTTAACCTCCTCTCTTATTGTGGGGATGAGAGCTAGATTATGTAGAGCTCCATATGGAACCAAGTAGAGGTTTGGCTCTTCCTCTTCTATCGGCGCAATGGTCAAGTTATTAATATGAGACTTCCGGCTGAGTGCATCGGCAACCATATTTGCCTTGCCCGGATGATAATGAATTTCAATCTCATAGTCCTTGATCAACTCCAACCATCGCCGTTGTCGCATATTCAACTCTTTCTGAGTGAATATGTACTTCAAACTTTTGTGGTCGGTGTAGAGATGAACCAGATTTCCCAATAGGTAATGTCTCCACATCTTCAAAGCTAACACCACGGCAGCAAGCTCGAGATCATGAGTTGGATAATGTTGCTCATGATTCCGTAATTGCCATGATCCATATGTGACCACACGTCCTCCTTGCATGAGTACACAACCAAGCCCGATGCCAGACGCATCACAATAAACATCAAAAGGCTTGGTCGTGTCTGGTTGAGCTAGAACCGGGGCTGTTGTGAGGTGTTTCACCAGCGCTTGAAAAGATTCCTCACATGGCTTGCTCCAATCATATTTGATGCCCTTTTTCAGTAGCTCTGTCATAGGTTTGGAGAGTTTTGAGAAGCCCGGATGAACCTCCGGTAATATTCCGCCAAACCCAAGAAGCTACGAACTTCATGGACTGATGTTGGAGACTTCCACTTCAGCACTTGCTCAATCTTGCTTGGATCAACAGCAATGCCTTCCGCTGAAATAATATGCCCAAGAAATGGCACTTGGTTGATCCAGAATTCACATTTACTAAACTTTGCATAAAGTTTGTGATCTCTCAGTCGTTGGAGCACAATATGCAAATGTTTAGCGTGTTCCTCTTCAGATTTGGAATAGACCAAGATGTCATCGATGAATACTACGACGAACTGATCCAGCTCCGGCATGAATACCGAGTTCATAAGGTACATAAAGTGAGCCGGAGCATTGGTCAACCCAAATGACATGACAAGATACTCATAGAGCCCATATCTTGTCGAGAATGCTGTTTTCTGGACATCTTCCACTCGAATCTTAATTTGATGATATCCCGACCTTAAGTCCATCTTGGAGAAGACTTTAGCACCCGCTAGCTGATCGAAGAGGATATCAATTCTTGGTAGTGGATACTTGTTCTTTATTGTCACAGCATTTAAAGGACGATAATCGACGCATAGCCTCAGCGTCTCATCCTTCTTCTTCACAAATAAAGCTGAGCAACCCCATGGTGATGAACTTGGACAAATGAACCCTTTGTCCATCAGGTCTTTGAGTTGCTCCTTCAGTTCAGCTAATTCCTTCGGAGCCATTTTGTATGGTCTCCGAGAGATCGGCGTGGTCCCTGGTATCAACTCTATCTTGAATTCCACCTCGCACTCAGGTGGTAAGCCTGGAAGATCTTCGGGAAACACGTCCGGATATTCACGGACTACCGGAATGTCTTCTAACTTGCAAGCCTCGGCATTACATACTTCCGGGTCTTTGGAAATCGCTTCGCCGAGATACAATGTTTGACGTCCGTGAAGTGGAGAGTCCAAGTGAACACTCCTGTTCTCGATGTCCAGAACAGCCTTATGGAAGGTCAACCATGATATTCACAATATGGCATTTATTACTTGGTCTTCGAGAATGATGAGGGTGGTAGGATAAATTTTTCCACCCAAACAAAGTGGTGCTCGAGAAACGACTTCATTAGTTGAGATGTCTCCACCTGGCGAATGAATAAGGTAAGAACCTTTTGTGACAGTTGTGGAGATCTGATCCCGGATCACCGTTGCGCTGCTAATGAAGTTATGTGTCGCACCAGAGTCGAATAAAATGACAACAGGCTTGTCATCTAAAGTGAATCTGCCGGCAAGAACAGGTCCTCCCTTTGGCAGATCATCGACTGACACATAATTAACTGTCCCCACTTTGGACATAGCTTTTCTTTGCTGCCCAAGATCACTCCTGGGAACTGGACCCGCAGACGCATTGTTGCTGCTCGGTTCAGTTGTTTCATTGACGTTGAGCTCACTGTCAATATGAAGTAGGACAGCACTCGGTTCAGCTGAGAAATCACCATGATCATCTTCAACCTCCTGAGGGAAAAAGTATTCTGGTGCACCTTGTTGATACTGAGGTGCATAAGAATTAAGTTGCTGCTGCGGTGGAGGTGAATAAGACCTCTGTGGAGTAGAAGAGTCGTCACACTCCCAGAATGATTGCACTTCTTGTGGAATCTCTCGACCGGAAGGTGAACGGATTACCAACCGATACTTCTGAGGCATACGATTGATTTCATCCTGTGATGAGTCCCTCTCCCTCTTTTCTTTGAGGTAGAGATTGGAGTAATATTCTTGAGTGATAGCACAGCTCACAAACTCATCAAAATTCTCTTGGCTAACTTGAGCCAATTCACATCGCAGCCTAGCGGTCAGCCCTCGGTAAAAGTGATAACCCTTCATGGCTGGTGACTTCACATAGTCAGGGACATATTGAGCTAAGCGATTGAATTCCTTCGCATACTCAATAACGCTCATGTCGCCTTGCTTTAGACTCCAGAACTCATCTAGACTGGTTTGCATTATGCCCGCAGGGATGAAACGAGCATGAAATGCAGCCTGGAACTCCGTCCATGTGACACGATGCCTGCTGGTTGGACAGCAAGATAGTCTGCCCACCATGCTCCAGCAAAGCCGTGAAGCTGCTGAGCGGCACATAGAGTTCTCGAGAATTCATCACATTGGATCAACCCGAACATGGACTCAATGACACGTAACCAGTGATTTGCTTCACAATGGTCAGCCGCCTCGGAGAATACCGGCGGTTGTGTCGCCAAGAAATCCAGATACGTGCTCTGGGTTGGCATGTGACGTTGAGCTTCTCGATCTATGCCTTGCTGAACTAGAGTTTGGAGAGTTTCATTCATCTTCGCCACAATTTCAGCCAATCTGGTTGGCAATGGCTCTTGTGATGAAGTCGAGTCATTCCCATCTCGACTTGAACCTCCAATCTCCATTTGAGAGTGTGCGCGTACCATACTGCACGAAACAAAATTTTGAGTCAATCAAAATTCTATCTCAGTAGTAAGTAAAGATAAGTAAAACATGAACATGTCATGAACTTTATTAAAGCATAACCACATTCATGTTTAAACAAATCTTAAGTACGCTAAACTAATCAGCGGGACTACCCTGACCAGTTCACACAAACTCCAAATTTTACTCAAGTTATCAACAGATTCTTGACTTGAGTTCAATACCAAAGTTTTAGTAAACTTCAGTAGCTTTCCAACAAGTACTCATAGGCTCCTTACAGATTTTCCTATAGGAAGTTATGGCTTAAAAACAGAAAGGTCCAGAGAGGTTTTTGCTACTGTCCTGGTTTTGAACAGTTTGCCTTCAACTGGACTTTTCACCAACTTAAAGTGTGATTTTGCTCTGGAGGTCTACAAAGAAGTTGTAGCGCACTTGAAAATATTTCCAGAACTGTATCATACACCTTAATTGGTTAACTCTACTCAGATTTTGCTCTGTTAAAGTCCAGTAAGAATTCCTGCCAGAAACAGAGCACTCTGTTTTTGAAAACTTTGCAACCTAGTAATTCTCTCGTTTGAATCTTAGCTCAAAATAAGAATTCAGTAACTAATATTCGTTTCAAACTTCCATTTTTAATTGAAAGTTAGCTCATGAATCATTTCTTAGTAGGGAAGAGGTTATCAAGTGTAGTACGGTGTCGATGCACCGTAAGAAACATGTCGGTACTACGTAGCCTCACCAAAAGAAAAATCCTAACCGGATTACACTGGCATATACGTATTATCAGTGGAACTAAGACGGTCTCTCGCACACGTGTACTACACGGGATACGTACGTGATTAGTATCTGCAGAAGAACACTCAATAGTGGTGCACTCAAAGGTTGTTTCATTACAGGCAGTTCCATATTTGAAAGTAAATACAAACGCCCGTATCATTGCCATACGGCCATCCTTGAGTTAAGTCACGTCTCAAGGTACGTGATCGTGTTTCAACACCCCACGAAGGGGAACCTGAGTATGTCATGAACGGGTCGTCACGGTTGGGAATGTTATCAACCCAACGGATACCACCTACTGCCCTGCAGGGCACGCCGATGGCAAGCGCTGCGTATGTCCTCCTGGGCTATTTCCAGACGAACACACTATCGCGTTACTGACCACACGATGGGGTCTCCACTTACTTGCCTAATGCATGCTAGGGATCAGCGTTTCATATGATCTCAGGAACATGAAGAGTCCAAGAGTTTCATATTAACGTCTCATACCAAGCTGTGAGACCTATCCCTGAACAACATTCCTCGTCAAGGGAGCTAACCGAAATTGAAACGCTTTTGATGGCGTTCCTTACCATTCTACCAGAATGTAGGTGCGTCGTTACATAATGAAAATTCAGAATTAAAACACATATGTTAGTCTTGCCACTTTAAGTAAGTATACTACTACAGTCCTTATGTGGGCCTAATATCGTTTTCTCACCGTATCCTAAGTTTTTGTCGTAATACCATCCTTATTCCGTGCGCTATTACCAATGCAGCTCTGATACCACGCTGACGGGGCCCGACCCCAATCACGGGGCCGTGCCGCCTCGCCCTGGGATCGCATTGGGTGGTGCCGTGTTATGCGGCACCCAACAGCACACATATAAGGAACAATGTATTACATAAATCAAAAGCGGAAGCTTACAATTGTTCTTCGTAAATAATTTACATAAAATAGCTACAGCAGAAGTCTATAAACAGCTCACGTTGAATATCTAAGAAGCACTTGATAGGAGGTCCAGCCCGCGGACTCCTCTCGCTAGCAACACGAAGACATGGCAGCGGCTAGGTTCTCCAAGTGTGACATGACTCGAAAGTTCCGAGTCTCACCAGACAGTCGAGGGTTACCTGCAAAATCACTTATATAGCAAGAGTGAGCACAAGGGCTCAGCAAGACTTAACCGTCTCTCCTAAAGCATGCAACTCTACATGAGGGTAACTTAAGACCTAATCCTGTAATTTTGCGAAAAGACTCGCCTACGAGTTCATCCTTAACTTTCAGATTTTTAGCCATAATAGTAGTGACCTTGCGCCCAACAACATTGGAATTCCACAATCAAACAAGAAACGCTTCATTCCAATGTAACTGTCCCAAGGTGGAAGATAACTTTAGTTTGCTCTATCTCTACTTCAATCATGGTTTTCATGCACTTTGCATTTATCATAACAGCATTTAAAACTTTGCAAACTATTTCCACCCAACTTGATTACTACGTCACAACACAGGGAGCAAGCGGTAATCAATAACCGCGATGGACGGTGATTAAAATCAAACACTACCCGGATAACTCGACACATACGCCCCCCTCTGAAGACCCAACTCTGGCGTCCTTCATTACGTCGTATGTGGCCACCTTTCGCAGGACACTAGACTGTAGAACCGGTCGTGCCGTCTCGGGCTCATAGGTCTAACGAGACGATGTGGTATGCCTCTACAATCCAGTAAACCTGGTACATCGGTTTCCTGGTTCCCATATGTCAGTAAGCATCCGGTACACAACTCAATACCTGCTCCTTGGTGCCGCAAACGCATCGGTCCTTAACCGACACAGGCAGAGCTACGCGACCAAGACCTCATCTTGTCGCTGCCTAACCATCCTGCCTGGTCACATCTTTAGAAACGTAAACTTTAGTATGCCATATCTTCGACTACACCCGTGTAATCCCGTCCATAACTCACGAGTAGATTCCAACTACTCGACTTCTACCGGATGTCCTAAGCTATTTAGCACGGCGTTATTCTACAGCGATGTTCCTTGATACCCTTAATTCAAGGTTCATTTGGTCATGCAATTGGAGTGTAAAACATCCTTGACCTAATGCACATACAAACTTAGACCCATAGTAGTGAACAAAGTAAAAACCTGAGAAAACAACTTAAATGCAAACCGGGGCTTGCCTTGGTTTTGCAGGTGACTAAAGTCAGATGATTATGAAGTTAGTTGCTGCTGCCTTGAAGCTGAAGCACTGCTTTCTTGCTTCTTGATCCAAGCTCAACTCCTCCTTCTTCACTTTCCACGTTTAAGCACTACACGTTATGAACATGCATATATCTTTAATTGTAAAACTTTTGCTAACAAGTTCTAAAGACAAGTTTAAAACTGGAACTCTGTTCAAGAGTTTAAAATGACATTGGGGTGGTGGTTTGGTTGTGTGTTTAAGCACTATCATCAAGTGAGAATTGAGGTTCATCACTTGGGTGGTGATCACCTAATTGGTTGAACAGAACACTACTGATACAGGGCTCCAATGGAGCTGGAAATTTTCTTGTGAGTTCCTTGTCACAATAAAGTCCTCTGGACCAAAATTCAGAATATTTCACTAAGTGGATCACCCAAAACAATTCCCTAAGCATTTAGACAAAGAGGAATTAATTCTGAATAAATTTGCACTTTCATGCAAACTCAAGTGAACTACAATTCCATACATAGCTCAGAGAGTATGCCTGAATTTTCCTAGGATTTTTGGAGCTAAGGAATGTCTAGAACTGAATTTCCAAGTTTTGGAAATTCTCTGAAAATGTTTCTGTATTCATTTGAATACAGAAAATTCAAATAAGAATTACCCTAACTAAATCAACTCCACATGAGCTGAAACTTTTACAGGAGTCTCCTAATATCATAAAGAATATTCTGGCAAAATTTGGGGATTTTTGGATGAACCAAACTCCCTCTAAAATTCTTTTGCTGAAAAGCTTTACAGAATTTTCCAGAATTTTCTAATTATTTTCATACGAATTGGGTGGCATATTTGGATAGAGCTTTACCTCTTGAATCCAACCCAATTTGAATCACTAATATTTGAGCTTCCTAGCAAAAGTTATGAGGTTCTAAAATTTGAACTAAATCTGGAACTCAAATTAATTCGGGAAACGTTCAAACTCTGCCTGTGGGTCCACCCTACACGTGTCATGTGACACCCTCAATTCTGTGGGACAACAACAGAACCGAGAACTAATGCATATGTGTGCCCAGGATGTTCATCACACATACACATACGTTCCACAAACTGAATTTCAGATTATATATTACCACGAATAACAGAGTTTATTACAATACCTCATGACTCTTGGACTCATGCTCACAGTGGAAGTCTTATTTCTACGCAGCGGAAGTCTTCTAACTAATGCGGAAGCAAATCTAAGCAGAGGTGGCTCCATCTCTACTCCCTCCACAGGCAAGGTTGAGAACAGATCACACGCCATAATGCTCCACTTGGTCTTCATAGTAGGCTTCTCCTGCTGCTGATGATGAAGTAATAATGCAAGTTTGAGTACAATGATGTACTCAGCAAGTGCGGGAAAAACACATGATATGCAGTTCATAACAAGGTAGGTATAAGAAGGCTCATTTGCAGAAAAGCAAATTTATAAAATCATGATAAAACAACAACTTAACTTTAAATGAATGTAATCCCAGCATGTATTAAATCACCAACATACCTCCATCACTTCCCGTGTTCCATCCGAACATTAACCAACCTTTATTCATACTCACGAATACCTCCTTGTATTCGCTACCATCTCACGAATACCTCCCCGTATTCGCTACCATCTCAAAATAACTTCGTCTTACACCGAGACCGATCTCGTTGCCATGACTCAACAGTCATGCAATCCATCTTATCACCCGGACTCAACAGTCCCAACGACCAAACCAATAACCTTAACCAAGAACCTTCCCAATAACCATCCCAACTAATCATGACAGTTTAGCCAGATGCTCGTGACCGTAAGCTCGGCTATCATGATAGTTCTAGACTCTACAGAGTTTGCACCTCTTTACCCACAAGTTTGTGATTTCGTCACCCGTCGGTGACTGCAGAACCTCCATTATACCAGTACACATCCATTGGTGTATGGTCAAGAGATCACAAAATAGCCTTTACAAAGGGGTTACTAGATGTATGGACTCACTAAGGTTTCACCGGCAGGCTAGAATCTCCAATTCTCCCACCCACGGGCCCCCTCTTCTGCCATGTAGTTCCCAGGGCAGTCCTCACTCAACTCCCATTCCCCACGCCTTCGACAGTCCATAACACTCTAGCAACTTACCTAATTACTCAGCTAAGCCGCACCCATACTTGGCCTTGTGGTGGCACTGTTATCCTGGCATGTGCATGCATGAACCGGTCCTTAGATCTACGGCAAGTAAACCACCATCTCATGCTACCTCATTCACAAACCCAGTCTTGCCTAGATCTCCCTCCGATCCATATCCATTATTAATATCAGTTTCTCATTATCAATACGAGTGCAGTTAGCTAGACACATCTATCTCGCTTCCCAATCCCATAGACTCAGCGAAGCATAAAGCAAAAACCATACCCGACCCATAAAACTCCCCAGGCGACAAGGGTGGTTTAACCAAAACTAGTAAACTCCTATAAAAGTGTTTCCCATCATGTTTGACTCAGTACGCACACCTTTTCGCAAAACAAAACAGTTTTACCCAAAGCATAGGATCAATATGGTCAAGGAGCACTTGCCTTGTTCTTGCGGTTCCGGTTGTTCTTGGATCTCAAAACCTGGTTGCTGCAGTTCATTGTAGACTGCTCCCTGAGCTTGTTCTGCTAGGTAGGATCACGTGCATACAAGATTCACAACAATCAATATCATGCACAAACCTTAAACTAGATGCGATGATGCATATGCATGCTATCCTATGACTTTTATTAGATTGGTGTGTTCTTGCATGGCTTGCATGGACAGAGGTGTCCGGATCAAAGGTGGACGTGGCAATGATCTTCTCTTTAGATCAATCTGATCATCAAGTGATCTGTCCACGAAAAGGCTTCTGTTCGAAAGGAATCAAAGAACAGATGCAAGGAAAATACAACGATATCGTAGGGTGGTATTGGGGCCTACCTTACGTTCCTCCCAGTCTTCGAGGTCCTCCTCAGACCGCTGGCTTTCCTCCGGCGATCTTCCTCGCCGAGCTCCGGCGATGGCTTTCTCGGCGAGTTGGGGCTAGGGCTCTAAGTCATCGGCTCAGGAGTTGGAAAAGAAGTTTGTGGTTTCGGCCAAAGGTTCTGGGTTCTATTTATAATCGGGAAGAGAAGAGTCTAATCTGATTGTATCCCGAATAAGAGTCTTATTTAGATCGTCGTTGGATCCTATCATCTTATATTTAGTTGATTTGGTATGATAACGTTGCGGAATACAGGTCGGTTTCTTTTACGTACCGGTATTCTTACACGTAACAGCCGCTCCAGAACTCGTTACCTTCACGGTGATGAGCTCCGGAGGCTCCACGTGTCCTTCCGGGGCCTAGTCTCTCCTTTTCCGCAGAGACGAGCTCCGGTTGTGCTGCGTGTCAATCGACCGAGACCTCCCCCTCCTTTGGAGGTGAGCTCCGCGCACGCCACGTGTTGGCGCCGGTCTTTCCTTTCTTCTTTCTTCAGGGACATGCCCCGAGGTCGACACGTGTCCAGCAGCGACAGATCTCCCGGAGATAAGCTCCGGTGACGGCGCGTGTCCAATAGAACAGGACCTCTCGGAGGTGGGCTCCGAGATCAACACGTATCCCGCGCGACTGGTCCTATGATTTCCGCGAGGACTAGCTCCGAGGATGACACGTGTCTTGCGGAAATGCCTTTGCTTCTTCCGCAGAGGCTAGCTCCGTGGGCAACACATGTCCCATAGGATTGGACCTCTCCCCTTTGCGGAGACGAGTCCCGAACCTGCCATGTAGCTATTTTAGCGGTGGACCTTTCCCACCTCGCAGGGACGAGCTCCGAACACGCCACGTGGCCAGAGGCCGCGGTAAGAGCTGGATTCAGCTCTTATTGGCTATCCTCTTGATATTTTTCTCTGTCCCTACTTTTCTTAAAGTGTTTCCTCTTCATAAAACATTAACCTATGCTGACACCCGAGATGAGGGTGTCACAAATCTACCCCCCTTAAATTGAATCTCGCCCTCGAGATTCGTTAGCAGAAAATAGATGCGGAAATTCTGCCTTGATATCCTCTTCACGCTCCCATGTGGCTTCAGCTTCGGTGTGATGGCTCCATTGTACCTTGCACCATCGAATCACCTTGTTCCGGGTGACCCTTTCCTTTACGTCCAAGATTCAGACAGAGTGTTCCGCATAAGTCAGGTCCTTTTGAAGTTCAAGCTCTCCCATTGATACTTGTTCCTCTGGTATTCTTAAGCACTTTTTGAGCTGGGATACATAAAACACGTCATGTACGTCGGAGAGGTGGGTTGGGAGCTCTAATCGATAGGCTACTTCTCCTTGCTTATCCAAAATCTTAAATGGTCCGGTGTAGCGAGGTGCTAGCTTGCCTTTGACGTTGAAACGTCGTTGGCCTCGGATAGGCGACACCTTAAGATATACGAAGTCTCCTACTTCAAAAATCAACTTCCTTCGCCTATTGTCCGCATAGCCTTTCTGTCGTGACTGAGCAGCCTTTAAGTTCTCCCGTATCGTCTGGACTTGCTTTTCAGCTTCTTGTAGCACTTCGGGTCCAAACACCTGGTTCTCTCCGGTCTCATTCCAAAACAGTGGCGTTCTACACCGTCTACCATATAATGCTTCGAAAGGCGATATCTTCAAGCTAGCTTGATAGCTGTTGTTATAGGAGAACTCGGCGTACGGTAAACTCCTATCCCAACTATGCCCACGTTTCAAGGCGCAAGCTCTCAACATGTCCTCCAAAATTTGGTTTGTCCTTTCGGTTTGTCCATCTGTTTGTGGGTGATAGGCGAAGCTAAAATCCAGTCGTGTACCCATGGCTTTCTGCAGCTTCCTCCAGAATCTAGAGGTAAACTGAGAATCTCGATCTGAGACTATCCTCCTCAGAACTCCGTGACGGCACACGATCTGCTCCATGTATAGCTCTGCCAATTGTGCAATGTTGTAACTGGTCTTTACAGGGATAAAATGGGCGGTTTTCATCATTCGGTCCACAATGACCCAGATGGAGTCGTATCCCGACTGAGTACGTGGCAATCCGACGATGAAATCCATACTGATGTCCTCCCACTTCCATTCGGGTATTTTCAAGGGTTGCAACAATCCAGCGGGTTTTTGATGTTCGGCCTTCACCCGTTGGCATGTGTCGCATAGGGCAACGTATTCGGCTATATCCCTCTTCATACCATCCTACCAATAACAAGTTTTCAAGTCCTTGTACATTTTGGTGCTTCCGGGATGTATGGAATAGGGGGAATCATGTGCCTCCTTCAATATCATGTCGCGGAGGTGTCTTATGTTTGGCACACAAATCCTTTTTCCTAGCCAAAGCGTACCCTTTTCATCCTCCTTGAAATCCTTCTCTATTCCTTGTCGGATTCTTTCCTTGATCTCCTTGATCTCCTCGTCCGTTGCTTGGCCCTCTCTTATTTCTTGCTCCAATGAGGAGTGGATCTCTATTATTTCCATGTTATTCAAGAATCCGAGGTGTAACCGTTCGAATTCATTACGTAGTTCGGGTGGTAGCTCCCGAACCGTGAGTTGGTGACATGCTCCCTTTCGGCTCAATGCATCAGCTACTACATTGGCCTTTCCGGGGTGGTAGATGATTCCAACATCATAATCCTTGATGAGTTCTAACCATCGACGTTGCCTCAAATTCAAATCCGTTTGTGTGAATATGTACTTGAGGCTTTTATGATCCGTATAGATCTCACATCGATGACCAAGGATATAATGTCTCCAGATCTTCAATGCATGCACCACTGTTGCTAGGTCCAAGTCATGCGTAGGATAATTAACCTCGTGCTTCTTTACTTGTCGTGAGGCATAGGCTACCACTTGTCCTTCCTGCATGAGCACACATACGAGCCCCTGTCTAGATGCGTCACAATATATGTCAAAGCTCTTGCTTACGTCTGGCGATACCAGAACTGGTGCTGTGGTTATCCTTTTCTTGAGTTCCTCAAAACTTTCTTGGCAGGCGGTGTCCATTGAAAGACCTTTCCCTTCATTAGCAACTCTGTCATAGGTTTTGCTATTTTAGAGAAGTCTTTAATGAAGCGTTGATAGTATCCTGCCATCCCAAGGAAACTCCAAATATCCCTCACGCTCTTCGGTTGGTCCCACTTCAGAACATCTCTCACCTTTCCAGGATCAACCGATACCCCTTCCTTGGAGATAATGTGGCCTAGGAAAGATATTTCCTTTAGCCAAAATTGACACTTGTTGAGCTTGGCATACAATTGATGCTCACGCAACTTCTGCAAGGTCAATCTCAGATGTTCTTCATGCTCCTCCTCACTTTTTGAATACACCATAATGTCGTCGATGAAAACCACGACGAACTTGTCCAAGTACTCCATGAAGACCTTGTTCATAGGGTACATGAAGTATGCGGGTGCATTTGTCAACCCAAAAGACATAACGGTATATTCATACGAACCATACCGTGTCCGAAAGGTTGTCTTAGGTATATCGGAGGGCTTAATCTTCAGCTGGAAGTATCCCGACCGAAGATCAATCTTGGAGAACACTCGGGCTCCTTTCATTTGGTCGAATAGGTCCTCTATACGCAGAGGGTATTTGTTCTTGATTGTTACCTCGTTGAGAGACCTATAGTCCACGCACATCCTTTGGGTTCCATCCTTCTTGTCTACGAAGAGCACCAGAGCTCCCCATGGTGACGAGCTTGGGCGGATAAAACCCTTTTCCAACTGTTCTTGAATTTGCTTCTTGAGTTCAACTAGCTCGTTGACGGGCATCCTATAGGGTCTCTTGGCTATGGGTGCAGTTCCGGTTACCAAGTCTATGGTAAACTCGATGTCCCGGTCAGGTGGCATACCTGGAAGCTCTTCCGGGAACTCGTCCGAAAATTCCTGAACCACTGGAATGTTGTCCAATGTTGCTCCTTCGACGTGGTTCAAATTTGCCTGTTCGGTTGTTTGTTGGGCTGACTCAAACTCGACACGAATACCGTGCTCGTTTATCAACTGCACGCCCCTTTCAGCACATTGGATTACTCCGTTGTGCTTGCTTAGCCAATCCATTCCGAGTATGATGTCAATCCCTTGGGAGTCCAAGACAATAAGGTTGGCAAGGAAGTCTACCCCCCTTATTTTAAGGCTTACTTTCGGACATACTATATTAGTCCTCATTTCTCCTCCGGGAGAATTAACTAACATAGCACACTCTAAGTGGGATACGGGTAGATGATGTTTGGCAACATATTTGGATGATATGAAGGAATGCGATGCTCCAGAATCAAATAAGATGGTGGCTGGTTGGAGTTGGCAAGGAACATACCAATTGCGATGTCCTCAGCCTGTTGTGCTTCCTCGGCAGTGACATGGTTCACGTGGCCGCGAGCATAGTTCTGCTGTCCACGGTTCCCTTGATTGTCTACTCCGTTCAGTCGCGGGTTCTGCTTGGGCACGTTACCTTGCTGTCCAGGGCCTCTCCTCGGGCACTGGTTCGTGAAGTGGCCTACCTCCCCGCATGCCAAGCATGCCCTGTTGCCTACGGCAGCAGGTGCGTTGGGGCGGGGGTTTTGAACAGGGGCGCCATTGTTAGGTCGGGGCGCAGGAGGCATGGGCACACGAGATGCCGGTGCAACGAATTGTTGCTGTGGTGGCTGACCAGGGTGGTACGCAGGAGTGGTCGATCCATACTGCGGTGCAGGGGGCATGTACCTAGGTCGTATGTGGCTCCCTTGGGGCTGGTATGGCATCTTCCTCTTGCATTCTCGCTCGATCTCTCGGATCTTGTTTTCAACTACTATGGCCTTGTCAACCAGCTTCTGGAAGCTTACGTAGTCATTGTTGAGGAGCTGAACCTGGATCTCATTGTTCAACCCTCTCATGAACAGGTACTGCTTCCTATGATCTGAGTTGACATCTTCGGGGGCATACCAGGACAGTTGTATGAACTTGTTGAGATACTCATTCACACTTTTCTGTCCTTGGCGGAGACCTTCGAACTCCTGCCTTTTGAGCATCATTACACCAGTAGGGATGTAATGAGAGTGGAAACTTTCCTTGAACTCAGTCCAAGTGATTGTCTCCGGGTTGGCATGAGCGTTGCTCAGGGCATCCCACCAGTCAGCAGCGGCTCCCATAAGTTGGTGCGATGCGAAGAGAACCTTCTCTCGGTCATTGCACTGAACAATGGCAAGCTTTTTCTCCATGGATTTTAACCAATCATCGGCCTCCATGGGATCACTAGCTTGAGCAAAGGTGGTTGATCGAGTCCTCATGAACTCTCCCAACCTGTTATGAGCCGGCGGTGGTGGTGGCGGCGGTGCCGGAACGGGGTTTTGGTTGGCCTGCAACTAACCCAAAGTTTGGATCATGGTTTGCATAAGCTGGTTTTGCATGGCCATCAACCTTTCTAGGTTGTTCTCGCTAGCTCCGGGGTTAACAGGAACTTCCTCGTGATCATCCTCTTGGTTGTCACGGACGTTCCTTCGGCCGGTGTTTCCTCTCACCATCTGTGAGAGAGGTCAAAATAGAATAGAATGTTAGAAGGTTAGGTAGATTCCCTTTAACTATATGCATTAAGGTGAGTTGGACTATGTATATATTAGCCCATATGAGGATGTGAGCAAGTGCCGAAAACATCTCACACCTCTTTCTTCTTACATGTGGATATGGACAATGTTTTGAGACGTCCCACAACTCACACTAAGCACACAATCACAAATAATCATCACAAGAGCCCACACAACTCCTATTCAAGGATGGTTTCCTATGTCAAGGTTGGTTTAAAGGCCAAACTAAGCTATTCACCTTAGGATGCTTCCTTTGGTCAGCGTGACTTAGCTACCTGTGACTCCTGTTTAGGGTGTAACTTGCTGTTAATCCGTGGCTCTAATATCAATCTAAGGTTTCTATCTAGGCGTGTAACCTACTGTCAACCCGTGGCTCTGATACCAATCTGTGACGCCCTCAATTCTGTGAGAAAAACCACGGAACCGAGAACTAATGCATATGTGTGCCCAGGATGTTCATCACACATACACATATGTTCCACAAACTGAATTTCAGATTATATATTACCACAAATAACAGAGTTTATTATAATACCTCATGAGTCTTGGACTCATGCTCACAACGGAAGTCTTATTTCTACGCAGCGGAAGTCTTCTAACTAATGCGGAAGCAATTCAGCAAATGCGGAAGCAAATCTAAGCAGAGGTGGCTCCATCTCTACTCCCTCCACAGGCAAGATTGAGAACAGATCACACGCCATAATGCTCCACTTGGTCTTCATAGTAGGCTTCTCCTGCAGCTGATGATGAAGTAATAATGCAAGTTTGAGTACAATGATGTACTCAGCAAGTGCGGGAAAAACACATGATATGCAGTTCATAACAAGGTAGGTATAAAAAGGCTCATTTGCAGAAAAGCAAATTTATAAAATCATGATAAAACAGCAACTTAACTTTAAATGAATGTAATCCCAGCATGTATTAAATCACCAACATACCTCCATCACTTCCTGTGTTCCATCCAAACATTAACCAACCTTTATTCATACTCACGAATACCTCCTTGTATTCGCTACCATCTCACGAATACCTCCCCGTATTCGCTACCATCTCAAAACAACTTCGTCTCACACTGAGACCGATCTCGTTGCCATGACTCAACAGTCATGCAATCCATCTTATCACCCGGACTCAACAGTCCCAACGACCAAACCATAACCAAACCAATAATCTTAACCAAGAACCTTCCCAATAACCATCCCAATAACCATCCCAACTAATCATGGCAGTTTAGCCAGGTGCTCGTGACCGTAAGCTCGGCTATCATGATAGTTTTAGACTCTGGAGTCTGCACCTCTTTACCCACAAGTTTGTGATTTCGTCAACCGTCGGTGACTGCAGAACCTCCATTATACCAGTACACATCCATTGGTGTATGGTCAAGAGATCACAAAATAGCCTTTACAAAGGGGTTACTAGATGTATGGACTCACTAAGGTTTCACCGGCAGGCTAAAATCTCCAATTCTCCCACCCACGGGCCCCCTTATGTGCCATGCAGTTCCCAGAGCAATCCTCACTCGACTCTCATTCCCCGCGCCTTCCACAGTCCATAACACTCTAGAAACTTACCTAATTACTCATCTAAGCCACACCCATACTTGGCCTTGTGGTGGCACTGTTATCCTGGCATGTGCATGCATGAACCGGTCCTTAGATCTACGACAAGTAAACCACCATCTCATGCTACCTCATTCAAAAACCCAGTCTTACCTAGATCTCCCTCCGATCCATATCCATTTTTAACATAAGTTTCTCATTATCAATACGAGTGCAGTTAGCTAGACACATCTATCTCGCTTCCCAATCCCATAGACTCAGCGAAGCATAAAGCAAAAACCATACCCAACCCATAAAACTCCCCAGGCGACAAGGGTGGTTTAACCAAAACTAGTAAACTCCTATAAAAGGGTTTCCCATCATGTTTGACTCAGTACGCACACCTTTTCGCAAAACAAAACAGTTTTACCCAAAGCATAGGATCAATATGGTCAAGGAGCACTTGCCTTGTTCTTGCGGTTCCGGTTGTTCTTGGATCTCAAAACCTGGTTGCTGCAGTTCGTTGTAGACTGCTCCATGAGCTTGTTCTGCTAGGTAGGATCCCGTGCATACAAGATTCACAACAATCAATATCATGCACAAACCTTAAACTAGATGCGATGATGCATATGCATGCTATCCTATGACTTTTATTAGATTGGTGTGTTCTTGCATGGCTTGCATGGACAGAGGTGTCTGGATCAAAGGTGGACGTGGCAATGATCTTGTATTTAGATCAACCTGATCATCAAGTGATCTGTCTATGAAAAGGCTTCTATTCGAAAGGAATCAAAGAACAGATGCAAGGAAAATACAACGATATCGTAGGGTGGTATTGGGATCCAAGAGCCACCAGAACCGCAAGAACAAGGCAAGTGCTCCTTGACCATATTGATCCTAAGTTTTGGGTAAAACTGTTTTGATTTGCAAAAAGGTGTGTGTGCTGAGTCAAACGTGATGGGAAACCCTTTTATAGGAGTTTACTGGCTTTGGTTAAACCACCCTTGTCGCCAGGGAAGTTTATGAGTCGGGTATGGTTTTTGCTTTAAGCTTCGCTGAGTCTATGGGATTGGGAAGCGAGATAGATGTGTCTAGCTAACTGCACTCGTATTGATAATGAGAAACTGATGTTAATAATAGATATGGATCGAAGGGAGATCTAGGCAAGACTGAGTTTGTGAATGAGGTAGCATGAGATGATGGTTTACTTGCCGTAGATCTAAGGACCGGTTCATGCATGCACATGCCAGGATAACAGTGCCACCACAAGGCCAAGTATGGGTGCGGCTTAGCTGAGTAATTAGGTAAGTTGCTAGAGTTTTATGGACTGTGGAAGGCGCGGGGAATGTGAGTTGAGTGAGGACTGCCCTGGGAACTGCATGGCACAAGAGGGGGCCCGTGGGTGGGAGAATTGGAGATTCTAGCCTGCCGGTGAAACCTTAGTGAGTCCATACATCTAGTAGCCCCTTTGTAAAGGCTATTTTGTGATCTCTTGACCATACACCGACGGCTGTGTACTGGTATAATGGAGGTTCTGCAGTCGCCGATGGGTGACGAAATCACAAACTTGTGGGTAAAGAGGTGCAAACTCTGCAGAGTCTAAAACTATCATGATAGCCGAGCTTACGGCCACGAGCGCCTGGCCAACTGTCATGATTAGTTGGGATGGTTATTGGGATGGTTCTTGGTTATGGTTATTGATTATGGTTATGGTTTGGTTTTGGGACTGTTGAGTCCGGGTGATAAGATGATTGCATGACTGTTGAGTCATGGCAACGAGATTGGTCTCGGTGTGAGACGAAGTTGTTTATGAGATGAGATGCTAGCGAATACGAGGAGGTATTCGTGAGCAAGAATGGAGTTGGTTAATGTTCGGGTGGAACATGGAAAGTGATGGAGGTATGTTGGTAATTTAATACATGCTGGGATTACATTCATCTAAAGTTAAGTTGTTGTTTTATCATGGTTTTATAAATCTGCTTTTCTGCAAATGAGCCTTTTTATACCTACCTTGTTATGAGCTACATATCGTGTTTTCCTGCACTTGCTGAGTACATCATTGTACTCAAACTTGCATTATTATTTCATCATCAACAGCAAGAGAAGACTACTTTGAAGACCAAGTGGAGCATTAAGGCGTGTGATCTGTTCTCAACCTTGCCTCTGGAGGGAGTAGAGATGGAGCCACTTCTGCTTAGATTTGCTTCCGCATTAGTTAAATTGCTTCTGCATTAGAATAAAGACTTCCGCTGCATAGAAATAAAGACTTCCGCTGTGAGCATGAGTCCAAGACTCATGAGACATTGTAATAAACTCTGTTATTTGTGGTTATATATATTCTGAATTCAGTTTGTGGAACGTATGTGTATGTGTGATGAACATCCTGGGCACACATATGCATTAGTTCTCGGTTCCGTGGTTTTCCACAGAATTGAGGGCGTCACAGATTGGTATCAGAGCCACGGGTTGACAGTAGATTACACGCCTAGATAGAAACCTCAGATTGATATTAGAGCCATGGGTTAACAGTAGGTTACACACCTAAATAGAAATCATAGATTGGTATTAGACACAGATTGGTAGTTAAGCCACGCTGACCAAAGGAAGCACCCTAGGACGCTTAGATTGGCTTTAAAACTACCTTGGCATAGGAAACCAGCCTTGAATAGGAGTTGTATGAGCCCTTGCAATGATTGTGTGTGATTGTGTGCTTAGTGTGAGTTGTGGGACGTCTTAAAACATTGTCCATATCCACACGTAGGTAGAAAGAGGTGTGAGATGCTTCGGCACTTGTTCACATCCTCATATGGGCTAATATATATATAGTCCAACCCACCTGGATGCATATAGTTGAAGGGATCTACCTAACCTTCTAAAATTCTATTCTATTTCGATCTCTCTCACAGATGGTGAGAGGAAACACCGGCCGAAGGAACGTCCGTGACAACCAAGAGGATGGTCACGAGGAAGTTCCTGTTAACCCCGGAGCTGGTGAAAACCACCTGGAACGGTCGATGGCTATGCAGAACCAGCTTATGCAAACCATGATCCAAACTTTGGGTCAGTTGCAGGCCAACAACAACCCCGTTCCGGCACCACCGCCACCACCACCGCCGGCTCACAACAGACTGGGAGAGTTCATGAGGACTCGACCACCCTCCTTTGCTCAAGCTAGTGATCCCATGGAGGCCAATGACTGGTTGAAATCCATGGTGAAGAAGCTTGCCATTGTTCAATGCAATGACCGAGAGAAGGTTCTCTTTGCGTCGCACCAACTTATGTGAGCTGCCGCTGACTGGTGGGATGCCCTATGCAACGCCCATGTCGACCCGGAGACAATCACTTGGACTGAGTTCAAGGAGAGTTTCCGCTCTCATTACATCCCTGCTGGTGTAATGATGCTCAAGAGACAGGAATTTGAAGGTCTCCGCCAAGGACAGAGAAGTGTGAATGAGTACCTCAACAAGTTCACACAACTGTCCTAGTATGCCCCCGAGGATGTCAACTCAGACCAGAGGAAGCAGTACCTGTTCATGAGAGGGTTGAACAATGAGATCCAGGTTCAGCTCCTCAAAAATGACTACGTAAGCTTCCAAAAGCTGGTTGACAAGGCTATAGTGGTCGAAAGCAAGATCAAAGAGATCGAGCGAGAGGGCAAGAGGAAGATGCCTTACCAGCCCGAAGGGAGCAACATACATCCTCGGTACATGCCCCCAGCTGCACCACAGTATAGGTCAACCACTCCTGCATACTGCCCTGGTCAACCACCACAGCAACAATTCGTTGCACCAGCACCTAGCGTGCCCATGCCTCCTGCGCCCCAACCTAACAATGGCGCTCCTGTTCAAAACCCCCGCCCCAACGTACCTGCTGCCGTAGGCAACAGGGCATGCTTTGCATGCGGAGAAATAGGACACTTCGCGAACCAGTGCCCGAGGAGAGGCCCTGGACAGCAAGGCAGCGTGCCCAAGCAGAACCCGCGACCGAACGGAGGGGACAATCAAGGAAACCGTGGACAGCAGAACTATGCTCGCGGCAACGTGAACCATGTCTCTGCTGAGGAAGCACAACAGGCTGAGGACGTCGTAATTGGTATGTTCCTTGCCAACTCCAACCCACCCACCATCTTATTTGATTCTGGAGCATCACATTCCTTCATATTATCCAAATATGTTGACAAACATCATCTACCCGTATCCCACTTAGAATGTGCTATGTTAGTAAATTCTCCCGGAGGATAAATGAGGACTAATATAGTATGTCCGAAAGTAAGCCTTAAAATAAGGGGGGCGGACTTCCTTGCCAACCTTATTGTCTTGGACTCCCAAGGGATTGACATAATACTCGGGATGGATTGGTTAAGCAAGCACAACAGAGTAATCCAATGTGCTGAAAGGAGCGTGCAGTTGACAAACGAGCACGGTATTCATGTCGAGTTTGAGTCAGCCCAGCAAACAACTGAACGGGCAATTTTGAACCACGTCGAAGGAATAACATTGTACAGCATTCCAGTGGTTCAGGAATTTTCGGACGTGTTCCCGGAAGAGCTTCCAGGTATGCCACCTGATCGGGACATTGAGTTTGCCATTGATTTGGTACCCGGAACTGCACCCATAGCCAAGAGACCCTATAGGATGCCCGCCAATGAACTAGTAGAACTCAAGAAGCAAATTCAAGAACAGTTGGAGAAGGGTTTCATACGTCCAAGCTCGTCACCATGGGGAGCTCCGGTGCTCTTCGTAGACAAGAAGGATGGAACCCAAAGGATGTGCGTGGACTATAGGTCTCTCAACGAGGTAACAATCAAGAACAAATACCCACTGCCCTGTATAGAGGACCTATTTGACCAAATGAAAGGAGCCCGAGTGTTCTCCAAGATTGATCTTTGGTCGGGATGCTTCCAGCTGAAGATTAAGGCCTCCGATATACCCAAGACAGCCTTTCGAACACGGTATGGTTCGTATGAATATACCGTCATGTATTTTGGGTTGACAAATGCACCCTCATACTTCATGTACCTTATGAACAAGGTTTTCATGGAGTACTTGGACAAGTTCGTCGTGGTTTTAATCAACGCCATTATGGTGTATTCAAAAAGTGAGGAGGAGCATGAAGAACATTTGAAATTGACCTTGCAGAAATTGCGTGAGCATCAATTGTATGCCAAGCTTAACAAGTGTCAATTTTGGCTAAAGGAAATATCTTTCCTAGGCCACATTATCTCTAAGGAAGGGGTATCGGTTGATCCCGGAAAAGTGAGAGATGTTCTGAAGTGGGACTAACCGCAGAGCGTGAGGGATATTCGAAGTTTTCTTGGGATGGCTGGATACTATCGACGCTTCATTAAAGACTTCTCTAAGATAGCAAAGCCTATGACGGAATTGCTAACGAAGGGAAAAGCCTTTCGATGGACACCAGCATGCCAAGAAAGTTTTGAGGAACTCAAGAAAAGGCTAACCACAGCACCGGTTCTGATATTGCCAGACGTAAGCAAGAGCTTTGACATATATTGTGACGCATCCAGACAGGGGCTCGGATGTGTGCTCATGCAAGAAAGACAAGTGATAGCCTATGCCTCACGACAATTAAAGAAGCACAAGCTTAATTATCCTACACATGACTTGGAGCTAGCAGCAGTAGTGCATGCATTGAAGATTTGGAGACATTATATCCTTGGTCATGGATGTGAGATCTATACGGATCATAAAAGCCTCAAGTACATATTTACACGAACGGACTTGAATTTGAGGCAACGTCGATGGTTGGAACTCATCAAGGATTACGATGTTGGAATCAACTACCACCCCGGAAAGGCCAATGTAGTAGCTGATGCATTGAGCTGAAAGGGAGCATGTCACCAACTTACGGTTCAGGAGCTACCACCCGAACTACGTAAGGAGTTCGAACGGTTACACCTCGGATTCTTGAACAACATGGAAATAATGGAGATCCACTCCTCATTGGAGCAAGAGATAAGAGATGGCCAAGGAACGGATGAGGAGATCAAGGAGATCAAGGAAAGAATCCGACAAGGAATAGAGAAGGATTTCAAAGAAGATGAGAAGGGTACGCTTTGGCTAGGAAAAAGGATTTGTGTGCCTAACATAAAACACCTCCGCGACATGATATTGAAGGAGGCACATGATTCACCCTATTCTATACATCCCGGAAGTACCAAAATGTTATTGGTGGGATGGTATGAAAAGGGATATAGCTGAATACGTTGCCCTATGCGACACATGCCAACGGGTGAAGGCCGAACATCAAAACCCATTGGATTGTTGCAACCCTTGAAGGTACCCGAATGGAAGTGGGAGGACATCAATATGGATTTCATCGTCAGATTGCCACATACTCAGTCGGGTTACGACTCCATCTGGGTTATCGTGGACCGATTGACGAAAACCACCCATTTTCTTCCCGTAAGGGCCAATTACAACGTTGCACAATTAGCCGAATTGTACATGGAGAAGATCGTGTGCCGTCACGGAGTCCCGAAAAGGATAGTCTCTGATCGAGGTTCTCAGTTTACCTCTAGATTCTGGAGGAAGCTGCATAAAGCTATGGGTACACGACTGGATTTCAGCTCCGCCTATCACCCACAAATCGATGGGCAAACCGAAAGGACAAACCAGATTATGGAGGACATGTTGAGAGCTTGCGCCTTGAAACATGGGTGTAGTTGGGATAGGAGTTTACCGTACGCCGAATTCTCCTATGACAACAGCTATCAAGCTAGCTTGAAGATGTCGCATTTCGAAGCATTATATGGTAGGCGGTGTAGAACGCCAATGTTTTGGAACGAGATCGGAGAGAACAGGCGTTTGGACCCGAACTACTACAAGAAGCTGAAAAGCAAGTCCAAACGGTACGGGAGAACTTAAAGGCTGCTCAGTCACGACAGAAAGGCTATGCGGACAATAGGCGTAGGAAGTTGACCTTTGAAGTAGAAGACTTTGTATACCTTAAGGTATCGCCTATCTGAGGCCAACGACATTTCAACGTCAAAGGCAAGCTAGCACCTCGCTACATCGGACCATTTAAGATTTTGGATAAGCGAGGAGAAGTAGCCTATCAATTAGAGCTCCCAACCCACCTCTCCGACGTACATGACGTGTTTCATGTATCCCAACTCAAGAAGTGCTTGAGAGTACCAGAGGAACAAGTATCAATGGGAGAGCTTGAACTTCAAGAGGACCTGACTTATGCGGAACACCCTATCCGAATCTTGGACGTAAAGGAAAGGGTCACCCGGAACAAGGTGATTCGATGGTGCAAGGTACAATGGAGCCATCACACGGAAGCTGAAGTCACATGGGAGCGTGAAGAGGATATCAAGGCAGAATTTCCCCATCTATTCTCTACTAACGAATCTCGAGGGCGAGATTCAATTTAAAGGGGGTAGATTTGTGACACCCTCATCTCTGGTTTTTGCATGTATTCATATTTCATGTAGAGAAAAACATTTTAAAAGAGGTGGGAACAGAGAAATCATCAAATAGATAGCCAGTAAGAGCCGAATCCAGTTCACAGAGAGCGCCGAAGACAACTTCCGCGGGCCGCTGGCAACGTGGCGTGTTCGGAGCTCATCCCTGCAATGTGGGGAGAGGTCCGCCGCTAAACTGGCTACGTGGCAGGCTCGGGGCTCATCTCCGCAAAAGAGGAGAGGTCCGACCCTGTGGGACACGTGTTGCCCTGAGCTAGCCTCTGCGGGAGAAGCAAAGGCATTTTCCGCGGGACACATGTCACCTTCGGAGCTAGTCACCACGGAAATCAGAGGACCAGTCACGCAGGATACGTGTCGATCTGGGAGCTCACCTCCGAGAGGTCCGGTACTATCGAACACGTGTCACCACCGGAGCTTATCTCCGGGAGGTCCGTCTCTGCTGGACACGTGTTAACTTCGGAGCACGTCTCTGAGGAAAGAAGGAAAGACCGGCACTAACACGTGGCGTGCGTAGAGCCACCTCCGAGTAAGAGAGGAGGTCCCGACCGCCACGATACGTGGCGCACGCGGAGCTCGCCTCCGAAGGAAAAGGGAGGTCTCGCTCGTTTGACACGCGGCACAACCGGAGCTCGTCCCTGCGGAAAGGGAGAGACCAGGACCCAGTGGACACGTGGAGCCTCTGGAGCTCATCACCGAGGAGGTAACGAGTTCTAGGAACAGTTTTTGGATTCTGTACGCGTACAAATACCGGAACAGAAACCGACCTGAATCCCACAATGTTAACCGCACCAAATCAACTAAAGATAAGATGTTAGGATCCAACGACGATCTGAATAGGACTCTTATTCGGGACACAATCAGATTAGGACTCTTCTCTTCCCGATTATAAATAGAACCCAGAACCTCTAGCCGAAACCACAAACTTCTTTTCTAACTCCTGAGCCGACGACTTAGAGCCCTAGCCCCCAACTCGCCGAGAAAGCCATCGCCGGAGTTCAGCAAGGAAGATCGCCGAAGGAAAGCCCAACGATCTGAGGAGGACCTCGAGACAAATAAGAACGTAAGGTAGGTCTCCAATACCACCTTACGACATCGTTGTGTTTTCTTTGCATCTGTTCTTTGATTCCTTTCGAACAGAAGCCTTCTCGTGGACAGATCACTTGATGATCAGGTTGATCTAAAGACAAGATTATCGCCACGTCCACCTTTGATCCGAACACCTCTGTCCATGCAAGCCATGCAAGAACACGTACAAACCGCCCTAATAAAACTAAACTGCATCATAGGATAGCATGCATACGCATCATCGCATCTAGTTTAAAGTTTGTGCATGGTATTGATTGTTATGAATCTTGTATGTGCATGATCCTGTATAGAAGGACAAGCTCAGGGAGCTGTCTACGACGAGCTGCAGCAACAAGGTTTTGAGATCCAAGAGCCACCAGAACCGCAAGAACAAGGCAAGTGCTCCTTGACCATATTGATCCTATGTTTTGGGTAAAACTGTTTTGATTTGCAAAAAGGTGTGTGTGCTGAGTCAAACGTGATGGGAAACTCTTTTATAGGAGTTTACTAGCTTTGGTTAAACCACCCTTGTCGCCAGGGAAGTTTATGAGTCGGGTATGGTTTTTGCTTTATGATTCGTTGAGTCTATGGGATTGGGAAGCGAGATAGATGTGTCTAGCTAACTGCACTCGTAATGATATGAGAAACTGATGATGTTAATGAACATGGATCGGAGGGAGATCTAGGCAAGACCGGGTTTGTGAATGAGGTAGCATGAGATGGTGGTTTACTTGCCGTAGATCTAAGGACCGGTTCATGCATGCACATGCCAGGATAATAGTGCCACCACAAGGCCAAGTATGGGTGCGGCTTAGCTGAGTAATTAGGTAAGTTGCTAGAGTGTTATGGACTGTGGAAGGCGCGGGGAATGTGAGTCGAGTGAGGACTGCCCTGGGAACTACATGGCACAAGAGGGGGCCCGTGGGTGGGAGAATTGGAGATTCTAGCCTGCCGGTGAAACCTTAGTGAGTCCATACATCTAGTAGCCCTTTGTAAAGGCTATTTTGTGATCTCTTGACCATACACCGACGGCTGTGTACTGGTATAATGGAGGTTCTGCAGTCGCCGATGGGTGACGAAATCACAAACTTGTGGGTAAAGAGGTGCAAACTCTACAGAGTCTAAAACTATCATGATAGCCGAGCTTACGGTCACGAGCGCCTGGCCAACTGCCATGATTAGTTGGGATGGTTATTGGGATGGTTCTTGGTTATGGTTATTGATTATGGTTATGGTTTGGTTTTGGGACTGTTGAGTCCGGGTGATAAGATGATTGCATGACTGTTGAGTCATGGCAACGAGATTGGTCTCGGTGTGAGAAGAAGTTGTTTATGAGATGAGATGCTAGCGAATACGAGGAGGTATTCGTGAGCAAGAATGAAGTTGGTTAATGTTCGGGTGGAACATGGAAAGTGATGGAGGTATGTTGGTAATTTAATACATGCTGGGATTACATTCATCTAAAGTTAAGTTGCTGTTTTATCATGGTTTTATAAATCTGCTTTTCTGCAAATGAGCCTTTTTATACCTACCTTGTTATGAGCTACATATCGTGTTTTCCTGCACTTGCTGAGTACATCATTGTACTCAAACTTGCATTATTATTTCATCATCAGCAGCAAGAGAAGACTACTTTGAAGACCAAGTGGAGCATTAAGGCGTGTGATCTGTTCTCAACCTTGCCTGTGGAGGGAGTAGAGATGGAGCCACTTCTGCTTAGATTTGCTTCCGCATTAGTTAAATTGCTTCCGCATTAGAATAAAGACTTCCGTTGCATAGAAATAAAAACTTCCGTTGTGAGCATGAGTCCAAGACTCATGAGACATTGTAATAAACTCTGTTATTCGTGGTTATATATATTCTGAATTCAGTTTGTGGAACGTATGTGTATGTGTGATGAACATCCTAGGCACACATATGCATTAGTTCTCGGTTCCGTGGTTTTCCACAGAATTGAAGGCGTCACAAAAAACCTGTTGCGTGTGCTGAACCGAATGTTAGGAATATGCAACCTTCTGTAATGAGTCAAAACCATGCAAAGTTTGCTTCCAGACCTACTGTTTTTAGTGCTACTCATGTAACACCTCGTAGGTCAGTAGTTGGGTATAAAAATCCTCAAACTTTGGCTCATAAACCTGCTTTTTTATCTCAGCCTTTGCGTGTTACTTCTGTTGGACGTCGTGTGACTCAGTACTGGATTCCTAAATGCCTTTTGACTAACCCTAGTATTGAGTCATCGACGTATTGTACTTCTATGTAGCTTACACGCTTGAGGAAGGAGAACATTTTGATTGTGGATTCAGGATGCTCACGCCACATGGCCGGTAACAAAGAATGGTTCTTCTCCCTCTCTTTTGTGCCACATGTAGAAAATGTTACTTTTGCCGATAATTCTTCATCTCCTATAATTGCTAAGGGTTCAGTTAGAGTAAATAATCACTACACTTTATAAGATGTGGCACTTGTAAAAAATTTGAAATACAACTTGCTTTCTGTTTCACAATTGCTAGATGAAAATCTAGAAATTATTTTCTCTAAAAATTGTTGCAAAGTTGTAGATTCAAATAGTGAGCTCATTTTTAATATGTCTCGGTTTGGAAGAGTTTTTAAAGCTGATTTTGATATGTCATCCTCTAAGCATAGATGTCTAGTTGCTAATGATTCAAAAGACTTATATTTTTGGCATCGTAGACTTGGTCACGTAGGCTTTGATCATCTCACACGTGTTAGTGCTCTTGATCGCATACGTGGGCTGCCCAAGCTTAAAGGGGACAAAGAAATTGTGTGCTCTTCTTGTAGACATGCTAAGATGGTTGCAGGTTCACATGCTCCTCTCACAATGACCATGACAACTGAATCGGGTCAACTTTTGCACCTTGACACCATAGGACCTTCACGTGTTCAATCCTTTGGAGCTAAATGGTATGTTCTTGTGATTGTTGATGACTATTCTAGATACTCTTGGGTTTATTTTATGGCATCTAAGAATGAAACTTTTAGTCACTTTAGAACCTTATTTCTTAGATTATCAATTGATCACCCAGGATCTTTAAAAGCAATTAGAAGTGATAACGGAACCGAATTTAAAAATCAATTGTTTGATCACATTTGTGCTAAAAATGGAATAGATCATCAATTTTATTCACCATATGTACCTCAACAAAACGGTGTTGTAGTGAGAAAGAACAGAACCTTAGTTGAGATGGCTAGGACTATGCTTGATGAATATCAAACTCCTAGAAAATTTTGGGCTGATGCAATTGCAACTGCTTGTTATGTCTCAAATCGTGCTTTCTTGCGTGCTAAGCTAGGTAAAACACCATATGAACTCCGGTTTGGACATAGGCCTAGTGTCACACACTTTCGGGTCTTTGGTTGCAAATTCTTTGTTAAGAAACATGGTAATATTGATAAATTTGAACCTAGATCCGTTGATGGCATGTTTCTTGGTTACCCATCTCATACTAGAGGCTACCGTGTGTTTTTACATGACACTAACAAAATTGTGGAGACATGTGAGATTTCTTTTGATGAAGCTAGCCCAGGTAATAGCTCTAATATTGCAGGACCAGACCCATATCCGCAGGGGGAGAGTATTTTCATTAAAGAAGATGAAGAAGTGATGTTGCTGCCCGAAAATTCAGGAACTACTGACACTGTTCCAACTCCTGATTTTTATTCACAACCATCACCGACGACCATCATTGCTGGTCCAGATCGTCCTCAAGTCACAAGTTCTTCAATTTGTGATGAACATGAAGAAGAAGGAGCTTGTGAATTGTCTACTCCCCTCCGGGTCCTCAAAAGTCATCCTCCACAACAAATGATTGGAAGCTTGCACGAATGAATCACACGGTCCAGGTTTTATGATCCAAACTCTCATGCTCATTCTGCATTTGTTGCTTCATTTGAACCCAAAGATATATCACACGCACTCACTAATGAATCTTGGATTATTGCCATGCAAGAAGAGATAGAAAATTTTGAAAGAAATAATGTTTGGAAACTTGTATCTCGACCTCAAAATCACACTCTAATCGGAACTAAATGGGTGTTTAAAAATAAACAAAGTGAAGATGGGGTTGTGGTTAGGAATAATGCTAGGTTGGTTGCTCAAGGTTTCACACAAGTTGAAGGACTAGGTTTTGATGAACTTTTGCTCCTGTTGCTAGATTATAAGCCATAAGAATTTTGTTAGCATTTGCTGCATCTGAAGGTTTCAAGTTATATCAAATGGATATTAAAAGTGCTTTTCTTAATGGATACATATATGAGGAGGTTTAAGTCAAGCAACCATCAGGTTTTGAAAATCCAAATTTTCCTAATCATGTTTACAAACTGTCCAAAGCCTTGTATGGTCTTAAACAAGCCCCTAGAACATGGTATGATAGGTTAAAAACATTCTTACTTGAAAAGGGGTTTACCATGGGCAAGATTGATAAAACTCTTTTTGTGCTTAAGCATGGCAATGACTCATTATTAGTTCAAGTGTATGTGGATGATATTATCTTTGGTTGTGCTTCTCATGATCTTGTGTCCAAGTTTTCAGCTATGATGAGTTCAGAATTTGAGATGAGTATGATGGGAGAACTTACATACTTTTTGGGGCTGCAAATCAAGCAAACCAAGGAGGGTACTTTTGTGCATCAAACAAAGTATACAGGAGGCCTTCTTAAGCGCTTCAACATGGACAAAAGCAAGTCTCTTCGGACACCAATAGGTACAGCAACGACACTTGAACTTGATGAAGATGGTGAACCCATGGATCAAAAAGAACATAGAACTATGATTGGATCACTTTTGTACCTCACGGCATCAAGACCGGACATACAATTCAGTGTATGTCTTTGTGCACGATTTTAAGCTTCCCCACGTGCTTCACATCGTCAAGCCGTCAAAAGAATTCTCAGGTACTTACATGGAACTCAAGAATTTGGGATTTTTCTTCCTTCTTCCTCCACCGTTACTTTGAAAGCTTTTTCGGATGCTGATTTTAGGGGTTGTAGAATTGATAGGAAAAGTACTTCAGGTGCTTGTCATTTTCTTGGTAATTCACTTGTTGCTTGGTCCTCTAGAAAACAAAATTCAGTTGCACAATCCACAACCAAATCTGAATATGTAGCTGCTGCTAGCGCTTGCTCACAAGTTCTTTGGATTGTTCAAACACTTAAATACTATGAGTTTGATCTAGATAGTGTTCCACTATTTTGTGATAACACTAGTGCCATTTGCATTGCTAAAAACCCCATGCAACATTCGAGAACAAAGCACATTGACATTAGGTATCACTTTCTCTGTGATAATGTTGAAAAAGGAAACATTGTGCTTCACCATGTAGATACCGAATAACAATTGGCTGACATTTTTACAAAACCTTTGGATTTCACTCGTCTTTGTTTCATTCATAGTGAAATAGGGGTTATGCATCCTCATGGCTTAAATTGAGGGGGAGTTTTGAAACTTGGGAAGTCTATGCGTGAATCAGAATTTAAAATAATATGAGCATAGTATTTCATACATATATGACTTTGTGATTCCTTTTATATGTTGAAAGTTCTTACTACATTACTTATGTTATACATTTTATAGTTTTTGCCATGACTAGTAATTGGAATAATTATTTATACTAAATCTGGTCATGATCGAACTTTCTTGCTGTTTTAAACTTGTTTCATGCTCACAAGTGCTTTTATTAATGAAAAAAATAATCAATCAACTATTCACATATTGAGCTTTTATGTTCAAATGAAAAATTGAGAAAAAGATCAAGAGAATATGCATGCATCACACTTCTTATTTTGAGATAGCTTATCATTGTACTTAGATATGAACTTGGAAGAAGTTGTGTACGACTAAAACCATGTCCTTAAGCTTCTGATTGTCAAATGGTATAGGCTTGGCTTGGTTGGTTAGAATAACGCTGATGCGGCATATAATCTCTTGCAAATGTCATATGATCTGAATTTGTACTTTGAAAAATAATTAAAATGCAGCAACAAGTGTCATGCTTTCAGGTCTTGACATAGTTAAGTTTGTGAGATCATGACTTGCTTAAATTGAAAATTACACTTGATCTCTAGCATGTCTTACACTACTTTATGTATCTCATTGATGTGATAGTGTAAGTTACTTGATAGTATGGCTTGGATGAGTTTTGTTTTATATGTATATGTTATAAATATGCTCATAATAATTAAAATTTCTCTTTTGAACCTTGCTGAATACATTGTCAAAGGGGGAGAAATTGATCACACATTGCACGATTCACAAGTCTTTTGGCACGATTCTTCTCAGGGGAAGAATTTTTGTTTTTCTTCTCATTTATTTCGGATTTACAAAGTGAAAGAAATATGTATAGGGGGAGAAATTTTTGTTTCGAAATTTCTTTCTCATTTGATTGTTTTTCAAAACTTTTCATGTGAATAAGCCAACGTTCGGATTTTAAGTGGTGTTGCCAATGCATCCATCAAGGGGGACATTGTGAGACCTATGTGTGCTGAATACATTGGCTATGACAATGAAAGTTTTGAATTCTGCCAAAACACTCTTTTTGTCAAGGTCCGACTCTAGGTACGAGCTCCGACAAGATCCGATGTAAGGTCCGACTTGCGGCTAGGTCCGACATGTGTTTGGTTAGCTCCGGCGGTACGTCCGACTAGCTTTGGTAAGTTCCGGTGCTAGGTTCTGCTAGCTTTGGTAAGCTCCGGCTCAAGGTCCGGTTAGCTTTGGCAAGGTCCAGAGCTAAATCGCAATGGTTCTGTTTTTACCATGCAAATGTTTCGAACTTGCTTTACATCTATGGAAAGTTTGCTTAGTATTATTTTACTAAGTTTTTGAAGTGTTATGGCTGTTTACGGTGGTTAACATTTTGCTATGGTTTGCAACATGCTTATGTGAGGTGTTCACGTAAGGTGTTGTGGTTTTCGGAACTAACATGAGTCAAGTCGTGGACTTGTGCTTGAAAGTATTGGTTGTTTATTCATGTGCAGGTGTTGCTTGAGTTCAAGATATGGCTGGTGACAGGATCCATTGAACTAGTCTTATAGAGAAGATGAGGTTCAACAAACAAGTTCGGGAGGAATTGTGGTTGAGTTGATCGGAAGGTCGCGCAACATGTTTGGATCAAGAACAATGCATATGAAGGTATTGTGGACACCGTTTGAAGGTGTTTGTGTAAAATCCCAAAAAGTGGTAGCAAGAAAATTCAGCTCATATACACTTATGAAAAATGAGGGGAATTAAAACTTTGAATTATAAGAAGTGTGAGTTCAAAGTGAGGGTTTAGACTTCCTAAAACTGCCAAACATGGAGATCTAAATGCACAACTTGGATCTTCATAGTCCAAATATTCAACCTTCCAAATTTCAGCTCATTTGGAGGAGTTTTAATATTTGTTTGGGATTAAAAGGAAAAGCCCTCTAATCTGAATTTCAAATTCAGTTTCAAATTCCAATTCCCTCAATTTGAAAATTGGGTTTCACAAATGTGTTCTCCACCTTTGAATGAGCAGCCATGCCAAAAATTGGAAATTTTGGAGCTGGTTTGCTATATTTTTTAGGCAATACAAAGTGGAGAATTCAAACTCCTTTTCAAATTCAAATGATCAAACCCCATTCAAATTCTACACCAGAATTCAAACCATTTGAATTCTTCAAATTCAAACTTAACTTTGGGATGAATTAAATCTTTTAATGTTGAGTTGCTGGAGGGAAAATATCAGAAAAGTTTGACTAAACAAAGGGGGAGGTGGGGCCCAATTGTCAGCCACCTAAAGCAAACAAACCGACTGTTTTTCCCTCTCTCTCTGTTCCCGGTTGATCGCGGCGCGACAGCTCCCGGAAAAGCGCTCCACCCGACGTCCTCACCGAGCCACCGAGCTGGTTCTCGCTGGCCGACGTCAGCGCGCGCGCGTGCGCGATAAGAGCGGCCGCCCGAGTACCCCAGCTCTACTTCTCCTCCTCCTCAGCTCGGTTGCCGCGGCTGCTTTGTCCACAACGAGCACCACCGATAGCCTTCTCTCCCGATCGACCACCGCCGGCTAGCTCGGCTGCTCGGGCCATCCATAGCAAAAAGTAGCGCCTGAACGTGCTCTAGCCCTCGCCAAAGCCCCTTCGAGGTTTGCCGGTCCGAACTGCTCGAGAAACGCGGATTGGCGCCAAAGCTTCAAGGTGCCCGGACCTCGCCGTTTCGGCTCTCCGTCGACAGCAGCACCCGGCCACCCTATCCCCCGACTTCCTGTACAAGAAAGGTGTGTTTACATGTCCTGATTGTGTATCCAGAAGTCGTTTAGCGATTGCTAGAACCGGTGGCGAGAATTTCACCATTTCCCCAAACGGTACACCGACGGGTAGTGCGCGGTCTAGCCAAAAATTCATGGTGCACGATCCTTTAGACCTCGAGTAAGCTTGCACAGAGCTTCTCTACTTCCTAGCGCCTCTCCTCGACGAAGAACCAAGCAAAAATATCAAGAAATGAGGGAGCCTTAGCTGTTTTCTTAGTCGCCGGTGCAAAAGCACCTCGGGTCGCCGTGGAGCCCTCGGTTGTCGGTTGTTCCACCGGCGGCCCGGACCCTTACGGGCTCCTACATCATTCACTGATGCTCTAGAGCCCGAAAATCGATCGTATGATGGAGGAAGAAGGGTTCCCGACCTCGCCGGAGTTCAAAACCTTGCTGCTACCGGTGCGCGATGGTTTCCGGTGAGCCACGGCCGCCGGCGACCCTCCCACAGTGTTCAGTGCGGTTAAAAATGGAGGAGCGGCGAGTTTGACGAAGTTTAGACCACGGGAACCCCGTCCCGGTAAGCCTCGCCGGCGTGCGCCACCGCGGGAGGCACGGACAGCGCGAGGAAGATGAAGGAGGGCCGGTCCCACCGGTCAGCCTCCGTGTTCGCGCGAGGATCGGCTTGTGGCGCCGGATCTGGTACGGCTGCACGGGAATAACCCCGTAGCCTCCGGTGTTGCCGAAATCTCACTGGTCCGGTTTAAAGCAGTGGGCCCAGCCCAATTATTTGAAGTTTCTATTAGAGAAATAATTCCAGGAATTAGCTGATCTTTACAAGCCCATAACTTTGTGTAGAAAACTCCAAAAAGAGTGAGACCAATTTTGTTGGATTCCTCATGAGGAGTACTTCACAGGGAAACCAATTTTAGGCTATGAAAATACGCAGGAATATCTGTAGAATTGTTGTTAGTAAATCCTTTAGGGATTTATTACAGGAGCAATTCTTTATGAAATATTCCCAAATTTGGGAAGCAAATCCTCTCCATAGATACTGATCTCCAGTAAAAATTTGGGCTTCATTGGAGTTAATTTGCTAGGTCAAATTACCTTCCCAAGTTCAGCCTTTATTTGGAAATTCAAATTTAAACAGAAACTGTTCAGCACTCCTGTCCAAACTTCAAAAATTCATATCTCTCTGATGGTATCTCCAAAAATGGTGAAACAAATTTTGTTAGAACCATGGAGACTTACCCTAATCAGATCTTCCACTATTACCTATGTCAAAGCTCCTGAATTGGGATCAAAATTCAGAGAAGCATTGTACTTGTAGGAATTTTAAATACTACATTGTGCAATGACATATCTCCAAATTTGGCTCAAATCATCCTTAGAGGGTCTAGTATCCACTGTAAAATTCCCAAAGCCAATTAAGGATTTTAAATAGCAGTAGCTATGAATAGAAGTTCAATTTCTATAAACCTTTAATACTTACACATGTATTTATTACATTTCATAATAGTGACCGAAGTTGAGGACGCACCGGAGCCCTTGGACGTCCTCCCACCTGAAGCTAACTTCCCGTTTGACTCGCAACCAGGCAAGCCCCGGTTTGCACTTAAGTACCTTTTATAAAACTTTTTATTTGTATCACTTATGTCTAGGGTTAATGATTGCATTAGAGTTAGGGTGATTGAGACCCCACTTGCATAGCCTTTTAAATCCTATAAAGGGTTGGGTAGTTTACGAACTCAACGAGTAGAGAATGCCATGCTAATGTTTAGTATCCCGGTAGAAGTCGAGTGGTTGGAAGCTACTCGCGAGATAGTATTTATCATACGAAATGAGAAGAGGTAGAAAATGGCTTGAGTTATGAAAATGAGACCCAGCAGGGGGGATAGGATGCAGTGAGCAGAGGTCTAACGTGCTTAGCCCTGTTGGTGTCGGTTGAGGACCGTCCGTGTGCGGCCCTGCTGGACAAGTATCGAACAGTACCGGATGCATACTGGCATATGAGAACCAGGAAACCGATGTAATTGGTTAACCTGGGTGCCGAGGCTTACCCAACCGTAAATAGGAGTGGGTTGAGGGTAGCAAGGTGTAAATCTGCCGGTGGGCACAGTCATGCTCCACGCGGGGACCTCCTGCCCATTATGGATGGACCGGTTCGGCATTTGGGTTGCCTTTGAAAGGTTGTTGCATATAACAGAGTAGGAAGGGGTGTGGAATCACGCTTCTGAAAGTGGGTGTATGTAACGTGTTATCCGGGTGTGTCTTGATTGCAATCACCGTCCCTCGCGGTTATTTGAGTACCCGCTTGTTCACTGCGCTGTGACGTAGTAAGAAGTGAAATAAGCTAACTGAAAATGCTGTATTGATCTTAATGTCTTGAATACCTTGATTGCTGTAGATATAGAGCTAATTAAGTTTATATTCCACTTTGGGCATCTCCACATCGGAGGAAAGCGTTTCTTGTTGATTGTGGACTTCTGATGTGAGGGCTGCCTAAGGCACATGAATCTGCTGCTATAAATCTGAAAGTAAGGATCAACTTATAGGCGTGTCTTTGTCACAAATGCCTTTTCCCATCTTACATATCCTTGCACGTAGAGTTCCATGCCTAGGGTTGACGGTTAATACTTGCTGAGCCATCGTGCTCACGGTTGCAATATTTTGAGCTGTGTGCAGGTGAGAGTTATGAGGAAGGTTCCGAGGACGAGGCGATGCCCCCGTCGGGGTACACGGCCGAGCTGGAGCCATGCACGCCGCCGTGATCTCCGATTACTTGCTGCTAGTGTGTAGCGTCCCCGGGCTGGACGGCTGCACTTTTGCATAGCTAGGATGAGAGGCCGTATATGTATATTACTTCCGCTGTATGAATAGGTTTTGTAAAAGACTTCCGCTGTTTTATATTAAATAAAGGTTTGTATGTTGTTCTTAATTCTTCTCGTGTGTGCTGTTGGGTGCCGCATCGCACGGCACCACCCTATGCGATCCTGGAGTGGGTGAACCACGGGATGGTCCCCACAGTTTGCACGTGTGCAAGGAGTGCATGGATGTGCAACATGGTTCCAAAGCGTGATGAAGAGATGTGGACGTAAAGAATTGGTAGGAAAAGTCCAACCGGCTGGATTATGGACTCGGCCTGCGGCTGAGTCGGTTATGGCTCAAATATGGAAAGATTTGAGTTTGTTATGATAGGATTTCGTGTAGGACACGAAGTTGAGTTATTTTAGGAATGTGAGATACGTTTCTAAGGTGTTTTGGAAGTCTTAAGATTACTTCTATCTGCGTATAGAAGAGTCTTGAGTAGTTATGGAAAGTTTCGATTCAGAAACTGAGTAGGATTAGAGTCCTAGTTTGAATTGGGTTGGCCTCCAGGCTGGTTATATAAGCAAGGGAGGCCAGAGCTCGTGGTAAGACGACCTTGGGCTGTTCCTCTTATATTTTGATCAATAAAATTCGTAATTCAGAGGAGCTTTTGTGCCTTGTTTATCCGACTTGTTTTTGTCAAGTCTTTCTCGTCGAGTTTCTGGACAGCACGATAGTGCTTCGGCATTTTGATCATAACTCGAGTTTTACAGATCCAATTTACGTGATTCTTTTTGGGTTGTCGCCAAAACTTGATTATCTATCATATGTGAAAATTTCACGGTCATTGGATTTTGTATTTTTGTATCTACACGAGTTTCTTTGTAGTGTTGCAGATCTGGTTTTTACTCGAGTACAACAGATTGACCCTCGTCTGATCTTTTGATCATAACTTGAGTTTTTCTTGACAGATTTCCGTGATTCTTGTTGTCGTGTCTTTGTGACTTGATTATCTATAATATATAACACTTTTGTCATGGTTGAACATATTTAGATCAGTCGCATACATGGTTTATTTAACAGATCGATTTTCTGCCAAGGGGGTTTTTGTTGCTTTCGCTAAAAAGTTAAATCTACCATTCACCCCCCTATGGTAGCTTTTCACGTGCTCTTCGATCCTACACTTTGATTAATTATAACCACCTCTTTTGCCTCATATTCAGCTCATTTTGGGTGAAGATATACTTTAAGCTCTTGTGTTCGGTGTAGAGATGCGCTAAATTTTCAAGGAGATAGTGCCTCCACATTTTCAACGCCAATACCACAGCAGCAAGCTCAAGATCATGAGTCGGATAGTGCTTCTTGTGGTTCCGAAGTTGACGTGAACCATATGTGACCATCTGTCCTTCTTGCATCAACACACAGCCAATGGACGCATCGCAATATATGCCGAAGGGCTTGGTAGTATCCGGTTGAGCTAAGACCGGGGCTGTTGTGAGATGCTTTAGCAATGCTTGGAATGCTCCTTCACATGATGAGATCCAAACATACTTAGTCCCCTTTTTCAATAATTCGGTCATCAGTTTAGCAAGCTTGGAGAAGCTCAGGATGAACCTTCTATAATATCCCGCTAAGCTTGGGATGAAGCTTCAGAGTTCATGTACAGAAGTGGGGGCTTTCCATTTCAGCACCTGCTCAATCTTGCTTGGGTCAACCGTAATGCCTTCCGCTGAGATAATACGTCCAAAAAATGGCACTTGGCTGATCCAAAATTCACATTTACTGAACTTGGCATAAAGCTTATGGTCCCGCAATCGTTGAAGGATGATATGCAAGTGTTTGACGTGTTCTACCTCAGACTTGGAACAAACCAAGATGTCATAGATGAACACCACCACTAACTTATCCAACTCCGGCATGAACATTGAGTTCATAAGATGCATGAAATGTGTCGGAGCGTTGGTGAGACCAAAATACATGAGGATATATTCATATAATCCATATATCATCAAGAATGCCGTCTTCGGGATATCCTCTGCCCGGATTTTTATTTGATGATACCCGGAGCGAAGATCCATCTTTGAAAACACACTTGCACCCACAAGTTGATCGAACAGGATATCAATGTGGGGCAGTGGATATTTGGTTTTGATGGTGACGGTGTTGAGCGGTCGGTAATCCACACACAACCTCAAGGTTTCATCCTTTTTCTTTACGAATAATGCCGAGCAACCCCGGGGTGAGGAACTCGGGTGAATGAACCCTTTACTCAACAAGTCATTGAGATGTTCCTTCAATTCTGCCAGCTCCTTTGGAGCCATCTTGTAGGGTCTCCGTGATATTGGCGTGGTTCCGGTGCAAGTTCAATTTTGAACTCAACATCCCGTTCTAGTGGCATGCCCGGTAGATCATCCGGGAACACGTCGGGGTATTTACGGACTACGGGGATGTCATCCAACTTGAGAGTTTCAGCGTGATAATCTGCTGAAACTTCTGGGACAGGGCTGTCCAACACGAGTGAATGAAGACGCTGGAGTGGAGAAATTACGTGAACCGTCTGTGATAAAGTTTCCAGGACAGCGCCTTGGTAGCTTAGCCATGACATTTTTAAGATTGCATCAATCTTCTGTCCCTTAATAATAATCATAGTAGTGGGACATATCCTCCCACCCAAGCACAGTGGTGCTTTTGGAATCATCGTAGTTGCTGAAATCTTCCCTCCCGGTGAGCAAATCATATATGAGCAGTAGGTCGGGAAGACTTGCAGTTGATGCTTGACCACATATGATGCACTTATGAAACTGTGGGTTGCACAAGAATAAAAAAACGATGATTGCGCGGTCATTGACAGTGAACGTACCCTCCAGTACAGTCAACCCTCCCAGTACATTCTCGGTGTCGAGGAAATGAACGTTCCCGGGTCATTGGCCTCCCTTCTTGGCCTGTGGTGGTCGGCCCTGAGTACTGCCCTGAAATTGGGTTTGCCTTCTGCTCTGCTGCCTCTGTGGGCAGTCCTTGGAGAAATGGATGACTTGGCCACATGTGAAGCACGTGTAGCTAGGCGGTCCTCCGCTGACCGGTGGACGGAGTCCCGGGGCGCATTGTTGTTGTGGAAGCGCCAGGGGTACCATCTGCTTCTGCTGCTGCGGTCGCGGTGGTGGCATCGACCGTCGGAATGGGGATGGTTGACATGAACAACCCCCAATTTGTCGTGGTCGTGCCGGTGAGTGCCACTGTTGGCCGGTTGGTGTCCAATACACCATTCGATATTTCTGGGGAGCTCCACTCCCACTGCTCTGCGGAGCGCTTCGTTTCCTCTGATCAGAAACGAGCTCTCATTGAGCATCCTCCTGAACAATCGCGGAGTTGACGAGATCATTGAAGGTGCCGCGAGTGCACTACGCGAGATGAGTCTTCATCTCAGGATTCAGACCCTGATAGAAGTTCTCGCGCTTCCTCTCCTCCGTGGAGATATAATCTGACGCATATTGCGCCAAATGGTTGAAGGCACGGGAGTATTCATGGGCACTCCTCCCACCTTGTTTTAATTCCAAAAACTCTTGGAATTGCCTCTTCGTCATACCAGGAGGTATGTGATAGGCGCGGAACGCCCCCTGGAAATCCTTCCACTCAACGGCGTGGCCAGCAGGTAGTCAGGCAAGATGATTTGCCCACCATGCACCGGTGGCACCGTGTTGTTGCTGCGCCGTGAAGAGAGTCTTTTGCTGCTCCGTGCATTGGAGCAGCCCAAATTTAGATTCTATGGTAAGCAGGCAGTTGTCGGCCTCCAGGGGTTCCGCTGCTTCGGTGAACACTGGAAGGTGCGTACTCATGAAATCCGAGTACGTGCTGACTTGAGGCTGACGAGGCCCCATCTCTTGACGCGTCCCCGCCTGGGACGTATTCTGGACTATCGTGCAGAGCAGGTCGGTATGCTCCTCACGAGAGCCAACCAGCGCCGAGATCACATCCGCTAATGTAAGCAGAGGCAGAGGCGGTGGTTGCTGCTGCGGGGTGTTGTCGTAGGCAGGTGGCTGGGAGTCATCACCTCCTTGTTGACTCAAACCGCTGACCTCGTGTGTGGCTCGGGTACGAACCATCCTGCAACCACGACGACAAGCAAATAATCCACACAGCATAACTCTATGCAGTCCATAGCAGTAGTAAAGCATCATGACGATAAACATGCGATACATCTCGTACATGGATAATGTAATAATTTTGTACAAGCTACACCATTACCATACCAAGTACACAATAGTGACATTCAAATTTATGGACTTCCTTTTTAGAAGTTCATCTCAACTATATTTGGTCACTACGAGACGTTAATATCGCTTCGTCATCACTTATACTACCTTTTATCTTCAATACGACACAAACATGGTCTCTAGTAAAAAGAATTTGAGTAGCTAAAATACTCAAATCCTTCACTAGTTGAAGATAATAACTCACGAGTATGTCATACACCATTGGAGGTAGTAGAACCCCCATAGGTACAACAATTTCTCAAATGAATTCAACTGCTCATTTCTCTCCCAGAAACAACCAGTTTCTACTAATCCCCGATTTTGATTTAGTACTTTGCAGTTTCATAACTCAAGTTTAATACCAAAGTTAAAGTTAACTTCAGTATCTTTCCAACCAGTATTATTTGCCCCCAGATCAGATCTGGATAAAAAGTTATGATAACTCAAAGTTGACCGAATTCCTAGAGGAATTTCAACAGCACCTTCTTTAAAGTTTGCTGTGTTCAACTCAAAATTCCAATGAATTCTGTACTGCAACTGTAAAAACTTTGAATTAAAAAGATGTAACACATCTCATAACATTTCCAAAAAGGTATCACGTTACTATTTTAGATTTTTTACAGAAAGTTATGATTGAAAAACATAACAGCCCAGAGAGGTTTTTGAGTATGTTCTGGTTCTGAACAGTTTACGCTCATCTGGAATTTCAACCAGTTTGACGTGTGATTATGTTCTGGAACTCTACAACAAAGTTGTAGAGCACTTACACCCCTTTCTGTATCTATATCCACACCTCCATTGGCTAAATAACTTGTGAGTTATGCTCTGTCAAATCCAGCAATATTTCTGCCAGAAACAGAAAATTCTGTTTTTCAAGTTCCTTGGAATGAACTACTCCAATTTTGAATTTCACTCAAAAGCCAGAGTCCTAGGAACTAAAATTAGTTATATTAGCTCCTTTACAAAGTTGTTTTAATGAAATCATGATTCTTATATGTCGGTACTATGTTCCCCAAAAAATGGAAAATCCTAACCGGATTATACCAGCATATACGACTCAAACCGTGGCACTAAAAACGGTCTCTCGCAAACGTGTGCTACATGAATTACGCAACGTGGTTAGCTCTGTAGAAGAACACTCAATATGACATGCACAATGGTTTTGTCATTTCAGGCAGGTCCATAGTTGAATTTAAATACATACGCTTGTATCATTGTCATACGGTCGTCCTCGAGTGAAGTCACGTCTCAAGGTACATGTCTGGGTTATTCACCACCCGATGGAGGGCTCCACATCTTTGCAACTAAGCACACTTGTGGACCAGTGTTTTTGTATGTCCCATAGAACAAAAAAAGTCCTAGAGCATATACTTCGTGTTACAAAACACACGATGGGGTTTCCCCCTCTTGCCCCTAGGTTTGCGCACTGGAGGCTAGTGTCGTTCATGTCTCTAAGACATGAAGAGTCTTAGAAAACATATTCACTTTCCGTTCGTTGCCAAACAGAACGTCTCATGCTATGTTCCCCGCGTGAGGGAGCTTACAAAAATTGACCGCTTTCGGTAGCGTACCTTACCTCTTACCTGAGCGTAGGTGTGTCGTTACATAATCTAAATATAGAATTATAACAAGTAAGTTGGTCATGCCACTTTAAGTAACTAAACCAATATAGTCCTTATTTGGGCATACTTTTGACTCCTCATCGTAATCCTAAGTTTTTCTCATAATACTGTCCTTATTTAGTGTGCTATCCCCGAAGCAGCTCTGATACCAATCTGTGATGGAACGAAATCCATACAATCCAGGATCACAGAGGGTGGTGCCGCGTGATACGGCACCCGAGAACACACACCATAAGGAAACCAAGTATTACATTCAAACTTACTGAATTTATACAAAAGTAGTACAAACCTTCAGTTTACATCTAGTTTATAGAGTTAACTGCAGCGGAAATTAATTACACACATCTACCCCTAACTAGCAAAAGTTGGTTGTCCATCCCTATGGACAACCCACACTAGCCACACTCTATCTTCATGGCGGCGTGCACGGCTCGGACTCATCCGTCATTCCCGAAGGAGGGTAAACCTCCCTGGTGAACCTGTACTTCATCTCAGTTGGGTACAGCTCACCTGCAAACACTCATAGCAACAACCGTGAGCATGATGGCTCAGCAATACTTATCCTACTTGCCTACACAAGAAAGTCTACATGCAAGTCATACCAAAAGTAGGATGCTATTTTCCAGCAATGGACACGCATACAAGTTCAATCTTAATTCAAATTTTAGCCACAAGTTAAAGGTTCATAAATCTGAAATTTAGTGAGCAATATTTGGTGGCACACATGTTGCAGTACAATTATATCATCACATCACTTTCATCTCACATATTTACTACGTCACGACACAGTGAACAAGCGGTACTCATGACCGCGAGGGACGGCGAATCTACTCGATACACACCTGCAGGGATACCCGAATAGCACACCACGTACGCCCATCCTTTGAGCTGCATGGCACGCTCAACCAATGTCGTACGGACAAACTTTCACCCGACAGCCCAAACGTCGATCCGGTCGCACCCAAACGAGCAGGAGGTTGCCTACACAGAGCATCTCTCTGTGACGGACTGAAATACGTACACTCCAGGATCAAAGAGGGTGGTGTCGCACGATGCGACACCCGACAGCACACACGATAAGGAAAACATAGTATTACATTGAAAACAAGCTGAATATGTACAAAAGTAGTACACTCTTCAGTTACAACTTCTCTACAGAGTCTACTGCAGCGGAAGGTTTTTATACAAGTCACGCCAACACCTAACTAGCAAAAGTTGGTTGTCCGGCCCTACGGATAACCCATACTAGCTCCACTCAGCCTCAGCACGGCGTGCACGGCTCCCACTCAGCTGCAGTTCCTGATGGAGGGTAGCCCTCGCCGGTGGAATCGTACTCCGAGTCCGTGGGGTACTCCTCACCTGCAAACACTTATAGCAGCAACCGTGAGCACGATGGCTCAGCAAGCCTTAACCGACTCTCCTACACATGAAACTCTACATGCAAGTCATAACAAAGGTAGAGATGGCAATTTGCAACAAAGGACTCACCTACAAGTTCATCATTAATTCATCTTTTAGCCACAAGTTAACAGTTCATAAATCTTAAATTTATTGAGCAATATTTCGTGGCACACATACAGCAATACAAGTTATTCATATCATCAGTATTGAATCATAACATTCCATATTTTACCTACGTCACGACACAGTAAACAAGCGGTACTCATAACCTTGACGGACGGCGAATCGACTCGTTATACACCTGCAGGGATACCCGAATAGCATGTCATGTACGCCCATCCATGGAGCTGAAAAGCACGCTCACTCAATGTTGTACAGGACAACCTTTGACCCAACAGCCCAAATGTCGAACTGGTTGCACCGAAACGAGCAGGATTCCCTACACGGAGAATCTCTCTATGCCCGTTAGCAGATTTCCACCTGGCTTCCCTCAACCTACACCTATAAATCGGTGTGCTATGCCTCGACGCCAGAAGGTTTAGGTTACATCGGTTTATCGGACCCCATATATCCGATATGCCTTTGGTACATTCAAACTTGTTCAGCGGGGCCGCACACTGATAAAAGTCTAAATGGTCATTACTAGAGCTTCTATGGATTTCCAGGGATTTTCATGGATCAAACCATTACTTTCTGGAAACCAGAGTTTGATATGGTTATAATGGAGTTGATTTCATGTAATTTGAAGAATCCATAGAAAGTTATGCACAAATCAAGATTTGAGAAAATTCTGAAAAATGTTTCTGTACATTTTTCTATTTTCTCAGGGCAGTTCACTTAATCACACTATTAAGAGGACTAAATGAACTTGGATGGATCTGAAATTTTTCTTGTGACTCTAGGATTTTCAAATGAACATCCTAGCGAAATTTCAGAATTTTCCATAAAGGAATTCTTCAAATAAAATTCACAACAGTTTAAAATTTAGGGAATTAATTCTGAAAAAACAATAAGTTTAATGAGCTGAAACCTGTTGTGCTCGATAGTACTCGAAGAGCTGAATCCAAAAGAATTTGGTTCACTAAATTTGGAAAATTCTACACAAAGTTATGAATTTCTAAAGTTTGGGCAGATTCCTGAATTATTTTCCTAAAAAAAATCCCTTCTCGCGCCTTAACAGCGACTGACAGTGGGGCCTGCGCGTTCAATTTAAACTAACCGCACGTGCTTAGCGCTGTGGCTGACATGTGGAACCCGGGCCTTCGTCTACCTCGCGACGCCGCCGCCCCAAGCCAACGGAGCTCCGGCGAGGTCGGCGTTCCCAGTGACCTAGCTCGCCGGCGACAGAGAAACTCGCCGCCCCCGCCTAACTTTGGATGCTGAACATGATGGACACCTTGCTTCCACCGGCTAACCGCCGTAGCTCGCCGGCGACGAGCATTATGCCACTGTGCCCCATGGGCAACGTGTTCCCGTCATTTCAACCACCCCCTTCGCGCGCTAATCGCGTCACCACATTCAGGGCAGTCTCAGGAAGCTCGGCATGACCTCAGTTGGGACCCAACCCGCCGGCAGTGAGGTGACTCCCTCTTCCGCCGAGCTGCTCCTTAGTGAAACTAGGGTCCCGGTGGGTCTTTCTTGCTGGTTCTTGATCGAGGAGAAGCGCAAGGACCTATAGAGCGTGTGTAGGCTGCAGCTCGACCGGCGGTTGCATCTGTGCAACGAATTTTGCCGTCACCGATCGCTAACCCTAATACACACCATGAAGGGAAACTAGGAATTCTCGCTCTACACCGTATGAAACGGCAAACGGTCTTCTCCTACAGCTTCCTCGCAAGCAGGCGCACCTTTTCTTCTCTGGTGGCGGTGCGTGAAGCAGCCATGATCGGCTGGTCGCCGGTGATCAGAGAGCGGCTGCGAGGAGTTCGGTTCTGGGAGCCACGAGTGGTGTGCGTGAGAGTCGGTTTAGCTTGGGCACGACGAAAATGGGCAAGCTGTGTGTTGTGCTGGAGTTGTGACTCGCAGTTTTCACTGTGCGGTGGCCGTTCCCTCGGTGAGTTGGCTGCACACGGAGCTCAGCTGTTGCCCGCGTGAGTTTCTCTCGGTTTGAGTCGGTTCTGTGAATTTCAGTCACTGACCAATGGGTCCCACCTCTCCCCTCTTATTCTTTTCCCTTCTTTGCTGCAAATATCTCAGCTACTCACACATAAATGGTAGACAAAGACACAAAGTCATGGAATGAATTTGAATTCTTCAAATTGGAGTTTTTTTTGCCACATTTGATTTACATTTGAATTTGAATTTAAAATTCAGTTTTGAATTACTTCAAATGTAGCTCCCGACAAGATGAACTATAATGAGGATGAAAATTGGTGGACTAACTCAGAAAAATGTGCTGAGTTTGAATATGAAATCAACTTTTGAATCCAAGTGATGAGAATAATTGAAATTTGAATTTGCATTCAAATTAGCCCTTTTTACAATTGTATCCAAAAGTGCCTCAAAATGGTTTGCATTTGCATGAAACTTGGCCTGAGCACTCCTAAGAATATTTAGGGTCTAATGGTGAGCTCAGCCTCTCATGTTTATATGTGTGAGGTCCGACTTTTGGATTTGTGAGTTCTTCCTCTAATCAACCTCTTAATGGTGTTTACTTGCTCCTCACAAATGTTCATGAGACTTCCACAAAATGAGATGTGGTGTGGTGGTGATGAACACTCTAGCAAGTAAATTCTTGGGCTTTCACATCCGTCCCCCCCTGAAAATAATCTCGTCCAAAGATTATAAAAGAAGAGAAAAAGTTGTAAGATGAATTACTCGTGATGAGACGCCATGAAATCCGGGTAGTTTGAGCGAAGGAAATCTTTCCTCTCCCACGTCGCTTCCTCAGCAGTGTGGTTGCTCCACATTATCTTGTGGAACCACAGCACTCGGTTACGCGTGGTCCGAGACTTCTCATCAATAATTTCCACCGGAAATTCAGCATAGGTCAAATCCGGTTGCAACTCGCCAATGTCTTCGGTGGGAACAGCAGCCGTACACTTCAGACATTTCTGGAGTTGTGAAACATGCAAAACGTCATGAACACCAGCGAGAGATGCCGGTAGTTCCTGTCAATATGCCACTGGTCCACACTTCTCGGTGATGGCATAGGGTCCAATAAATCGGGGAGCGAGTTTCCCCTTCACGCTGAATCGGTGCACGCCTTCCATCTGAGACACACGGAGGTACACGTGTTCCCCGACGTCGAAGTGCAATGGCCTACGCCTCTTATCAGCGTAACATTTCTGTCGGAATTGGGCGGCTTTCAAGTTTGCTTGAATCATCCGAACGCGCTCTTCAGCATCGTTCACTAAATCAATCCCGAATGTGACCCTTTCACTGGACTCGCACCAGTTCAATGGGGTGCGGCATTTGCGACCGTAGAGAGCCTCGTATGGCGCCATCTTGATACTCGCTTGATAGCCGTTGTTATACGAGAATTCCGCCAATGGTAGATGATCATTCCAATTACTAACATGGTGGATGGCACACGCTCTCAACATGTCTTCTAACACTTGATTCACCCTTTTAGTTTGCCCATCGGTCTGAGGGTGATAAGCGGAGCTTCTGATCAGTTTGGTACCCAATGCAGCGTGCAACTGCTCCAAGAAACGAGCCACAAACAGTGCCCCTCGATCTGAGATTATGGTCTTGGGTACCCCGTGCAAGCACAAGATCTTTGCAATGTACAACTCCGCATACTTGCTAGCATGGTAGTTGGTATGCACCGGAATGAAGTGAGCCGACTTGGTTAACCGGTCAACGATTACCCAAATGGAATCATGTTTGTTAATAGTCATGGGTAGTCTCACAATGAAATCCATGCTCACATCTTCCCATTTCCATGCTGGAATTTTCAGGGGTTGCAACAGCCCTGATTTTCTCATGTGATCCGCCTTCAGTCGTCTACACGTATCACACTCGGATACGTATTTTGCAATTTCCCGCTTCATCCGTGTCCACCAAAATTTACTCTTCAAATCTTGGTACATTTTTTTGCTGCCCGGATGAATGGAGAACTTAGACAAGTGAGCTTCATCAAGGATATTCTTTCTCAGCTCCATATTCCAGGGTATGACTGTGCGGTCATTGAACCATAGCGTCCCCTCATCATCCTTCCTGAAACATTTGATATCCCCGTTGTCTATCCGCTTCCGGAGATGTGCCATGCCCTTTGTAAAATCCCCAAGTTGACCTTGCTGGTGTTTTTTAGGAATTCAAATCAGCAGGGGATGCTCCTCCTAAATCTGTTTTCAAATTCGAACTTTTGGCCCACGAAATAAAGGCTAGACTATGGTAAAGAAAGTTTAGCACAAAGAAGGTGAAATAGGATTTGAATTAGGGGCATGAGAGAGAATAAGCCACTGTATTCAAATTCGTCCTTCAGGAATGTTTGCAAAAATTTGAATTTGAATTAAGGAGCTACTTTGGTTTGGGAGTAGAAATTTTGGAGAATTCAAAATCAAAAACGAATGCTTCTTCTCCTGCTCGGCCACTCCAACGCACAACCATCTTCCCTCGCGCGCCCACCAGAAGAAAACACCGGCGCCCGCCCTCGGCTACTCATCGCCGATCACCATCCGGTGACTGTGACACCCAGCTGAGATGACCAGAATACGTGCCGGAGCCTCCTCTACCTCCCCAACACAGTTTCAACTCGTCCCCGACCTTCCCCCGCTGCGGCCGAGCCGTTTCTTCTTCCGCAAAGCAGAGCCATAATGCCTCCACTGCTCAACGTCGCCGGCCCCTCCCGTACCCCTCCGGCTTGAGCAAAGTGACTTTAAGGTGCGCCATGATGTCTAGATCGTGCTCCCGTAGTCCCCTTGCTCGCTCCTACCACCGGCTCACCGAATTTTGGATTTTTGTACCGATGTACGTGAAGAACCGCCTAAACTAGAATCTGAAAATTCGCCCAAAGTGTTTGATCGCCCTTTCTCTGGTTCAAGCTACATCATCCAGCAACCCTAGCGCCCTCCCACACCAAAGCCCAAAGCAAACTGGCCACCACACGCCCTGGGTGACGAGAATTCCCCGCCGGCGGCAAAAACGGACCGGTCCTCTAGTGACCACCCTCTTCCCACCGTTTGCCACAAGAATGGGTGTGCGTTCCATATTCTACGACCACTAGGGATGCTTTAGGGAAGCTTGGACTGTTGAAATCGGCTTGGGACACGCCGGAACACGTCGATGCCGTGCCACCGAGCGCCGCCGTCGGTGCGAAACCATTTCCGGCCGTTTTCAAGCGGGGAGACCTTGCCCGACAGCTGCGCCACGTTCCAAGGGTCGTGTAGGGTGAAACCGGAGCAAGAACGGTGGAGAAACGAGGGAGAACGAGCTGCGCCACCCCTCTGTCCGGCGTGCACCCGCGGGCTCTGTCCGAGGTTGAAGAAAGAACTGACCCGTGGGCCCCACTTTTGAGTTGCTCTGTGTAAAATAAAAACAGAGAGTTGTTCAAACTTGGAAAATCCATATCTCTGTGTAGAACGCTCCAAAAATAGTGAGACCAATTTTGTTGGATTCTTTAGAAAGAGTACTTTGGAAAGAAACAAATTGATAGCTACGTAAACGCCTAGGAATTTCTCTAGAATTGTTTTTATTAAATCCTTTAGGGATTAATTCCAGGAACAGTTCTTCATGAAACATTCCCAATTTTGGGCAGCAAATCTTTCTCATAGTTCATGAGCTCCAGTAACAAATTTAGGATTTTTGGAGATGATTAAGGTGTCTTAATAAGTAGGTTTTGTCAGGGTTATTTAAATGGGCTGAAAAATCACAGAAACTAATTGCAAAAAAATAGAATCGCATTTCAATCCTCTATTCTGAACAGCAGAAGACTTAGAAAAATTTGAAAAAAAAAATTCTAGGAACCTTAGGTCCAGACCTATGAGGATATCAAATTTCTCCATATGACCAAGTCTAATTAAATTCCTATAAATCATTGAAGGATAAAGGTTCCAAGAATTCTTGTGGCCATTTTCTGTCTCAAAAGCTTCTGATAATTTTACCATACTACAAAGCCCCTGTAAAAATTTCAACCACAGAAGCTGCTGTCTTCATAGAGTTTAGTACTTTAGTTGTATATCTCCCTTAAATTTATAATATGACGCGTCGTTTATTTGATCATTTCGATAGCGAAACATCTCGCGAAGATCTAGGAGGCCATTGACTTTAACTCTACTGACAGAAACTTTAGTCAGGATCAACGCTAAGGCAAGCCTCGTTTTGCATCCAAGTTTACATGTTTTTATTTGTATTCACTTAATAATGTCTAGAGTTTTGATTATTACACTAAGTCTAGTTTGTATGACACTCCATATGCATGACCCAATAAATCCATGGAGTTTGATTTAGAGTAGGTTTTCACTTAATTATAACTGCTGTTATCAAGTTAAAATGGATTAAAAGAGGCATAACTCCAGTAGGCCGTTTCCTACTCGTGAACCGGAATTAAGGGGGGCCAATCGGAAGAGTTGGGAATTGATCCACTTAATGGGGGAATGGAGACCGGGCAGTATGGATGGAAGTCTCAAGGACGTGGTCCTGTGAACCTAATCTCTATCTTAGTCGATTAAGGCCCGTTCTCGTGTGCGGCCCTGCTGGACAAGTTTGAGTTGTGTACCGGATGCATACTGGCAATATGGGACCCAGGAAACCGATGTAACATGTTAACCTGGGTGTCAAGTCAATCCCCACCGTCTTATGCTGAAAGGAGAGAGAAGTCGGCTCTACGAGGGTTTGCCGTAGTGAGACTTACTCCAAGTTGGTGGGACCGGTTCAACATTTGGGTGTCATGTGAAAGGTTGCCACATACGACGTTGACGGGATTGGTTGATCACCTGTCTCGGATGGGCGTATGTGTCATGTCAGCCGGGTGTTTTTGATTCGAATCACCATCGCTCGCGGTAGTGAGCATACTTGTTCTCTGCGTCGTGACGTAGTAAGAAACTGGGGGAAAAGAACGATGCTTCATGGTTAATCCTCATATTGGAGATGAGGAATGATAACTCTTCCCTGTAGAAAACCAATCACAAGTCCCTCCTTCTTGTAAAAGGAAGGTTCTATACTTCTGGTTATGCCTGTTATCTTAACGGTCAGTTATAGAAATCTTGCTTTTCTTGGAATTGAACGTCAGATACTAAAATCGAGGGGCGGTTCTAGTTCGTGCTAGCGAGAGTTGCTAGGTTTGAAAGATATAACGCCTATGAATTATCTGGTATTAATAGCACATAGTCGTCCCTAAGAACAGCAGGCAATCTGAATGTAGTACTTATGATGCTATAACCAACAACTACTACTACCAAAACCGGCGAGGTGTGTACTGTGGCGGATACACCGATTGATCGAGACGCCTCAAGGCCACCGGAGTGAATCAAAATCAACCCTTTAACAAATGATATTATCAGCGCACATCCTGGTACAAAGTAAGTCTTTTACGTTCCAGCCAGGACAACACTCCATTGGCTGTACATTCTGAGATGGATAAAATTGCTTCTTACCCTTATATTTATGTAAAGGATCTTGTAGGTTGGGTAGCTTCTGCTATCTTTTCTTCCATTTTGGATTTTTTTTGCTCCAAATGTTTTGGGGCATCCATGTGTATCCGTAGCCTTCCCTGTTTTGAGAATATCATATTTCTTCGTAGAACGTGTGTTCTTCGTATGTTCCGTCGCCTGTTCCTGGATAAGTAGATTTTCTACCAACCAAGTAGAATCATGAAGGTGAGTTTGACTACGAACTCAAGGATGTTGGGAACGATCACTGCCTATCTACTTGTATTACCATGGTCTTCCGAACTGGGATAAAGGGCTAAGAGCACTCACTTCTTTCGCGCCATTATAGCCGCCACAATAAGAAAGAAGCAAGCGAAGAAGAGATTCGCAAGGGAAGATTCCCCTATCTCCTATCTCTATATATTCGAATTAGTTCAATGACAGAGAAGTAGAGAGCTACCACGAGCTGTGACCATTACCAAGAACGAGTGCATTCTATACCTAGCGATCGAGTCTTTTGAGAAGGAAGATCCGAGAGGACTACTTTCACTAAATTTACTTTCTACTTTGGGCTAGTGGCGTCGAGACAAAGCGTTTCTTGTTTGATTGTGGAGTCTCAAAGTTGATGGCGCAAGGTATGTATGAGTCTAGGGTAGCTCACTAAATTTACCTTCTCCTCGGGCAAGTGGCATCGAGATGAATCGTTTCTTGTTTGATTGTGGAGTCTCGATGTAAATTGTGCGAGGATTATAAAAGTTGATTAAAACTGGAAGTAAGGACTCTCTTATAGCTCAAGTTCATCTTTTATGCAAACTTCTTTATTCAGCCCTCTATTTCCACCATTTAGAGTTCCATGTGTAGGACTTCGGTTAAGTCTTCCTGAGCATAAGCTCACGGTTTGTTGATCCAATGTTTTGCAGGTAACATTGCATAAGGCAGCGTTAGGGAGGAAGAGAGACCCGAGTGGGGCAGCACCCAATGAGGGGTGAGTCTCGTTTGGAACCCTGCACGCCGACAGGTTTTTGATGTAATGCTATTGTGGAGCATCCTCCGGCAGGATGGCTTCATTTTACTTAGCGTAGGCTATAGTCCGTGAGTGTATTCTTATCTTCCGCTGCAATGTACGTCTGTACATTCTTTGTAAAATGTAACAATAATATGTATTAAAGACATATATTGTTGTGTATGTGTGTTTTTCGGATGTGTGCTGTTAGGTGCCGCATCGCATGGCACCACCCAATGCGATTCCTGAACTGTTGGGGCAGGGTCCCCACAGACGTGGTATCAGAGCCGCATTGGGAATAGCGCACCTGAAAAGACACGTATTTTCAAAAACTTAGTCTCTACGAATGAGGAATCGGTACTAGGCCCACATAAGGTTTACTATTAGCCTAAATGATGTATGGTGGCTAACTAACTTATTTGTTACTCTATTCTGTAACGACACACCACCGACCAGGTAAGAGGTAAGGTACGCCACCGAAAAGTGCGTCAATTTTGGTTAGCTCCCCTGACGAGGAAAGTGGTTCAGGGTATAGGTCTCACAACTTGGTGTGAGACGTCAATATGAAACTCTTGAACTCTTCATGTTCCTGAGTTCATATGAAATTGTGGTCCCTAGCATGCATTAGGCAAAAAAGTGGAAACCCCATCGTGTGGTCGGTAACACGATAGTGTGTTCTTCTGGAAGTAGCCTAGGAGGACATATGAAGCGCTCGCCATCGGCGTGCCCTGCAAGGCAGTAGGTGGTATTCGTTGGTTTTATAAAATTCCCAACCATGACGACCCGTTCGTGCTCTACTCGGGTTCCCCGTCGTGTGGTGTGAAAACGCGACCATGTACCTTGAGACGTGACTTGACTCAAGGACGGCCCGTATGGAAATGATATGGGGCGTATGTTTTTATTATGATATGGACCTGCCTGAAATGAGAAACCCTATGTGTGTATCATTATTGAATGATTTTCTGCAGGTACAGTAACCACGTATCCGTATTACGAGTAGATCACGTTTGCAAGTGAACTATTCTAGCGCCACTAATAGAACGTATATGCCAGATGTAATTCGGTTAGGATTTTCTATTTTGTGGGGAACGTAGTATCGGCATTATCATGGAAATTGCATGAACACCTCGCTTATCTCATAAACTTGAAGATTATGTAGAATTTTCATGAAGACAGTTCAAAGTAATTACTTAAAACTCATTTAGGAATCCACTCTTGAATATGTGAGTGTAGAGAGATCTAAAAACAGAGTCCCCTGTTTTGGCAGTGTTTCTGCTGAAACTTGTACAGGGTGTTACTCATTATAGAAAAGACCAATGGTAGGGTGTGATACAGTTTTGTAAATGTGGAGAAGGTTCTAAAACTTTTCTATAAACCTCCAGGACATAAACACACTTAAAGTTGGTCAAAAACCTTAGAAACCAAAATCTGCTACAACTGAGTAGAACCAAAACAAAGTCTCTGTAATTCCACCATACCTCCCGGTAGAAAAATCTCTAATGGTATTGTTATAGATTTCTGTAAATTCCATGAGATATGCTACAACTTTGTAATTCAAAGTTTTTTACAAAACTGGGGCAGAACTAATTGGAATTGTGAATTGAAACTAGGTACCTCTGGGGAGGTGCTGTCAAAATCCTGCCAGAAATTCTGCTAACTTTGAACCATCATATCATTTGATCCAGGAATGCAAATAGGTCATATAAATACATTTTGAAAATCTTGGGAAGTTATTTACAAGTTTTATGTGCAACCTCAGGGCAGAATCCTCCTGTAAAGGGGTGAAATCCGTAGTACCAATGAAACTGTCCAGAGTATCCAAAGTCTGTGCATAGTTTTTGTACTGATTTGGATTTTACTTATAACTTCCTGTATAAGGATTTTAAATTGTGAAATCTTACAATTATGGAAACCTTACGAATCGTGCTCCAACTTTGTAATTATGAGTTTGGTCCATATACGTTTCTAACTGTATGGAAATGTTGAACCAAAGTGAGCACTTACAGGGGAGGTGCTGCTGAAATTTTTCCAGAATTTCTGTCAACTCCAGAAACTCATAAATTTCGATCTAGAACTTAGTTGAAGGCAAATAAACACTTGCTGGAAAGATATGGAAGTCTTATCCAACTTTTTGGTTCATTCCCACAACAGATTCACAAGTTAAATTAGGATTTTATACCATAGAACCGAAGCTGGTTCAGTTTTTGTACTTTTATGGTTTTGGACCATCACTTCCTGTCTACATTTTATCAAAGGTTGTGTGAGACATTTCTGAAAATCTGGTGAGTTAGGCTACAACTTTGTAGTTGTGAGTTTTGAAAAACTTGGTCCGGAACTGTATGAAACATTTGAAGCAAAGTGGGTACCTCCTGGTGGGTACTGCTGAAATTTCCCCTGCATTCCTTTCAACTTTCACACTTCATATCTGTTGAACCGGAACTGATATGGGGTCACATAAGTAACCGTTGGATGGATACGGAAGTGATTCAGAACTTTGGTATTCCATTCGAGTCTTGAGTCTGCTGTTAGCTCGGGCAAGAATGGAATTTTAGGGCAGACCGGTCAGTTGTGGATACGAGTTGTCGGGAAACTGATCGGTCAAGCAACCGATGACTTGTTATGATTATGAGTATTTTTATACACTCAGAAGTTTATAACAGGTTCCTAGTACTCTCCATAGCATCATTGTCGACTTCAACCACAGAAGGTGGTCATTTATAAGACCATTCCTAGTGATGAAGACAAACTACCACAACACCCCACTCGTTGATCAACACCGGTGTAGTTTCCGCTCTAAAAGTTTATTGTGTGCATCACCTTCCTACAAGTATAAGATGGATTAAGTTCTCAATCTTCTACATTGGAACTTAAGGGGGGAGGAGTGCATCCAAGTAAACCAAAGCATGAATCACCCATTTGTTATACACCAAAGTATGACATCACCAAGAGACAAGAGGGAATTACACCTTCAAATAATCAAAGTTTAAGTACAAGATACGTCATCATCAAGAAATATGTAGTTTCAACGTCTTCACCACGCACCGACAAAGGCTCACCATAATCGCAAGACTGAATAGAAGAAGATCTAGCAAGTCACGATTTGTGACAACTCTAGTAACCTCAAGAACAGTAGGGTGATGTCCTAACTAGGAGCTAGGACTAGTCGTTCATTCTTCACACTGAAAGGTTAGATGAAGACTTAGGAGAACGGAGAAGGGGAGTCAATGTATAGTAGCTAAGTTTCCATGGAATATTTCCCAACGATATTGTCAACATTTGACATAATTCCATTAAACGTGGTCACAACGTGAAAGTGGCATTCCTTGTTTAGCACCTTTCATGACCAAGTTATTTGCACCTTGCAAAGTCTGAGAAGATTCTTAATCGTGTTTGAATTGTTGTACTAACTCCTGCTCAAACTATAAAATATGATGCATCATACATATGCACCATGTTGCACCATACATAGGCACCATTTTGCACCATACATAGGCACTATTTTGCACCATACCATGTGCATATGCATTGCACCATATCACATGTGCAGCATCATTATGCATCATGAATAACGAGACAGCATATAAAATACCAAAATACTGAGCAAGATTGTGTACCTCCCTTCAAAACATTAAGTAGTGTCTACTAACCTTGGTCTATCACATATTTGTGCTATTGATCAAGTTGCTGATTCTAATCATTGAGTAATACAAGGGAAACCAATTACTCAACATCCCTTGTATCTGTCTGAACTTTTATCCATGACATGTTTAGCTCCGAGTGCCATAATTGTTGGAACTAAACTAACTTCTCATTGCAGGGCTTACCGATTGATTGCTCAACCTCGCGACAATCTTTGAACACAATCTTAAGAGATTATAGGGTGACTTTGACACCCTTATGGTTACCATATGTAGTGGGTCTTTGCTATGTTTATAACATAAGTGGATTTGACTTGTTTACTCTTATGTTCAAGCAAAACATTTAGTTTTTGATTAAATGGTTAAAATTCCAATTCGAGGTGAGATAACCGATTCATTGTTTAATCTCACCGAACACCTTGATTCATGTTGGGGAAGCACTACACTAAGTTTTTAAGGACCCAATTAATCTAGATAAGTGTTGGTTATCCATGTCAAGATTAGGACAGCGAAGATTCAAGCCATCAACAAACCGTCAAGAGGGATGTCAAGACGAAGGCTCTCGCCAACCTCAAATAAGCTCATACTTTGAGTTTTGGTGACTCAAACACCGGTCATCGTAGAGGCCGAGAATCCTCTAGTGGCGGATAACTAGATCCGTACCATAGAGTTTAAGTTCGAGTTGCTTCAATGCATCGAACATCAGAAAGTATCGTATGCGGCGCAACAACTTCACAGTTCCGCTAGTATCTGGTGGACGAATCAGCTCGCATCCCTACCAGCTGGACATCAGCTCAAGTGGACATAATTTTGGAAGAAATGCCTTGCTTAGCATGTTCTTTCCGGAATAATCCAGGGGAAGCTCGAGGAGTTTCTAGTCTGGAATCAAGGAGGGAGGGATGCCACGAGCATTGGTACCATATGCGCCTGACTATGTGAACCCAGAGGCACGATAATGTGAATGGCTTGTTCGTAGCCTCCATGCTAAGTAAGGGGGGGGAACTGACCTTGGGGTAATTCGGAGTAACTTCAACGAGCTAATGAGTTAATGCAGACCCTTATATTTTGGAAGTCGGATATCAAGTCTGTCTCTGAGTATCCCCGATGAAAGGAATTCATCTACTCGGGGTCAAGGGAAAGTTAGCTTCCGTGTTGTTGGTCCAGTTCCTCATTACGGAAAGATGTGAATTGGTAGCATACCGTTTGGATCTACCCACATCATTGCCGGGCATCCACGACATCTTCCATGTATCACAAATAAGGGAATGTTTGAAGGAGCCGACGGAGGTTCTTTCAGGAGGCATGGAAACCTTAAACCGGATCTCACCTACAGCGAGAAACAGGTACAAATCCTCGACGCAAAGATTCGTGAAACAAGGCATCGATCATTGCGGTTCTACAAGTTCCTTTAGAATAACCACACCGGCGGCGAGGTTACATGGGAAATCGAGGATTTTTCTTCGGATGAATTGCCCGGAACTTTTATCGAACTATCACCGGTAACATTCTTCTCCATCTCGTTCTTTTATTAATCTCGGGACGAGATTCTTTTAAGGAGGGAGGATTGTAAAATCCCCAGGTTGAGCCTTGCTGGTGTTTTTGAGGAATTCAAATCAGCAGGGGATCCTCCTCCTAAATCTGTTTCCAAATTCAAACTTTTGGCCCATGAAATAAAGGCTAGACTATGGTAAATAAAGTTTAGCACAAAGAAGGTTAAAAATATGATTTGAATTAGGGGCACGAGAGAGGATGAGCCACTGTATTCAAATTCGTCCTTCAAAAATTTTTGCAAAAAATTGAATTTGAATTAGGGAGCTACTTTGGTTTGGGAGTAGAAATTTTGGAGAATTCAAAATCAAAATCGGATGGCACAGTTAGATTACAATTTTTCGTATGCATCTAACTATTTGAATTCAGCCGTTTGGATTTTCAACAGAGTTGAATTTAAACAACCATTTGAATTTTTTGGAGCCACTATTGTTTGGAGGGGCCAACCTTCCATTGGAACAAAGGCAGCAAATGGATTTTTGCTTCCGTGGGAGCTTGCCACCGAGAGGCTGCATGTGCCACCGAGATTCCAGCGATCTGCTTGTGCTCTGCTCCCGGGAGATTTTCCATCAAGCCTTCAGCCGCACGCTAAACCTCGAGGGTGCACAAAACGAATGCTTCTTCTCCTGCTCAGCCACTCCAACGCACAACCATCTTCCCTCGCGCGCCCGCCAGAAGAAAACACCGGCGCCCGCCCTCGGCTACTCATCGCCGATCACCATCCGGTGACTGTGACGCCCAGCTGAGATGACCAGAGGATGCGCCAGAGCCTCCTCTACCTCCCCAACACAGTTTCAACTCATCCACGACCTTCCCCCGCTGCGGCCGAGCCGTTTCTTCTTCCGCAAAGCAGAGCCACGACGCCTCCACTGTTTAACATCACCGGCCGCTCCCGTACCCTTCCGGCTTGAGCAAAGTGACTTTAAGGTGCACCATAATGTCTAGATCATGCTCCTGTAGTCCCCTTGCTCTCTCCCACCACCTGCTTGCCGAATTTTGGATTTTTGTACCGGTGTACGTGAAGAACCGCCTAAACTAGAATCCGAAAATTCGCCCAAAGTGCTTGATCGCCCTTTCTCCGGTTCAAGCTACATCATCCAGCAACCCTAGCGCCCTCCCACGCCAAATCCTGACGAGTTGGGAATTGATCCATTTAATGGGGGAATGGAGACCGGGCAGTATGGATGGAAGTCTCAAGGACGTGGTCCTGTGAACCTAGTCTCCATCTGAGTCGATTAAGGCCCGTTCTCGTGTGCGGCCCTGCTGGACAAGTTTGAGTTGTGTACCGGATGCATACTGGCAATATGGGACCTAGGAAACCGATGTAACATGTTAATCTGGGTGTCAAGGCAATCCCCACCGTCTGATGCAGATGCTAAAAGGAGAGAGAAGTCGGCTCTACGAGGGTTTGCCGTTGTGAGACTTACTCCAAGTTGGTGGGACCGGTTTGACATTTGGGTGTCATGTGAAAGGTTACCACATACGACGTTGAGGGGATTGGTTGATCACCTATCTCGGACGGGCATATGTGTCGTGTCAGCCAGGTGTTATTTATTCGAATCACCGTCGCTCACGGTAGTGAGCATACTTGTTCTCTACGTCGTGACGTAGTAAGAAACTGGGGGAAAAGAAAGATGCTTCATGGTGAATCCTCATATTGGAGATGAGGATTGATAACTACTTTCACTAAATTTACTTTCTACTTTGGCTAGTGGCGTCGAGACAAAGCGTTTCTTGTTTGATTGTGGAGTCTCGACGTTGATGGCACAAGGTATGTATGAGTCTAGGGTAGCTCACTAAATATACCTTCTCCTCGGGCAAGTGGCATCGAGATGAAGCGTTTCTTGTTTGATTGTGGAGTCTCGATGTAAATTGTGCGAGGATTATAAAAGTTGATAAAAACTGGAAGTAAGGACTCTCTTATAGCTCAAGTTCATATTTTATGCAAACTTCTTTATTCAGACCTCTATTTCCACCATTTAGAGTTCCATGTGTAGGACTTCGGTTAAGTCTTACTAAGCATAACCTCATGGTTTGTTGATCCATTATTTTGCAGGTAACGTTGCATAAGGCAGTGTTAGGGAGGAAGGGAGACCCGACCAGGGCAGCACCCAATGACGGGTGAGTCTCGTTTGGAACACTGCACGCCGCCGGGTTTTTGATGTAATGCTAAAGTGGAGCATCCGCGGGCTGGATGGCTTCATTTTTCTTAGCGTAGGATGTATTTCGTGAGTGTATTCTTATCTTTCGTTGTAATGTACATCTGTACATTCTTCGTAAAATGTAACAATAATATGTATTAAAGACATATATTGTTGTGTATGTGTGTTTTTCAGATATGTGCTGTTAGGTGCCGCATCGCACGACACTACCCAATGCGATTCCTGGACTGTCGAGGCGGGGTCCCCGCAGGCTAAATTATTGTGTGATATCCTAGCTCTCGGCTTAATAGGATTGATAGAATACTCATACCATCAAGATATACCTTCTTTTCCGGAAGCCCACCTGCAAAGAACTCCGGGGTTAAGCGTGCTTGGCCCGTAGAAATTTGGGGATGGGTGACCGATCGGAAAGCCTTCCTAGGTGTGCACGAGTGAGGATAAAGTGCGCAGAAAATAGTAGTGTTGGTTTATGGGGGCTAGTCTATGATCCTAGAGAGTTGTGACAAATGGTATCAGAGCCAACCCTCGTGGTTTCACGGGTGCGTACGGGTCAGTGAGAAGGATACAGTAGCGTATGGGTCAGGGACGTAGGTACGTACGCATGACATGTGGGTCCTCTGTGTGGGACACGGTATGGTACGTATGCTGCTAACCAGACGTACGGTATGCGTATGCTAGTACTAAACGTACGGACGTGGCTAAGAGGGGATGTTCCTGTCTTGGCGTTGATCGATGAGGACGTCGGTCTTCTAAGGGGGGTGGATTGTGTGATATCCTGACTCATGGCTTAATAGGATCGATAGAATACTCATACCATCAAGGTATACCTTCTTTTTCGAAAGCCCACCTGCAAAAAACTCCGGTGTTAAGCGTGCTTGGCCCAGAGAAATTTGGGCCTGGGTGACAGACCGGGAAGCCTTCTCGAGTGCCCACGAGTGATGACAAAGTGCGCAGAAAAGACTAGTGTTGGTCTGTGGGGCTAGTCTATGATCCATGAGAAGGATATGGTAGTGTATGGGTAAGAGACGTAGGTACGTACACATGACGTGTGGGTCCTCTGTGCGGGACACGGTATGGTACATATGCTGCTAACCGGACGTACGGTATGTGTATGCTAGTACTCAATGTACGGACGTGGCTAAGAGGGGACGTTCCTATCTTGACGTTAATCGGCGAGGACGTCGGTCTTCTAAGGGGGTGGATTGTGTGATATCCTGGCTCCCGGCTTAATAGGATTGATAGAATACTCATACCATCAAGGTATACCTTCTTTTCCGGAAGCCCACCTGCAAAAAACTCCGGGGTTAAGGGTGCTTGGCCCAGAGAAATTTGGGGATGGGTGATAGACCGGGAAGCCTTCCCGGGTGCGCACGAGTGATGACAAAGTGCGCAGAAAAGACTAGTGTTGGTCTGTGGGGCTAGTCTATGATCCAAGAGAGCTATCACATCCTTGTCAATCTTCTGAGCTACAATGATATCCTCCCTAATGGTAGGGATGGGAGCAAGGTTGTAGAGTGATCCATATGAAACCAAGTATAAACTTGGATCTTCCTCTTCCATCGGTAATGGTAAGGTTATGGACATGTGATTTTTGACTCAGCGCATCGGCAACCACATTCGCCTTGCCGGGGTGGTAATGAATCTCAATCTCATAGTCTTTGATTAATTCTAACCACCTCCTTTGTCTCATATTCAGCTCCTTCTGAGTCAAAATATACTTTAAGCTCTTGTGATCAGTGTAGATATGTACCAAATTCCCCAGGAGATAGTGCCTCCACATTTTCAGCGCCAATACCACCGCAGCGAGCTCAAGATCATGAGTCGGATAGTGCTGCTTGTGGTTTTAACGTTGGCGTGAGCCATACACGACCACCCGTCCTTCTTGCATCAACACGCATCCAAGCCCTATACCGGACGCATCACAATATACGCCAAAAGGCTTGGTCGTATCCGGTTGAGCTAAGACTGGGGCTGTTCCGAGATGCTTCACCAATGCTTGGAACACTCCTTTACATGCTGAGTTCCAAACATATTTCGTCCCCTTCTGCAATAATACAGTCATCGGCTTAGCAAGGTTGGAGAAGCTCGGGATGAACCTCCGGTAATATCCCGCTAAACCGAGGAAGCTTCTAACTTCATGGATAGAAGCGGGGTCTTTCCATTTCAGCACTTGTTCAGTTTTGCTTGGGTCAACCTTAATGCCTTTCGCTGAGATGATATGTCCCAAAAATGACACTTGGTTGATCCAAAACTCACATTTGCTGAACTTGGCATAGAGTTTATGGTCCTGCAGTCGTTGAAGGATGATTCACAAGTGTTCGGCGTGTTCTTCCGACTTAGAGTAAACCAAGATGTTATCAATGAATACCACCACGAACTTGTCCAACTCCGGCATGAACACCAAGTTCATGAGGTACATGAAATGTGCCGGAGCGTTGGTGAGACCAAAAGACATGACGAGGTACTCATATAGTCCATATCTCATCGAGAATGCCGTCTTCGGGATATCCTCCACCCTGATCTTTATTTGATGATACCCGGAGTGAAGGTCCATCTTTGAAAACACAATCACACCCACAAGTTGATCGAACAGGATGTCAATGCAGGGCAGTGGATATTTATTCTTGATGGTGACGGCGTTGAGCGGTCGGTAATCCACACACAACCTCAAGATTTCATCCTTCTTTTTGACGAACAGCGCCAAGTATCCCCATGGCGAGGAACCCGGTCTAATGAAACCATTGCTCAACAAATCATTGGGCTGTTCCTTCAACTCAGCCAGCTCATTCAGAGCCATCTTGTACAGTCTTCGTGATATTGGTGTAGTCCCGGGTGCAAGTTCAATCTTGAACTCCACATCCCATTCAGGTTGCATGTCCGGAAGATCCTCCGGGAACACGTCGGGGTATTCTCGGACTACGGGGATGTCATCAAACTTTGGAGCTTCAATATTATACGCTGCTGAAACTTCCGGGACCGGACTGTCTAATAAGATTGAATGTGGACGGTGGAATGGAGAATTCAAATGAACCATCCGTGATAGAGTTTCCAGGACAGCGCCATGGTAGCGTAACCATGACATTCCTAAGATTGCATCAATCTTTTGTCCCGTAAGGATAATCAACGTAGTGGGATATATCTTCCCACCTAAGCACAGTGGTGCTTTTGGAATCATCATATGCGTTGAAATATTCCCTCCCGGTGAGCAAATCATATATGAGTAATCGGTTGGGAAGACTTGTAGTTGATGCTTAGCCACATAGGATGCACTTATGAAACTGTGGGTTGCACCCGAATCAAATAAGATGATGATTGCACAATCGTTGAGAGTGAGCATACCCGCTAGCACGTTCTCTCCGTCCATGGCATCCTCATTGTCGAGGTAACAAATGCCCCCGGGTCGCTGACCTCCCTTCTTCACCAGTGGTCGGCCTCGAGCACCGCCCTGATATTGGGCTTGCCCGCTGCTTTGCTTCCCCTGTGAACAGTCCTTCAAGAAATGACCCGCCTGGCCACACGTATAGCATGTGTAGCAAGGCAGTCCTCCGCTGACCGGTGGATGGAATCCCGGGGTGTGTTGTGGCAGTGGAAACGCCCGGGGTACCATCTGCTTCTGTTGCGGTCGCGGTGGTGGCATCGGCGGTCGGAACAGGGGTGGCTGATAAGGACGACCCCCAAACTGTTGAGGTTGTGCCGGTGGATGCATTGCTGACCGGATGGTGTCTGATACACCATTTGGTATTTCTGAGGAGCTCCACCCCCGCTGCTCGGTGGAGCGCTGCGCTTCCGCTGCTCAGCCGCAAATTCCCGCTGAGCATCCTATTGCAGAATCGCGGCATTGACGAGGTCGTTGAAGGTGCCGCAATTGCATTGCATGAGATGTGTCTTTATCTCGGGATTTAATCCCCGATAGAACTGCTTGCGCTTCTTCTCCTCAGTGGAGATGTAATCCGACGCATACTGCGCCAGATGGTTGAACACACGGGAGTAGTCGTGGGCACTCCTCCCGCCTTGCTTCAGTTCTAAGAATTCTTGGAACCTCCTCTTCATCATCCAGGAAGTTATGTGATAGGCGCGGAACGCCTCCCGGAATTCTGCCCATTCCACGGTGTGGCCAGCAGGAAGTGAGGCGAGATAATTTGCCCACCACGCACCGGCGGCACCGTGAAGCTGCTGCGCCGCGAAGAGAGTCTTCTGCCGCTCCGTACATTGGAGCAGCCCAAACTTGGACTCGATCGTCCGCAGTCAGTTATCGGCCTCCAGTGGTTCCGCTGCTTCGGCGAACACCGGAGGATGCGTACTCATGAAATCCGAGTACATAGTGGCACGGGGCTCACAAGGCTCCCTCTCTTGACGCATCCCCACCTGGGACGTATTTTGCACAATCATGCAGAGCAGGTCGGTCTGCTCCTCGCGAGAGCCCACCAGCACCGAAATCACGTCTGCTAGTGTAAGCGGAGGCGGCGGTGGTGGTTGTTGCTGCGGGATGTTGTCGTAGGCAGGTGGCTGGGAGTCATCACCCCCCTTATGAAAAGAGCCCCCAACCTCGTGCGTGGTACGGGTATGAACCATCTGCAACCATACGCCAATAAAATCAGTCCCACAGCATACTCCATGCAGTACATAAAATAGAAGTAAATCATAATGACGGTAAACATGCGATACATCTCATACATGGATAATGTAATAACTTTGCACAAGATACACCATTACCAGACCAAATACAAATTAGTGAAATCCAAATTTATGGACTTCCTCTTTGGAAGTTCATCTCAACTAGATTTGGTCATTACGAGACGTTAATATTGCTTTGTCATCATGTATACATCTCTTTATCTTCAATACGACACAAACGTGGTCTCTAGCAAAAGAACTTGAGTAAGTAATGTACTCAAATCTTTCACTAGTTGAGGATAACTACTCATGAGTATGTTCTACCCCATTGAAAGTAATAAAACCCAACTAGGTACAACAATCTCTCAAATGAGTTCAACTATTCATTCCTCTGCCCAGAATGACCAGTTTCTACTTATCCCAGATTTTGACCAGGTAATTGGCATTTTTATAACTCAAGTTGAATACCGAAGTTAAATTTAACTTCATTATATTTCCAACGAGTATTTATTTGCCCCGATATCAGCTCTGGTTAACAAGTTATGATAATTCAAAGTCAACAAAATTTCTAGAAGAATTTCAACAGCACCTAGTTTGAAAGTTGCTGTTTTCAACTCAAAATTCCACTGAATTCCGTGCTGCAACTGCAAAAACTTTGAATTACAAAGATGTAAACATCTCCCAACCTTTCCAAAAATGTATCATATGATTATTTTAGATTTCTCTACAGAGAGTTATGCTTGAAAACAGAACAGCCCAGAGTGTTTTTACATCTGTTCTGGTTCTGGACAGTTTACAATCACTGGGAATTCAACCAGTTTGATATGTGATTCTGTTCTGGAAGTCTGCAACAAAGTCATAGAGCACTTAAACCTCTTTCCAGAACTATATCCCACACCTACATTGGCTAATTAACCTATGAGCCATGCTCTGTTAAAGTTCAGCAAACTTGCTGCCAAAACAGAGCACTATGTTTTTCAAGTCCGTTGAGCTGAACTAATCAACTTTTAAATTTTTCTACAAAACCAGAGCCCTAAAGATTAAAACTTGGTTATATTAGTAACTTTTCAACATTATTTTAATGCAATCATGATTAGTACATGTCGGTACTACGTTCCTCGCACAATGGAAAATCCTAACCGAATTATACCGGCATATACATCTCAACTGTGGCACTAAAAACGGTCTCTTGCAAACGTGTGGTAAACAGGATACGTACGTGGTTAGCACCTGCATAAAAAACACTCAATAATGATGCACTCAAAGGTTTTTGTCATTGCAGGCAGGTCCATATCATAGTAAAAACATACGCCTGTATCATTGCCATACGGCCGTCCTTGAGTCAAGTCACGTCTCAAGGTACATGGTCGCGTTTTCACACCACACGACGGGGAACCCGAGTAGAGTGCGAATGGGTCATCACGGTTGGGAATTTTATCAACCCAACAGATACCACCTACTGCCCTGCAGGGAACGCCGATAACAAGCGTTGTGTATGTCCTCCTAGGCTATTTCCAGAAGAACACACTATCGCGCTATAGACCACACGATGGGGTTTCCACTTTCTTGCCAAATGCATGCCAGGGACCAGAATTTCATATGAACTCAGGAACATGAAGAGCTCAAGAGTTTCATATTGACATCTCACACCAAGCTGTGAGACCTATACCCTGAACCACTTTCCTCGTCAGGGGAGCTAACCGAAATTGATCCGCTTTCGGTGACGTTCCTTACCATGTTTACCTGAGCATAGGTGCGTCGTTACATAATCAAAGTTCAGAATTATAACAATTAGGTTAGTCATGCCACTTTAAGTAACTATACTAATATAGTCCTTATTTGGACATACTAGCGATTCCTCACCGTAATCCTAAGTTTTCACGTAATACTGTCCTTATTTAGTGTGCTATCCCCTAAGCAGCTCTAATGCCAGCCTGTGACGGACCAAAATCCGTACATTCCAGAATCACAGAGGGTGGTGCCGCACGATGCGGCACCCGATAGCACACACGATAAGGGAAACATAGTATTACATTGAAAACATGCTGAATATGTACAAAAGTAGTACACTCTAGAGTTACAACTCCTCTACAGAGTCTACTACAGCGGAAGGTTTTTATACAACTCACACCAACACCTAACTAGCAAAAGTTGATTGTCCGGCTCTACGGAAACCCACACTAGCTCCACTCAGCCTCAGCGCGGCGTGTACAGCTCCCACTCAGCCATAGTCCGCGACGGAGGGTAGCCCTCGCCGGTGGACTCGTACTCCGATTCCGTGGGATACTTCTCACCTGCAAACACTTATAGCAGCAACCGTGAGCATGATGGCTCAGCAAGCCTTAACCGACTCTCTTACACATGAAACTCTACATGCAAGTCATAACAAAGGTAGGATGGCAATTTGCAGCAAAGGACTTGCCTGCAAGTTCATCCTTAATTCATCTTTTAGCCACAAGTTAATGGTTCATAAATCTGAAATTTAGTGAGCAATATTTGGTTGCACACATGTAGCAATACAAGTTATTCATATCAGCAGTATTGAATCACAACATTCCATATTTTACCTACGTCGCGACACAGTGAACAAGCGGTACTCATAACCGTGAGGGACGGTGAATTGACTCATTATGCACCTGCAGGGATACCCAAATAGCACGTCACGTATGCCCATCCGTGGAGCTGCACAGCACGCTAACTCGATGTCATACAGGACAACCTTTCACCCAACAGCCCAAACGTCGAACCGGTCGCACCGAAATGAGCAGGAGGTTCCCTACACAGAGCATCTCTCTATGCCCATTAGCAGATTTCCACCTGTCTGCCCTCAATCTACACCTATAAATCGGTGTGCTATGCCTCGACGCCTGGAGGTTTAAGTTACATCAGTTTACCGGATCCCGTATATCCGATATACCTTCGGTACATTCAAACTTGTTCAGCGGGGCCAGACACGGATTAGTCCTCAATCGACACGGACAGGGCTACGCACACAGGACTTCCTCTTGCTGCGTCCTAGCCCTTGCCTAGTATCATTTTCTTTCTAAAGTTGTCTCACATCTCGAACCAATTCTGTATGTGGCAACTCCTATACTCACGAGTAGATTCCGACTACTCGACTTGTACCGAAGTCTACAAACATTAAGCAAAGCATAATATACTCGAGGACTTAGACACTACCCTCATTCTCTTTGGCATATCCTGGTTATGCAATTGGGGTTTCAATCATCCTACACCTAATGCGCATACATACTTCAAACTAGGTGAGTATAAAGCAATATATTGATAACACTTGTTAAATGCAAACCAGGGCTTGCCTTGTTGCTGCTGGTCAGGGGTTAGTGTCTCCTCCAGAAGTATGAGGTCCAAAACCTCCGGGGTCTTGTCGCGTTCAGCGACTACACGTAATCAATTCAATCGATATGTCAAATTTAAATGCAAATGTGTTGACTTTAGTATGTAAAGACTATAACTCTAGCTAGACATTCCCTTTGACTCTGCAATTTTTACTTTGTCTTGGTAAGAACCTAGTCATAGACTTTACCAAATTTAATTTGAAACAAAGCTCATTTGAGCTCTGCATAAATAAAAGTCTAAATGGTCATTACTAGATCTTCTATGGATTTCCAGCGACTTTCATAGATCAAACAATTACTTTATGGAAACTAGAGTTTGAGATGGTTCTAATGGAGTTGGTTTCATATAATTTGAAGAATCCTAGAGAAAGTTATGCCCAAATCAAGATTTGAGACAATTCTGAGAAATGTTTCTGTATATTTTTCTATTTTCTCAGAGCAGTTCACTTAATCACACCATTAATGGGACTAAATGAACTTGGATGGATCTACAATTTTTCCTGTGGCTCAAGGATTTTCAAATTAACATCCTAGCCAAATATCATAATTTTCCATAAAGGAATTCTTCAGATAAAATTCCCAACAGTTTAAATTTTAGGGAATTAATTCTGGAAAAAGAATAAGTTTCATGAGCTGAAACTTGTTTTAATGGATAGTACTCGAATAGCTGAATCCAACAAAATTTGTTTCACTAAATTTGGAAAATTTTACACAAAATTATGAATTTCTAAAGTTTGGGCTGATTCCTGAATTATTTTCCTAAAGAAAATCCCTTCCCTCACCTTAACAGCGACTGACAGCGGGGCCCGCACATTTAATTTAAAATAACTTCACGTGCGCTTAGTGCTGTGGCTGACACGTGGGGCCCGGTCCTTCGTCTACCTCGTGATGCCGCCGCCCCGAGCCGCCGGAGCTCCGGCGAGGTCGGCATTCCCGATGACCTAGCTCGCCGGCGACAGTGAAACTCGCCGCCCCCACCTAACTTCAGACGCTGAACACAATGGACACCTAGTTGCCACCGGCTAACCGCCGTAGCTCGCCGGCGACGAGCGCTATGCCAATATGCCTCATCGGCAACGTGTTCCCGTCATTCTGACCACCCCCTTTGCGCGCTAATCGCGTCACCACGTTCAGGGAAGTCTCGGGAAGCTCGGCATGACCTCAGTTGGGACCCAACCCGCTGGCAAACTAGACCTCACTGGCGACCCCCTCTTCCGCTGAACTATTCCTCGGTGAAACAAGGGTCCCGGTGGGTCTTTCTTGCTGGTTCTTGATCGTGGAGAAGCGCAAGGATCTCTAGAGCGTGTGTGGGCTGCAGCTCGACCGGTGGTTGCCTCTGTGCAACGAATTTCGCCGTCGACCGATCGCTAACCTAATACATACCGTGAAGGGAAACTAGGAACTCTCGCTCTACACCGCATGAAACGGCAAACGGTTGTCTCCTATAGCTTCCTCGCAAGCAGGCACACCTTTTCTTCTCTGGTGGTGGTGCGTGAAGCAGTCGGGATCAGCCGGTCGCCGGTGATCAGAGAGCGGCTGCGAGGAGTTCGGTTGTGGGATCCATGAGTGGTGTGTGTGTGAGAGTCGGTTCAGATTGGGCACGACAAACACGGGTGAGCTGTGTGTCGTGCTGGAGCTGTAACTCGCGGTTTTTACCGTGAGGTGGCCGTTCCCTCGGTGAGCTGGCTGCACGCGGCGCTCAGCGGTCGCCCGCGTGAGTTTCTCTCGGTTTGAGTCGGTTCTCTGAATTTTAGTCACTGACCAATGGGTCGCACCTCTCCCCTCTAATTCTTTTCCCTTCTTTGCTGCAAATATCTCAGCCACTCACGCTTAAATGGTAGACAAAGCCACAAAGTTAGGGAATGAGTTTGACTTCTACAAATTGGAGCTAGTTTGCCCACATTTGATTTACATTTGAATTTGAATTTCAAATTCAGTTTTGAATTACTTCAAATGTAGCCCCTGACAAGATGAACTCAAATGAGGATGAAAATTGGTGGACTAACTCAGAAAAATGTGCTTAGTTTGAATATGAAGTCAACTTTTGAATCCAAGTGATGACAGTAACTGAAATTTGAATTTGCATTCAAATTTCCCCTTTTTACAATTGTATCCAAAAGTGCCTCAAAATGGTTTGCATTTGCATGAAACTTGGCCTGAGCACTCCTAAGAATATTTAGGGTCTAATGGTGAGCTCAGCCTCTCATGTTTATATGTGTGAGGTCCGACTTTTGGATTTGTGAGTTCTTCCTCTAATCAACCTCTTGATGGTGTTTACTTGCTCCTCACAAATGTTCATGAGACTTCCACAAAATGAGCTGTGGTGTGATGATGTGATGGACACCCTAGCAAGTAAATTCTTGGGCTTTCACACTCTCTATGCCTGTTAGTGGATTTCCACCTTGCTGCCCTCAACCTACACCTATAAATCGATGTATTATGCCTCGACGCCCGGAGGTATAGGTTACATCAGTTTACCGGACCCCATATATTTGATATGCCTTCGATACATTCAAACTTATTTAGTGGGGCCACACATGGATCGGTCCTCAATCGACACGGGCAGGACTACGCCCACAAGACATCCTCTTGCTGCGTCCCACGCCCCTGTCTAGTCTCATTTTTCTTACTACGTGTATCTCACATCTCGAACCAATACCGTATGTGGTGAATCCTATACTCGCGAGTAGATTCCAACTACTCGACTTGTACCAAAGCCTATAAAACATTAAGCACAGCATATCCTACTTGAGGTCTTAGATTCTATCCTCACTCTCTTTAAGATCATCTGGTTATGCACTTAGAGTTTCAACCATTCTAGACCTAATGCACATACATACATCAATCTAGGTGGATATAAAGCAAAAACTTGATAAAAACTGTTAAATGCAATTTGGGACTTGCCTTGTTGCTGCAGGTCAGTGGGGTCAGTATCTGGAGGAATTACTTCCAAGGCCTCCTGTGTCTCCTCGAGCTCGGCAACTAATCGGCATGTAAATAATGCACATGATTAAGTATGAATGTATAAAAATAATTATAAAGACCTAATTAACTTGTATATGACTTGAGCTCTAATAAACCAGGACTTTTCAGAAACTTCAGAATTCTCTGAGTCCCTGAGATTCTGTTTCACTAAATTTTAAGTTTCCTACAGGGAGATATTGAATTCCTAAGTTTGGATACAATTTGAATTCAGATTCTGATGTTTTTCTAATTTTCCTAGAACAGAATCAATTGGAACACCATTAGACCTAGTAAATCGAGTCCAGTAATGCTCAAATTTTTAATATAGATCAGTGGATTTATGAAGGACCTTCTGGCCAAAATTGGGCAAATTCCATAACAGGGATCTCCTGGAATTAATTCCCAAATATTTAAATTTGAAGAATTTTAGAGGCAATTCTAGGGATTTTCATACCAATTTCTTTGCATCACTGCAAAGAACTAGTTGAAAGGAATCCAAGAAAATTTGTTTCACAAATTTTGTACGATCTTATCGAAAGTTATGGCTCTCCAAAATTTGGCTAAATCTGGAAAATCAAATTGAAATTCAGAAGGCTTAAACCCGGGCTTGTGGGCCCCAGGTGTAAAGGTCCCAAAAATATGAATACAAAGAAACTGAAGTTTGAACAAGCAATTGGTTTCAAGTGTATGAAAATTGGTACTTGTTTAAACTTTCACATGTGATGATGCACATGAGAGCTCTCTCTACACAAGCTCATGTTTATTTGCATACTTGGAACCAAGGTGGATTTAAAACCACATATGTGAAGTTATGATGTGCAAAAGAAAGTTTCAAATCAGCTTTTGAGCTAAATTTATTCAATTCAAAGATCAAATGAAGGCAGCACAATGAAAATGCAAATTGTTGTCTTCAAACTCTCATTTGCAGCAGCTAAATTTAAAATCAGATTTGATATTTCAATTCCTTAGGTCCAAATTAGTGGGGATGCAAAGTCTCATGAATTTTGGAGATGTTTTGCTATCCATTTTCCAAATGGACTTCAATTTGCAATGAATTCAAATACACATTTGAATTTGGATGAAACTTGCCAATTATTCAATTACAGTTCGGATTTGAATTTCCCACAATGGAATTTGATCATTTGCCAAATTTGAGAGATTTTGAGAGGATAAGAGGGGCAGTGGGACCCACTTGACAGTTGCACTCAAAAAAATCTCTGAAGAACCGAGTCTTTGTTTTGCTTCTACAGAGCGCCTAGACAGCAGGGGGTGGTAGCCGACGCCAGCGCTCGAAGTCTCGGTTGACCCCAGCTCACCCAAACCGCCTCAGCTGAGATCTTTGTACTCTCTGCCGTGCTTCTTTTGCCAACAACACCGAAGACTTGCTCGGCCTCCCTCTCTCTCGCGCACACAAACTGAAAACAGTAGGTAAGAGCACAATTTCCAGCTTTTCTCATCGGCAACCGTGGTGGAACCCTCGGGCGCATGGTGAGAACATGGTTAGAGCCATTCCCGGGCCATTTTGCATCCATGTCGAGCTCCTTCTGCTCCACTGGTGCTATAGGGCCGAAGTTCATCGATTTTGAGGGGCTAGAACGTCGGGGCAACATCGCTGGAGTCGGGTTCTAGCCGCCGCACGTCGTGAGCTAGGGTAGGGACCTCGCCGGCTCGGGGAAACCTCACCAGAGTGTCCCTCACGTCGCTATAGGGCATAGCGGCGATTTTGGGCGTGGGAGATAGCCGGACGAAAAGGGGATGGCGGGCCCATGCGTCAGTCACACGGTTAAAAGGGGCGGGATCCTCTACGGCACCGGATCGGTTTGTGGCTGTGCAGATTAAGTCTGTAGCCTCGTGTGCTGTGTCTGAGAACTTACCACATCACTCCGTGGGCAACTGTCAGAGATTTGAACTTTCCCGATTTAATTCAAATTCCAGATTTCCTCCAAACTTTGGAAGAGCATAACTTTTGCAAGGAAACTCCAAAATTAATGATTCAAATTGGGTTAGATTCAGGTTAAAAAATATATTCAAATATGCAACCCAATTTGTACAGAAGTCAATAAATAATTATGAAAAATTCTTTGAAGCTTTTCAGTAAAAGAATCCTAGAGGGAGTTTGGTTCATCCAAAAATCCTCAAATTTGGCCACAATATTCCTTAGGATGTTATTGAACACCTGTAAAAGTTTCAGATTATTTAGAGTTTATTTGATTAGCATAATTCTGATTTCAATTTGCTGTGTTCAAATGAATACAGAAACTTTTCACAAAAAGTCCCAAAACTTGAAAATTCAGTTCTGGGAAATTCTTAGCTCCAAAAATCCTAGGAAAATTCATGCTGACTCTATGAACTATATTTGAAATTTTAGTTCACTAAATTTGACATGAACATGTGAGTTACTTCAGAATTAATCCTTTTTTTCTTAATTGCTTAGGGAATTGTTCTGAATAAACCATTCAGTGAAAAGTGTTAATTTTTGGTCCAGAACATTTTCTTGTGACAAGGAACTCACATGAAAAATATCAGCTGAATTTGAGCTCTGTATCAGTACTTTTCAATGCACTTTGCCTAGGTGGAAACAACCTCATTAGGAAAAACACTTAGCACTTGATCACAATGGCCTAACCCAGCTCCAACCAGTAGCGCGAGTGCCATTTTAAATTCTTAAACCGAGTTCTGGTTTTAAACTTATCATTAGGCGTGTTAGCAAAAACTTTACAATTAGATACATATGCATTTCATATCGTATAGTCATCGACGTGAAGAAATGAGAAGGAAGTGAAATGGGATTCAAAGAACAAGGAGAGCACGTGGTCAAGTCTCAAGTGATCGAATACACTAACTGATTGTATTCTTAGTCACCTGCAAAACAGGCAAGCCCCGGTTTGCATTCAAGCAAATTTATAAAGTATTTTCATTTCTAGAGATCATAGCTATGAAATATTGATTACATTAGGTCTAGATGATATTGAAAACCCAATTGCATGACCAGATTTACCTAAGAGAGAAAGGGTAGATTAACACCTCCTCGAGTGGATTTGGGCTACGCTAAATGTTAGTTTGGAAGGACCGGTAGAAGTCGAGTAGTTGGAATCTACTCGTGAGTTTAGGGCTTGGTTTCATCGGAGCGGGTCATGAATAGAAGTATTGAGGAAAATTCACACGTGAGAAATTGAGACCGGCAGGGAGATTTAGATACAGCAGGCTGTGGACCATGCATGCATAGTCCTGCCTGTGTCGGTTAAGGCCAGTCCGTACTTGGCCCTGTTGGACAAGTTTGAGTTGTGTACCGGGCGCATACTGGCTATATGGGACCCAGGAAACCGATGTACCTCGTGAGATCCACATTGGAACTTTTCCAATCGGCTTAGGCTTTCGGCGTCTGTAAAGCAGGAGGTAACTCGCTCAAGAACATATCACTCGGGGTATGTACCTTGAGGGAGCTTGCTGTTCGGGGCGATTGGACTGCATCCTGTGTGGAAGAACATGGGAAAGGTGGCTGCGTACAACATCAGTCAAGGTTCCTGCCGGCAACTCGGAGTATGGGTGTACGTGTCGTGTAGTCCGGGTGTGTACTGATTCGAATCACCGTCGCTCACGGTCATATGAGCATACTTGCCCACTGCGTCCTGTGTAGTAAGAACTGAAGTGAATTCCATTGAATTTGATAAGGCTTGTGTTTTAAATTGTATTGTAACCATGCTTGACTTATAGATAATGCCAATTAAACTTTACTTTACTTTGTGCAAGAATCATCACAACAAAGCATTTCTTGTTTGATTGTGGAGTTGCGATGCTGCTCGGCTCAAGGTCTTTAAAATGAGCCTTAAAAATCTAGAAGCATCGCAACAAAGCATTTCTTGTTTGATTGTGGAGTTGTGATGCTGCTCGGCTCAAGGTCTTCAAAATGAGGCTTAAAATCTTAAAGTTAAGGATCAACTGTAGGTGAGTCGTTTATGCAAATTCAACTAACCTTTTCAATCTGTCGTGCATGTAGAGTTTCTTGTTTAGAGGAGACAGATCAATCTTGTTGAGCCTATGTGCTCACAATTGCTATATGAGTGGTTTTGCAGGTTAACATCGATGCTATGAGGAGGTTTTCCGGTGAGACTCAGAGACTTCCGAGTCGTTTAACACATGGAGAACCCAGCCGCTGCAGTTGTCTTCATGTTGCTAGCAAGAAGAGTCCGCAGGCCGGACATCTTCTCGAGTGCTTAGTACTTATTCAATGTGAGATGCTTATAGTCTTCCGCTATAGTTATTTGATGTAATTATTTACATAGAACACTTGTAAGCTCCCACTTTTCATTTATGTGATATGGTTTTACTTATATGTGTGCTGTTGGGTGCCGCATATCACGGCACCACCCAATACGATTCCCGGGCGAGCGGCACAGGCTCGTGATCGGGCCTGGGACCCTTCACCTGGGCTACGTGTCAGCCCGACAGCGAAGCTGCATGGTGGTCCATACATTTTCCCGCGTAGCCACATGAGATCCCGGCGCCACAGCAGATCTCTGACCCGGTTTTTTCTCACTGACCCGCGAGGCCCACCCCCTTCTTCTTCCTCGCGCCACCTGTGGCACCCACGGCGGCGCTCCGCCGGAGAGCTCGCGACCGTTCTACTGCACGACCTTCAATGAAACTCGCCGCCTGTGCACAACTTTGCATGAGGAATACGTTGGGGCACTCACCGGAGCTCGGCGGTAGCTGAAACAGTGCTCGCAGCGGTGACAGCGGCTGGTAGATCATCAGCGACGTCGAACTCGGTGTTCTCTGTACCTTTTTTTATGCGGTTTTGCTTGAGAGCACTGTGGGGACATGCAGAGCAAGGAACTGAACCCTGATCCTTGTGAAAACGGCCGCAACTAGGACTCACCAGTGAGGTGCCCTGTTTTCGGCCGCCGGCACGAAAACTTGCATAGCTAGGGTTCTAGTCGATGAAACTTGATGCTTCTTGATCGAGGAGATGTGATAAATGATCTAGAACGGGTCTGGTGTGCAGCTGCATCGGCAGTTGCCTGTGTGCAACGAATTTCGCCGACGACCGAGCTCTAACCCTAGCGCACACCATGGAAAGAAACGAGCAATACTCGCTCGACATTGCATGAAACGGCAAACGGCTTTCTCCTGCAGCTTCAGCGTGCAAGGGCGCACCTTTTATTCTTCGGTTGTGGTGCGTGAAATGGCCTAGATCAGCCGGTCGCCGGTGAACTGAGAGGGGCGGCGAAGAACTCGTGCGCGGGAGCGAAGAACAGCGTGTGTGAGTGCTTAGTTTAGCTCAGAACCAATGAGAACAGACGAAGCAGCTTTGTGTGCTGGCTTTTGAGGCGAAGAATTCACCGTGAAAGCGGATTTCACTGGGAGAGCTGGAATCACGTGGCGCAGCTGCGCTCACCCGAGAACACCGCTCTGAAATGAGTCGGTTCCCTAAGAAATGAGTCACTGATCAGTGGGTCCCCTCTCCTCTAATTCTTTTTCATTTTTTCCACTGATATTTTCACCATCTACACACAATTAAATTCTAGACTTAGCCACAAAATCAAGAGTTCAAACTGGAATTCAAAAGAATTCAGTTTTGTATGGTGAAGTTTGAATTGCATTTGGATATTTGAATTTGAATTTGGAATTTGAATCCCTCCTCTTCCATTGATTCAAATCCATAGCAACCAAAGTCCAAAGTGTATGAAATTGGGCAGAGGTGCTATTTCAAATGTAGGGAACACATTAGTAACATCCAATATGAAAATTGACAAACTTTGGGAAAAATTCAGTTTTGAATTTGCACTAGTGATATGAGTGTATGGCTAGTTACAAATGTCTTTGAAAAGTTTGAATTTCTGACATGACCCCAACGGTCTTGTCTAGCCAGGATCACGCTGAGGGGTGCTGCGTTGCACAGCACCGGATAACACATGTCAAAAGTACAAAGCGGAAGCGAAATTTTATATTACATAAACAGGTTTATGAACATGTTTACATCAAAATAAGTTCCGTCTACACTCGCGGGCGTAGACTACGCATCAAGTCCACGTTCAGCCCTTGAACGTGTCCTTGCTAGCACACACGCACACTAACTCTGCGGCGTGCACGACTCCCACTCGACGGGGTTCCCCTCCTGGGGTTCCGTCTCCTCTTCGGGAGTCCCTTCCTCATAGAACCCTGCAAAAGCTTCAAACACAAGCAGTGAGCATGAAGGCTCAGCAAGTCTGACCCATCTCATCTATACATGGAACTTCTACATAAGGGGTGATGGGTACATGAGATAAAATCATTTGCAAAGGACTCGCCTAATTAGTGGAACCTTACTTTCAGGTTTTAGCAGCAGGTTGTGGAGAACCTTACGCTAAGGTACATGAGAGAGCCGCAATCAAACAAGAAACGCATTTCTCTCATGTACTTTGCCCAAAGTTGAAATGAACTTTAGTTAGCTCTAAACTACAGCAAATCATTAGCAATCAAGTCTATCTTTCAATCAGCAACATTTTAACATGTAACTAGCCTGTTCTTTCTACGTCACGGTACAGTGAACAAGTGGTACTCACAGACCGCGAGGGACGGCGATTATAATCGATTTACACCTGCAGGGTTACCCGAACCACCCGTCACGTACGCCCGTACTCGATGTTGCCTACAACAACCATCACGAACGCCGTACGCGACTACCTTTCACCCGTTAGCCAAATGTTGAACCGGTCCAATCGTCCCGAGCAAGAGGTCTCTGCATGCGCATCTCAGTGCCGCCAGCCGATTTACACCTCGAGCTCTCAACCTACCCTCTGAACGACCAGCTATGCCTCAACACCCAGCTACCCGAGTTACATCAGTTTCCCGGTTCCCATATAGCCGGTAGGTCTCCGGTACTGTTCTAGCTTGTTCAACAGGCCCGCACACGGCTCGGTCCTCAATCGACACAAGCGGAGCTACAGCACACAGGCCCCAAAGTTCTGCTGCCCTTACCCTCCGCTCGGTCCCATTTTTCTTGCCATGTGTATCATGTGCTATCACTACCCGAGTCGAGGGCCTCTAGCCTATGCTCGCGAGTAGTTCCAACTACTCGACTTGTACCGAATCCTACACTATCCTAGCATTGCAGTAGCTAACGGGGTTTGCAATCCTAAACCCAACCCATGGTTTTCTTGGCTATGCAATTGGGTTTCCAAACAAGACTCTAATGCAAAGAATCATAATACTCAAGTAAGTGCTCAAAACAATACAAATTTGTAAAAGGTTAATGCAAACCGGAGCTTGCCTTGCTGCTCTTGGTCGTAGGCTAGCTGTTCCTCCGGAGTAACAGTCTAGGACTTCGGGTTCCTCCTCGACCTTAGCGACTAGATGATAGAAGCAATACATGTATTAATTTAAATGCAGTTGTATTAACTTTTAATCTCGTGAAGTTTATAACTCTTACTAGACAAGCCCAATGACTGTGAAACTTTTACTGTGGCTTGGTTACAACCTAAACAGAGACTTGGTCAAGTTTTAGTTGCAGCAAAGCTCATTTGATCCCTCCACAATTAATTATGCACTTGACCTTAATTGAAGGATTTTAGGGTGTCCTAAGGATTTGCATGAAACAAACTATGACTTTCTGAAAACTAGATTTTCATAGGGTTCTAATGGAGTTGGCCTCACTTAATTTGAAGGTTCCTAACTAAAGTTATGAGTTAAACAATTTCAAAGAAAATTCTGAAAATGTTTCTGAACATTTTCTATTTTCTCTGGAACAGTTTCACTAATCACACCATTAGGTGGATCAAATGAACTCAAATGGATCTGAAATTTTTATGGTAGTTCAGGGATATTTTGGTGAACATCCCAGAAAATATCAGGATTTTCCTCCAAAGGATTCTCCAGTTAAAATTCCACACAGTTTAAAGTTTTAGGAATTAATTCTGGAGAAATAAGGAATTTCATGAAGTGAAACTTGATTTGCTGGAAAGTACTCAGAGAGCTGAATCCAGCAAAATTTGGTTCACTCGATTTGGAGCTTTCTAGCCAAAGTTATGAGGATTTGAAGTTTGAAGGAAATCTGAAAATCGGGGAAAAGTTTAAACTCGCGAGTGGGCCCCAGGGACACGCGTCGCATGCCGAGGCGACAGCACACCGCGGCCCACAAGGATTTTGCGTGCCAGCACACCCGATCCCGACCGCAGCCCGATCCCTATTCAAAATATCGGCCGCTGACAGCTGGGGTCCACCCCCTTCTTCAACCTCGCGACGCCCGCGCTCCGCTGCCGAGGGACCTCGCTGGAGAGCTCGCCGCCGGCTTCTATACAGCTCCAAACCTCATGATTTTGGCCGCCCCTGCCTACTTTCACTCGGTGAACATGTTTCTGGGGTCAGCTCTTCATGACAACGGCCGGTACATGGTCGGCGACGAGCCGCCGCCTCGGAACAACTTCGGTCGTGTCGGCTCACTCCCCTAGCACCTCAACTACTCGAGGAACCGGTCGGGAAGCATCAGTGGACCTCAGGGAAGGTCGACATGAGCTTGAGGCAGCTCGGGGAAGGCCCAAAGTAGGTCCTCACCATGCGTCCGATGCCTCCCGTTTGTTCCGCCGTTGGTAAACCTCGAAATACGCCGGGTACAGAGGTTCTCCGGCCAAGGGTTGTAAGGGTACCTTGTGCGTTACCGTGTCTAGTTTATGTGAGAGCTAATTGAGGCCCTCTAATCCTTTCTAGAGTATGAATTCGACGGAATCGCACCCGAAGGTCTTCTGCACACAGAAAGGGGAAAACTTGAAATTCACCGCCGGTGAGCAACCACTCGAGCTGTGGCTCGGGGGTGAGTAGCACCGGTTATCAGCGCGTCCAAGGGTGCCTTGGCTTGGGCATGACAACGCCCTGGTTGGGCTGTCCACGGGAGCCCGAGGTGCGGCGGTTCTAAGTCACCGAATTGATCTTTCGGCATAGCCGATATCAATCGGTTTCAATTGAATTCTATCAGCGGGGAAGACGGAGGAAGGTGTCTAGTACCTTGCCCTGGCTCTGGAGGGGACGGAGAAAGCTGTGATCGGCGCTCTCCGATCGATTCCGAGCTGCGGAAAGTGTTTACCGGCGCTGAGTTCTTGCGGGGGAAGAAACTGGTGAGGCTTCGGCCGAGGAGGGGGGAAGGCGCCTTAAGAAGGCTCTGCACCGCCTCACGCCCGCGCGTGGCCAAGCAGCTGCTGGCGTGCGCGGCTCCCCTCGGTGGCGATCGCAGCGGCGGCTCGGCTAACCGACTGAGAAAGTCTCAGTCGGTTTGATTTGGAGTAGTGGCTGACATGTGGGTCCCACTTCCAATTTTAACCTCTGAAATTTACTCCTAATCACTGTTGTAAACAGTGAGCCCCATAATACCCCTGGTAATTCAAATTATTCACCCATGAGCCATTTGAATTGATCAAAGTTCAAATTGGGTTTGGTTTGAATGAATTTCAGCACAAGTTCAGTTTTGAATTCAAACAAAGTTTGAATTTGTCCCTCTTAGCTCATGTCAAGATCAACTCCAAATGGAGTGAAAATTGGTGTGTGAGCTCACAAAAATGTGCTGAGTAAGAATATGCCTCCCACTTTCAAATTCATGGGATACAAACAGTTTGAATTTGAATATGGTTTCAAACTGCCCTCTTTCTAGCTATACCCAAAATGACCTCAAAAAGGTTTTGAATTTGGGTGAAACTTGGCATGGACATTCTTAGCAAGGTGTAGGAGTTTTCATATGTCCAGCCCACCTATATCACATGTGGAAAATACCACTTTTGCAATGTGTGAGTTTGTTCTCTAATGAACATGTTGATGGTGGTTACTTGCTCTTCATTTGTGTTCATCAACTTTCCTCAAATGAGGTGTGGGGTGTGGTGATAAACACTTCCATTATGTGTCAAAAACTGAGGCCCTTACATTCCTCCCCCCTTAAAAGAATCTCGTCCCGAGATTATAAGGTGAAAATGAGAGGACGGTGGAAAATTACCGGATATGCGACGTGAAAAAGTCGGGGTAGTTAGCGCGAAGAAATTCTTCGCTCTCCCATGTCGCTTCATCCATGGAGTGATTCCTCCATAGAACCTTGTAGAACCACAACGTACGGTTGCGTGTGGTTCGGGGCTTTTCATCAATAAGCTGTACCGGTTCCTCCCGATAGGTGAGATCCGGTTGCAGTTCTTCAATATCTTCCAGCTGAACGGTAGTTGATAGCTTGAGACACTTCCTCAGCTGGGAAATGTGAAAGACGTCGTGCACACCGGAAAGTGCTTCTGGTAATTTCAGCCGGTATGCCACTGATCCACATCTTTCGGTAATCTGGAATGGACCGATGAATCGGGGTGTCAACTTTCCTCTCACCCCAAATCTGTTTACGCCCTTCATTGGAGACACGCGTAGATATACGTGATCTCCAACTTCGAATTGTAATGGGAGCCTTCTCCGGTCCGCATACTGTTTCTGTCGGGATTGAGCGGCTTTTAGGTTCGCATGAATCAGTCGAACCTTTTCTTTCGCGTTGTTGACAAGCTCAATCCCGAAGGTAACCCTTTCGCCAGACTCACACCAGTTCAATGGTGTGCGGCACTTCCTACCATATAGCGCCTCGTAAGGTGCCATCTTGATGCTGGCTTGGTACCCATTATTATACGAGAACTCGGCTAACGGCAAGTGATCATCCCAATTCTTGCCGTGGTTGATAGCGCAAGCTCGTAGCATGTCTTCTAGGATCTGATTTACCCGCTCTGTCTGCCCATCCATCTGTGGGTGGTATGCTGAACTACGGATCAGCTTTGTCCCCAAGGCAGTGTGCAGCTGCTCCCAAAAACGGGACACAAATAAAGTGCCCCAATCCGATATGATAGTATGGGGTACGCCGTACAAGCATAGGATCCGTGAGATGTACAGTTCAGCGTACTTCTTGGCGTTGTAGTTGGTGTTGACCGGGATGAAATGGGCAACTTTGGTGAGCCGATCAACGATCACCCACACAGAATCATGCTTCTGAAAAGTAGTGGGTAAACCGACGATGAAATCCATGCTCACGTCCTCCCACTTCCAGGCAGAAATGCCCAGTGGTTGCAGCAGTCCCGGTTTCCGCATATGGTCTGCCTTCACCCTTCGACATGTATCACACTCGGACACGTATTTTGCAGTCTCACGCTTCATCCGTGTCCACCAAAACTTGCTCCTGAGTTCTTGATACATCTTGTTGCTGCCGGGGTGGATAGAAAATTTTGATAAGTGAGCCTCATCAAAAAATTTCTTCCGTAATTCCGGGTTATGGGGTACAACGATCCGGTCCTTGAACCATAGGATGCTGTCTCCGTCCTTCCGGAAACATTTCAACTTCCCACTGTCTACACGTCTCCGCAAATGTGACATGCCCTTGTCATTCTTCTGGGCCGCCGCTATCTCTTCACGGATGGTAGGGATCAAAGCTAGGTTGTAGAGAGCTCCATGTGGAATCACATGTAGTGGTGGTTCGCTCTCTTCCAACGGTGTGACGGTCAGATTGTTGACGTGTGACTTGCGGCTCAGCGCATCTGCCACTACGTTTGCCTTGCCCGGATGATAATGGATCTCTATTTCGTAATCCTTTATCAGTTCTAACCATCTTCGTTGCCTCATGTTCAGCTCCTTTTGAGTGAATATGTACTTGAGGCTTTTATGGTCGGTATATAAATGTACGAGGTTACCGAGTAGGTAGTGCCTCCATATCTTCAGTGCAAGTACCATGGCAGCGAGCTCCAAGTCGTGGGTTGGATAATTCTGCTCATGGTTTCTAAGCTGCCGTGATCCATACGCGACCACCCTTCGGTCTTGCATCAGCACACATCCGAGCCCAATGCCGGATGCATCGCAGTACACATCGAACGGTTTTGTTGTGTCTGGCTGCGCCAAAACCGGTGTTGATGTCAGGTGCTTGACTAAAGCCTTGAATGCTGCTTCACATGCTGGACTCCAAACATATTTGGTAGCCTTCTTCAGCAGCTCTGTCATTGGCTTGGTAATCTTCGAGAAGTTCGGAATGAACCTCCGATAATATCCCGTGAGTCCGAGGAAACTCCGTACCTCGTGAACAGTTCTCGGGGATTTCCAATTCAGCACTTGAGTGATCTTGCTCAGGTCCACAGCGATACCCTCCGCTGAGATGATATGCCCGAGAAAAGGCACTTGCGATATCCAAAACTCGCATTTGCTGAATTTCGCGTATAGCTTGTGATCCCGCAGCCGTTGCAAGACTATACGCAGATGTTTCTTGTGATCTTCTTCCGACTTGGAATATACCAGGATGTCGTCGATGAAGACCATGACAAACTTGTCCAGCTCCGGCATGAATACCGAGTTCATCAAGTACATGAAGTGAGCTGGAGCATTGGTGAGGCCGAAGGACATGACCAGGTACTCATAAAGTCCGTACCTTGTCGAGAAAGTCATCTTCGGAATGTCCTCAGCCCTTATCTTAATCTGATGGTACCCGGATCTTAAATCCATCTTGGAAAAGATCTTTGCTTCGACCAACTGATCGAACAACATGTTGATCCGTGGCAACGGGTACTTGTTCTTAATGGTTACGGCATTTAATGGACGATAGTCCACGCAAAGCCGTAACGTCTCATCCTTCTTCTTGACAAATAATGCCGAACAGCCCCATGGCGATGAGCTCGGCCTAATAAAACCCTTCTCCAGAAGGTCCGTGAGCTGAGTCTTCAGTTCAGCCAATTCCTTGGGCGCCATCTTGTACGGCCTTCGGGATATTGGCATGGTTCCCGGTGCAAGTTCAATTTTGAACTCCACCTCTCTATCGGGTGGCATCCCCGGTAAATCGTCCGGGAATACGTCAGGGAACTCTCGGACTACTGGAATATCTTCCAATCTGATGGTTGTTGCTTGATAGACGTTTGGAAGTTTTAATTCTGGACTGTCTAGAAATAATGAGTGAGACTCGTGCACTTCTGAGTTCAAGTGCACGACTCGAAGGACGGTGTCTAAAACAGCGCCGTGGTGGGTTAACCACGACATCCCTAAGATGACATCGACCTTTTGTCCCTCTAAGATTATGAGTGACGTAGGGTAGACTCTACCCTCTAAGCACAATGGCGCTTTTGGGACCATCATGCTTGCTGAAATTTTCCCACCCGGTGAACAGATCACATAAGGACTATCGGTGGGTAGTATTTGCAAGCTATACTTATCAATGAAAGCTTGGCTAATGAAGCTATGCATGGCGCCTGAATCAAATAGTACTATAGCGGGATGCTGGTGGAGTTGGAACATACCCGCAAGGATTGGCTCGCCCTCCGGCACGTCCTCTATGGCAAGCTGGTGGACGGTGCCGGGCCTAGGGTTTGCCCGCCGCGCATTAGTAGGGCTCCGGGGTTGATTCCTCCCCGGAAACTGCGGTGCCACTCCGCCGCCTTGCCTCTCCGGGCAACTGCTCGCGAAGTGTCCTGGACGACAACACTTGTAACATGTGGCCGCTGCTGGTGTAGTACTCGGGGGACGAAAGCCCGGCATGCGCTGCTGAGGTGCATACGCACGCGGCATCGCCCGCTGCTGCTGTTGTTGCGGAGGTGGTGCTGGCAGTGCCGGCCTGAATGCCGGTTAAGAGTACGGCCGACTGCGGAACGGCATCGACCGCTGTGGTGTCTGCCAGCGTGGACCTGATGGTGGGCGATTCACCATCCGAAACTTCTGAGAAGGACCGCCTCCTTCTCCGCTGCTCTGTGGCGCGCTTCGCTTTCGCTCTGCCGCCGCCAACTCCTTGCCGGAGTCCCCTTGAACAATCGCAGCATCAATGATGTCGTTGAGGCTGCCGTGATTGAACATCGCCAACTTGTCCTTCAGGAGCGGGTTAAGCCCCTGGTAAAAGTGGTCCCGCTGCTTCTCGTCAGTATATGCGTGATACGACGAGAAGAGCGCGAGATCGTTGAACGCCCTGGAGTATTCCAGCGCGTTCCTGCTCCCTTGTTGCAGGTGTAGGAAGTCCTGCGTCTTTCTTTTCATTAGACCTGGCAGTATGTGATAGGCCCTGAAGGCCGTCCGGAACTCCGTCCAGGTCATCACTCGGTCGGTGGGCTGTGAAGCACAGAAGTTGGCCCACCACGCACTCGCGGATCCTTGGAGTTGCTGGACCGCGAACTGAGTCTTGCGCTGCTCACTTATCTGGAGCAGCCCGAACTTCATCTCTATGGCGCGGAGCCAGTTGTCCGCGTCAAGTGGTTCATCCGCCCTTGAGAATACCGGGGGATGAGTAGCCAGGAAGTCGGAGTAGGAGCTCTTTTGGCGCTCCTCACGATCTTGACGTCTCTCTGGGCGAGACGTATTGGCGGTGAGAGTCTGCAGCAACTCTGTGTGCTGCTGGTGTGAACCCGCCATTGCCGCGACGATGTCGGCCAATGTAACTGTCGGTAGTGGCGGTGGCGGTGTTTGCTGTTGCTGTTGCTGCTGTTGCTGCTGCTGTCCCGAGGAGTCCTCGGGCGGTGGTTGGGAGGTCTCTCCCCCTTGACTGGTACCCCCACGTCAGGGTTGGCACGAGTACGCGTCATTCTAAAATTCAAAACAGCAGCGATTAGCACATGTCTTACTTAAAATTCCATATGCAACAGTAGGTATTGAAGTGACACATGATTAATTTGCACAACATTCACATATATTGATAAAGCATAAACTTTATACAAAATACATTATTCTCGGGTCTCCGAGAAGTCGTGCTCATGTCGTCACTACCTATACATACGCTACTGTCTACACGACATGTCACCGATTACAAAATTTGGGCTACACTACCCTGGCTGCCCTACATGGCAACTGTAACCCCCTACTCGGAGTAGAACTCGACCTCCTGTGGGTCGTCCTCCTCCGGTACCTCTGCTGGTGGCTCTGGATCTACCACCTCTTCTCCCATCCCGGGTTCTCCCATTGCTGGAAGACCCAAGACCACCGGTATGCCCAATACCGGAGGTACGAGGTCCTGCAAAGCATGCACCTCGTCCATAGCCTGGTTGTAATCTTCTTCCCAGCCTTGCCCTTCCTCAATAGCGTCGTCCCGCTCTTGAGTAAGTTCCTCGTTCTGCTGGGTCAGATTCTGTACCAGTTCTTGCAGCGCTGCGATGTCGACACGGCTCTTCTTCTTTGCCTTCTTCAGACGATGCAACTGATTGTGTTGTTCATTCAGTCGCTTGATCGTCAGAAGGAGCATATTGCGGAGTGCGCTGTGAGCACTCTCGAAGTGGTCTCCATGGCTCGTGCTCTCCTTGAGCTTTGTGGCGATATGCTCTGTATGAACAGCTTGGCTGTCCATCACGGCGTTTCCCGCCCTCATCTGGAGGCTAAGGTTTGCCTCCGTGGGGTTGTACCTTGGGCAACTCGGGTCCGTTGCCTCTAGGTACCTCCCTTCCCACACATGCTGATCCCGTCCCTCCACCGGAACGAGCGCGTATGGAGTGCCCTCCATAGCCTGCACGTGTAGTTGGCAGAAACGTGACATAGTGTCACGGGCTGCCACTTGCCACATCCCTTCCGGCTGTCTACCTCTCACCGTGACGGTGAACGGCACCCAACCGGATGGCATAGGTCCTGCAGGGACTTTGACATGGATCGTCCACGTCTTGTTCCCCTTTCCGCCTTCTTCCTTGGCGAAGTACTGCGGCATCTGGTTGTACTCGAAATATTGGAGCATTTGCCACAATGCTTCCGGGTAGCCGCTACGGTGAGAACAGTGGGACACCACCCACCCGTTCTCCAACTGCTTATCTGCTGTCATCTGTAAAAATATATTTGAGAAATGTCAAATATTTATTTAAACAGTAAACCACTGAGTTATAACATAAGACATGTCATTGAACCCATAAAACTTGGAAACACAGTTCAAATTTTAAACAAATCTGACTGCTGATCTGCTGTGCCCATGACAGCCCTGACCAGTTTCCATATCAACCTGATTTATGCCATGCTAAAGCAAAACCAATCCTGGAGCTCAACATCAAAGTTAAAGCTAACTTCAATAGCTTTCCAGAAAGTATTTTGTTGGCCTAAGATCTGTCCTGGTTCAAAAGTTATGAGATGTCAAAGTTAACAGAATTTCTGGAGAAAATTGGACAGCACCTCCCTGCTTTAGGTAGTGATTTGATCCAAGAATCCAAGTTAATTCTGTTCCTAATCTGACAAAACTTTATGTTACAAAGTTGTAACCCATCTCATAAGATTTCCAGAACTACCTCATTTGCTATTTTCGGATTTTTATGCAGGAATTTATGCTTAATTTACAGAGAGTCTTTACTCTGTCCTGTTTTCTGGACAGTTTCAACTCTACTGCATTTTTCGATTGGTTAAGTGATGAAACACCTCTGGACCTCAACATAAAAGTTGTAAAGCTCTTCCAAAGCTTTCCAGAAATGTATCATATGACCCCAACCTCAAAAGAACTCAACCTCTAACCTCTGATTAACTCCAGCCTTAATTCAGCTGAAAACAGAGTGCTCTGTCCTTAGCAACCTATAAATTGAAAACTTGTTAACTTGGAATGTCCTGATTAAGGGAAGGAGTTATATCAAGTTTTACTGCTTTGGATCAAAACCTTCAAGTTTTTATAATGAAGTTGTTCATTTAGTTGGGTGTGACATCGATGCGTCACCAGAGCATGTCAGTACTACGTCCTCACAAAGAAAAACCTATACCAGACTTAGCCGGCTTCGTTAATTCAGTGGCACTAAACGTCACTCGCACACGGATGCTACACGTCTACCGTTTCGTGGTTAGGCTATCTGCAGGAAACTCAAGCAATCATCAGACTTGGCTGCACACCGAGCCCGGAATCCATACAGTTCGTACACCCGGCCGTCATCACTCGCCCGGATGTTCTCAAGCCAAACACGCCTTGAGTTACGTGTTCACGTTTCAAACCACGTGACGGGGTCTCCCAAATTGCAACACGCACGCCAGGGACAGACGTTGCTCAAATACCCCAAACGACAAGAAGAGTCGTAGAGGATATCAAAGCGGGTCGGGTTACCTGCCACCCATGGGGCTCCACCCTTCAGCTTGTGCGCACTGGTGGACAGCGCTTGCGTGCACCCCCCAAGACATACACGTCCCGAGATACACGATTTTCTGACATAGACAGATAGGTTAGTATGCCACTTTCTATATGCTAACAACATCCTTATACGGGCTACTAACTCGTTCCTCATAGGATTTTTTTAAAAAAGATGACCTTTGTAGTGCGTTAAACCTCAAGCGAGCTCTGATACCACGCTGACACGACCCCAACGGTCTTGTCGAGCCAGGATCATGCTGAGGGGTGCTGCGTTGCACAGCACCGGATAACACACGTCAAAGGTACAAAGCGGAAGCGAAATTTTATATTACATAAACAGGTTTATGAACATGTTTACATCAAAATAAGTTCCGTCTACACTCGCGGGCGTAGGCTACGCATCAAGTCCATGTTCAGCCCTTGAACGTGTACTTGCTAGCACACACGCACACTAACTCTGCGGCGTGCACGACTCCCACTCGACGGGGTTCCCCTCCTGGGGTTCCGTCTCCTCTCCGGGAGTCCCTTCCTCATAGAACCCTGCAAAAGCTTCAAAATCAAGCAGTGAGCACGAAGGCTCAGCAAGTCTGACCCGTCTCATCTATACATGGAACTTCTACATGAGGGGTGATGGGTACATGAGATAAAATCATTTGCAAAGGACTCGCCTAATTAGTGGAACCTTACTTTCAGGTTTTAGCAGCAGGTTGTGGAGAACCTTACGCTAAGGTACATGAGAGAGCCGCAATCAAACAAGAAACGCATTTCTCTCATGTACTTTGCCCAAAGTTGAAATGAACTTTAGTTAGCTCTAAACTACAGCAAGTCATTAGCAATCAAGTCTATCTTTCAATCAGCAACATTTTAACACGTAACTAGCCTGTTCTTTCTACGTCACGGTACAGTGAACAAGTGGTACTCACTGACCGCGAGGGACGGCGATTATAATCGATTTACACCTGCAGGGTTACCCGAACAACCCATCACGTACGCCCGTACTCGATGTTGCCTACAACAACCATCACGGACGCCGTACGCGACTACCTTTCACCCGTTAGCCAAATGTTGAACCGGTCCAATCGTCCCGAGCAAGAGGTCTCTGCACGCGCATCTCAGTGCCGCCAGCCGATTTACACCTCGAGCTCTCAACCTACCCTCTGAACGACCAGCTATGCCTCAACACCCAGCTACCCGAGTTACATCAGTTTTCCGGTTCCCATATAGCCGGTAGGTCTTTGGTACTGTTCTAGCTTGTTCAACAGGCCCGCACACGGCTCGGTCCTCAATCGACACAAGCGGAGCTACAGCACACAGGCCCCAAAGTCCTGCTGCCCTTACCCTCCGCTCGGTCTCATTTTTCTTGCCATGTGTATCATGTGCTATCACTACCCGAGTCGAGTGCCTCTAGCCTATGCTCGCGAGTAGTTCCAACTACTCGACTTGTACCGAATCCTACACTATCCTAGCATTGCAGTAGCTAACGGGGTTTGCAATCCTAAACCCAACCCATGGTTTTCTTGGCTATGCAATTGGGTTTCCAAACAAGACTCTAATGCAAAGAATCATAATACTCAAGTAAGTGCTCAAAACAATAAAATTTTGTAAAAGGTTAATGCAAACCGGAGTTTGCCTTGCTGCTCTTGATCGTAGGCTAGCTGTTCCTCCAGAGTAACGAAGTCTAGGACTTCGGGTTCCTCCTCGACCTTAGCGACTACAAGATAGAAGCAATACATGTATTAATTTAAATGCAGTTGTATTAACTTTTAATCTCGTGAAGTTTATAACTCTTACTAGACAAGCCCAATGACTGTGAAACTTTTACTGTGGCTTGGTTACAACCTAAACAGAGACTTGGTCAAGTTTTAGTTGCAGCAAAGCTCATTTGAGCCCTCCACAATTAAGTATGCACTTGACCTTAATTGAAGGCTTTTAGGGTGTCCTAAGGATTTGCATGAAACAAACTATGACTTTCTGAAAACTAGATTTTCAGAGGGTTCTATTGGAGTTGGCCTCACTTAATTTGAAGGTTCCTAACTAAAGTTATGAGTTAAACAATTTCAAAGAAAATTCTGAAAATGTTTCTGAACATTTTCTATTTTCTCTGGAACAGTTTCACTAATCACACCATTAGGTGGATCAAATAAACTCAAATGGATCTGAAATTTTTATGGTAGTTCAGGGATATTTTGGTGAACATCCCAGAAAAATTTCAGGATTTTCCCCCAAAGGATTCTCCAGTTAAAATTCCACACAGTTTAAACTTTGTGGAATTAATTCTGGAGAAATAAGGAATTTCATGAAGTGAAACATGATTTTCTGGAAAGTACTCAGAGAGCTGAATCCATAAAAATTTGGTTCACTCGATTTGGAGCTTTCTAGCCAAAGTTATGAGGATTTGAAGTTTGAAGGAAATCTGAAAATCGGGGAAAAGTTTAAACTCGCGAGTGGGCCCCGGGGACACGCGTCGCATGCCGAGGCGACAGCACACCGCGGCCCACAAGGATTTTGCGCGCTAGCACACCCGATCCCAGCCGCAGCCCGATCCCTATTCAAAATATTGGCCGCTGACAGCTGGGGTCCACCCCCTTCTTCAACCTCGCGACGCCCGCGCTCCGCCGCCGAGGGACCTCGCCGGAGAGCTCGCCGCCGGCTTCTGTACAGATCCAAACCTCACGATTTTGGCTGCCCCTGCCTACTTTCACTCGGTGAACATGTTTCTAGGGTCAGCTCTTCATGACAACGGCCGGTACATGGTCGGCGACGAGCCACCGCCTCGGAACAACTTCGGTCGTGTCGGCTGACTCCCCTAGCACCTCAACTACTCGAGGAACCGGTCGGGAAGCATCAGTGGACCTCAGGGAAGGTTGACATGAGCTTGAGGCAGCTCGGGGAAGGCCCGAATTAGGTCCTCACCGTGCGTCCGATGCCTCCTGTTTGTTCCGCCGTTGGTAAACCTCGAAATACGCCGGGTACAGAGGTTCTCCGGCCAAGGGTTCTGAAGGCAACTTGTGCGTTACCGTGTCTAGTTTATGTGAGAGCTAATTGAGGCCCTCTAATCCTTTCTAGAGTACGAATTCGATGGAATCGCACCCGAAGGTCGTTCTGCACACAGAAAGGGGAAAACTGGAAATTCGCCGCCGGTGAGCAACCACTCGAGCTGTGGCTCGGGGGTGAGTAGCACCGGTTACCAGCGCGCCCAAGGGTGCCTTGGCTCAGGCGTGACAACGCCCTAGTTGGGCTGTCCACGGGAGCCTGAGGTGCGACGGTTCTAAGTCACCGAATTGATCTTTCGGCATAGCGATATCAATCGGTTTCAATTGAATTCTAGCAGCGGGGAAGACGGAGGAAGGTGTCTAGTACCTTGCCGTGGCTCTGGAGGGGACGGAGAAAGCTGTGATCGGCGCTCTCCGATCGATCCTGAGCTGCAGAAAGTGTTTACCGGCGCTGAGTTCTTGCGGGGGAAGAAACGGGTGAGGCTTCGGCCGAGGAGGGGGGGAGGCGCCTTAAGAAGGCTCTGCACCACCTCACGCCCGCGCGTGGCCAAGCAGCTTCTGGTGCGGCGGCTCCCCTCGGTGGCGATCGCAGCGGCGACTCGGCTAACCGAGTGAGAAAGTCTCAGTCGGTTTGATTTGGAGTAGTGGCTGACATGTGGGTCCCACTTCCAATTTTAACCTCTGAAATTTACTCCTAATCACTGTTGTAAATAGTGAGCCCCATAACACCCCTGGTAATTCAAATTATTCACCCATGAGCAATTTGAATTGATCAAAGTTCAAATTGGGTTTGGTTTGAATGAATTTCAGCACAAGTTCAGTTTTGAATTGAAACAAAGTTTGAATTTGTCCCTCTTAGCTCATGTCAAGATCAACTCCAAATGGAGTGAAAATTGGTGTGTGAGCACACAAAAATGTGCTGAGTAAGAATATGCCTCCCACTTTCAAATTCATGGGATACAAACAGTTTGAATTTGAATATGGTTTTAAACTGCCCTCTTTCTAGCTATACCCAAAAAGACCTCAAAAAGGTTTTGAATTTGGGTGAAACTTGGCATGGACATTCTTAGCAAGGTGTAGGAGTTTTCATATGTCCAGCCCACCTATATCACATGTGGAAAATACCACTTTTGCAATGTGTGAGTTTGTTCTCTAATGAACATGTTGATGGTGGTTACTTGCTCTTCATTTGTGTTCATCAACTTTCCTCAAATGAGGTGTGGGGTGTGGTGATGAACACTTCCATTATGTGTCAAAAACTGAGGCTCTTACAATTTCCCCCAACTTTTTAGACTGAACCACATGTTTTAAAGTGGGCTTTCACACATAAACGTAAGAAAAACTATATAGAACGTATATAAATGGGTTAGGAAGCCAACACAACAAGAATCACTTTAATAGGTTGAGTAAAACTCAAGTTATTATAAAAAACATGGGCAAAGGTCGGTCTGATCTACCCGAGCAAAGATCCAATCTGTAATGCTGCAAAAACTCTCGTGTGAAATGTAAACCATAACTCCATGACCTTTAAATCATCAAATATGATATATAATTGAGTTGTGAAGATGACACAAAAAGAATCACGTCAATTGGATAGGTAGAACTAATGTTATGACTTAATACGTGATCAAAGGTTAGCTGAAAATAAACAGACGTGAGAAACAGAACACGTATGAAGAAAAACGGCACCTGAATGGAAAAAATGAAGTTTTCGGATCACGATGCAAAATCATGGTATAAACGATGAATTTTACCTTAAAACACATGAAATCCAGTTGCAAGGGGTGCCTCAGCCCTCAGGTTCACAAAATTAACTAGGACACCTCCAAAGGAGTCCTATTCAATTATGACACCTCCTAACCTACTTGGACTCTATCTATCTACATATAGATCAGAACCCTAACATTACAAAACTTGTGACAACCTCCACACACGTTCAAACACCTTCACCACGCCTTGGAGCCATGTTGCCACGTCCATGCACTCCTTGCACACGTGCACACTTTCCAAACACGTTCAACCTTCACTTTTCATCATCCAAATATGTTGCAATCACGTCACAACCTCGTGTCATCCCTGCACTTGTGCCCATGACTTCTGCACATGTTTGCAGCACTATTGGCACGTCCCAAACACGTTCATATGTACCGTTGTTGATCCAAATATGTTTTATGACACCTTTGATCGCCTCAAAAACAATTCATCATGAATTTGGTTGTTGAACCTCAACTTCTCTCTAAGTTTAGTTCAAGGATCACCAGAACTAGCCATGTATTGGCCTTAAAAAATACCTGCACGTGAGCAAACAACAAATTCCTTGCGAGCACAAGTCCACGACTCGACTCTCGTTAGTCCACACCACAACACTTTGCATGACAACCTCACATAAACATGTTGGTCGAATTCAAACCACCATAAAACCTTAGAAACTCAGTCTATAAGAACCAAGCATTCTCTCCTACACATCAAATACAAGCTTAACATGTCCCATGTCAAACCACATGTCTAGCACCACGTGGATGCTTAAAACTTCATCCCCCCTGGGTAGAACGTGTAAAACACTTGTGAATGTGCAATGTATGAACATATTTCTCTCCCTTTGACAATGTATTCATCAAGATACAAAAAGAAGAAATTTTAAATCTGATATGACCATAATATGACATATACATATAGAAAAAAGCTCATCGATTCCATACTATCAAGTAACTTACACTATCACATCACTGAAATACATAAAGTAGTGTAAGTCATGCAAGAGATCAAATGTATTTTGATTTAAGTAAGTCATGATCTCACTAATTCAACTATTTCAAAACTTGAAAGCATGAAACATATTGTTGTGTTTTCATTATCTTTCTTTACAAAAGCAAAAATGAATGTATTTTGCAAGAGATTATATGCAACATCAGTCTTATTCTAACCAACCAAGCCAAACCTATGTCAATTGACAATCAGAAACTTAAAGACATGGTTTTAGTCATACACAATTCATTTCAAGTCATATCTAAGTGCAATCATAAGCAATCTCAAAATAAAAAGTGTGATGCATGCAATTTCTCTTGATCTTTCTAGTTTTGTTACTTTGATCATAAAAGCTCAACATGTGGGTTGTTGTATGTTCAATATCTCAACATTGAAAGCTCTTGTGAGCATGCTACAAGATGAAGACAGCAAAGCAAGTTTGATCATGACCAGATTTAGTCCAGGTACTTATTCCAATTGCTAGTCATGGTAAAAATTACAAAATGTATAAACATGAGTTAATGTAGTACTAAACTTTTAGCATGTACTAGGAAACACAAATCATATATGTATGAAACACTACGGTCATATTATTTTTAAGTTCAGGTTCACACATAGACTTCACAAGTGTCAAAAATTCCCTCAATTGAAGCCATGGGGATGCATAACCCCTAGTTCACCTCAAATGTAATAAAAATGAGTGAATCTAAATGTTCTATGAATATACCAGCCAACTGTTATTTGGTATCTACATGGTGAAGCACAATGTTTCTTTTTTCAACATTATCACGAAGAATGTGATACCTAATATCAATGTGCTTAGTTCTAGAGTGTTACACGATATTTTTAGCAATGCAAATAGCACTAGTGTTATCATAAAACAGTGGGACACTATCTAAATCAATCTCACAGTCCTTAAGTGTTTGAACAATCTGAAGAATTTGAGAACAAGTGCTAGCAGCAGCTACATATTTAGATTCGGCAATGGATGGTGCAACTGAAATTTGTTTTCTAGAGGACCAAGCAACATATGAGTTATCCAAGAAATGACAAGCACCCAAAGTACTTTTCCTATCAATCGTACAACCCTTAAAAATAGCATAAAAAAAAGCTCTTAGAGTAATGGTTGAGGAAGAAGGAAGAAAAACGCCAATTTTTTGGATTCCATGTAATTACCTTAGTATACCTTTAACGGCTGAAGATGTGATGCACGTTGAGAAGCTTGGAATCGTGCACTTAGACATACGCTGAATTGTATGTCCAGTCTTGACGTTGTGACATCAAAGACAAACTTAACATGTGCCATGTCAAACCACACGTCAAGAACCACGTGAATGCTCAAAACTTTACATGAACATCACTATAACACTCTATTGCCAATGTATCCAACACCTAGTTCTTACAAGCCCTCTAGTATATAATTGACTCGTGGAGTGGTTGGAGACTCGTAAGCGGTAGGAAAGATTCAAGAGTCGGTATCCCGAAGTCTATAATTGACTCTTGAGTCGCTTTGAGACTCATAAGGGATAGGAAAACTTTGGGAGTCGGTAGCCCCTAAGTTTACAATTGACTCGTTGAGTCGGTTGGACACTCGTAAGTCATATGAAAACTTCAAGAGCCGGTAGCCCCGTAAGTCTACAGTTGACACGTGGAGTCTGTGGGAGACTCGTAAGTAATAGGAAAACTTCGGGAGCCTGTAGCCTAGGAGTCTATAGTCAATTTATGGAGTCGGGTTGCTTTGACTATTTTTCCATTAGCAGAATGTATTTGACATGCCAGCTCGGTTGAGTAGCTTAAAGTCAGAAGTTACTCAACTCTAGCTTGATGCTCAACATGACTAGTTGGTCAAAACTTAGCGCGTGGCTGTCGGGTGATTACAGGAATATGCCTTTTCTTTTAGTACCTCTATTTTCCCGCATTGTATCTTGACTATCTATTTGTGTGTAGCCAAACTGTCCGCCCAACGTGAGGTAAAGAAACGAGTTGGCATGAAAGGTTATTTAGTTGGAGGCTCAGGTTTTGAAATGGGATCAGTTGGGTCTCAACACAGACTTCCTCATTGCTGATATCGAATCAATGAGCAGCCAACTACCTCGTGGGTGTCTTCGAAGTTTTGCCTTTGCTCTCTTTGTTTGTGGTAATGTTATGTTTTCTTGTTTCAGAATCTATCGTGATACCGATGATGAAGCGGAAAGAGTAGCTCGTCAGATTACTGGTGTCCAGTAGTCTTAGTCTCAAACGGCGAGTTCATTCTAGGAGGATGTGCCTAAGTTTACTACCTTGGCTTTGTTATAGGACTGGATGATTTAGTCGGTGGACGTAACAAAGCATCTTTTTAACGCTCTGGCTGCTCTACATGGTTTCATGAAGCCGCTCAAAAGTACTCCCAAGGTGTTTATTCACTATCGGGGTTTTTTGAGTCGAGAGAGAAGAGGGTTGCTTGTTAATCCCGCAACTATCTGGCTATGGGTGCGAGGCCGCTCTTGCACTATCCGTTGATAGATCTTGAGCATGTTGCCAAAGGTGTTTCTGTGGTTGCTGGTACTCACGATCTGGTGCACTTAAAGGACCGTTATGATGTGACGAGTGGACCATCCAGAAAGATTGCCAAAATAGTGATGCAAGAGATTGTTCTCTCTCAACGTCGACGGTTGGAATAAATGCCTGACTAGTCAGGGGTGGTGTCTGGGTAGAATATGATCAGCTTGGTAGAGTTCAGCTGACAGAGTAGGGTCATGTTGGTATCGAGTAGTTCAAGGTTGTATGATGTAATATCTCAAATGAGTCTGATTCTTTTTAACATTACATGTTGATTGTTGTGCATTATTTCTCGGAGCTTTACTTTGCTCGATTTCTTCTGTTCTCGCGTAACCTTGCCCTTCTTAGTCAACTTCTTTTGGTCGAATCTAGATGATGTAGTAAAATATTTAGTCGTCCCCGAGTTAGACAAAGTGCAAATATTAATCAGATAGATAGTGGAGCATCTACATTATCAATCCTATTTCTTTTCTGGCGTGCTTTCGTTAGCCTGACAGAGATGAGACCAGAACTTCGACCTGTCAGTCGCAATGTCACCGTGTCGAGCCCGAAAGAGTGGCCTCGAGTCTGTCAGCTACTTAGACGGAACTTCCAAAAAGAATAAAAGGAGATGACGACTCAATATAGCGGGCCATGTACAGATGTTGAACTTAGCCTCAAATAAATATACGACACATAGTAAAAACGCTAATTAAACTTGCACTGATAACCATCATGGCTGAATTTGTTTATGATAATAATTTGACAAAATGAAAAGAAACTTCCTTACAAATCCCAGAAGAGCAACGGCATCTGAGCACCTTTGCTTTTCAAAATTTTGTTCTGTGCCCGTTGTCTTGCCTCTGGGATGGTGTACACTTACATTTTTAACTTATTGTCATGAATGGTTATCTATGAATATAAGCAACCAACAAGAAACAAAACACCCTTCTTTATTTCGATGACGTGTTCTTATCCAATAGAAGAGAAAGTTCATAGAGATTCTCCTTAAAGATGAGCATTGTGCAACTATACTTAGAATTATTGGTGTAACAGCTGTATACGGACATTAAAAACGAACCACAAAATCGCAGATGCGATTCATCTAGTTGACTATAGTTGGTTCAACTGGGATGCACCTTTCAGGACCAACTAATAGCAAGACAACAGGACCCAGAGAGTCCAGAAGCACATCTGACTATAACGGCAGAGCAACAACAATGAAATAGTGAAGGAGGGCAAGGGTCAGAGGCCCGAGATGGAGGTTGCTGTTTCCGAGTTGTGGGCAGTCTACGGCACGCATTCTGTATTTTCATGCAGAATGAAATAGAGAGATGGATTCTACTCCAGTAGGCACACACTACAGGAATATAATCAACTAACGACGGCCGAAAATCATCGTTAATAAAGGCTAAACCGTCGTGAATATTTATTCACGACGGTTTAGTCTTTATTAACGATGGTTTTCAGCCATCACCGATAATTAATTGTTAATAAGGTTGTTAACGACAGCTCTCATCATTAATAAGCTTATTCGCGACAGCTAAATAGTCCCATCGCGAATAAGCTCCCCGGCTGCCACGTGGCGCCGGGAATTTATTCACGATGGAGTCGTCGTGAATACTAAACTTTATTCACGACGGCCCCGTCGTAAATAAGCTTGGTACTATTGACAAGGGGACATACCGTCGTAAATAATTATGGCTTATTTACGATGGCCGTGACCAGAAAACCGTCGTAAATAAGGTTGGTAATTTTTTAAAAAATGAGAAAATTCTAACCTGGCTTCGAGACCAGCCCTGGCTCGATGGCTAGCTCACACATGAAGTCACAACATTATAAACAATTCATGAACACTAGAGACACACACCACCCTACGCACTACCACGTCCGCTACCTCCAGAACCCGGGAAGTCGTCCTCGAGCCTTCCTTCTCCCGATAGCTGAGGCGATGGCGTGTGAGCCTCGATCGCGGAACACTGTTATGTATAAGTATAGTTAGACAAGTTATGAGTTTGAAAATGCAAGTTTGCCTAAGTTAGCTTACTATAACCTATAGTTGATAAACTAGAATTGTCTATGTTTGACTAAGTTTGGTGATATTCTAAGAAATTTGGTGAACTTTATCAAATATTGCTATGTTGTTTAAGTTTGAGTAAATTTGTACCTCCGCTCCGGTAAATGGGGCCTGTGGCTCCTGTGGGGGCTGCCACTGTGGGAAGATGGCTGGTTGCCCTGCCGCCATAGCTTGTGAACACAAAACATTATCACATAACCATCATTGATATGTTAGAAATATTAAGTCAAAGGATCAGTACATACCTGCATTGCTGCTTGCATCTATAGCATGAACGAGGCTTGATACTCGTCCCGAGCCCTCTTATTCGTGGCTTGACGCTCCCTTTCTAGGTGGAGCTCCTCCTGTGTTCTGCGGAGCTCCTCCCGGACACTCTGGAGCTCCAGGGAGCTAGCCTGCCTCGCTCCGGTCTGTCGCGATGAAGAGCAACTCGAGGAAGGTCGTGCCTCACTCGAGTTGACAACTCCATCAAAGATGGCGAATCTACAAAAGAAGAAAGATTATTAAATTTTAGTATCTCAAATTCATTGAAATTAAAAAAAATAGAGAACTCACCGTCCGTGAGGTTTCCCGCCTTCGGTTGCATACGCGGCTTCTGGGATGATTGGCGCGCTCTGCCAATCGAAACCTTCACCGTGAAGTAGCTTCGCCTCCTGCCCATACCTTGCCTACAAATACGAAAAGATAATATCATAAAAATTATTTTTAGAAAACTCAATAGAAATACAAAACAACTCACTAGCGCTTCTGACGCCGCCTAAGAACACAATTGGTCAGACCGTGATGAGTCACTTCCCCTGTGACCCCTCTTCTAGACCTGAATCGGAGTCGGCTCCTAACTGGTTTCATGCTCCTATATATATGTGTTAGTATAATGAATAATTTAAACATATTTGAAAACAATAGTAATCACACTTACCATTTATTTAGCTAGACGTATGTAGCCGTATGCACCAAACATGTGCTTCCCATCCATCCCTCTGCTCTGTCGACAGGTCCTAGAGAGTTTCTGGAACCCCTGACTCGGGCCGGGTCGTGACGGGTCGGGCCGTGCCGTGCTGCCGGGTCGGGCCGTGTCGTACCGGGGGTTGGGTCGTGCCGTACCGGGGGTTGGGTCGTGTGCCGGGGTTGGGTCGTGCTGCCGGCTTGGGCCGTGCTGGGTCGGGTCGTGCCGTGCCGGGTTGGGCCGTGTCGGGTCGAGCTGTGTCGTGTCGTGCCGTGTTGTGCCAGGCCGGGCCAAGCCGGGTCGGACCGTGCCGGGTTGTGCCGGGTCGGCCCAAAACCCGTTAATATACATGTAATTATTAAACACTTACAATCAATTAATTAACTAATTCAAAACTAATTAAACAATTTAAAACTAAATAAAAATTAAATAATTAAAACTAATTAACTTATGAAACAAATTGAACAATTTAAAACTAATTAAACAATTACAAACTAGTTAAACAAACTAATTACAAACTAACTAAGTGATTAATTAACAAATTAATCACCTAAATTAAACTAATTAAACTAAACTAAACTATTTAAAACATAATTACAAACTAAACTAAACTATGTAATTTAAACTCATTACAAACTAAACTAAACTAATTAAACTAACCTAATTACAAACTAAACTAAACTATTTAAATTAAACTAATTACAACCTAAACTAATTAAATAACTACATAATTTAAACCTAAACTTAATAATTTACAGCTAAACTAATAATTCACAAACTAAATTTCTAACTTACTCGTTTTTGAAGGTGGTGTGGCGCAGGGAAGCCGGGGGTGGCGCGGATGAAGATGGCGGCGACGCGAGGAGGTCGGGGATGACACGGATGCGATCGAGGAGGGTCCGGGGCGGGGCGGGGGGCCGGGGGCGCGCGGGGGCGGCTCGGAGTGGGCCGGGGGAGGCCGACACGGCGAAGCGCGGGTCGGGGAGGACGGGGCGGCGGCGGCGGCACGGGGGAGGCAGCGGCGGCACGCAGGGAGGCCGGGGGGCGGCGACGCGGTTGGGCGGCGGCGGCGGCACACGCTTGGGCGGCGGTGGCGGCGCGGTTGGGCGGCGGCGGTGGCGCGCGAGGGCGGCGGCGGCGGCGCGAGAGGGTGGCGGTGGTGGAACTTGTCGGGGTTGGCGCGAGCGTGAATGTCCGCGCCGACCCCGGCACGGGCGGGTATATACCCCTTATTTACGATGGCCAAGGACCTGGCCATCGTAAATAAGGTGATATTTATGACGGTAATTGGCCCTGTCGTGAATAAACAACTTATTCACGATGGTCAAGGCTTACCGTCGTGAATAATGTGATTATTCACGACGGGGTAGGTCAACCATCGTAAATAAAGATATTATTTACGACGGCCGTTGTACACCGTCGTAAATATTTTTATTTACGACGGAACCGTAGTTAATAACTTTGACCGTCGTAAATTTGTCTTTTATATGTAGTATGGTCTTTATATGTGCCTTGTTTCCATGATATACCATCTGTTCATCGTACCCATATTTGTATTTTCATGCAGAAGAAAGCAATCGAAGTAATGACAAATTACATTTATTATTGAAAGTGAACCAGGATTAGCTAAAACATATTGCCCACAATGCTTCTTTTCAAATCTTAATGACGCAGTCGAGAACTCTTGATATATTCCGGCTGGTTGTACAAGTTAACATACAAACACAATATGATATGCTTCGATTATGTGCCCTCAAGTATCGACAAGAACTCCCCTGTCATGTGCATAGAAGCACAATCGTGCGTCTGAATTATGTTACCGAGACAAAAATTGAAACTTAGACATTCTTTAAATTTGCGGTAATTTTCATAATTCTTGCGTTTTTCTAGAGTAAAATGCATAGATAGCCATTGTCTCGTATTTCCCATTTAGCCACCGTTTACTCAAGAAAATGCAAATTATGGCCACTAATCTCGCTCAACCGTGCCAATACGGCCATCGTACTCATACTCTTACGTATTTGAATGACATGACAAACGTATAGCATCCAACATGGTATATTTGCTCCAATTCGAGTTCTGTATTTATAATTACCCTCTCCACCTAACTGGTTTCATGGACAAACATGATGATGTGATCGAGTATGAGTCACCATGAATATTTTAAGTTTATCACGATCATCAGGGACAATGCTGCCGAGACCTTCCCATTTAGACAAAGGCTCGCGTAACAAACGAGGCCTAACATCCATATTTGTAAAGTCGATTCGAATGCAAACAAGATTAGCGAGAATAGTCAGCTAAGGCGGAAATATACTAACTTGTACTACGTTACATATTAGGGACATATGGATCATTTGTACAATAGCCTGGCCGGCAGCGCATATCAGTATGAGAAACATGGAGGGGAGCGATGTATTTCCAGGCAACTATATAGTTCCGAGCCAGACAAGCCAGCTACATTTTTTTTAAAGGCCATCGAAGCGGCGTTTAGTTATAAGCAGAAAAATGGAGCTACATGCATGCACCAACGATGCAACGTTAATTTACAACAAGTTAATTATGTTGATTGGATGAAACGACAGTGACTAGATGTTTTGCCCCCCGCGGCCCCACATAGTAACTTGGTCTTTCAAGGCGGCGATAGTTTTTTCGACTGTGCGCTCTTGCTCTTGGAATATTCTCCCGTTTCTCCCTTTTCATATTACCCATAAAACCGTGACGGCAATAGAGTTTAATCCCTTCAGCCCGGCTTTTGGCTGGTTTTTTGAACAAGTTATCGAAACTCTCAGCCAGCGAGTGCCCTCCTTATACTATCCGCGAATGTATACTCAAGGCACCAATCCAACTCCTTACTCTGTCCTAGATCATCAGGGTGATGGGACATTCAAGAAAAAAAAGATGTCTCACCGTTTCTAAATGATGATAGCACATAGGGTAGAAATAGTTGTTAGGTCATCCCCATTATCAGCGGTCCAGACGCGATTTTGCATTAGTAGCCAAATAAATATTTTATACTTAAACGGAGCCTAACTTTTCCATATCTTAATGGGAATGAAAGATCTAACTGTGCCTGGAAATTATAACCTGCAGGCTAAGCTTGCAGAGTATTCTCTCGACATGGTAGGGACAAGACAATATCTCTACTAAATTTTTATTGTGGAGTTGCTAAATTTTTAGTCGCATAAAATTAGCATCTCTATTCAACCTACGCTTCAAGTCATCAGATCTAGGTATCTTATATTCTTTCTATAATTATTAAATTAGCAAAAACAGTTATATAGTCAAAACATAATCCTATAAAATTAAAAAAACAAGTGATAACAAACATATAAATTTTTAAATAGATCTGATGACTCAGTGTGAAAATTAAAAAGAGATCGTAATTTCAAAGAGTATTATCATTCAGGTTTTATTAGTTCTAAAAAATAAACCATATAGGAAACACGAGGACTACGCTATCTGTCATGCGTCTCATCTCATTATTTCCATCAATAACAACACAAACACCAAGAGGAGATTCCACACATCAATGCAGCCAAATTACCGCCTCGGTACCATCTCAACCTTTCCAAAGATCCCAATGAGACAAACCCATAGCCGGCTTGCCTAGATATATAGACACTCACTCCAGCCTGATGGTCTGAGAGGCAACACGGACTCGGCTCAGAATTCAGTAAGTTCACAGCGTATCAAAGTGAAGCAAGAATAGGAGCGATGAAGGGAAGCAAGGTCCACGAGCACGAGGCGGATGTCCCAGCCTCCGATCTGTGGGCGATCTACGGCACGCTCCGCGCCGGCGAGCTGATGCCCAAGCTTCTCCCGCACGCTCTCGCCAAGGTCGAGCTCGTCAGTGGCGACGGTGGCGTCGGCACCATCTTGGAGCTCACTTTTCCTCCAGGTGATTTTTCTAAACATGAGTACGGGCTCTCCAAGAAAAAGAAACAAATTTTAAAACTCGCGTTGATGAATATACTGCTAACATGTCATCTGTTGTTTCTCTTCTCCACTCTATATATAGGGATTCCTGGCCTGCAGAGTTACAAGGAAAAGTTCGTCAACGTGGATAACGAGAATTACGTGAAGGAGACTGAAACAATCGAAGGCGACCTTCTGAAGCTAGGATTCCTGTCGTACAGGATCCGGTTCCAAATCGCGTCCAAGGGACCCAGCTCGTCTATGGTGAACACGACAATCGAGTATGAGATTGACGACGCGCGCCCGGAGCTTGAATCCATGGTGAGCACGGCGCCTCTGGCTGCAGCTGCCGAGAAGTTTGCCGAGTATGCCAAGCAGAATAAGAAGAAGGTCCCTCATGCGGCACCCTCCTCAAACTGAAGCAAATTCACCAGAAAATATACAGTGTTTTTCCTTCTTTGCTGCTGAAATAACTACACATATACTACTGCAGTGTTGCCTACAAAATATAGAGCGCCCTTGTTGAGCTTCATGTATGACAAACCTTGCAGTAACTGGGAATTTTTCAGGATATTGATTAGTTTCTTGTAACTGGGAATTTCGCCCTTCATACACCAAGGAAAAGCCGTTGCCAACTGATCCGAAATCAACACATATCACCCATGGAACAGAGTAGGTCAATCGTTGCAGCTTGATTCTATGAATACACCTTTAGACGACAGAATTGCTGAAACATATGCCAAGTGCAAAGCAGAAGAAAAGGAAACTAACGAAGCCTGAGGAAAAAGAAATATAAGAACAATATTTACCATTGTGAAATTAACGAACTTGTAATTTCAGCCGGTGTTCTTGTCGTTGTTTTACCTGTTGTTGATGTATTGTTATGGTATAGGAATGAATAAATTATGTTACTGAATGCCTTAGATGTGTTTGGTTGCATGTATTGCCATGCGCTCGTCCTCGAGGTGGCGTAGCTAAGAAGACAATATGATTATACTAGTTCGGGTAAGGTGCCCTACGTCCAATTCATGTGTCTCGCTGCTCTTTGTTGAAAATAGGGTGGTTCTCTTACAAGCGAGTTGCCTCCCTCTGAGGGTGACGACTGACCCCTCTTTTATATTCCTCTCTATCGGCCCCTTCTTAACTCTTCAAAAGGGGGGCATGGTTACAGGGACGCCTGTCCTATCATACATCAGCCAGGGTGCTTGGCGAAACCGCTGCATCGGGGAGATCGCTGTTCAGCGTGCCCTCGTCTTGTCACCGGGGCGAGCCGTACCGGGACACACGCACACCCGTCGTACTGTGCACACACCCACCGCTCCATCGGACATGACGAGGCACACAACGCACGTCAGGGAGTACTCGACTGCTTTCAACTTGATTGTGGCGGCACCCACTCCACATTGAAGGCTATCTGTTCCGCTCCCTCCCGAGATCGGACTCGGGCGCTTGAGGCCTCATCCCACCGTCTTGATCTTCTAGAGGCGTGGCCCATCGGGACCTCTTGGTAGCTGAGGTTCTGCACCCTGTCAGTAGCCCCCGAGCCTCTAGTCGATCGTGGGATCGACCGGAGGGTTGAAGTCGCCCTGCTTGACGCGTGCAAGGAGATAGAATGAAAAAATGTGAGCTCCTCGATTCGATCATTACCGCCACCTGAACTTGGCTATCGATGGCCGGTCACGACTTTGAACCATGTCGATCGACGCCACGCGGCGAACCCCCACTTCCTTCACGAGGGGCGGGGTTTTTGTCACAGCGAATTCGCTTCACTCCCCATCCGCGAGTCATTCGTGGCTCGGAGGGGTCGGGCGGATCGGGTCCTTCCTCAGAGGTCGAGCCCACGAGCCCAATGAGATGTATATCGGATGAAGTCCGCGTGGCACCTGATCGCCCGTGGGCGGACGAAACCATTCATCCCGTTCGGGGGGGAACGTCCTGGTCGAGGCTTGATGCCTGCGTTTCGTAAGACCCTGGCTTAAAATCCTTGCATAGATCCCGGGCCTTCGGCGGCTTGGGCGGCTCGATGTGGGCCCCTCAAGGGGCTACTAATGTGCTGCCGAGCTTGGGCTTGAACGTGAGCTTTGAGAGGTCGGGGGCGTTCAATTCCCTCAAGCGCGCCTTTTGTAGGCCCCCTCATATCGCTCACCCCTTGCTCTAGATCGTTCTCGACGACCTCGGAGCCCAAAGGGCCAGCCTTTGAACCCGGAACATTGGCAGACCCATAAGTGGGCCAGAAACCTACCTTACTCTCCTTGGCCCGTTGGGCTGGTGTCGCGGTTGCTACTGAGGAGCAGGCAACTGCCCTTGTCCAAGGTTGTTACCGTTTTGAGGGCCTCAGAGTGGAGGTCAAGCGCGGCCCAAAACGAGCCGTTGGCATGTCTCCAAAGGACGCAGTTGCCGAAGGGTCGCGGCAGCGGTTGCTGGCCCCTTCATTAATGAAGAAAAGGCACCGGTTACTGTACCTCCTCTATAAGCTTCGGGGAGAGGACGACATTTACCATTCTGCGCAGCGCCCCTTCTCGCCTTCGACCCCAAATCTCTCGCCGCAGTTTCATCGCCGCTCCTCTTCCCCGACGCAGCCAACATAGAGGGAGGAGTGAAGGCGTGAAACTTCCTCGAGCAGCGTAACCTCAAGCTTTTTAGCGGGATGTTTTTCATTTTCTCTGGAACAGTTTCATTAATCACACCATTAGGTGGATCAAATGAGCTCGGATGGATCTGAAATTTTTATGGTAGCTCAAGGATATTTTAAGGAACATCCTTGCGAAATTTTATAATTTTCCACTATATGGTTCTCCAGTTAAAATTCTAAACATTTTAAATTTGGAGAATTAATCCTGGAGAAATAAAGATTTTCAGAGAGTGAAACTTGATTTGTTGGAAAGTACTCAGAGAGCTGAATCTAATAAAATTTTGTTCACTCAATTTGGAGCTTCCCAGAAAAGTTATGAGAAGGTTTGAATTTGAACGAAATCTGAAAATTGAGAAATGTTTGAAACACTGCATGTGGGTCCCACGCACAGTGTCTTCTTCACCATCCTGCCGGAGCCCGAGCGCACGATGCACAGTGGCGGTGGCGCGGCTCGTTCTCGGCCGATACTGCCTAATTCTCGATGTGGTTTCTTCCTACGTGATCCTTGAAGCACGGCGCACATGCCAGACAACACCTCACACATTGACATCGCCGGGAAAGTGGTCGGTGATGGTGGCGGCGAAATTGAGCTCGGGTCTGACGGTGCTAGCTCATCTCGGCAGTGAAAACAGTCAACCAACGGGTCGCAAAGCACCACTGGGGCACGGGGAGGCTAACCCTGCCCTCCTCTTGGCCGGAGATCATTGGGAAAGTAGAATTCATGGCGACCCTAGCCGTTTTTACCGGCGGCGGCGAAAACACGGCGCTGAGCTCACTGGGTTGATCATTCTCGCTAAGATTTGGCCTAAGTGATCGTTGGGTGCTACTCTAGCTCTAGATAGGGCGGCTAAACGATTGATCAATCACATGGAACAAATTTCACGTTTTAGTCGTGTGACACCCTCAATTCTGTGGAAAGCCACGGAACCGAGAACTAATGCATATGTGTGCCCAGGATGTTCATCACACATACACATACGTTCTACAAACTGAATTCAGATTATATATTACCACGAATAATAGAGTTTATTACAACACCTCATGAGTCTTGGACTCATGCTCACAGCGGAAATCTTAATTCTATGCAGCGGAAGTCCTTATTTAAATGCGGAAGCAAAAACTAATGCGAAAGCAGCACTAAGCAGAAGTGGCTCCATCTCTACTCCCTCCACAGGCAAGGTTGAGAATAGATCACACGCCATAATGCTCTACTCGATCTTCATAGTAGTCTTCTCTTGCTGTTGATGAAGAAATAATAATGCAAGTTTGAGCACAATGATGTACTCAGCAAGTGCGGGAATAACACATGATATGCAGCTCATAAACAAGGTAGGTATAAAAGGCTTATTTGCAGAAAAGCAGCTCTATAAAAACCATGATAAAACAACAACTTACGTTTAAATGTAATCCCAACATGTATTAAATTACCAACATACCTCCATCACTTCCTGTGTTCCATCCGAACATTAACCAATCTTTTATTCATACTCACAAATACCTCCTCGTATTCGCTACCATTTCATCCCATAAAACAACCTCGTCTCACACCGAGACCAATCTCATGTCATGACCCATCAGTCATGCAACCATCTCATCTCCCGGACTTAACAGTCCCAAACCAAACCATAACCAATAACCATAACCAATAACCTTCCCAATACCCATTCCAATAACCATCCCAGTAACCATCCCATCTAATCATTGTAGTTTAGCCAGGTGCTCATGACCGTAAGCTCGGCTATCATGATAGTTTTAGTAACTCTGCAGAGTTTGCACCTCTTTACCCACAAGTTTGTGATTTCGTCACCCGTCGGCGACTGCAGAACCTCCATTATACCAGTACACAACCGTCGGTGTATGGTCAAGAGATCACAAAATAGCCTTTACAAAGGGGTTACTAGATGTATGGACTCACTAAGGTTTCACCGGCAGGCTAGAATCTCCAATTCTCCCACCCACGGGACCCCTCTTGTGCCATGCAGTTCCCAGGGCAGTCCTCACTCGACTCCCATTCCCCGCGCCTTCCACAGTCCATGACACTCTAGCAACTTACCTAATTACTCAGCTAAGCCGCACCCATACTTGGCCTTGTGGTGGCACTGTTATCCTGGCATGTGCATGCATGAACCGGTCCTTAGATCTACGGCAAGTAAAACCACCATCTCATGCTACCTCATTCACAAACCCAGGCTTGCCTAGATCTCCCTCCGATCTATGTTCATTAACCTCATCAATTACTTATTATCAGTACGAGTGCAGTTAGCTAGACACATCCATCTCGCTTTCCAATCCCATGGACCCAGCGACGCATAAAGCAAAAACCATACCCGACTCATAAACCTCCCAGGCGACAAGGATGGTTTAATCAAAACTAGTAAACTCCTATAAAAAGGGTTTTCCCATCATGTTTGACTCAACACACACACCTTTTCGCAAAACAAAAAAGTTTTACCCAAAACATAGGATCAACATGGTCAAGGAGCACTTGACTTGTTCTTGCGGTTCCGGTTGTTATTGATTCTCAAAACCTTGTTGCTGCAGCTCATCGTAGACAGCTTCCTGAGTCTGTCCTGCTATGTAGGATTCACGTGCATTCAAATTCACAGCAATCAATATCATACACAAACCCTAAACTAGATGCGATGATGCACATGCATGATATCCTACGATTAGTTCTATTAGATTGATCTGGTGTTCTTGCATGGCTTGCATGGTCAGAGGTGTTCGGATCAAAGATGAACGTGGCGATGGTCTTGTCTTTAGATCAATCTGATCATCGAGTGTTCTGCCCACGAAAAGGCTTCTGTTCGAAAGGAATCGAAGAACAGACGCAAAGAGATGAACAACGTGATGTCGTAAGGTGGTATTGAAGTCCTACCTCACACTCTTCTTGTCTTCGGGGTCCTCCTCAGACCGCTTGGTTCTCCTCCGATGATCTCCCTTGTTGCGCTTTGGCGATGTTTTGCTCGGCGAGTTAGGGCTAGGGCTCTAAGTCGTCGGCTCAGGAGTTGAAAGAGAAGTTTATGGTTTCGGCCAGAGGTTTTGGGTTCTATTTATAATCAGGAAGAGAAGAGTCCTAATCTGATTGGATCCCGAATAAGAGTCTTATTCAGATCTTTGTTAGATTCTGACGTCTTATCTTCGGTAACCATCGTGGATTTTAGATCGGTTTCTGTTGCGTACCGGTGTCCTTACGCGTAACAACTGCTCCAGAACTCGTTACCTCCGTGATGATGAGCTCCGGAAGCTCCACGTGTCCTCCGGGCCTGGTATCTCCTCGTCCGCGGACACGAGCTCCGATTGTGCCGCGTGTCGATCGATCGAGGCCTCCCTCTTCTTCGGAGACGAGCCCCGCGCACGCCACGTGTGGGTGCCGGTCTTTCTGCTCTCCTTTCCTCAGGGACATGCCCCGAGGTCGACACGTGTTTAGCTGCGACGGACCTTCCAGTGATAAGCTCCGGTGGCGACACGTGTTCGATAGATCCGGACTTCTCTGAGATGAGCTCCGAGATTGACACGTATCCCGTGCGACTGGTCCCCTGACTTCCGCGAGGACTAGCTCCGGGGATGACAGCCATAACACTTCAAAAATATAGTAAAAGAATACTAAGCAAACTTTCCATAGATGTAAAGCAAGTTCAAAACATCTGCACGGTAAAAATAGAACCATTACAATTTAGCTCCGGACCTTGCCAAAGCTAACCGGACCTTGAGCCGGAGCTTACCAAACACCGAAACTTACCAAAGCTAGTCGTACCTACCGCTAGAGCTAACCAAACATATGTCAGACCTAGCCATAGCAAGTCGGATCTTACGTCGAATCTTGTCGGAGCTCGGACCTAGAGTCGGACCTTAACAAAAAAATGTGCTTTGGCAGAATTCAAAACTTTGATCGTCATAGCCAATGTATTCAACACACATAGGTCTCACACTCTGGGGAGCAACGAAAGCATAGCAAACTTGGATGCCGAGGTCTTCGCAGTAGTCTTGGAACACTGCACTGGTGAACTGGGTCCCGTTGTCAATGATGATTCTGTTTGGGACCCCGAACCGGCAGATGATCGACTTGATGAACTTGACTACTGACTGCTTGTTGATTGTTACTACAGGGGCAGCTTCTGACCACTTGGTGAACTTGTCTATGGTGACGTAGAGGTACCGATACCCTCCGACAGATCTGGGGAATGGCCCCAGGATGTCCAGCCCCTACACGGCGAAGGGCCATGAGGGCGGGATCATCTGCAGCGTCTGCGCTGGTGTGTGGATCTTCTTAGCGTGGAATTGGCATGCCTTGCATCTCCTGACCAGGTTGACGGCATCCTAGAGGGCTGTCGGCCAGTAGAAGCCATGCCAGAAGGCTTTACCGACCAGCGTGCGGGAAGATGCATGGTTCCCACACTCGCCTCCATGGATCTCTGCGAGCAAGTTGCAGCCCTCCTCCCGGGTTATGCTGTAACACCCTCAATTTCACTACCAAGCATTGCATACATTTTTCATGTAGAGAAGCATTTGAAAAGAATTAGAAATGGAGAAAGAACCATAGAAATGGAGAAAGAACCATAGAAATGGAGAAGGGAATATAGAAATGGAAAAAGGGAATATAGAAATGGAGAAAGGAACATAGAAATGGAGAGTAATGAAGATAAAAAAATCCAAATTGAGCCACCCCAATTTTTCCCCAAATTTCCCCCTTCCCAAAAATTCCCAAATTCTTCCTAATTTTTCCTGATTTTCCCCAAATTCCCCCAAAATTCCCCTAGGGGAATTTCCCCCATATTTGGGGGGAATTTTCCGCCAAATTGGCCGCACCAAAATAGGGGGGAGACCCCTTGGCTGCAGCCCTTGAGGGGGGAGCCCTAGTACCCCACCTCTAGGACTCTTTGGTGAAGTCCCCCACCTCTAGGACTCTTTGGTGAAGTCCCCCACCTCTAGGACTCTTTGGTTAAATCCCCCACCTCTAGGACTCTTTGGTTAAGTCCGCCACCTCTAGGACTCTTTGTACCCCACCCCTAGGACTCTTTGGGTTAGTCTCCTACCTCTAGGACTCTTTGTTTCCACCCCTAGGACTCTTAGGTTGAGTCCCATAATTCTAGGACTCTTTGTTCCCACCCCTAGGACCCCCCCCTTATAAATATAACCCCCACCCCCTGGCCGCACCCCTCTCTCTTTTTGTCGTCCCCCCTACTGCCAAGTCCCTTTCCTTGCTGCCAAGTCACCATGTCCCCCCCCTGCCGGAATTTGGCCGCCGTCGAGCCCCATCACGCCTCGCCGTCGCTGGAGAAGAAGCCCGACGACCTGCCCTACCATAATTTTCCATAGAAAAATCCTCCACTGCTGCCGTTGCTAGGAGAAAGGCCCTACCACAAGGAGGAAGTGAGGCAGATCTTCATTACCCATCTTACGACGTCACCGCTGTTTCTACGCATCCGTTTTCTTTGCCCCCTTCGAGAAGAAGCTTTTTCGTGTGGACAGATCATGTTTTGATCGATTTTTGACGGTGGAATTGATCTACATCTTGTGTCAAGATCATCACCATGTCCACACTTGATCCCTACACCTTTGTTCATCATAAAACCTCATGAAAGCCCATTAAAACATGCAAGAACACGTACAAACTGGTTTTATAAAACTGCACTATTGGATTTGCATTCATCTACCCCATTGCATCTTGAGTAAAGTTTGTGCATCACAATTGATTGCTGTAAATTTTATATGTGCGTGGTCGTAAGTAGAAGGACAAGCTCAAGAGGCCGTCTACGAGGAACTACAGCACCAAGACTTCGAGACGCTTGAGTAACACGAACCACAGGAGCAAGACAAGTGCCCCTTGACCATATTGATCCCATGTTTTGAAACTGTTTTGTTTGCGAAAACGTGTATGTTTGATACAACTTGATGGGACACCCTTTTTATAGGAGTTAACTAGTTTTGTTAACCATCCTTGTCGCTAGGAAAGTTGATGAGTCAGGTATGGTAGTTTTTTCTTTTTGCTTCGCTTAATCTATGGGATACGGGAAGCTGAATTAAAACATGGTTAGCTACTGCATCATATGAATAATGATGATGAGAACTTGATGATGTTTATGAGCATGGAATCAGGAATATCTAGGCAAGCTTGGTTCGTGGATGTTGCTGAATGATATGGTGGTTTGCTTGTTGTAGATCTAAGGACCGGTTCATGCGAGCACATGCCAGGAAAACAGCACCACCACAAGGCCAAATATGGGTGCGGCTTAGCTGAGTAATTAGGTGTGTTGCTAGCTTGTTATGGACCGTTGGATGGCGCAGGGAATGGGAGTCGAGGGGGACTACCCTGGGACTGCCTGGCACAAGAGGTGGCCCGTGGGTGGGAGAATGGAGATTCGAGCCTGCCGGTGAAACCTTAGTGGATCCGTACATCCTAGTAGCCCCTTTGTAAAAGCTATTTTGTGATCTCTTGACCATACACCGACGGTTGTGTACTGGTATAATGGAGGTTTCTCTAGTCGCCGACGGGTGACGAAATCACGAACTTGTTGGTAAAGTGGTGCCACCTTTGCAGAGCGTAAAACTATCATGATAGCCGTGCTTCCGGTCACAAGCACCTGACCAACTTCCATGATTAGAGGTAAAACTTGGGATGTTTATTCGGGATGGTTGTGGTATGGTCATTAGGAATGGTTTAGGGACTGTTTTGAGTCATGACAATGAATTTGATTTCGGTTATATGAATATGAGATGGTTATGAATATTTATGAGTATGACATGAACTTGAGAAAGATTATTGGCTGATTGAAGCATGATAAATGGTAAATTATGATGAAATAATGTTGCTGAATTACTTGGTTATGTTGGGATTAAACTCATCTAGAGATAGTTGCTGTTTTCACCATGTTTATGAAATAAAATTTGCTTGCTTCAATGAGCCTTTTTATTCCATACCTTGTTGTAAGCTACATCTCATACTTTTCCCGCACTTGCTGAGTACGACATGTACTCACCCTTGCATTCCCACATATACATCAGCTACAGGAGAAGAGTACTTCGAGGAACATGTGGAGTACTAGGCGTGCGAACGACCGTCAACATGCCTGTGGAGTTGAAGTTGAAACCTGCTGTTTTAGTGACTTCCTGCTTCCGTTTAGAGACTTGTGCTGCAAGAATAAGTTAGATATTCATGAGTGAGACATTGAGTCATTGTAATAAAGTACTTAAACACTATTTATTCGTGGTTATATTCTGAATTCAGTTTGTCGATTACATGTGTATGTGTGATGAACATCCTAGGCACACATATGCATTCACTTGGTTCTATTTTCGGAACAGGGTGTCACAAATTGGTATCAGAGCCACGTTGACTGTAGCACGCAAGCCTAGGTAGAATGGACACTCTAAAACACATAGAAACACCCCTATAAACTGCTATTTGCAAAAATTGCTTGGTGCTGCACTTTACTTGTCAATTCAGCCACCGCGAAGTGCTATTTTCAGCCCCTCTTTTTCTTTTCTATTGGAAAGGAAGACTTTTGCTTTCTTGCTTCATAGCTTCTGAAGTTTTGGAGCTATTTTATTCCTTCTCTAAAGTTTCTCATGTCTTATAGATGTCGGTGATTAGGAGCACACCACATATAAGGACTCGTCCACCATCACGTGGGAGTGCACTTAACCCCATTGAGGTGTCCGATGGACCATATTGGGAGGAGGTGAAGATGGAACCTCATGATGAATATGAAGTCAATGGCTCTATGCATGAGGAAGAGGATCCAGAAGAGGTGGAACCATTCGAAGACGACATGGAGGATGATCCATAAGAACGGCATTGGTACGCACCTCAGGAGGACTTTTACGTGGGCTTACACCCCGTGGAGCCTCATGAATCTATGTCGGGAGTAGATGAATCCAACGAGGAGCCAACCCTTGCTGAGGCCAATAATGAAGGTGATGAACGGTCCAACCGTTCAGTTCAAGAATTCCGGTCCAACGGAATGGAAGGAGGACACATATCCAGAGAGCATAAAGAATTTCTGGATTGCTGCAGCCTATACCCGGAATATCTCCTCAAGAAAGTCCCTCGTCTCGGACATGAAGAGTGGAAGGCTGAGGTAACCATCCTATCTAACGGTAGGGTTGTCACTCGGTACTTCACACCCACATGGAGAGCTACAAGGGCAGAAGCTATTGATGATGCCGCATGGGATGCACTCACCGGACTGTGCTACGCCTTCCGTGAGCAGCTTGAGAACACTACTTTTGAGCTGCACCTGTATCGGAAGAGTGGTACAAGGGAGATCATTGGACCCCATGGAGGATCTCTTTCCAACCCACAAGCTGCTGATAAGTCGCAGAGGTTGCTCGTGGAGTTAGGAAACCGCTATGCAAGCGCACACGAAGAGATCTGTTACCTCTGCAAGAAGCTGTACTTGCTGGAAAAACAAGAGGAGACCCGTGCCAAAGCGGAAGCAGATGGAGCACCAGCATCATCTATCCCTACATAGACTGCCGACTCAACTTGGTGTGCGCCCATATATGGAGCACCCCCGTCACACGGCGAGAACAGTACTGGTTCTCACGATTAAATCTAGGTTCCCCATTGGATAAAGATTGTAATAAGAATGCTTAGATCATAGTAGTTTGAATAAGAGTAGTGTGCTGAATTTTTATTATGATTGCTTGTGTTTGTGTGCTTGGGTGTGAGTTGTGGGACGCTTCGGCCAATGCCCACATCCACACATAGTGGAGAGATGTGAGATGCTTCGGCACGTGTTCACATCCTCATATAGACTGATATTAATAAAAGAAGATACTTAGTTCATACACCTTGATGCATATAGTTGGGAAATCGCTTCTTTCAAATCTGAATTCTAGCCCCTACAATTATAGTATGTCCGAAAGTAAGCCTTAAAATAAGGGGGGTAGACTTTGTTGCCAACCTTATCGTTTTGGATTCCCAAGGGATTGACATAATACTAGGAATGAACTGGTTGAGCAAGCACAACGGAGTAATTCAATGCGCTCAGAGGATCATGCAGTTGACGAGTGAGCACGGTACGCGTATTGAGTTTGAGGCAGCTCAACCTACAACCGAGAAGGAAGTGCTGAACCACATCGAAGAAGCAACATTGGAAAGCGTTCCAGTGGTTCAAGAATATTCAGATGTGTTCCCAGAAGAACTTCCAGGTATGCCACCTGACCGAGACATTGAATTTGCCATTGATTTAGTACCCGGAACAGCCCCTATAGCTAAGAGGCCATATAGGATGCTTGCTAATGAATTATTGTAGCTCAAGAAACAAATTCAGGAGCAGCTGGATAAGGGTTTTATATGCCCAAGCTCATCACCGTGGGGAGCCCCCGTGCTCTTCGTGGACAAGAAAGATGGGACCCAAAGGATGTTTGTGGACTATAGGTATCTCAATGAGGTGACGATCAAGAATAAATACCCGCTGCCCCGCATAGAGGACTTGTTCGATCAAATGAAAGGTGCCCGAACTTTCTCCAAGATTGATCTTCGGTCGGGATACTTCCAGCTGAAGATTAAGTCCTCCGACATACCCAAAATTGCATTTCAAACACGGTATGGTTCGTATGAGTATACCGTTATGTCATTTGGGTTGAAGAATGCACCCGCATACTTTACGTACCTCATGAATAAGGTCTTCATGGAGTACTTGGACAAGTTCATCGTGGTTTCATCGATGACATCATGGTGTATTTGAAAAGCGAGGAAGAACATGAAGAACACTTGAGGTTGACGTTGCAAAAACTCTGAGAGCATCAATTGTATGCCAAGTTCAGCAAGTGTCAATTTTGGCTAAAGGAGATATCGTTCCTAGGCTACGTTACCTCCAAGGAGTAGTATTGGTTGATCCCGGAAAAGTGGGAGATGTTTTGAAGTGGAACCAACCACAGAATGTTAGGAATATTCAGAGTTTCCTTGGGATGGCTGGATACTACCGCCGGTTCATCAAGGATTTCTCCAACATAGCGAAGCCTATGACTGAATTGCTCATGAAAGGGAAAGCATTTCAGTGGACACAAGCATGTCAAGACAGCTTTGAGGAGCTAAAGAAGATATTAACAAAAGCGCCGATTTTGGTATGCCGGATGTGAGCAAGAGCTTCGATATATATTGTGACGCATCAAGACAAGGGTTTGGATGTGTGCTTATACAAGGAGGACAAGTGGTAGCCTATGCATCGAGAGAACTAAAGAAACATGAGCTGAATTACCCCACACATGACTTGGAACTTACAGTCATGGTACATGCCTTGAAGATTTGGATGCACTACATCCTTGGTCACCGATGTGAGATCTTTACGGATCATAAGAGCCTCAAGTATATATTCACGTAAATGGATCTGAATTTGAGGCAACATCGGTGGTTGGAACTCATCAAGGATTATGATGTTGGAATCAACTATCACCCTGGAAAGGTCAATGTAGCAGTGGATGCATTGAGCCGAAAGGGAGCATGTCACCAACTCACGGTTCGGGAGCTGCCACCCGAGCTGCGTAAGGAGTTCGAACGGTTACATCTCAGATTCTTGAACGAGATGGAGGCGATAGAACTGAACTCAATGCTAGAACAAGAGATACGAGATGGCCAAGCAACGGATGAGGAAATCAAGGAAAGAATCTGACAAGGCATAGAAAAGGATTTCAAGAAAGACGAGAAAGGAACGCTTTGGTTAGGGAAAAGGATTTGTGTGTCTAACGTGAAGCACATCCGCGACATGATACTAAAGGAGGCACATGACTCGCCTTATTCCATACACCCCGGATGTACAAAGATGTACAAGTACCTGAAAACTTGCTATTGGTGGGATGATATGAAATGGGACATTGCTGAATATGTTGCCCTATGCGACACGTGCCAACGAGTGGAGGCCGAATATCAAAGACCCACTGGATTGTTGCAGCCATTGAAAGTACCCGAGTGGAAGTGGGAAGACATTAGCATGGATTTCATAGTCGGATTGCCATGTACTTTGTCGGGTTACGACTGTATTTGGGTTATCATGGACCGATTGACGAAAACAGCCCACTTCATTCCTGTTAGAACCAAGTACACCGTCGCCCAACTAGCCAATCTGTATATGGAGCAAATCGTGTGTCGCCATGGAGTTCTGAAGAGGATAGTTTCAGATCAAGGTTCTCAATTTACCTCTAGGTTCTGGAAGAAGTTGCATGAAGCCAGGGGTACACGGTTGAATTTCAGCTCTGTATACCACCCGCAAACCGATGGGCAAACTGAGAGAACAAATCAGATTATGGAAGACATGTTAAGAGCTTGCGCCTTGAAGCATGGGCTTAGTTGGGATAAGAGCTTGTCGTATGCTGAATTCTCATAGAACAACAGCTACCAAGCCAGCTTGAAGATGTCACCTTTCAAAGCATTGTATGGTAGACGGTGTAGAACACCGCTGTTCTAGAATGAGACCGGAGAAAGCCAAGTACTTGGACCCGAAGTGCTGCAAGACGCTGAAAAGCAAGTCCAAACAATACATGAAAACTTGAAGGCCGCTCAGTCACGACGGAAGGGTTATGCAGACATTAGGCAAAGTAGATTGACCTTCGAAGTGGGAGACTTCGTGTATCTTAAGGTATCGCCAATCCAAGGTCAAAGACGGTTTAACGTCAAAGGCAAGTTAGCACCTCGCTACATCGGGCCATTCAAGATTTTGGGCAAGCAAGGAGAAGTAGCCTATCAACTAGAGCTGCCGACGCACCTCCCCGACGTGCACGACGTATTTCACGTATCTCAGCTCAAGAAATGCTTAAGAGTACCAGAAGAACAAGTAGCGAATGGATGAGCTAGAGCTTCAAGAGGATCTGACCTACGCGGAACACCCCGTCAAAGTCTTGGACGTAAAGGAAAGGGTCACGAGAAACAAAGTGATCCGTTGGTGCAAGGTACAATGGAGCCATCACACGAAAGCCAAAACTACATGGGAATGTGAGGAAGATCTCAAGGCAGAATTGCCTCATCTATTCTCCATGCTACCGAATCTCGAGGGCGAGATTCGTTCTAAGGGGGGTAGGTTTGTAACACCCACAATTTCACTACTATGCATTGCATAAATTTTTCATGTAGAGAAGCATTTGAAAAGAAGTAGAAATGGAGAAAGAACCATAGAAATGGAGAAAGAACCATAGAAATGGAGAAGGGAATATAGAAATGGAAAAAGGGAATATAGAAATGGATAAAGGAACATAGAAATGGAGAGTAATGAAGATAAAAGAATCCAAATTGAGCCACCCCAATTTTTCCCCAAATTTCCCCTTCCCAAAAATTCCCAAATTCTTCCCAATTTTCCTGATTTTCCCCGAATTCCCCTAGGGGAATTTCCCCACATTTGGGGGCAATTTTCCCCCAAATTGGCCAAACCAAATTAGGGGGGAGACCCCTTGGCCGCAGCCCTTGAGGGGGGAGCCCTAGTCCCCCACCTCTTGGACTCTTTGGTGAAGTCCCCCACCTCTAGGACTCTTTGGTGAAGTCCCCCACCTCTAGGACTCTTTGGTTAAATCCCCCACCTCTAGAACTCTTTGGTTAAGTCCCCCACCTCTAGGACTCTTTGTCCCCCACCCCTAGGACTCTTTGGTTTGGTCCCCTACCTCTAGGACTCTTTGTTTCCACCCCTAGGACTCTTTGGTTGAGTCCCATACTTCTAGGACTCTTTTTTTCCACCCCTAGGACTCTTTTCCCCCCTTATAAATATAACCCCCACCCCCTGGCCACACCTCTCTCTCTTTTGGTCGTCCCCCCTGCTGCCAAGTCCCATTCCTTGCTGCCAAGTCACCAAATCCCCCCCCTGCCGGAATTGGGCCGCCGTCGAGCCCCATCACGCCTTGCCGTCACCAGAGAAGAAGCCCGACGATATGCCCTACCATAATTTTCCATAGAAACCCCCCCCCCCCCCCCCCCCCGCTGCTGCCATTGCTAGGAGAAAGGCCCTGCCACAAGGAGGAAGTGAGGTAGGTCTTCATTACCCATCTTACAACATCGCCGCTGTTTCTACGCATCCGTTTTATTCGCCCCCTTCGAGCAGAAACTTTTGCGTGTGGACAGATCATGTTTTGATCAATTTTTTATGGTGGAATTGATCTACATCTTGTGTCAAGATCATCACCATGTTCACACTTGATCCCTACACCCTTGTTCATCGTAAAACCCCATGAAAACCCATTAAAACATGCAAGAACACATACAAACTTGTTTTATAAAACTGCACTATAGGATTTGCATTCATCTACCCCATTGCATCTTGATTAAAGTTTCTGCATGATTGCTGTAAATTTTGTATGTGCGTGGTCGTAAGTAGAAGGACAAGATCAAGAGGCTGTCTACGATGAACTACAGCACCAAGACTTCAAGACGCTTGAGTAAAACGAACCATGGGAGCAAGGCAAGTGCCCCTTGACCATATTGATCCCATGTTTTGAAACTGTTTTGTTTGCGAAAACAAGTATGCTTGATACAACTTGATGGGACACCCTTTTATAGGAGTTTATTAGTTTTGTTAACCATCATTGCCGCCGGCAAAGTTGATGAGTCGGGTATGGAGGTTTTTCCTTTTTGCTTCGCTTAATCTACGGGATACGGGAAACTGAATTAAAAATATGGTTAGCTACTGCACTCATATGAATAATGATGATGAGAACTTGATGATATTGATGATCATGGAATCGGGGAGATCTAGGCAAGCTTGGTTCGTGGATGTTGCTGAATGAGATGGTGGTTTGCTTGCTGTAGATCTAAGGACCGGTTCATGCGAGCACATGCCAGGAAAACAGTGCCACCACAAGGCCAAATATGGGTGCGGCTTAGCTGACTAATTAGGTGTGTTGCTAGCTTGTTATGGACCATTGTATGGCGTGGGGAATGGGAGTCGAGAGGGACTACCCTGGGAACTGCATGGCACAAGAGGGGGCCCGTGGGTGGGAGAATGGAGATTCGAGTCTGCCGGTGAAATCTCAGTGGGTCCGTACATCCTAGTAGCCCCTTTGTAAAGGCTATTTTGTGATCTCTTGACCATACACCAACGGCTGTATACTGGTATAATGGAGGTTTCTCTAGTCGCCGACAGGTGACAAAATCACGAACTTTTGGGTAAAGTGGTGCCACCTTTGCAGAGCGTAAAACTATCATGATAGCCGTGCTTCCTGTCACAAGCACCTGACCAACTTCCATGATTAGAGGCAAAACTTGGGATATTTATTCGGAATGGTTGTGGTATGGTCATTAGGAATGGTTTTGAGACTGTTTTGAGTCATGACAATGAATTTGGTTTCGGTTATATGAATATGAGATGGTTATGAATATTTATGAGTATGAGATGAACTTGAGAAAGATTATTGGCTGATTAAAGCATGATAAATGGTGAATTATGATGAAAGAATGTTGCTGAATTACTTGGTTATGTTGGGATTAAACTCATCTAGAGATAGTTGCTTTTTTTACCATGTTTATAAAATAAAATTTGCTTGCAGCAATGAGCATTTTTATTCCATACCTTGTTGTAAGCTACATGTCATACTTTTCCCGGACTTTCTGAGTACGACATGTACTCACCCTTGCATTCCCACATATACATCAGCTACAACAGAAGAGTACTTCAAGGATCATGTGGAGTACTAGGCGTGTGAACTACCATCAACATGCCTGTGGAGTTGAAGTTGGAGCCTGCTGTTTTAGTCACTTTCCGCTGTAGTTTAGAGACTTCTGCTTCAAGAATAAGTTAGATATTCATGAGTGAGATATTGAGTCATTGTAATAAAGTACTTAAACTCTATTTATTCGTGGTTATATTTTGAATTTAGTTTGTGGATGACATGTGTATGTGTGATGAACATCCTGGGCACACATATGCATTCACTTGGTTCTATTTTCGGAACCGGGTGTCACATATGCACCATAGGACGCCATTAGCTCCACGCTGGTAGAGATCCCCTTCTACCAGCACGTTTCTCCTAGCCAATCGAGCGATCCGTTCAGCGGATACATGTTCATCTGGAAGGATAATGTCTTTCAATTAGTCGCAGATATCCGTGATCCATGCGTCGGGGCCTACTTGAGCACTTGGATCTTGAGCGTCGGGTTGCACGGAGTCATCGGTGATGCTTACAATCCTTGGTGGGTGCCATGGTAGCATGGCCGCCGGGACCGCCAGCTTCGAGGTGCTGGTCACGCCCCCTTCACCTGGTTCGGCCGGCCAGGCGGTAGGTCACAACAACTTCCTTTCAAAGACCCCCTCAGGCACCGGAACCCAAGTGTAAGCCTTCGTTGACAGGTTGTCGGCTATTGTGTTGTTGGCACGGGGAACATGGCACAAGTCCAAGTATAAGAAGTCCTTCTCTAACTTCTGTACTCGGAGGAGATAGGTTGCAAGCTGTGGGTCGTTGCAGCAGCACTCTCCCTTGACTTGTTTGATGATCAGCTGAGAATCACCCTTGACCAATAACCAGTGGACGCCGAGGGACAGCGCGGTCTTGGACCCAAAGATGAGAGCTTCATACTCCGCCATATTGTTGGGCGCCTTGAAGTCAAGTCACACCATGTACTTGAACTGTTCTCCGGTTGGTGTAAGAAGCAGAACCCCCACTCCGGCACCCGGCTGGTGTGAGGAACCGTCAAAGAAGAGAGTCCAATGAGGCCCAGTGAAGACCGGAGCTCTGGGATCTGGTCCACTGATGTCTTGGCCCCCTTGGTGGCATGGTGGCGGCGTCCACTCCGCCACGACGTCAGCTAACATCTGGCTCTTCACTGCATGGCGCGGTAAGAAGTCCAGCTCAAACTCCACTAGCTCCGCTGCGCATTTGGCTATGTTTCCAGTTGCGTTGGGGCTGTGAAGGACTGTTATCAGTGGGTACGAGGTGACCACCGAGATCTTGTGAGCTTGGAAGTGGTGGCACAGCTTCCTTGATGCAACGAGGACTGCATAGAGCAGCTTGTGCACCTTTAGATATCTTGTCTTGGCATTGTGGAGGACCTCGCTGATGAAGTATACCGGACGCTGGATGGTTCGGACCCTCCCGGAGGGGTCCGATGCGTCCTCTTGTAGGAGCCAGAGACTCGGGGGCCCTGGCCCTCTGGTCTGGAGCTGCACTCTGGGAGCTCGGACCCAGGAATGCACTAGTCGCCAAGTCTAGTTGGCTGAGACCTGACTGGATCTTCTTGAGGAGGTCCGGGACTCGGGGCTCCCAGGCCCCGGGTCTGGGACTGCATTTTGAGAGCTCGTACCTGAATATGCTTTGATCATCAGGTCTGTCTGGTGGGGCCCGACTATTTCCCGGCCCCTCTGGTCCCCTGCGGAGTATGAGTCCTGGGACTCTAGACCAACGGCAGCAGGAGCCTTGTCTGGGACTTGAGGTCGATGGGGTTCTGGCCGCTCTACAACCAGAACCATGCTCACGACCTCTGTTGTTGCAACGATGTAGAGAAGCAGGTGCTCGCCTTTTCCAGGGCTACCATGACCGGCAGCGTCGTAAGGAACTTATTCAGCTCCTAGAACACCTCATTCGCCTCCTCGATCCATACAAATGGACCGGAGTTGCGCAGGAGCTTGAAGAACGGAAGAGCCCGCTCAGCCAATCTACAGATAAACCGACTAAGCGCAGCCAAGCATCCTGTAAGCTTCTGCACGTCCTTGATGCGGGCAGGGGGACGCAACAGTTCTATCGCCATAATCTTCTTTGGGTTAGCTTCAATCCCTCGGTGTGAGACCAAAAAACCGAGTGCCTTTCCAGCAGAGACCCCACAGACACACTTGTCTGGGTTCAACTTGGTGCGTGTCGAATGCAGCCTGTCGAATACTAGGGCTAGGTTGTCGAGAAGATACACTCATGACTTAACCTTTACTATGATGTCATCGACATACATCTCTACTAGGTCACAAATAAGATTTCCAAATGTCTTGTGAATGGCACATACAAAGGTGGGAAGGGCATTCTTAAGACTATAAGGCATGGATACATAGCAGTATAGACAATCTAATGTAATGAAGATAGTATGCTCTTCATCTTCCCTAGACATGGGTATTTGGTGAAAACCTGAATATGCGTCTAGGAATGTAACACCCCAAAATCCTGTTAAGAGGGGAATTTAAAATTTTTTGGATGTGTTGCATGTGGTGCAAAAATTCAAATTCAAATTGGAATTCAAATTCAAATCAAAACAGAAAAGAAAAAGAAAAAGAAAAAACACAAAACTTCGGCCAGTGGGCCGAAACCCACCAGCCGGCCCACCCACCCCCGCGCCAGCCCGCAGCCGCACACTCCCCTCTCCCTCTCACTGACACACGGGGCCCGCGTGTCATCTCTGACCTCCCGCTCGCGCCAACCGCCGGACTCTTCCGCGCGCGCCCGATTGCAACTAACCTGGAATTCCGCGTCCCCAGCCCGATTCCCGGTCCCGGACGACTCCGAATCGATCTAAACAAACACGCCGCCCTCCCTCGTCTATAAAAACGCCGGCATCACCCCGTTTTTTCCCCACGATTGGCTGCTTTTCCTCCCGGTGAGAACCAGAGCTTCTCCGGCCGTTTTCTCTCGATCTTCGCTCGGGATTTCTGATCTAACGTGCCGAGCTTGTTCCACCGCCTCCGGGGAATCATGCAGGTGCAGAAAACTCGGTGGTTTGCGCTCTAGGCACAGCTCCGACGAGCACCGCAGCGATTCCATCTCGGACCTCGTCGCCGACCGCCTTCCAGGACCTCCGAGCTCAAGAAAAACCCCGAGGTGAGATCCCCGATCTCCCCTCTACCGATCTATGCCATGAAATCCCAGTTTTAGGAAGAATAGACGAAGATCCAAAGTTTTCCGGCGAGATCGCCGCCTCCCGCCGCTGCGCACCGTCGGGCAGCGCCGCCCGCGCACGGTCAGAGCGACGTGGCCACTTGTGCGCTGTCTATTTTAAATCGCACGGTAGAATTAAAACCCGCTCGTACCGGTTCGGCGATCTAATCTTAGCCGTCTGTTTTAAATCGAACGGTCCACGTCAGCCCCACGTTATAAAGGACGGGATTCTTACGCGCTACCCCCTGGGGATCTCGGAAAACACGAGCTAGCCCCGGAAACTTCTGATCTAGCCTCTGGAACTTCAGAAATTCATGTAAATTCAATTAAAAAACAGTTTTAGCCCCTGGACTTAATAAAAATTAGGAAAACCCCTCTGTTATGTGTAGTTAGACCCCTGGAAATTTATGAAATAATATAATAGACCCTGTAGTGGGGTGAGTTTACCTTTTTAACCCTATATGATATTAAATTTAGGAAATTGAATATGTGATTAGGATTTAAATCTAAAAGGTGAGGCAAACACATTGCAAATTCAAATTTAAACTCTCCTAGCACTTGGAAATCTTTAGAATGAGTTAAAAGTAGATTTTAAGCTGAAATGAATCTGTCTAATTGATTGTTCACATTTATTAGTTGTAGGGACACATTTTTAGGTTAGAAATAATTCTGAAAATTGGTAAAATAAATTTAAATTAGTTCACATCAGAGGAGAAGTTCCAAAATATATTATTTAATATTTTAGATCAGAACCTATTCTGTTTAGATGATATGCCCTACTATTTAATATTAAAATTTACTTTTAGGCATGGAAAATAAATCTGGAAAATATAGGAAAATAGGTGTGCATGACTAGAAAATGATAAATGAAGTCTCCCAATCCAAAGACTTCAGTTTATGATTGGTAGAAGATCTGAAAACCCATTTGGAGTAGGAAATTACCTTCCATGCAAACTTGGTAGTTAAGAAGTATATTAATTAAATATAAAGAATTTGTTCAAATTGAAAATTCATATAGAGTGTGCAAACAGAAATCTGAAATACAAAAGTTAGAAATCATATACATATGTTTAAAAGTGCATGAAGGCTAAAAATCAACACATCTAGAGTAACCACAACACATAGAAATGTGAATGACTATCATATGTATGTATATGTGGAGTGAAAGTGTGAACTATGTCTTATGGATTGTTGTTGTCTTTTGCTATGTGTGTTGACATGAGTAGAACCTACCCCAGAGCAAGTTCTTCCCTTCCAAGATCAGGACTATCCATTCCCAGAGCAGCAAGAAGAAGGCAAGTGTCCTTGACCACTTTGATCCTATGCTAGGATGTGTAGATAGAATTATTTGCATTGTCAATTGAAATATGAAACCCATGCTAGGAAGTTTCCCTAGAATTGCATTATCTTGTTTCCTTGTAGCTTGGGTTGGGATTTGTTTCATTATGTCATTCATTCATATTACTTATGCTTAGCCATGCTTAGAATGGGATAATTGGGATATGAGATCATCAATTTGTTTACCTTACTCTTGAATGATATATTATGAGTTATGTAGAGGTAGGGATCGAGGCAAGTTGGATGATTTGGTTGGTGCTGTGTGCACGAGACTCGGGTTTGTGTTTAGTGCTTGCCTGGATTCTAAGGACCGGTTCATGGAGCATGTAACCTGGTTTTACCGTGCCAACCACATGTTGAGATGGGGCAGCTTGGCCAATTAATTAGGTGTATCCCCGGCGTAGTATGGGTGTGTTGGATGGTGCGGGGAATAGGTGTCAGCTGGACTACCATATGAACCGCAAGGCTCAAGAGGGGGCCACTGCAGCGGGGTTGGAGCCTCTTGTATGCTGTTAGGGGTGAAACCTCAGTGGGCCCACACTCTTTGGGAATCCCTTTGTAAAGGCTTCGTAGTGATCTCCTGGCTACACACCTAGGAAGTGTGAATGTGGTTCGTAGCCACTAGCATAATGGAGGTTCTTTTAGTCCACCCGGCAACGGGGGATGAAATCACTACATGTGGGTACAGTGGTGCAAACTCTGCAGAGTCAAAACTGTCATGACAGCCGTGCTCACGGTCAAGAGCGGCTTGGACTTATTCATGATTGGAGGATGATGACTTTGGAAGTTGTAGATGTTAAGCGGGGAGCTTAATATTGGAAATGATGTTATGGTTATTTGATTATGATAATGGGATGGGAGATTGGGACCATTTCACCTATGTAGTAATGTAGGTGCTTAATAAGCTAAGGTGATAGGTATTAATTGCGTAGTGCTTTAACCATGAGTTCAACTTCCCCTTGTTCTAGCCATGCATGACATAACTTTCCGACACTTGCTGAGTACCAACGGTACTCAATCTTGCATATTTGTTGGTTTAAATTGCTGCTCAGGTCAAGGGGATGATGTGTTGTTCAATGACCAAGACTTCGGACCCGAAGAAGGATTCTAGGTTCATGGAGTCCCCCAGGCAACGCCTGTGACGGAGCCCACAAGAATAATATTCCGCTGCTATTTTATTTACTTGTTATGAACTTATTATCGTCCATCGAGACATATGCTATGTAAGACTTATTTATATTCAACACCTGGCTTATAATAAATGCTGCTTCACTATTTGTCATCACATGTATGAGAAAATGATCCTGGCATACATGTGATATTCACTTGGTTGTTCTTCGGAAAAACCGGGTGTGACAGAAGTGGTATCAGAGCCAAGGTTGCCCGTAGGAACGTGGACCTAGGTAGAATAAACGTATTTAAGAACCCTATTTTCTTAAAAACTATTTTACAAAAGTGTGTGTTGAAGGTGTTATTTAATGGGGTCACTTTATTCATCTTACCCCAACTTTTATTCAAAATAGGATTTTGTATAAAATCTTGTCTAACTTAATTTTAAATGCTCTATGTTTTAGATGGTTCGCATGATCCGTACCGCCCGCAAGTCCACCGGAGGGAGAGTTCCCGTAGTTGCCCTTGCCCTGAGAGAGGAGGACCGTCCGGTGACGTATCTCTCCTACGGATTGGCAGTAGGAGGCTTGTCGCGCCGTCTTCGACGCATGATCCAAGCCGCCGGCAATACGGGCAAGCTAATCATACACTATAGCTCCACCCGGACCATCCGTGAGAAGCGGGAAGAATGGAGTTCAGAAATGAGGATTATCCACGAAAATCAGCTGCTCAAGATCCACCGCTCTCCAGCTTGTCGAGTAACACAGGTCGATGCGGAGAAGGATGTCACCTGGGAGGCAATCACCTGCCAGAGTCACATCTATCGTCGCCACCTGGACAGGACTGAGTACATGTATGTCCTCCAGCGTGAGAGTGGTACAACGGAGTACAAGTACCCGCCAGTGCAGCAGGGGACTTCCCATGAGCACATGGACTTGTGCTTGGAGGATGCTGCTATGCTCAGCACTCGACTGCAGGAGTGTCAGTAGGAGCTTCAGGATGTACGTGACACCCTAAAGGAGACTGAGGCGTTGCTTCGAGCCAGCTTGAGGGCGAGAGAAAGAGGAGATGGGAATGAACTGTGTGTCACCGTGAATGACACATGGACTCCTGACTCCCCAGATCGCTGGGCGAGCAGGCGTTGCCGCACTTCTCCACCAGTAGCTTCCCCACCCAAAGCGGAGTCAGAGGGCAGCCGCAATAACGAGGAAGATCCTGAGGAGCCAGCTCAGTGATACGAGTCATGTAGAGTCCTTTCCCTTAGTTTAGAAGATGTCGAGTAGTCGAGTCGTTACCTTAGTTAATGGTGTGTTAATGCTTGGTGTGTGATTTGAGTTGTGGAAGCCATGGGCGTTTGTCCACAACCTCGTCTTCAGGATGCTTTGCATTGGTGTGTGAACCCATATGAATTAAGAGTGCATTTATGTTCGCGCAAGACATGAAATCTTCAGAAAATATAAATGAAATAAGGTCTCAAAATTTTAAAGTTTAAACAAGCAAATTGGGAATTTAATACGTAATGCTTTAAATTAACATTTGGTTGACCAAACATAAAGGAATCATACATTGTTCAACACGAACGGTGGAACTAACTCACCCTAGTGGCACAAGAGTAAAGTTCATAACTATACAAGAGCCTAGGAGGGACATTAAACACAATCAAGTTGAGGTGGAAGTGGAGGAGATCAGGATCATCAGGGAATATCCAGATGTCTTTCCGGAGGAGTTGCCAGGTATGCCCCCCGATCATGAAGTGGAATTCGCGATTGAGCTAGTGCCTGGAACAGCTCCGATATACAAGAGACCTTATCGGATGGATGGAACAGCTCCGATATACAAGAGACCTTATCGGATGGACTCCAAACAGCTGGAAGAACTCAAGGATCATTTAAGAGAATTGACAGAAAAGGGGTACATTCGTTCTAGTTCCTCACCATGGGGAGCTTCAGTGATATTTGTGCCCAAGAAGGACGGGACCCAAAGGCTATGCGTGGACTACCGTGCGTTGAATGAGGTAACCATTAAGAACAAGTACCCATTACCCCGTAGTGAAGACTCGTTTGATCAGTTGAGGGGAGCTTGTGTGTTCTCGAAAATTGATCTCAGGTCGGGATACCACCAACTTAAGATAAGGCAAACTGATATTCCAAAGACAGCTTTCGTATCTCGGTACGGACTATGAATACACCGTCATGCCTTTCGGGCTAACTAATGCCCCGGCATACTTCATGTATCTCATGAACAAGGTATTCATGGAATATCTGGACAAATTTGTGGTGGTTTTCATAGATGACATTCTCGTCTTCTCCAAAGATGAAGAAGAACATGAGAAACATCTAAGGTTGGTGCTGCAGAAGCTGAGAGAACACTAACTATATGCCAAGTTGAGCAAGTGTGAGTTTTGGCTGAAGAGAGTTCCCTTTTTAGGACATATAATCTCGGAGGGAGGAATCTCCGTAGACCCCGCCAAGATCGAGGATGTACAGAAGTGGAGGACCTCTGAGAATGTCGGGGAAGTCTGAAGCTTCTTGGGATTGGCTGGGTATTATCGACGGTTTATCGAGGGTTTCTCCAAGATCTCGAGACCCCTCACCAAACTGTTGGAGAAGGGAGTCACATTCACATGGAAGCCACAGTGCGAGAAGAGTTTCCAGGAACTAAAGAAAAGATTGACAACAGCCCCAGTGCTAGTTATGCTAGATATGCAGAAGAACTTTTCGGTGTACTACGATGCTTCTGGAAACGGGTTGGGATGTGTTCTCATGCAAGAAGGGCATGTCATGGCTTATGCGTCCCGGCAGCTCCGGAAACACGAGAAGAACTATCCTACACATGACCTAGAGCTAGCTGCAGTAGTACACGCGTTGAAGATTTGGCGGCATTACTTGATGGGGAAGAGGACAGAGATATATACGGATCATAAGAGCTTAAAGTATATTTTCACACAGCCAGATCTCAACCTCAGACAAAGGAGATGGTTAGAGCTAATCAACGACTTTGACGTGGGCATCAACTATCATCCTGGGAAAGCGAACGTCGTGGCAGATGCTTTAAGCCGGAAAGTGCAGGTCAACAGGTTGAGTTTGAAGGACATGCCTACAGAGTTGAAGGAAGATGTTATAAAACTCAACCTATGTTTGGTGACTAGTGGTGAAGCCATCGCCATGGAAGTGGACTCCACATTATAGAAAGACATCCGCAATGGTCAGAAGAATGACGAGAAGATACAAGAGATTAGAGAACTCATCAAGGAAAATAAAGCCCCTGGGTTCAGAGAGGATGAACAAGGTACGGTGTGGCACGGGAGAAGAATCTGTGTGCCTGAAGGGAAGGAGATCCGTGAATTGATTTTGAAGGAGGCTCATGATTCCGACTATTCCATTCATCCTGGGAGTACGAAGATGTACCATGACCTCAAGAGCAGGTATTGGTGGTATGGCATGAAGCGAGATGTCGCGGAACATGTTGCCCTTTGTGACACATGTCAGTTGGTGAAAGCAGAACATCAACGACCCGCGGGATTACTGCAACCACTCAAAATGCATGAATGGAAATGGGAAAAAATCGGTATGGATTTCATAGTGGGACTACCCAGGACTCAATCAGGATATGATTCGATATGGGTCATCGTCGACAGACTAACCAAGGTAGCTCATTTCATCCCCGTGAAAGAAAGCTACAACGGATCCAAATTGGCAGAATTATACATGTCAAGGATCGTGTGTTTCCATGGAGTGCCAAAGAAGATAGTGTCAGATCAAGGGACACAGTTCACCTCAAGGTTCTGGCAGAAGTTGCATGAAACCATGGGAACTAATCTAAATTTTAGTTCTGCCTATCATCCCCAGACTGACGGACAGACGGAAAGAACCAATCAGATCCTTGAGGATATGCTGAGAGCGTCTGCACTCAAAAACAATCGGAGTTGGGATAAGAACTTACCGTATGCGGAGTTCTCCTATAACAAAAGCTATCAGGCTAGTATGAGGATGTCACCATTTGAGGCTTTGTATGGGAGGAAGTGCAGAACTCCCCTATTTTGGAACCAAACAGGGGAAAGTAAAGTGTTTGGGCCCGAGGTACTACAAGAAGCCGAGGCGAAAGTAAGGGAAATCCGCAACAACTTGAGGATAGCACAAACACGACAAAAGAGCTATGCCGATGTACGGAGAAGAGAGCTCGTTTTCAACGTGGGGGACTATGTTTATCTCAAGGTGTCCCCTATTCGAGGACTTCGTCGGTTCAAGGTGAAAGGGAAGTTATCACCTCGATACATCGGACCCTTTCAAGTTCTGGAGAGGAAAGGTGAAGTGGCATATCAACTAGAACTACCGGCTCGCCTATCGGATGTGCATGATGTATTCCATGTGTCACAGCTCCAGAAATGTCTAAGGACTCCTGAAGAGATGTTACCCATGAATGAGGTTGACGTATGAGAGGATATGTCTTATGCCGAGCAACCGGTGAAGATTTTGGAGACAATGGAACGCCTCACAAGAAATAAAAGAATCCGGATGTGCAAGGTGCAGTGGAAACATCACTCGGAAGAGGAAGCCACATGGGAGCGAGAAGACGAGCTTAAGGCACAGTTTCCGGAATTGTTTTCCTAGAACCACCAATCTTGAGGACGAGATTTCTTTTAAGGGGGGTAGAGCTGTAACACCCCAAAATCCTGTTAAGAGGGGAATTTAAAAAAATTTGGACGTGTTGCATGTGGTGCAGAAATTCAAATTCAAATTCAAATTCAAATTCAAATAAAAACCGAAAAGAAAAAGAAAAAGAAAAAACAAAACCCCGGCCAGTGGGCCGAAACCCACCAGCCGGCCCACCCACCCCCGCGCCAGCCCGCAGCCACGCGCTCCCCTCTCCCTCTCACTGACACGCGGGGCCCGCGTGTCATCTCTGACCTCCTGCTCGCGCCAACTGCCGGACTCTTCCGCGCGCGCCCGATCGCAACTAACCCGGAATTCCGCGTCCCCAGCCCGACTCCCGGTCCCAGACGACTCCGGCTCGATCTAAACAAACACACCGCCTTCCCTCATCTATAAAAACGCCGGCATCGCCCCGTTTTTCCCCCACGATCGGCTGCTTTTCCTCCCGGTGAGAACCAGAGCTTCTCCCGCCGTTTTCTCTCGATCTTCGCTTGGGATTTCTGATCTAACGCGCCGAGCTTGTTCCACCGCCTCCAGGGAATCATGCAGGTGCAGAAAACTCGGTGGTTTGCGCTCTAGGCACAGCTCCGACGAGCACCGCAGAGATTCCATCTCGGACCTCGTCGCCGACCGCCTTCCAGGACCTCTGAGCTCAAGAAAACCCCGAGGTGAGATCCCCGATCTCCCCTCTACCGATCTATGCCATGAAATCCCAGTTTTAGGAAGAATAGACGAATATCCGAAGTTTTCCGGCGAGATCGCCGCCTCCCGCCGCCGTGCGCCGCCGGGCAGCGCCGCCCACGCACAGTCAGAGCGACGTGGCCGCTTGTGCGCCGTCTATTTTAAATCGCACGGTAGAATTAAAACCCACGCGTACCGGTTCGGCGATCTAATCTTAGCCGTCTGTTTTAAATCGAACGGTCCACGTCAGCCCCTCGTTATAAAGGATGGGATTCTTACGCGCTACCCCCTGGGGATCTCGGAAAAACACGAGCTAGCCCCGAAAACTTCTGATCTAGCCCCTGGAACTTCAGAAATTCATGTAAATTCAATTAAAAATCAGTTTTAGCCCCTGGACTTAATAAAAATTAGGAAAACCCCTCCGTTATGTGTAGTTAGACCCCTGGAAATTTATGAAATAATATAATAGACTCTGTAGTGGGGTGAGTTTACCTTTTTAACCCTATATGATATTAAATTTAGGAAATTGAATATGTGATTAGGATATAAATCTAAAAGGTGAGGCAAACAAATTGCAAATTCAAATTTAAACTCTCCTAGCACTTGGAAAACTTTAGAATGAGTTAAAAGTAGATTTTAAGCTGAAATGAATCTGTCTAATTGATTGTTCACATTTATTAGTTGTAGTGACACATTTTTAGGTTAGAAATAATTCTGAAAATTGGTAAAATAAATTTAAATTAGTTCACATCAGAGGAGAAGTTCCAAAATATATTATTTAATATTTTAGATCAGAACCTATTCTGTTTAGATGATATGCTCTACTATTTAATATTAAAATTTACTTTTAGGCATGGAAAATAAATCTGGAAAATATAGGAAAATAGGTGTGCATGACTAGAAAATGATAAATGAAGTCTCCCAATCCAAAGACTTCAGTTTAGGATTGTTAGAAGATCTGAAAACCCATTTGGAGTAGGAAATTACCTTCCATGCAAACTTGGCAGTTAAGAAGTATATTAATTAAATATAAAGAATTTGTTCAAATGGAAAATTCATATAGAGTGTGCAAACAGAAATCTGAAATACAAAAGTTAGAAATCATATACATATGTTTAAAAGTGCATGAAGGCTAACAATCAACACATCTAGAGTAACCACAACACTTAGAAATGTGAATGACTATCATATGTATGTATATGTGGAGTGAAAGTGTGAACTATGTCTTATGGATTGTTGTTGTCTTTTGCTATGTGTGTTGACATGAGTAGAACCTGCCCCAGAGCAAGTTCTTCCCTTCCAAGATCAGGACTATCCATTTCCAGAGCAGCAAGAAGAAGGCAAGTGTCCTTGACCACTTTGATCCTATGCTAGGATGTGTAGATAGAATTATTTGCATTGTCAATTGAAATATGAAACCCATGCTAGGAAGTTTCCCTAGAATTGCATTATCTTGTTTCCTTGTAGCTTGGGTTGGGATTTGTTTCATTATGTCATTCATTCATATTACTTAAGCTTAGCCATGCTTAGAATGGGATAATTGGGATATGAGATCATCAATTTGTTCACCTTACTCTTGAATGAGATATTATGAGTTATGTAGAGGTAGGGATCGAGGCAAGTTGAATGATTTGGTTGGTGCTGTGTGCACGAGACTCGGGTTTGTGTTTAGTGCTTGCCTGGATCCTAAGGACCGGTTCATGGAGCATGTAACCTGGCTTTACCGTGCCAACCACATGCTGAGATGGGGCAGCTTGGCCAATTAATTAGGTGTATCCCCGGAGTAGTATGGGTGTGTTGGATGGTGCGGGGAATAGGTGTCAGCTGGACTACCATATGAACCGCAAGGCTCAAGAGGGGGCCACTGCAGCGGGGTTGGAGCCTCTTGTATGCTGTTAGGGGTGAAACCTCAGTGGGCCCATGCTCATCGGGAATCCCTTTGTAAAGGCTTCGTAGTGATCTCCTGGCTACACACCTGGGAAGTGTGAATGTGGTTCGTAGCCACTGGCATAATGGAGGTTCTTTTAGTCCACCCGGCAACGGGGGATGAAATCACTACATGTGGGTACAGTGGTGCAAACTCTACAGAGTCAAAACTGTCATGACAGCCGTGCTCACGGTCAAGAGCGGCTTGGACTTATTCATGATTAGAGGATGATGACTTTGGAAGTTGTGGATGTTAAGCGGGGAGCTTAACATTGGAAATGATGTTATGGTTATTTGATTATGATGATGGGATGGGAGATTGGGACCATTTCACCTATGTAGTAATATAGGTGCTTAATAAGCTAAGGTGATAGGTATTAATTGCGTAGTGCTTTAACCATGAGTTCAACCTCCCCTTGTTCTATCCATGCATGACATAACTTTCCCACACTTGCTGAGTACCAACGGTACTCAATCTTGCATATTTGTTGGATTAAATTGCTGCTCAGGTCAAGGGGATGATGTGGTGTTCAATGACCAAGACTTCGGACCCGAAGAAGGATTCTAGGTTCATGGAGTCCCCCGGACAACACCTGTGACGGAGCCCACAAGAATAATATTCCGCTGCTATTTTATTTACTTGTTATGAACTTATTATCGTCCATCGAGACATATGCTATGTAAGACTTATTTATATTCGACACCTGGCTTGTAATAAATGATGTTTCACTATTTGTCATCACATGTATGAGAAAATGATCCTGGCATACATGTGATATTCACTTGGATGTTCTTCGGAAAAACTAGGTGTGACAAGGAAACACTGTAAATCACAACCGGATGTAGAATCCACTATTTGGTCTATACAGGGGAGAGGAAACGAATCCTTTGGACATGCCTTATTGAGGGTGGTGTAGTCGATGAACATCCAAAGTTCTCCGCTAGCCTTAGGGATGACAACAGGGTTGGACAACCATCATGGATGGTGGACCCCTAGGATGAAGCTAGCATCGAGCAACTTCTTGATTTCTTCTCGGATGAAGTCTTGTCGCTCGATGGATTGCTTATGAGGCTTCTGTTGGACCGGTTTGGCGTCAGGGTGGATCTTCAGTTGGTGCTCAATCACCTCCCTGGGGATCCCAGACATTTCCGAAGGTTGCCATGCAAGCACGTCGACATTTGCTCAGAGTAAGGTGACGAGCGCGTCTTTCTATTTGTCACCCAGGCTCCCGACAATTCAGGTGGTCTGAGCGACATCGGAACCAACTTGGACAACTTTGACAGGAACGTCCTTGCTGTCCGAGGGCTGCATGCGGGGTGCATATGTCGTCCCTCGATGACGCGTGCTTGGAGGCGGCCGGCTAGCTTCAGCGTGACCGGAAGCAGCCTCCTGCGCAGCTGCCAGCGCTTGGAGTTTCTCCAGCACCGAGACAGCCACAATGCGGTCTCCGCGGATCTTGAGGACACCACTCGGGGTTGACATCTTTAGGACCAGGTAGCCGTAGTGGGCTACTGCCATGAACCGGTACAGGTGCGGCCTGCCGATTATGGCGTTGAAGGGAAGGATGACCTCCGCTACGTCAAATACGACGCTTTCCATGTGGTAGTTCTCAAGTTTCCCGAACATCACCAGGAGGGAGATACTACCGCATGGGAAGATTGGGTCTCAGCCCACCCCTAAGAATTGTCTCGAGGGGTAAGCTGGGACATAGGGATGTGTAGCTTCTTGAAAGCTGCGATGTTCATAACGCTGAGGGACGCCCTGCCATAAATCAGCACGTGGTAGAGCTTCACATTACAGATGGTCGGGGCAACAAGGAGAGGCAGCTGCCCAGTGCCTGCCATGTTCTTGGGGCAGTCGGAGGCGTCGAAGCTGATCGGCGTCTCCATCCACTTGCGGCGTGGTGCTTGCCCAGGGGATGGAGCAGCTGCTGCCACCGCTCGGCGTAGGGTCTTGACAACTTGTCAGGACGAGACGTTGGAAGAACCCCCGTACATCACGCAGAGTGTGCCGGCTGTCTAGTTGCCGGCTTGGCCAGACCTGCCCGCCCTGGAGTGAGAGGTGGCCTCATCGTACCCCGCCTGGAGACGATGGCGAATAGGGCGAGAAGGCTTGTCTAGGGGGGTTATGTTCACCATGGTCTCGTCGAGAGCGCGAAAAGCCCCCTTCCTGGCGTGCCAAATGTTGGAGTGTGAGCTACGACACTCCCCCCGGCCTGCTACGGGAGCAGCCCGCAGAGGTTCTTTGATTGGAGGGGCTTGACGCCTCTCGCGCGATAAGACTTAAGCGAGCGGGTGAACACCAGGACTTACGTGGTTTGGGCCACCGGAGCGTAATACCCTACGTCCCCGGGAGTGGTTGTGCTATTGCGTGTGTGAGTTGCAGGGTTGCCAACCCTTTGTCGGGTGGACACCCCGGTCCTTTTATAGTCCCAGGCCGGGGTGGTTACAATGAGGCTTGGGGTCCGACAAGCGGCCCCAAAGCTGTATGAACCTATACATGTTCTAGGGTCTTATACTCTGAGTAGAGTAGTCGGTGGTGGAGTTGTGAGACCCATGTGGGGGAGTTGTGAGACCTATCCGTGCTAGGTCCGACTAAGTTTTAGTAAGTTCCGGCGCTGGGTCCGACTAGTTTTAGTAAGCTCCGGTTCAAGGTCCGGTTAGCTTTGGTAAGGTTCGGAGCTTGATTGCAATAGTTATGCTTTTAACTTGCAATGTTTCGAACTTGCTTTACTCTTATGGAAAGTTTGCTTAGCATTATTTTACTAAGTTTTTAGTGTGTTTTGGTGGTTATGGCTGATATCATTTTGCTATGGTTTACAACATGCTTATGTGAGGTGCTCACGTAAGATGTTGTAGTTTCGGAACTAACGAGAGTCAAGTCGAGGACTTGTGCTCGGAAGTATTGGTTGTTTATTCATGTGCAGGTGTTGCTTGAGTTCGAGACATGGGTGGTGACGGGATCCATTGAACTAGTCTTAGGGAGAAGATTAGGTTCAACAACCAAGTTCGGGAAGAATTGTGGTTGAGTTGATCGGGAGGTTGTGCAGTATGTTTGAATCAAGAACAATGCATATGAAGGTATCTTGGACGTCGTTGGAAGATGTTTGCACGTGTGCAAGGAGCGCATGGACGTGGCAACATGGTTCCAAGGCGTGGTGAAGAGATATGGAAGTGGAGATATGGTTGAAAAGGTTCAACCGGCTGGATTTTATGCTCAGGCCGCGGCTGAGGCGGTTATGGTTTGTTTATGGAAAGTTTCGAGTTGGTTATAACAGGATTTCGTGTTAGGCATGAAGTAGAGTTGTTTTAGGAATGTTTGTGACGTTCCTAAGGTGTTTGGAAGTCTTAAGATTGCTTCTATCTGCGTATAGAAGAGTCTTGAGCAGTATTGGAAAGTTACAGTTTGAATCCAAGTAGGAGTAGGAGTCCTAGTTTGAATTGGATTGCCCATAGAGCTGGTTATATAAGCAAGGGAGGCCAAGGCTCGTTGAGAGCACGACTTTGGGGCTGTTCCTCATGTGTTTTGATAAATAAAATTCGTATTCTAAAGGAACTTTTGTGCCTTGTTCGTCCGACTTGTTTCAGACAAGTTTTTCTCGTCGAGTTTCTGTTCAGCACTACCTTGCTTCGGTGGTTTTATCTTAACTCGAGTTTTACAGATACAATTGATGTGATTCATTTTGGGTTGTCTTCACAACTTGATTATCTATCATCTGTGAAAATTTCACGGTCATTGAATTTGTGGTTTCTGATCTACACGAGTTTCTTTGCAGTATTCCAGAACTGTTTTTCTCGCGTAGGACAGATTGACCTTTGTTCGATCTTTCGATCGTAACTTGAGTTTCTCTCAACGGATTTTCATAATTCTTGTTGTGACGTCTTCGTGACTTGATTCTCTACAATCTGTACTAGTTTTGTCACAGATGAACACGTTTATATTAGTCGTACACACGGTTTCTTTAACAGATCGGTTTTCTGCTGAGGGGTGTTTTATTGCTTCCGCTGAAAAGTTTTTATCTACCATTCACCCCCCTCTGGTAGCTTTACATGTGTACTTCGATCCTACAATTGGTATCAGAGCAAGGTTGCTCTAATCTTTGTGATTTGCACGTGTTTTGACTAATCATCATGGAGAAATACCCCGCCAAACCTTGTGTGTTTAGTGGTATTGATTTTCAGGTTTGGAAGGCATGCATGGAAGCTTTCATCCAGGCGCAAGGCTTTGCAATATGGAAAAAGGTGTACAAGCCTTACGAAGTGCCTTCAAATGATCAAGTCACGGCTACAAACATGAGAGATGTCGAGAACAACAACAAGGCTCGGAACTTGATCATACAAGGACTAACTCAGAGCGACTTCGACCGTGTTGCACACCTCTGATCGGCGTACGATGTGTGGAGAGCACTTTGTGACTACCACGAAGGATCCAACACGATCAAGGAGGTAAGACAGGATATGTTCAAGAAAGAATACATGCGCTTTGATATGCAACCCGGTGAGTCCATTGATGACCTCTTTGCTCGCTTTAATAAAATTCTCAGCAACTTGCGTAGCGTCAATGTTAATTTTTCAGATGCTGAAAATGCTAGGCAATTACTAAGTGCATTAGACATGTCAATTGGGAGATGAAAGTAACATCCATACGTGAATCCACTGTCATGAGTACTCTTACATTAGATGTGCTTTATTCTAACCTAAAAACTCATGAAATTGACATTATATCACGTAAGAACCCAAATAAAACTATTCCATTTGTCTCACAACGTGATATGCCTAGCTCCGGCCAATCATCTAGCAATACACTTGCTTTACTGTCTTCACTAACCCTAGAACAGATTGAGGAGTTTCTAGAGGAGGAGCTAGTACTTCTTTCTACTAGGTTCTCAAAAGCATTGCAAAATGTGAGAACTAGAAGGAGAGGAAGCTCCGGACCTCAACGATGCTTTGAATGTGGTAAAACAGGACACTTTCGTACAGATTGCCCTAACCTTTCAGGTCCTTCTAACCGTGATGAAAAGCAGAATAAAGTCAAGTCCTCTTTTGGCAACACCAACAAGAAAAAGAAGGGTTTTACAGGACGCAAACTGATAAACAGTTTCATCACTGCACTTCAAAAACTTGGCTCGAGTGATGTAGACATTGGAAGTGATGAAGATGAAGATGATCTGGCAAACTTGTGCTTCAGGCGGGCAAATCAAAATCAAGTATGGAGGATGCAGAACACAACAGTGACAACAAAGAGGTATGTCCTACTTGCGAAGAAATGTGTGATGCTATTTCTCATGCCACTATTATTGTTAAAAAAAGGACAAGAAGCTTAGGGACAATGTTGTTAAAATTGAGTCACTAGAATCTGAAATTAATCGTTTAAAATCCTTGATTCCTAGTGATGATTCTTGTTCCTCATGTGATTTAATATATGAACAATTGTCCTCTCTAAGAAGTGCACACACCTCCACACTTGATAAACTTGAACTTGAAATCGAAAAGAACAAAAAGCTTGCTGCACTTAATGATAAAAACTTGGAAGATGCTTGTTGTTCTACAATTGATTTGCATTGTTCTACTTGCGATGATCTTGATAAGAAACTACAAGATGCTATGAACGAAATTTCTATATTGAACAATGCTTTATGTTCTCATGAAGTTAAATATTGTTCCAATTGCAAATTAAAAGGAAACACTTCATGTGAAATATGTCTTGATCTATCAAATAAACTTGATAACATGCATAGGACATTAGATTGGTTTTGTAATGGGAATAAGAACCTAAACTTGCTGCTGAATTCTTCAAAGTCTTGCAATGATAAAACTGGTTTAGATTTTGATTCACATGCTCATGCTAAGGAACATCCACCTAAAATTGTAAAATCATTAGGAAGTGGTTTGATTCAAACAGTTCCTAAATAAAAAGAAGTGTTGTCACATTCGGGTTCAAATAAGCATACTGCATGCTCATCTACACATGAACACAAAGTTAAATTTCATTGTACCTATTGTGGTAGAGATGGTCATGTCATAGATTTTTGTTATAGACTAGCTAAACAACATAAAAAGGAAAGAATGCAAGCTAGATCTTAGAACTCTCATGCAAAATTTGCTGCACATACTAAACCGAATGTCAGGAACATGCAACCTGCTGTTATGAGTCAGAAAATATTCAAATTTTACCTCCGGAGCTTCAGTTTTTGCCTCCGGAGCTTCAGTTTTTGCCTCCGGACCTTCTGTTTTTGCCTCCGGAGCTACTGATTTTCGTGCTACACAAGTAACACCTCATAGGTCAGTAGTTAAGAACAAAAAATCTCAAACTTTGACCCATGAACCTGCTGTTTTATCTCAGCTTTCGCATGTTATTCCTGTTGGACGTCATGTGACTCAGTACTGGATTCCTAAATGCCTTTTAACTAACCCTAGTATTGAGTCATCGACGTATTGTGCTTCTTTGTAGGTTACACGCTTGAGGAAGGAGAACATTTAGATTGTGGATTCAGGTTGCTCACGTCACATGACCGGTAACAAAGAATGGTTCTCCTCTCTCTCTTTTGTGTCACGTGTAGAGAATGTTACTTTTACCGATAATTCTTCAACTCCTATAATTGCTAAAGGTTCGGTTAGAGTAAATGATCACTACACTTTGAAGGATATGGCACTTGTCAAAAATTTGAAATACAACTTGCTTTCTGTTTCACAATTGCTAGATGAAAATCTGGAAATTATTTTCAATAAAAACTGCTGCAAAGTTGTAGGTTCAAATAGTGAGCTTATTTTTAACATATCTCGGTTTGGAAGAGTTTTTAAAGCTGATTTTGATATGTTTTCCTCTAAGCATAGATGTCTAGTTGCAAATGATTCCAAAGATTTATATTTTTGGCATCGTAGACTTGATCACGTAGGCTTTGATCATTTCACGCGTGTTAGTGCTCTTGATCGCATACGTGGGCTGCCTAAGCTTAAAGGGGACAAAGAAATTGTGTGCTCTTCTTTTAGACATGCTAAGATGGTTGCAGGTTCACATGCTCCTCTCACAATGACCATGACAACTGAACTGGGTCAACTTTTACACCTTGACACCGTAGGACCTTCACGTGTTCAATCCTTCGGAGGTAAATGGTATGTTCTTGTGATTGTTGATGACTATTCTAGATACTCTTAGGTTTACTTTATGACATCTAAGAATCAAGCTTTTAGTCACTTTAGAACTTTATTTCTTAGATTATCAATTGATCACCAGGATCTTTAAGAGCAATTAGAAGTGATAATGGAACCGAATTTAAAAATCAATCGTTTGATCACTTTTGTGCTGAAAATGCAATAGATCATCAATTTTCTTCACCATATGTACCTCAACAAAACGGTGTTCTAGAGAGAAAGAACAGAACCTTAGTTGAGATGGCTAGGACTATGCTTTATGAATATCAAACTCCTAGGAAATTTTGGGCTGATGCAATTGCAACCGCTTGTTATGTCTCAAATCGTGTTTTCTTGCATGCTGGTGTTACCCACTCATTCATTGCTCAAGGATTCATTAGAAAGCATGATCTAGCAACCACACAAATGAACCATATGCTAGCAGTGAATTCTCCAGGGGGAGAAATAAGAACGAGTTAAGTATGCCCTAGGGTGAGTATAGACATTAATGGGGTAGTGTTTTCCGCCATCCTCATAGTGATAAACTCACAAGGAATATATATTATTTTGGGAATGGATTGGCTAACCAAGCATGAGGGTGTTATCCATTGTTCAACGAGAAGGGTGGAGTTAACTCATACGAGTGGCACCAAGGTCAGGTTTATAGCCGTCCAAGAACTGAGGAAGGACATTAAACTCAATAAGGTGGAAATGATGATTGAAGAAATCAGAGTAATAAAGGAGTTTCAGGATGTCTTTCTCGAGGAATTACTAGGTGTGCCCCTCGATCCAGAAGTGGAATTCACGATTGAATTAATGACTGGAACAACCCCGATATATAAGAGGCCCTATAGGATGAATTCCAAGCAGCTAAAAGAGCTCAAGGAACATATCCGGAAGTTAAAAGAGAAAGGGTACATTCTTCCTAGTTCCTCACCTTGGGGAGCTCCAGTGATATTTGTACCTAAGAAGGATGGAACCCAAAGGTTGTGCGTAGACTACCGCGCGCTCAATGAGGTGACCATTAAAACAAGTACCCACTGCCTCGCATTGGGGACTTGTTTGACCAGGTAAGAGGGGCATGTGTGTTTTCGAAGATTGATCTCCGATCCTGATATCATCAATTGAGGATATGACCTTCTGATATTCCCAAGACAGCTTTTGTCTCTCGATATGGGCTGTATGAGTACACGGTCATGCCGTTCGGGTTAACCAATGCCCTGACGTACTTCATGTATCTCATGAACAAGGTATTCATGGAATATTTGGACAAGTTTGTGGTAGTCTTTATTGATGACATTCTAGTCTTTTTTAAAGATGAAGAGGAACATGAGAAGCACTTAGGGCTAGTGTTGCAAAAACTGCGAGAACACCAACTCTATGCCAAGCTAAGCAAATGTGAATTTTGGCTGAAGAAGGTTCCCTTTTTAGGACACATAATCTATGAAGGAGGAACAACTGTGGATCCTGCTAAGATCGCAGATGTGCAAAAGTGGAAGACTCTTGAGAATGTTAGAGAAATCCAAAGCTTCTTAGGCTTGGCAGGATATGACTGACAATTCATCGAGGGGTTCTCTAAGATTGCAAAGCTTCTCACCAAGATGTCGTGTTTCATCAAGGGGTTCATTTTGAGCTCTCCTTAAGAATTTCTTCAGCAGTCATTGTGTTCCACTCTTTTCATACAAAAAGAACACCCAAGTGAAATGAGAAAAATCATCAACTATGACAAGACCATATTTGTTACCGTCTATGCTTATGTAAGAATTGGGACCAAAAAGGTCCATATGAAGCAGCTCCAAAGGTCTTGTTGTGGTCATCACGTTCTTTGCGGGATGAGGTGCTCTAACTTGCTTTCCGGCTTGACAAGCGCTACAAGGCCTATCTTTCTCAAACACGACATTGGTTAGTCCTAAGATGTGATCGCCTTTTAGAAGTTTTTGCAAGTTCCTCATACCAACATGGGCTAGTCTCCTATTCTACAACCAACCCATGTTAGTCTTTGCAATTATGCATGTGTCAAGTTGAGCATTATCCGTGGAAAAATCCACAAGATAGAGCTTTACCTTTAGCACACCCTTAAATGCAATTGAGTTATTACTTCTAAAGACGGTCACACCTTCATTAGTAAACATTCAATTGTATCCTTTTCACAAAGTTGTGAAACGGATAATAAATTATAATCAAGGGAATATACATGCAAGACATGTAAAATTGAATGTTGAGAGGAAATAGCTATTTTACCAAGACTAAGTACTCTTCTTGACTATTATCTCCAAAGGAGATGCTTTCACTTGGATCATTAATTTTTTCATATGCAATGAACATATTCTTCTCTCCGGTCATGTGATTTGTGCACCCACTATCAAGTACCCATTTTGATCCACTGGAGGAGTATGCCTACAAAACAAGTTATGTGTGACGCCCTCAATTCTGTGGGAAAACCACAGAACCAAGAACTAATGCATATGTGTGCCCAGGATGTTCATCACACATATACATATATTCCACAAACTGAATTCAGAATATATATATATAACTACGAATAACAAAGTTTATTACAACGTCTCATGAGTCTTGGACTCATGCTTACAGCGGAGGTCTTATTTCTATGCAGTGGAAGTCTTTATTTTAATGCGGAAGCAAAAACTAATGCGGAGGCAAATCTAAGCAGTAGTGGCTCCATCTCTACTCCCTGCACAGGCAAGGTTGAGAACAGATCACACACCTTATTGCTCCACTTGATCTTCATAGTAGGCTTCTCTTGCTGCTGATGATGAAGTAATAATGCAAGTTTGAGTACAATGATGTACTCAGCAAGTGCGGGAAAACACATGATATGCAGCTCATAAACAAGATAGGTATAAAAGGCTTATTTGCAGAAAAGCATATTTGTAAAACCATGATAAAACAGCAACTTAACTTTAGATGTAATCCCAACATGTATTAAATTACCAACATACCTCCATCACTTCCCGTGTTCCATCCGAACATTAACCAATCCTTTATTCATACTCACGAATACCTCCTCGTATTCGCTACCATCTCACCTCATAAATCGACCTCGTCTCACTCCGAGACCAATCTCATGTCATGTCCCAACAGTCATGCAACCATCTCATCACCCAGACTCAACAGTCCCAACAACCAAACCATAACCAAATCCATAACCAAGAACCTTCCCTATAACCATCCCAACTAATCATGGCAGTTTAGCCAGGTGCTCATGACCGTAAGCTCGGCTATCATGATAGTTTTAGACTCTGCAGAGTTTGCACCTCTTTACCCACAAGTTTGTGATTTCGTCACCCATCGGCGACTGCAGAACCTCCATTTTACCAGTACACAACCATCGGTGTATGGTCAAGAGATCACAAAATAGCCTTTACAAAGGGGTTACTAGATGTATGGACTCACTAAGGTTTCACCGGCAGGCTAGAATCTCCAATTCTCCCACCCACGGGCCCCCTCTTCTGCCGTGCAGTTCCCAGGGCAGTCCTCACTCGACCCCCATTCCCCGCGCCTTCCACAGTCCATAACACTCTAGCAACTTACCTAATTACTCAGTTAAGCCGCACCCATACTTGGCCTTGTGGTGGCACTGTAATCCTGGCATGTGCATGCATGAACCGGTCCTTAGATCTACGGCAAGTAAAACCACCATCTCATGCTACCTCATTCACAAACCCAGGCTTGCCTAGATCTCCCTCCGATCCATATTCATTAACCTCATCAGTTACTTATTATCAGTACGAGTGCAGTTAGCTAGACACATCTATTCCGCTTCCCAATCCCATAGACTCAGCGAAGCATAAAGCAAAAATCATACCTGACTCATAAACTTCCCAGGCGACAAGGGTGGTTTAATCAAAACTAGTAAACTCCTATAAAAGGGCTTCCCATCACGTTTGACTCAGTATGCACACCTTTTCGCAAAACAAAACAGTTTTACCCAAAACATAGGATCAATATGGTCAAAGAGCACTTGCCTTGTTCTTGCGGTTCCGGTTGTTCTTGATTCTCAAAACCTGGTTGCTGCAGTTCGTCGTAGACAGCTCCCTGAGCTTGTCCTGCTAGGTAGGATCACGTGCATACAGGATTCACAGCGATAAATATTTATGCACAAACCTTAAACTAAATACGATGATGCATATGCATGCTATCTCATGATTAGTTTTATTAGATTGATCTGTACATGTTCGTGCATGGCCTTGTATGGACAGAGGTGTTCGGATCAAAGGTGGACGTGGCGATTATCTTGTCTTTAGATCAAACTGATCATCAAGTGATCTGCCCACAAGAAGGCTTCTGTTTGAAAGGAATTGAAGAACAGATGCAAAGTGATGAACACAATGATATTGAAGTCCTACCTCACGTTCTTCTTGACTTCGAGGTCCTCCTCAGACCGCTCGGTTCTTCTCCGATGATCTCCCTTGTTGCGCTTCAGCGATGGTTTGCTCGGCGAGTTAGGGCTAGGGCTCTAAGTCGTCGGCTCAGGAGTCGAAAGAGAAGTTTGTGGTTTCGGCCAGAGGTTTTGGGTTCTATTTATAATTGGGAAGAGAAGAGTCCTAACCTAATTGTATCCCGAATAAGAGTCTTATTCAGACCTTTGTTGGATCCTAACATCTTATCTTTAGTAACATCGTGGAATTTAGATCGGTTTCTGTTGCGTACCGGTATCTTTACGCATAAAACCCGCTCCAGAACTCGTTACCTCCGTGATGATGAGCTCCGGAAGCTCCACGTGTCCTCCAGGGCCTGGTATCTCCTCTTCCACAGAGACGAGCTCCGGTTGTGCCGCGTGTCACGAGCGAGACCTCCCCCTTCTCTGGAGGTGAGCTCCGCGCACGCCACGTGTTGGCACCGGTCTTCCCTCTCTTCCTTCCTCAGGAACATGCCCCGAGGTTGACACGTGTCCAGCAACGACAGACCTCCCGGAGATAAGCTCCGGTGGCGACACGTGTTCGATAGATCCGGACTTCTCTGAGATGAGCTCCGAGATCGACACGTACCCCACGCGACTGGTCCTCTGATTTCCGCGAGGACTAGCTCCGAGGATGACACGTGTCTTGCGGAAATGCCTTTGCTTCCTCTGCAGAGGCTAGCTCTGTGGGCAACACGTGTCCCACAGGATCGGACCTCTCCCCTTTGTGGCGACAAGCCCCGAACACGCCACATGGCCAGCGGCCGTGGTAAGTTGTCTTCGGCGCTCTCGGAGGGCTTTATTGGCCATTCTTTTGATAATTCTCTCTGTTCCTATTTTTCATTGGAATGTTTCCTCTTCATAGAACATGAACATATGCTGACACCCGAGGCGAGGGTGTCACAAATCTACCCCCCTTAAATTGAATCTCGCCCTCGAGATTCGTTAGTAGGAAATAGATGGGGGAATTCCGCCTTGATATCCTCTTCATGCTCCCATGTGGCCTCAGCTTCGGTGTGATGGCTCCATTGTACCTTGCACCATCGAATCACCTTGTTTCGGGTGACCCTTTCCTTTACGTCTAAGATTCGGACTGGGTGTTCTGCGTAAGTCAGGTCCTTTATACGGGGCAGAGGGTATTTATTCTTGATTGTCACCTCGTTGAGAGACCTGTAGTCCACGCACATTCTTTGGGTTCCATCCTTCTTGTCCACGAAGAGAACCGGAGCTCCCCATGGTGACGAGCTTGGACGGATAAAACCCTTCTCCAACTGTTCCTGAATTTGCTTCTTGAGTTCAACTAGCTCGTTGACGGGCATCCTATATGGTCTCTTAGCCATAGGTGCAGTTCCGGGTACCAAATCTATGGCAAACTCGATGTCCCGATCAGGTGGCATTCCTGGAAGCTCTTTCGGGAACACGTCCGAAAATTCCTGAACCACTGGAATGCTTTCCAATGTTGTTCCTTCGACGTGGTTCAAATTTGCCCGTTCGGTTGTTTGCTGGTCTGACTCAAACTCGACACGAATACCGTGTTTGTTTGTCAACTTCACGCTCCTTTCAGCACATTGTATTACTCCATTGTGCTTGCTTAACCAATCCATTCCGAGTATGATGTCAATCCCGTGGGAGTCCAAGACAATAAGGTTGGCAAGGAAGTCTACCCCCCTAATTTTAAGGCTTACTTTAGGACATACTATATTAGTCCTCATTTCTCCCCCGAGAGAATTAACTAACATAGCACATTCTATGTGGGATACGGGTAGATGATGTTTGGCAACATATTTGGATGATATGAAGGAATGCGATGCTCCGGAATCAAATAAAATGGTGGCTGGGTTGGAGTTGGCAAGGAACATACCAGTTGCGACATCCTCAGCCTGTTGTGCTTCCTCAGCAGTGACATGGTTTACGTGGCCACGAGCATAGTTCTGTGGTCCACGTTTCCCTTGGTTGTCCCCTCTGTTTGGTTGCTGGTTCTGCTTGGGCACGTTACCTTGCTGTCCAGGGCCTCTCCTCGGGCACTGGTTAGCGAAGTGGCCTACTTCCCCGCATGAAAAGCATGTCCTGTTGCCTACGGCAGCAGGTACGTTGGGGCGGGGGTTTTGAACAGGGGTGCCATTGTTAGGCCGGGGCGCAGGAGGCATGGGCACACGAGGTGCCAGTGCAACGAATTGTTGCTGTGGTGGCTGACCAGGGCGGTACGCAGGAGTGGTCGATCCATACTGCGGTGCAGGGGGCATGTACCTAGGTCGTACGTTGCTCCCTTGGGGCTGGTATGGCATCTTCCTCTTGCACTCTCGTTCGATTTCTCGGATCTTATTTTCAACCACTATGGCCTTGTCAACCAGCTTCTGGAAGCTTACGTAGTCATTGTTGAGGAGCTGAACCTGGATCTCATTGTTCAACCCTCTCATGAACAGGTACTGCTTCCTCTGGTCTGAGTTGATATCTTCGGGGGCGTACCGGGACAGTTGTATGAACTTGTTGAGATACTCGTTCATACTTTTCTGTCCTTGACGGAGACCTTCAAACTCCTGCCTCTTGAGCATCATTACACCAGCAGGGATGTAGTGAGAGCGGAAACTTTCCTTGAACTCAGTCCAAGTGATTGTCTCCGGGTTGGCATGAGCGTTGCTCAAGGCATCCCACCAGTCAGCAGCGGCTCCCGTAAGTTGGTGCGATGCGAAGAGAACCTTCTCTCGGTCGTTGCACTGAACAATGGCGAGCTTCTTCTCCATGGATTTCAACCAATCATCGACCTCCATGGGATCGCTTGCTTGAGCAAAGGTGGGTGGTCGAGTCCTCATGAACTCTCCCAACCTGTTATGAGCCGACGGTGGTGGTGGCGGTGGTGCCGGAATGGGGTTTTGGTTGGCCTGCAACTGACCCAAAGTTTGGATCATGGTTTGCATAAGCTGGTTTTGCATGGCCATCAACCTCTCCAGATGGTTTTCGCCAGCTCCTGGATTAGCAGGAACTTCATCATGGTCATCCTCCTGGACGTTCCTTCGGCTGGCGTTTCCTCTCACCATCTGTGAGAGAGAACGAAATAGAACAGAAGGTTAGAAGGTTAGGTAGGTCCCTTCAACTATATGCATCAAGGTGAGTTAGACTATATATATTAGCCCATATGAGGATGTGATCAAGTGCCGAAGCATTTCACACCTCTTTCTTCTTACGTATGGATATGGACAACGTTTTTGAGACATCCCACAACTCATATTAAGCACATAATCACACACAATTATTGCAAGGGCTCATACAGCTCCTATTCAAGGATGGTTTCCTATACCAAGGTGGTTTCAAGGCCAATCTAAGCTATTCACCCTAGGATGCTTCCTTTGGTCAGCATGGCTTAGCTACCTGTGACTTCTATTTAGGGGTGTAACTTGCTGTTAACCCGTGGCTCTAATATCAATCTAAGGTTTCTATCTAGGCGTGTATCCTACTATCAACCCGTGGTTCTGATACCAATCTGTGACGCCCTCAATTCTGTGGGAAAACCACGGAACCAAGAACTAATGCATATGTGTGCCCAGGATGTTCATCACACATATACATATATTCCACAAACTGAATTCAGAATATATATATATATATATAACCACGAATAACAAAGTTTATTACAACGTCTCATGAGTCTTGGACTCATGCTTACAGCGGAGGTCTTATTTCTATGCAGCGGAAGTCTTTATTTTAATGCGGAAGCAAAAACTAATGCGGAGGCAAATCTAAGCAGTAGTGGCTCCATCTCTACTCCCTCCACAGGCAAGGTTGAGAACAGATCACACGCCTTATTGCTCCACTTGATCTTCATAGTAGGCTTCTCCTGCTGCTGATGATGAAGTAATAATGCTAGTTTGAGTACAATGATGTACTCAGCAAGTGCGGGAAAACACATGATATGCAGCTCATAAACAAGATAGGTATAAAAGGCTTATTTGCAGAAAAGCAGATTTGTAAAACCATGATAAAACAGCAACTTAAATTTAGATGTAATCCCAACATGTATTAAATTACCAACATACCTCCATGACTTCCCGTGTTCCATCCGAACATTAACCAATCCTTTATTCATACTCACGAATACCTCCTCGTATTCGCTACAATCTCACCTCATAAATCAACCTCGTCTCACTCCGAGACCAATCTCATGTCATGTCCCAACAGTCATGCAACCATCTCATCACCCAGACTCAACAGTCCCAACAACCAAACCATAACCAAATCCATAACCAAATCCATAACCAAGAACCTTCCCTATAACCATCCCAACTAATCATGGCAGTTTAGCCAGGTGCTCGTGACCGTAAGCTCGGCTATCATGATAGTTTTAGACTCTGCAGAGTTTGCACCTCTTTACCCACAAGTTTGTGATTTCGTCACCCGTCGGCGACTGCAGAACCTCCATTTTACCAGTACACAACCGTCGGTGTATGGTCAAGAGATCACAAAATAGCCTTTACAAAGGGGTTACTAGATGTATGGACTCACTAAGGTTTCACCGGCAGGCTAGAATCTCCAATTCTCCCACCCACGGGCCCCCTCTTGTGCCATGCAGTTCCCAGGGCAGTCCTCACTCGACCCCCATTCCCCGCGCCTTGCACAGTCCATAACACTTGCAACTTACCTAATTACTCAGCTAAGCCGCACCCATACTTGTCCTTGTGGTGGCACTGTAATCCTGGCATGTGCATGCATGAACCGGTCCTTAGATCTACGGCAAGTAAAACCACCATCTCATGCTACCTCATTCACAAACCCAGGCTTGCCTAGATCTCCCTCCGATCCATATTCATTAACCTCATCAGTTACTTATTATCAGTACGAGTGCAGTTAGCTAGACACATCTATTCCGCTTCCCAATCCCATAGACTCAGCGAAGCATAAAGCAAAAACCATACCTGACTCATAAACTTCCCAGGCGACAAGGGTGGTTTAATCAAAACTAGTAAACTCCTATAAAAGGGCTTCCCATCACGTTTGACTCAGTACGCACACCTTTTCGCAAAACAAAACAGTTTTACCCAAAACATAGGATCAATATGGTCAAGGAGCACTTGCCTTGTTCTTGCGGTTCCGGTTGTTCTTGATTCTCAAAACCTGGTTGCTGCAGTTCGTCGTAGACAGCTCCCTGAGCTTGTCCTGCTAGGTAGGATCACGTGCATACAGGATTCACAGCGATCAATATTTATGCACAAACCTTAAACTAAATGCGATGATGCATATGCATGCTATCTCATGATTAGTTTTATTAGATTGATCTGTACGTGTTCTTGCATGGCCTTGTATGGACAGAGGTGTTCGGATCAAAGGTGGACGTGGCGATGATCTTGTCTTTAGATCAAACTGATCATCAAGTGATCTGCCCACAAGAAGGCTTCTGTTTGAAAGGAATTGAAGAACAAATGCAAAGAGATGAACACAATGATATTGAAGTCCTACCTCACGTTCTTCTTGACTTCGAGGTCCTCCTCAGACCGCTCGTTTCTTCTCCGATGATCTCCCTTGTTACGCTTCAGCGATGGTTTGCTCGGCGAGTTAGGGCTAGGGCTCTAAGTCGTCGGCTCAGGAGTCGAAAGAGAAGTTTGTGGTTTCGCCCAGAGGTTTTGGATTCTATTTATAATTGGGAAGAGAAGAGTCCTAATCTGATTGTATCCCGAATAAGAGTCTTATTCAGACCTTTGTTGGATCCTAACATCTTATCTTTAGTAACATCGTGGAATTTAGATCGGTTTCTGTTGCGTACCAGTATCTTTACGCGTAAAACCCGCTCCAGAACTCGTTGCCTCCGTGATGATGAGCTCCGGAAGCTCCACGTGTCCTCCGGGGCCTGGTATCTCCTCTTCCACAGAGACGAGCTCCGGTTGTGCCGCGTGTCACGAGCGAGGCCTCCCCCTTCTCTAGAGGTGAGCTCCGCGCACGCCACGTGTTGGCACCAGTCTTCCCTCTCTTCCTTCCTCAGGAACATGCCCCGAGGTTGACACGTGTCCAGCAACGACAGACCTCCCGGAGATAAGCTCCGGTGGCGACACGTGTTCAATAGATCTGGACTTGTCTGAGATGAGCTCCGAGATCGACACGTACCCCGCGCGACTGGTCCTCTGATTTCCGCAAGGACTAGCTCCGAGGATGACACGTGTCTTGCGGAAATGCCTTTGCTTCCTCTGCAGAGGCTAGCTCCGTGGGCAACATGTGTCCCACAGGATTGGACCTCTCCCCTTTATGGCGACGAGCCCCGAACACGCCATGTGGCCAGCGGCCATGTTAAGTTGTCTTCGGCGCTCTCGGGGGGCTTTATTGGCTATTCTTTTGATAATTCTCTCTGTTCCTATTTTTCATTAGAATGTTTCCTCTTCATAGAACATGAACATATGCTGACACCCGAGGCGAGGGTGTCACATTATGCCTTGGTTTTAGGGACCCAAGCTTGTTTGGGTCCTCTCATGTTAGTCATAAGAGTTTTGGGCACCCACACAAAAGTTTTTGTTTTCTTATGGTGTAGCCCAACATATTTAGCAATAACTCTACCAAATTTATTTTTCATTAGAACATAAGAAGCATCAAAATCATGAAATGACATACATGAAGCTAAATGATCATTTGCATGATGATAATTGTTTAAGTGCACATAATGTGTTCTTTGTTGTTCTTAATGACTCTAGTGTTTTCTTTTCCACCTCTAACATTTCCAAGACCATCTTTGATAAAAGGAGATTTAGAGTTCAAATATGCACTTCTTGCATAATCAAGTTTTTCTTTATCAAATACTCCTTTCTTAACTTGAGATTTTCCTTGGGCTGCACTAAGTTGCTCCTTCAAGTTTGTTATCAATTTTGCATAATTACAACTCTTAGTTGTTGATTGCTTAGTTGATTTGAGTGGGTCTTTAGAGGATGGAGCACTAGACTTAAGAGTCTAAAATTTTAATTCAAGTGATTTGTGAGTTTTTACAAACTCTCAAGTTCATCTTGAAGTGCAACATTTGAGCTTTTGAGACTTGAATAAGTCTCCTTACTTGATGCAAGTTCTAACTCTAATTTTCTACTCTTCTCCTTTTCGAGTTCTAAGAGTTTCTCTAGTTCACGGTTCTTTTCTTTCTCAACAATAAGAAATCCTTCTTGCTTATCAAGAAGTGTTTCCATATCAACTACTTGACACATAAGGTTTTCCATTTTAGCAATAGCCTTTTTGCTCATACCCTTAAACATAAATTCCATATCACTAATACTACTATCACAAAGACTATCACTAGCACTAGACTTAGAGGAGGGTTTTGAGGTTACATTACACTTTGTCTCCTTAGCATGAGACAAGTCTGCTTTCCTTTCCCCCAATCGACCTAGCAGCGTCAGCCCCTCCAATCAAAGAACCTTCGGGGCTGCTCCAGTAGCGGTACCGGGGGAAGTGTCGTTGCTACACTTCAACATTTGGTGCGCCAGGTAGGGGGCTTTTCATGCTCTCTAGGTGACCTAACATCACCACCATGGTGGGCACCCACTCCCTCGGTGGCTCGTCTTGCCCCACTCGCCGTCGTCTCCAGGAGAGGGACCAGGAGGCCACTTCCCGCTCCAGGACAGGTAGATCTGGCCAGGCAGGCGACCAGACGGTCGGCGTGCCCACGGTGCCTATGGCGCCCGCAGCGGGTAGATCTGGCCGGGCCGGGGACCAAACGGTTGGCGTGCCCCCGGCGCCCACGGCGCCCGTGGCCACTACCTCGTGACGGCCTTCTACCCTGACAGTGGCAACAGTGCCTCTACTACCGAGCCCGGAGAGTGTGCTGCATTGGAAGTCCCCGGGGTCTGTTCACGAGGTACGGAGTTTCCTCGGGCTCGAGGGATATTATCAGAGGTTCATTCCGAACTTCTCAAAGATTGCAAAGCCTATGACAGAGCTGCTGAAGAAGGATACCAAATATGTTTGGAGTCCAGCATGTCAAGCAGCGTTCAAGGCATTAGTGAGGCACCTAACATCAGCACCGGTTTTGGCGCAGCCAGACACAACAGAACCGTTCGATATGTACTGCGATGCATCCAGCATTGGGCTCGGATGTGTGCTGATGCAAGACCAAAGGGTGGTCACGTATGGATCACGGCAACTCAGGAATCATTAGCAACACTATCTGACTCGTGAGTTAGAGCTCACTGCCGTGGTACTCGCACTCAAAATGGGGAGGCATTACCTACCAGTAACCTCATACATTTATATACCGACCACAAGAGCCTCAAGTACATATTCACTAAGAAGGAGTTGAACATGAGGCAGGGAAGATGGTTGGAGTTGATAAAGGATTACGAAATAGAGATCCATTATCACCCCGGCAAGGCAAACATGGTGGCGGATGTGCTGAGTTGCAAGTCACACGTACATAATCTGACCATCACTCCGTTGGAAGAGAGCGAGCCACCATTACATGTGGTTCCCCATGGAGCTCTCTACAACTTATCTCTTATACCCACTATCCGTGAAGAGATAGCGGCAGCCCAGAAACATGACAAGGGCATGTCGCATTTGCGGAGACGTGTAGACATTGGGGAGTTGAAGTGTTTCCAGAAAGACGGAGACGGCGTATTGTGGTTCAAGGACAGGATCTTCGTATCCCGTAAACCGGAGTTATGGAAGAAAATCTTTGATGAGGCTCACTTGTCAAAGTTTTCTATTCACCCCGGCAGCAACAAGATGTGTCACGAGCTCAGAAGCAAATTTTGGTGGACACGGATGAAGCGAGAGACCACGAAATACGTGTCCAAATGTGATACATGCAGAAGGGTGAAGGCTGACCATATGAAGAAACCGGGACTGTTACAACCGCTTGGCATTCCTGCCTGGAAGTGGGAGGATGTGAGCATGGGCTTCATCGTCGGTTTACCCACCACATTTCAGAAACATGATTCAATGTGGGTTATGGTCGACCGACTCACAAAAGTTGCCCACTTTATCCCGGTCAACACAAACTACAACGCCAAGAAGTATGCTGAATTGTATATCTCACAGATCATGTGCTTATACGGTGTACCCCGTACTATCATCTTGGATCAGGGAACTTTATTTGTGTCTTGTTTTTTGGACCAGTTACATGCTTCCTTGGGTACGAAGCTGATCCGTAGTTCAGCGTACCACCCGCATACAGATGGGCAAACCGAGCAGGTAAATCAAATATTAGAAGACATGTTACGAGCTTGTGCTATCAACTACGGTAAGAATTGGGATGATCACTTACTGTTAGCCGAGTTTTCGTACAATAATAGTTACCAAGCCAGCATCAAGATGGCGCCCTACGAGGCACTATACGGGAGAAAATGCCGCACGCCGCTGAATTGGTGTGAGTATGGCGAAAGGGTCACATTCGGGATTGATCTTGTCAACGATGCGGAAGAAAAAGTTCGGCTGATTCAAGCAAACTTAAAAGCCGCCCAATCCCGACAAAAACAGTATGCGGACCGGAGAAGATGTCCTCTACAATTTGAAGTCGGGGATCACGTGTATCTACGTGTGTCTCCAATGAAGGGCGTGAATAGATTCGGGGTGAGAGGAAAGTTGGCACCCCGATTCATCTGTCCGCTCCAGATTCTAGAAAGATGTGGATCAGTTGCATACCGGCTACCAGCGACACTGTCAGGTGTGCACGACGTCTTCCACATTTCTCAGCTGAGGAAATGCCTCAAGCTTTCAACCACCGTTCAGCTGGGAGATATCGAAGAACTGAAATTGGATCTCCCTTATCGGGAGGAACCGGTTCAGATTTTTGATGAGAAGGCCCGAACCACATGCAACCGTACGTTTTGGTTGTATAAAGGTCTATGGAGTAATCACTCCGTGGATGAAGCGACATGGGAGAGCGAAGGCTTTCTTCGCGCCAACTACCCCGACTTTGTAACGTCGCACATCCGGCAATTATCCACCGTCCTCTCTCTCAATTTTACCTTATAATCTCGGGACGAGATTCTTTTAAGAGGGGATGTAAGGGCCCAAGTTTTTCATGTGCTAAAAGTGTTCATCACACCACACCTCACCTCATTTATGGAAATCATGTGAACACATTTGAAGAGCAAATAACCACCATCAATAGATTCATTAGGAGATAACCTCACAAAATGCAAACGTGGTATTTCCCACATGCAGCATATAGGGGCTGAGCATATGTTTAACTCTTAAACTTTGTTAGGAATGCTTATACCAAATTTCACCCAAATCCAAAACCTTTTCAGCTATTTTTGGGTACACTTAGAAAAGGGCTAGTTTGAATTTAAATTCAAATTCAAATTCAAACTCTCTTTATCTCATGAATTCAAAAGTGGGATTCATATTCACATTCAGCACATTTTTATGAGCTCACACACCAATTTTCACTCCATTTGGAGTTGATCTTGACATGAGCTAATTTAAGCAAATTCAAACCAAATTTGAATTCCAACTTCATATGTGCTGTAAATTCATTCCAAACAATTCACACTTTCATCCATTCAAATCCAAATGGACATTTGGTGAATTGTTCAAATGGACAAGGGTATTAGGGTCCCAAAAAATTAAAAGCAGTAGAAGTTTAATTTATGAGGTTAAAATTTGATAGTGGGACCCGCCTGTCAGCCTCTCATTTGATCAAACCGACTGAACACCCGAGCTCGGTTTCTTGCGCGTGCGTGCAGGAGCGCCACGGCGTGGGAGCGACGCCAGCAGCTGCTTCCAACTCCCGACCGGTGTCCTCAGCCTCTTATCCTCGAGCAACCGACAGCAAAAGCCTGTTTCTTCACTGCCTCGGTGTTTTCCCGCACTGAGAACCCGGTGAAACTCACCGCACCACCCGACCTCACACCCTCGCCATAGACCGGCTAAACCCGACCCTTCCACTGTGACACTCTCATTTCTGATTTCTGCATGTATTCATGTTTCATGTAGAGAAAACATTTTAAAGGAAGTGGGAACAGAGAAAATATCAAAAAGATAGCCAAAAAGAGCCGAATCCAGTTCACAGAGAGCGCCGAAGACAACTCCCGCGGCCCGCTGGCTACGTGGCGTGTTGGGAGCTTAACCCTGCGAAGTGGGGAGAGGTCCGCCGCTAAACTGGCTACGTGGCAGGCTCGGGTTCATTCCCGTGAAGGGGGAGAGGTCTGATCCCGTGGGACACGTGTTGTCCCCGGAGCTAGCCTCTGCGAAGAAGCAAGGCCAGCCGCAGGACACGTGTCACATTCGGAGCTAGTCACCGCAGAAATCAGAGGACCAATCATGCGGGATACGTGTCAATCTAGGAGCTCACCTCCGAGAGGTCCGGTTCTATTGGACACGTGTCACCGTCAGAGCTCACCTTCGGGAGGTCCGTCACTGTTGGACATGTGTCAACCTCGGAGCTCGTCTCTGAGAAGAAAGGAAGTCTGGTGCTGTTAGGACACGTGGCACACCCGGAGCCACTTCCAAGGAGAGGGAAGGTCCGGCACTGACACGTGGCGTGCGCGGAGCCACCACCGAATAGAGAGGAGGTCCCGACCGCTAGGATACGTGGCGCACGCGGAGCTCACCTCCGAAGGATAAGGGAGGTCTCGCTCGCTTGACACGCGGCACAACCGGAGCTCGTCTCTACGGAAAGGGGGAGACCAGGCCCCGGTGGACACGTGGAGCTTCCGGAGCTCATCACCACAGAAGTAACGAGTTCTGGAGCGGTTTTGGATTCTGTAAGCGTGGAAATACCGGTACGGAGAGGAAACCGACATGAATTCCACAAAGTTACCGCACCAAATCAACAAAAGGTAAGTTGTTAAGATTCAACGACAATTTGAATAGGAGTGTTATTCGAAATACACTAAGATTAGGACTCTTCTTCTCCCGATTATAAATAGAACCCAGAACCCTTGGCCAAAACCATGAACTTCTTTTCCACCTCCTGAGCCGACGACTTAGAGCTCTAGCCCCAACTCGCCGAGTAAACCTATCGCCGGAGTTTGGTCGAGAGAGATCACCGGAAGAGAGCCTAACCAATCTGTCTGATAGGAGAAGGACCCCGAGACTAAGAAGAACATAAGGTAGGTCTCCATTACCACCTTATGACATCGTCGCATTTTCTTTGCATCTGTTCTTTGAGTCCTTTCGAACAGAAGCTTTTTCGTGGACAGATCACGTGTTGATCGGTCTGATCTAGAGTCAAGATCATCGCCACATTCACATTTGATCTGAACACTCCTGTTCATCATAAAACCCATGCAAATCATGCAAGAATACGTGCAAACCTATCTAATAAAAACTTATTATAGGATAACATGCATATGCATCATCGCATCTAGTTAAAGTTTGTGCGTGATATTGATTGTTTTAAATCTTGTATGTGCGTAATCATGTATAGAAGGACTAGCTCAGGAAGCTACCTACGACGAACTACAACAACAAGATTTTGAGCAACAGAAACCGCAAGAACAAGGCAAGTGCCCCTTGACCATATTGATCCTATGTTTTGGAAAACTGTTTTGTTTTGCGAAACAGTGTGTGTGTGCTGAGTCAAACATGATGGGAAACCCTTTTATAGGAGTTTACTAGCTTTGGTTAAACCACCCTTGTCGCCAGGGAAGTTTATGAGTCGGGTATGGTTTTTTCTTTATGCTTCGCTGAGTCCATGGGATTGGGAAGCGAGATAGATGTGTCTAGCTAACTGCACTCGTAATGATAATGAGAAACTGATGTTGTTAATGAACTTGGATCGGAGGGAGATCTAGGCAAGACTGGGTTTGTGTATGAGGTAGCATGAGATGGTGGTTTACTTGCCGTAGATCTAAGGACCGGTTCATGCGAGCACATGCTAGGATGACAGTGCCACCACAAGGCCAAGTATGGGGGTGGCCTAGTTGACTAATTAGGTAAGTTGCTAGATTGTTATGGACTGTGGAAGGCGCGGGGAATGGGAGTCGAGTGAGGACTGCCCTGGGAATTGCATGGCACAAGAGGGGGCCCGTGGGTGGGAGAATTGGAGATTCTAGCCTGCCGGTGAAACCTTAGTGAGTCCATACAGCTAGTAACCCCTTTGTAAAGGCTATTTTGTGATCTCTTGACCATACACTGACGGTTGTGTACTGGTATAATGGAGGTTCTGCAGTCGCCGACGGGTGACGAAATCACAAACTTGTGGGTAAAGAGGTGCAAACTCTGCAGAGTCTAAAACTATCATGATAGCCAAGCTTACGGTCACGAGCGCCTGGCCAACTTCCATGATTAGTTGGTATGGTTATTGGCTATGGTTATTGGTTATGGTTTTGGATGGTTTGGTTTTTGTTTTGTTCTCCGGACTGTTGAGTCCGGGTGATAAGATGGATTGCATGACTGATGAGTCATGGCAACGAGGTTGGTCTCGGTGGGAGACGAAGTTGTTTATGAGATGAAATGGTAGCGAATACGAGATGATATTCGTCAGATGGTAGCGAATATGAGAATGTATTCGTGAGCAAGAATGAGGTTGATTAATGTCTGGATGGGACATGGAAGGTAATGAACATAATGGAGGTATGATTGGTATTTTAGTACATGTTGGGATTACATTCGCTTAAATATAAGTTGATGTTTTATCATGGTTTTGATAAATAACTTTGCTTTTCTGCAATGAGCCTTTTATACCTACCTTGTTGTGAGCTACATATCATATTTTCCCGCACTTGCTGAGTACATCATTGTACTCAAACTTGCATTATTATTTCATAATCAGCAACAGGAGAAGATTACTATGAAGACCAAGTGGAGCATTAGGCGTGTAATCTGTTCTTAACCTTGCCTGTGGGGATGGAGTAGAGATGGAGCCGCTACTGCTTAGATTGCTTCCGCACTAGTTAGAAGACTTCCGCTGCATAGAAATAAGACTTCCGCTGTTGGAATAAGACTTCCGCTGTGAGCATGAGTCCAAGACTCATGAGACATTGTAATAAACTCTGTTATTCGTGGTTATATATATTCTGAATTCAGTTTGTGGAACATATGTGTATGTGTGATGAACATCCTGGGCACACATATGCATCAGTTCTCGGTTCCGTAGTTTTCCACATAATTGAGGGCGTCACAGATTGGTATCATAGCCACGGGTTGACGATCGGTTACACGCTTAGATAGATCACAGATTAGTATCCGACATAGATTGGTAGCTAAGCCACGCTGACCATTGGATACAAGCCTAGGAAAGGCCATAGTTGGATCACAGATTGGCAACACCCTAAGCCGTATAGGACCCCCATTGAACAAGCCTTGAATAGGAGTTATGTGAGCCCTTGAGATGATTATTTGTGATTATGTGTTTAGTGTGAGTTGTGGGACGTCTCAAAGCATTGTCCATATCCACACATAAGTAGAAAAAGGAGCGAGATGCCTCGGCACTTGTTCACATCCTCATATGGGCTAATATATATAGTCCAACCCACCTTGATGCATATAGTTAAGGGGATCTACCTAACCTTCTAACCTTCTATTCTATTTCGTTCTCTCTCACAGATGGTGAGAGGAAACGCCGGTCGAAGGAACGTCCGTGACAACCAAGAGGATGGCCACGATGAAGTTCCTGTTAACCCCGGAGCTGGTGAGAACAACCTGGAATGGTTGATGGCCATGCAGAATCAACTTATGCAAACCATGATCCAAACTTTGAGTCAGTTGCAGGCCAACAACAACAACCCCGTTCCGGCACCACCGCCGGCTCATAACAGACTAGGAGAGTTCATGAGGACTCGACCACCCACCTTTGCTCAAGCTAACGATCCCATGGAGGCCGACGACTGATTGAAATTCATGGAGAAGAAGCTTGCCATAGTGCAGTGCAATGACCGAGAGAAGGTTCTTTTTGCGTCGCACCAACTCATGGGAGCTGCCGCTGACTGGTGGGATGCCATATGTAACGCTCATGTCGAGCCGGAGACGATCACTTGGACTGAGTTCAAGGAGAGTTTCCACTCTCATTACATCCCTGCAGGTGTAATGATGCTCAAGCGACAGGAGTTTGAAAGTCTCCGCCAAGGACAGAGAAGCGTGAATGAGTATCTCAACAAGTTCACACAACTGTCCCGGTACGCCCCCGAAGATGTGAACTCAGACCAGAGGAAGCAATACCTGTTCATGAGAGGATTGAACAATGAGATTCAGGTTCAGCTCCTCAACAATGATTACGTGAGCTTCCAGAAGCTGGTTGACAAGGCTATAGTGGTTGAAAGCAAGATCCGAGAGATCGAGCGAGAGTGCAAGAGGAAGATGCCATACCAGCCACAAGGGAGCAACGTACGACCTCGGTACATGCCCCCAGCTGCACCGCAGTATGGATCGACCGCTCCTGCATACCGCCCTAGTCAGCCACCACAACAACGACCTGTTGCACAAGCACCTCGTGTGCCCTTGCCTCCTGTGCCCCGACCCAATATGGGCACTCCTGTTCAAAACCCCCGCCCCAACGTACCTGCTGCCATAGGCAACAGGGCATGCTTTGCATGCGGGGAAACAGGACACTTCGCGAGCCAGTGCCCGAGGAGAGGCCCTGGGCAGCAAGGCAACGTGCCCAAGCAGAACCCACGACCGAATGGAGGAGACAATCAAGGAAACCGTGGACAGCAAAACTATGCTCGTGGCAACATGAACCATGTCTCTGCTGAGGAAGCACAACAGGCTGAGGACGTCGTAGTTGGTATGTTCTTTGCCAACTCCAACCCAGCCACCATCTTATTTGATTCTGGAGCATCACATTCCTTCATATCATCCAAGTATGTTGCCAAGCATAATCTACCCATATCATACTTAAAATGTGCTATGTTAGTTAATTCTCCCGGTGGAGAGATGAGGACTAATATAGTATGTCCGAAAGTGAGCCTTAAAATAAGGGGGGTAGACTTCCTTGCCAACCTCATTGTCTTGGATTCCCAAGGGCTTGATATAATACTCGGGATGGATTGGTTAAACAAGCTCAACGGACTAATCCAATGTGCTGAAAGGAGCGTGCAGTTGACAAACGAGCACGGTATCCGTGTCGAGTTTGAGTCAGCCCAACAAACAACCGAAAGGGCAATTTTGAATCATGTCGAAGGAGCAACATTGGACAGCATTCCAGTGGTTCAGGAATTCTCGTACGTGTTTCTAGAGGAGCTTCCAGGTATGCCAGCTGACCGGGACATTGAGTTTGCCATTGATTTGGTACCCGGAACTGCACCCATAGCAAAGAGACCCTATAGGATGCTTGTCAATGAACTAGTGGAACTCAAGAAGCAAATTCAGGAGCAGTTGGAGAAGGGTTTTATACGTCCAAGCTCGTCACCATGGGGAGCTCCTGTGCTCTTCGTGGACAAGAAGGATGGGACCCAAAGGATGTGCGTGGACTATAGGTCTCTCAACGAGGTGACAATCAAGAACAAATACCCTCTGCCCCGTATAGAGGACCTATTCGACCAAATGAAGGGAGCCCGAGTGTTCTCCAAGATTGATCTTCGGTTGGGATACTTCCAGCTGAAGATCAATCCCTCCGATATACCCAAGATTGTCTTTCGAACATGGTATGGTTCGTATGAATATACCGTCATGTCTTTTGGGTTAACAAATGCACCCGCATACTTCATGTACCTTATGAACAAGGTTTTCATGGAGTACTTGGATAAGTTCATCGTGGTTTTCATCGACGACATTATGGTGTATTCAAAAAGTGAGGAGGAGCATGAAGAACATTTGAAATTGACCTTGCAGAAAATGCGCGAGCATCAATTGTATACCAAGCTTAACAAGTGTCAATTTTGGCTAAAGGAGATATCGTTCCTAGGCCACATTATCTCCGAAGAAGGAGTATCGGTTGATCCCGGAAAAGTGGGAGATGTTCTGAAGTGGAACCAACCGTAAAACGTGAGGGATATTCGGAGTTTCCTTGGGATGGCTGGATACTACCGACGCTTCATCAAGGACTTCTCTAAGATAGCAAAGCCTATGACGGAGTTGCTAACGAAGGGAAAAGCCTTCCAATGGACACCAGCATGCCAAGAAAGTTTTGAAGAACTCAAGAAAAGGCTAACCACAGCGCCGGTTTTGGTATTGCCAGAGGTGAGCAAGAGCTCTGACATATATTGTGACACATCTAGACAGGGGCTCGGATGTGTGCTCATGCAAGAAGGACAAGTGGTAGCCTATGCCTCATGACAATTAAAGAAGCACGAGCTTAATTATCCTACGCATGACTTGGAACTAGCAGCAGTAGTGCATGCATTGAAGATTTGGAGACATTATATCCTTGGTCATCGATGTGAGATCTATACGGATCATAAAAACCTCAAGTACATATTTACACAAACGGACTTGAATTTGAGGCAATGTCGATGGTTGAAACTTATCAAGGATTACGATGTTGGAATCAACTACCACCCTGGAAGGGCCAATGTAGTAGCTGATGCATTGAGCCGGAAGGGAGCACGTCACCAACTCACGGTTCGGGAGCTACCACCCGAACTACGTAAGGAGTTTGAACGGTTACGCCTCGGATTCTTAAACAACATGGAAGTGATGGAGATCCACTCTTCATTGGAGCAAGATATAAGAGATGGCCAAGCAACGGATGAGGAGATCAAGGAAAGGATCCAACAAGGAATAGAGAAGGATTTCAAAGAAGATGAGAAGGGTGCGCTTTGGCTAGGAAAAAGGATTTGTGTGCCTAACGTGAAGCACATCCGCGACATGATATTAAAAGAGGCACATGATTCACCCTATTCCATACACCCCGGAAGTACCAAAATGTATAAGGACTTGAAGACTTGTTATTGGTGGGATGGTATGAAAAGGGATATAGTCGAATACGTTGCCCTATGCGACACATGCCAACGGGTGAAGGCCGAATATCAAAGACCCGCTGGATTGTTGCAACCCTTGAAGGTACCCGAGTGAAAGTGGGAGGACATCAGTATGGATTTCATCATCGGATTGCCACGTACTCAGTCGGGTTACGACTCCATCTGGGTTATCATGGACCGATTGACGAAAACAGCCCATTTTCTCCCTGTAAGGGCCAAGTACAACGTTGCACAATTAGCTGAGTTGTACATGGAGCAGATCATGTGCCGTCATGCAGTCCCGAGGAGGATAGTCTCAGATCGAGGTTCTCAGTTTACCTCTAGATTTTGGAGGAAGCTGCAGAAAGCTATGGGTACACGACTGGATTTTAGCTCCACCTATCACCCACAAACCGATGGACAAACCAAATTTTGGAGGACATGTTGAGAGCTTGCGCCTTGAAACGTGGGCGTAGTTGGGATAGGAGTTTACCGTACGCTGAATTCTCCTATAACAACAGCTATCAAGCTAGCTTGAAGATGTCGCCTTTCGAAGCATTGTATGGTAGGCGGTGTAGAACGCCGCTGTTTTGGAACGAGACCGGAGAGAACCAAGTGTTTGGACCCGAAGTGCTACAAGAAGCTGAAAAGCAAGTCCAAACGATACGGGAGAACTTAAAGGCTGCTCAGTCACGACAGAAAGGTGTAACACCCCAAAATTTTGATTCAAAACTCTAAACCATGTTCAGAGGGGAATTTAAAAATTTTTGGACGTGTTGCATGTTTTGCAAAAATTCAAATTCAAACTGGAATTCAAATTATACTCAAAACAGAAAAGAAATGGAAAAAGAAAAAGAGAAACGGGAAAAAAACCGGCCAGTGGGCCGAAACCCGCCAGCCGGCCCAGCTTCCCCGCGCCAGCCCGCCCCCGCGCGCCCGCGCTGTCTCTCACAGACGGGTGGGACCCACCTGTCATCCCTAACCCCGCGACCCCGGACTCTCTCCCGCGCGCGTGATCGCAACCGACCGGATTTCCGCGCCCCGCAGCCCGAATTCTGGTCCCAAACGACTCAAACTCGATCGCAACAGACCCACCGCCCTCCCCCGGCTATAAAAACCCCAGCCCCGATCGGTTTTTCCCACGCGATCGCCGATTTTCACTCCGGTGAGCACCGAGACTTCGCCGGTGAATTCTGGCCGATCTAAGCTCGGAAACTCTGATCTAACTCGCTGGTCTTGATCCACCGCCTCCGGGGAGCTTTGCAGGTGCAGAAAACTCGGAGAATTACGGTGTAAACACAGCGCCGACGAGCTTCGCCGTGGTTTTGCCTCGGACCTCGCCGCCGATCACTTTCCAGGACCCCCGAGCTCGAGAAAACCCCCGAGGTGAGATCCCTGACCTCCCCTCTACCGATCTAGGCCATAAGATCACAGTTCTAGGCAGAATTCTCGAGGACCCGAAACTTTCCGGCGAGATCGCCGCTTCCCAACCGCCGTGCGCCGCCGGCAGCGCCGCCCGCGCTAGATCAGAGCGACGTGGCCGCTTGTGCGCCGTTTATTTTAAATCGCACGGTAGACTTTAAAACCCCGCGTACCGGTTCGATGTTACAATCTCAGCCGTCGGTTTAAAATCGGACGGTCCACGTCAGCCCCGCATTATAAAGACTGGAATTCTTACGTGCTACCCCCTGGGGTTCTCTGGAATTGAGAGCTAGCCCCGGAAACTTCAGATCTAGCCCCTGGAACTCCAGAAAATCATGTAAATTCATTTAAAAATCAGTTTTAGCCCCTGGACTTAATAAAAATTAGGAAAAACACCTCTGATAAGTGTAGCTAGACCCCTGGAAATTATGAAAATAATATTATAGACCCTGTAATGGGGTGAGTTCATTATTTTAGCCCTGTTTAGTATTTAATTTAAAACCTTGAATATGTAACTAGTGTTTAAAAATTAAAAAGGGGGACAAACATAATTGTCAAAATTAATTAAAAACTTTCTCAGTACTTAGAAAACTTTGGAGTGAGATAAAAATATATTTTTGGGCTGAAATGAATCTGTTCCATTTATTATTCACATTTATTAGTATAGGGACACATTTTTAAGTAAAGAATAGTTATAGAAAAATAGGGAAAATAATTATGAAATAGTCTACATCAGAAGCCAAGGTCAAAACCTGTTATTAAATTATTTAGGACCAGAACCTATATTGTTTAGATGATATGTATTACTAATTTCATAATAAAATACACAATTATGCATAGGAATATAAATCTGAAAATATAGCAACTAGTAAAAGATAAATGGAGTTTCTAGAATCCAAAAGAATTCAGTTTAGGGTTGGTAGAAATTCTGAAGGCACATATGGAGAAGAAAAGTACTTTTCATACATACTTGGTAGTGAAAAGGTGTAGTAGTTCAAGATAAGGAATTTATTAAAAACTGAAACACACATGTATATATATATATATAGTAAGTAAGTATAAATATGGACACCAAAGTAGGAATCATATATATATAAATAAAAGTGTATGCAAGCCACAGATCAACACACAAAGTAACCACAACACATATAATGGTGAATGAATTTCATAAATATGAAAGTGTGGTTTGTATAAAGTAGAAGTGTGAACTATGTCTTATGATTGTTGTTTTTCTTTTGCTATGTGTGATGGTATGAAGTAGAACCTGTTCAAGAGCAAGTTAACCCTTTCCAAGATCAGGACTACCAAATTCAAGAGCAGCAAGAAGGAGGCAAGTGTCCTTGACCACTTTGATCCTATGCTAGGATGTGTAGATAGAATTATTTGCATTGTCAAATGAAATATGAAACCCATGCTAGGAAAGTTTCCCTAGAATTGCATTACCTTGTTTCCTTGTAGCTTGGGTTGGGATTTATTTTGTCATGTCATTTATTTACCTGCATATGCTTAGCCATGCTTAGAATGGGATATTTGGGAAATGAGATCATCAGTTTATATTACCATACTCTTGAATGAGACATTGTGAGTTATGTAGAGGTAGGGATCAAGGCAAGTTGGATGTTTTGGTTGTGTGCTGGGTGCACGAGACTTGGGTTTGTGTTTAGTACTTGCTTGGATCCTAAGGACCGGTTCATGGAGCATGTAACCCGGCTTTACAGTGCCAACCACATGCTGAGATGGGGCAGCTTGGCCAATTAATTAGGTGTATCCCCGGCATAGTATGGGTGTGTTGGATGGTGCGGGGAATAGGTGTCAGGTGGACGACCATATGAACCGCAAGGCTCAAGAGGGGGCCACTGCAGCGGGGTTGGAGCCTCTTGTATGCTGTTAGGGGTGAAACCTCAGTGGGCCCACGCTCGTCGGGAATCCCTTTGTAAAGGCTTCGTAGTGATCTCCTGGCTACACACCTGGGAAGTGTGAATGTGGATCGTAGCCACTGGCATAATGGAGGTTCTTTTAGTCCACCCGGCAACGGGGGATGAAATCACTACATGTGGGTACAGTGGTACAAACTCTGCAGAGTCAAAACTGTCTTGACAGCCGTGCTCACGGTTAAGAGCGGCCTGGACTTATTCATGATTAGAGGATTGATGGTTTTGGAAGTTAAGCGGGGAGCTTAACATCGGTAATGATGTTATGGTTATTTGGTTATGATGATGGGATGGGAGATTGAGTCCATTTCACCTGTGTAGTAATGTAGGTGCTTAATAAGCTAAGGTGATAGGTATTAATTGCGTAGTGCTTTAACCATGAGTTCAACCTCTCCTTGTTCTAGCCATGCATGATATAATTTTCCCACACTTGCTGAGTACCATTGGTACTCAACCTTGCATATTTGTTGGTTTATATTGCTGCTCAGGTCAAGATAATGAGGTGGTGTATAATGACCAAGACTTTGGACCCGAAGAAGGTTTCTAGGTTCATGGAGACCCCCGGGCAACGCCTGTGATGGAGCCCTAAAGAATAATATTCCGCTTCTAGTTTATTTACTTGTGATGAACTTATTATTGTCCATCGAGACATTTACTATGTAAGACTTACTTATATTCGACACCTGGCTTGTAATAAATGATGCTTCACTATTTGTCATCACATGTATGAGAAAATGATCCTGGCATACATGTGATATTCACTTGGTTGTTCTTCGGAAAAACCGGGTGTGACAGAGGTGGCATCAGAGCCAAGGTTGCCCGTAGGAACGTGGACCTAGGTAGAAATGGACGTATTTAAGGGCCCTATTTTCTTAAAAACTATTTTCCAAGGTGTGGGTGGAAAAGTGTTATTAAAGGAGTCATTTTCTTCATCTTACCCCAACTTTCATTCAAAACAGGGTTTTTGTTTGAGAATTTATCTAACCTAATTTTAAATTCTTTTGTTTTTAGATGGTTCGCATGATTCGCACCGCTCGTAAGTCCACAGGAGGGAGAGTTCCAGTAGTTGCCCTTGCCGAAAGAGAGGAGAGTCGCCCAGTGACGTACCTTTCCTACGGATTGGCGGTAGGAGATTTGTTGCGCCGTCTTCGACGTATGCTCGAAGCCGCCGGCAATACGGGCAAGCTAATCATCCACTATAACTCTACCAGGACCATCCGTGAGAAGAGGGAAGAATGGAGTTCGGAGATGAGGATTATACACGAGAATCAACTGCTTAAGATTCACCACTCTCCAGCTTGTCGAGCAACACAAGTTGACGCGGAGAAAGATGTCACCTGGGATGCCATCACCTGCCAGAGTCACATCTATCGTCGCCACTTGGACAAAACTGAGTACATGTATGTCCTCCAACGTGAGAGTGGTACCACGGAGTACAAGTACCCACCGGTGCAGCAAGGGACTTCCCATGAGCACATGGACTTGTGCTTGGAGGATGCTGCTATGCTCAGCACTCGACTGCAGGAGTGTCAACAAGAGCTTCAGGATGTCCGAGACACCCTGAAGGAAACGGAGGCGTTGCTGCGAGCTTGCTTAAAGGCGAGAGAAAGAGGAGATGGGAATGAACTGTGTTTCACCGTGAATGATACATGGACTCCTGACTCCCCGGATCGCCGAGGGATCAAGCGTTGTCGCACTTCTCCACCAGCAGCCTCCCCACCCAAAGCAGAGTCAGAAGGCAGCCAAAATGAGGAGGAAGATCCCGAGGAGCCAGCTCAAGAGGACGAGTAGTGTAGAGTCTTTCCCCTAGCTAGCAAGAGGTCGAGTAGTCGAGTCGTTACGTAGTTAATGGTGTGATGATGCTTGGTGTGTGACGTGAGTTGTGGAAGCCATGAGCAATTGTCCACAGCCTCGTCTTCAGATTGTTTTGCTTTGGTGTGTGAAACCACAGGAAATAATAGTGCATTTATTTGGTGTGAGATATAAACCCTCGTAAAATTTTAACAAAGCCTCAACACCTCAAAGCACCAACAAATGAAAGTAGTAAGATGATACTAAATGATATCAAATTAACATTAGTTGATTCTGCCAGATGGCAGGAAGAGGAAAAGGACGTGCTGCCAACCCCGCCAACAACAATGATGAGGCATGCAACCCTCATCTTTCTAGAGGCCAGGACAGGGGTGGTCGCCGTGAAGAAGTTGATCCTCTCCACCAAATGCTGGAGAATCAAAATCAACTCATCCAGAACTTGACTCAAGTGGTGGCCAACTTGCATCAAGTTCCACCTCCACAAGCTGCACCACGCCAAGGTTGAGTGAGTTCCTAGGAACTCAACCTCCAAAGTTTGCAAGTGCTGCTGAACCTCTGGAGGCAGATGATTGGCTGAAGACCATTGAAAGTAAGATGAGGATAATACAATGCCAAGGGTATGAGAGGGTGCTGTTTGCCTCTCATCAATTGCATGGACCTGCTGCTGATTGGTGGACCGCCTACGTGGCCGCCCATCATGACCCTGAGAACATCACTTGGGAAGAGTTCAAGCGTAGCTTCCGCAACCATTACATCCCAAGAGGTGAACTCAAAAACAAGAGGAAGGAATTTTCGGGACTGCAGCAGGGAAACATGACTGTGAGGGAATACCTCACTAAATTTACTCAACTATCCCGTTATGCTCCACGAGACATAGAGACTGATGAGCAGAAACAAGATTGTTTCGTGGAAGGACTTACCGCAGAGATGCAGTGTGCAATGTCCTCCAATGAGTATGAAAGCTTTCAAAAGATGGTGGACAGAGCATTTGTGGTGGAAAGGAAGCTAAAGGCCTTGGAAAATGAGAATAAGAGGAAGGCGGGGTGGTCACATCAGGCCTCAGGGAGCAACACCCGCCCACGTATGATGCAACAACCTACGGGGCAGACAAGCCGTGCTGCGGTACCCTATTCAGCACCAAGAGGGTACAACCCAAACTACAGGCCACCCGCGGCACCAGCACAGCCGCCACGTCAGTTTGTGCAGCAGCCTCGCCCCGCATATCCACCTCGACCAGCAGTGCAAGGACCCCCAAACCAACCCCAAGACAACAAGGGCCCAACATCTAAGATTGGGGTGCAATGTTTCAGCTGTGGTGAAGTGGGGCACTACGCCCATAAATGCCCAAAGAAAAAGCCTGCGCCGCCACAACAGCAGAATGTAGTGAGAGGACGGGTGAACCACGTCACTATGGAGGAAGCACAAGAGGCACCCGACGTGGTAGTTGGTAAGTTTCCTGCCAATTTACACCTTGCAACTCTGCTGTTTGATTCTGGTGCTACCCACTCGTTCATTGCTCAAGGGTTTGTTAAGAAGCATGACCTAGCAACCACACAAATGAACCATATGCTAGCGGTAAACTCTCCAGGTGGAGAAATAAGGACAAGACAAGTGTGTCCCAAAGTGAGCCTAGACATTAATGGGGTAGTATTTACGGCTAACCTCATAGTGATAGATTCACAAGGGATAGATATTATTTTGGGTATGGATTGGTTGACCAAACATAAAGGAATCATCCATTGTTCGACCAGAACGGTGGAACTAACTCACCCCAATGGCACAAGAGTAAAGTTCATAACAATACACGAGCCTAGGAGGGACATTAAATTAAATCAAGTGGAGGTGAAAGTTGAGGAAATCAGGACTATCAGGGAATATCCAGATGTTTTTCCGGAGGAATTGCCAGGTATGCCTCCCGACCGTGACGTGGAATTCGCAATTGAGCTAGTACCGGGAACAACCCCGATATACAAGAGACCTTATCGAATGGACTCCAAGCAGCTAGAAGAGCTCAAGGATCATTTGAGAGAATTGACAGAGAAGGGGTATATTCGCCCTAGTTCCTCACCGTGGGGAGCTCCGGTGATATTTGTGCCTAAGAAAGACGGAACCCAAAGGTTATGCGTGGATTACCGTGCCTTGAATAAGGTAACCATTAAGAACAAGTACCCATTGCCCCGCATTGAAGACTTGTTTGATCAGTTGAGGGGAGCTTGTGTGTTCTCGAAAATTGATCTCAGGTCGGGATACCACCAACTCAAGATAAGGCAATCTGATATTCCCAAGACAGCTTTCGTATCTCGGTACGGACTGTATGAATACACTGTCATGCCTTTTGGGCTAACCAATGCCCCGACATATTTCATGTACCTCATGAACAAGGTATTCATGGAATATCTGGACAAATTTGTGGTGGTTTTCATAGATGATATTCTCGTCTTCTCCAAAAATGAAGAAGAACATGAGAAACATCTAAGGTTGGTGTTACAGAGGCTGAGAGAACACCAACTATATGCCAAGTTGAGCAAGTGTGAGTTTTGGCTGAAGAGAGTTCCCTTTTTAGGACATATAATCTCGGAGGGAGGAATCTCCGTAGATCCCGCCAAAATCGAGGATATCCAGAAGTGGAAAACCCCTGAAAATGTCGGGGAAGTTCGAAGCTTTTTGGGATTGGCTGGATACTATCGACGGTTTATTGAGGGATTCTCCAAGATCTCGAGACCTCTCACCAAACTGTTGGAGAAGGGAATCACATTCACCTGGACGCCACAGTGCGAGACGAGCTTTCAGGAGTTAAAGAAGAGATTGACAACAGCCCCAGTGTTGGTTATGCCAGATATGCAGAAGAATTTCACAGTGTACTGCGATGCCTATGGAAATGGGTTGGGATGTGTTCTCATGCAAGAAGGACATGTCGTGGCATATGCATCCCGGCAGCTTCGGAAGCACGAGAAGAACTATCCTACACATGATCTAGAACTAGCTGCAGTGGTACACGCGTTGAAAATTTGGCGGCACTATTTGATGGGGAAGAGGACAGAGATATATACGGATCATAAGAGTTTGAAGTACATATTCACACAGCCAGATCTCAATCTCCGACAAAGGAGATGGTTAGAGCTAATCAATGACTTTGATGTGGGCATCAACTACCATCCTGGGAAAGCAAACGTCGTGGCCGATGCTTTGAGTCGGAAAGTGCAGGTCAATAAGTTGAGTTTGAAGGGCATGCCTGCAGAATTGAAGGACGAGGTTATAAGGCTCAATCTATGTCTAGTAAATAGTGGTGAAGCCATCGCCATGGAAGTGGACTCCACACTCGAGCAAGACATACGCGAGGGCCAAAAGAATGATGAGAAGATACAAGAGATCAGACAGCTCATTAAGGAAAATAAAGCTCCTGGTTTTAGAGAGGATGAACAGGGAACGGTGTGGCACTGGAATCTGTGTGCCAGAAGTAAAAGAGATTCGTGAATTAATTTTGAAGGAGTCTCACGATTCCGACTATTCCATTCATCCTGGGAGTACGAAGATGTACCAGGACCTCAAAAGCAGGTATTGGTGGTATGGCATGAAGCGAGATGTCACGGAACATGTTGCCCTATGTGACACATGTCAGTTGGTGAAAGCAGAACATCAACGACCCGCGGGATTATTGCAACCACTCAAAGTGCCTGAATGGAAATGGGAAGAAATCAGCATGGATTTTGTCGTGGGATTGCCTAGGACCCAATCCGGGTATGATTCAGTATGGGTCGTTATTGATAGGCTAACCAAGGTAGCTCATTTCATCCCTGTGAAAGAAAGCTACAGCGGATCCAAATTGGTAGAATTGTACATGTCAAGGATTGTATGTTACCATGGAGTGCCAAAGAAGATAGTATCGGACCGAGGGACACAGTTCACCTCGAGGTTTTGGCAAAAGTTGCATGAAACCATGGGAACCCATCTGAATTTCAGCTCTGCCTATCATCCCCAAACTGACGGGCAGACGGAGAGAACCAATCAGATCCTTGAAGATATGTTAAGGGCATGTGCACTCAAAAACAATAGGAGTTGGGACAAGAACTTACCGTATGCGGAGTTTTCCTATAACAACAGCTATCAAGCTAGTATGAAAATGTCACCGTTTGGAGCTTTGTATGGAAGCAAGTGCAGAACTCCTCTATTCTGGAACCAAACAGGAGAAAGTAAAGTGTTTGGTCAAGAAGTGCTACAAGAAGCCGAAGCGAAGGTGAGGGAGATTCGCAACAACTTGAGGATAGCACAAACACGCCAGAAGAGTTATGCTGATGTACGAAGAAGAGAACTCGTTTACAACGTGGGAGACTATGTTTATCTCAAGGTGTCCCCTATCAGAGGACTTCGTCGGTTCAAGGTGAAAGGGAAGTTGTCACCTTGATACATCGGACCCTTTCAAGTTTTGGAAAGGAAAGGCGAAGTGGCGTACCAACTAGAGTTGCCGGTTCATTTATCGGACGTGCACGATGTATTCCATGTGTCACAACTCAAGAAATGTCTAAGGACGCCTGAAGAGGTGTTACCCATGAATGAAGTGGATGTAGCTGAGGATTTGTCTTATGCCGAGCAACCATACAAGATTTTGGAGACGATGGAACGCCTCACCAGAAACAAGAAAATCCGGATGTACAAGGTGCAGTGGAAGCATCACTCAGAAGAGGAAGCTACCTGGGAACGGGAAGATGAGCTCAAGGCACAATTTCCAGAATTGTTTTCTTAGAAACACCAATCTCGAGGACGAGATTTCTTTTAAGGGGGGTAGAGCTGTAACACCCCAAAATTTTGATTCAAAACTCTAAACCATGTTCAGAGGGGAATTTAAAAATTTTTAGACGTGTTGCATGTTTTGCAAAAATTCAAATTCAAACTGGAATTCAAATTATACTCAAAACAGAAAAGAAATGGAAAAAGAAAAAGAGAAACGGGAAAAAAACCGGCCAGTGGGCCGAAACCCGCCAGCCGGCCCAGCTTCCCCGCGCCAGCCCGCCCCCGCGCGCCCGCGCTGTCTCTCACAGACGGGTGGGACCCACCTGTCATCCCTAACCCCGCGACCCCGGACTCTCTCCCGCGCGCGCGATCGCAACCGACCGGATTTCCGCGTCCCGCAGCCCGAATTCTGGTCCCAAACGACTCAAACTCGATCGCAACAGACCCACCGCCCTCCCCCGGCTATAAAAACCCCAGCCCCGATCGGTTTTTCCCACGCGATCGCCGATTTTCACTCCGGTGAGCACCGAGACTTCGCCGGTGAATTCTGGCCGATCTAAGCTCGGAAACTCTGATCTAACTCGCTGGTCTTGATCCACCGCCTCCGGGGAGCTTTGCAGGTGCAGAAAACTCGGAGAATTACGGTGTAAACACAGCGCCGACGAGCTTCGCCGTGGTTTCGCCTCGGACCTCGCCGCCGATCACTTTCCAGGACCCCCGAGCTCGAGAAAACCCCCGAGGTGAGATCCCTGACCTCCCCTCTACCGATCTAGGCCATAAGATCACAGTTCTAGGCAGAATTCTCGAGGACCCGAAACTTTCCGGCGAGATCGCCGCTTCCCGCCGCCGTGCGCCGCCGGCAGCGCCGCCCGCGCTCGATCAGAGCGACGTGGCCGCTTGTGCGCCGTTTATTTTAAATCGCACGGTAGACTTTAAAACCCCGCGTACCGGTTCGATGTTACAATCTCATCCGTCGGTTTAAAATCGGACGGTCCACGTCAGCCCCGCATTATAAAGACTGGAATTCTTACGTGCTACCCCCTGGGGTTCTCTGGAATTGAGAGCTAGCCCCGGAAACTTCAGATCTAGCCCCTGGAACTCCAGAGAAATCATGTAAATTCATTTAAAAATCAGTTTTAGCCCCTGGACTTAATAAAAATTAGGAAAAACACCTCTGATAAGTGTAGCTAGACCCCTGGAAATTATGAAAATAATATTATAGACCCTGTAATGGGGTGAGTTCATTATTTTAGCCCTGTTTAGTATTTAATTTAAAACCTTGAATATGTAACTAGTGTTTAAAAATTAAAAAGGGGGACAAACATAATTGTCAAAATTAATTAAAAACTTTCTCAGTACTTAGAAAACTTTGGAGTGAGATAAAAATATATTTTTGGGCTGAAATGAATCTGTTCCATTTATTATTCACATTTATTAGTATAGGGACACATTTTTAAGTAAAGAATAGTTATAGAAAAATAGGGAAAATAATTATGAAATAGTCTACATCAGAAGCCAAGGTCAAAACATGTTATTAAATTATTTAGGACCAGAACCTATATTGTTTAGATGATATGTATTACTAATTTCATAATAAAATACACAATTATGCATAGGAATATAAATCTGAAAATATAGCAACTAGTAAAAGATAAATGGAGTTTCTAGAATCCAAAAGAATTCAGTTTAGGGTTGGTAGAAATTCTGAAGGCACATATGGAGAAGAAAAGTACTTTTCATACATACTTGGTAGTGAAAAGGTGTAGTAGTTCAAGATAAGGAATTTATTAAAAACTGAAACACACATGTATATATATATATATATATAGTAAGTAAGTATAAATATGGACACCAAAGTAGGAATCATATATATATATAAATAAAAGTGTATGCAAGCCACAGATCAACACACAAAGTAACCACAACACATATAATGGTGAATGAATTTCATAAATATGAAAGTGTGGTTTGTATAAAGTAGAAGTGTGAACAATGTCTTATGATTGTTGTTTTTCTTTTGCTATGTGTGATGGTATGAAGTAGAACCTGTTCAAGAGCAAGTTAACCCTTTCCAAGATCAGGACTACCAAATTCAAGAGCAGCAAGAAGGAGGCAAGTGTCCTTGACCACTTTGATCCTATGCTAGGATGTGTAGATAGAATTATTTGCATTGTCAAATGAAATATGAAACCCATGCTAGGAAAGTTTCCCTAGAATTGCATTACCTTGTTTCCTTGTAGCTTGGGTTGGGATTTATTTTGTCATGTCATTTATTTACCTGCATATGCTTAGCCATGCTTAGAATGGGATATTTGGGAAATGAGATCATCAGTTTATATTACCATACTCTTGAATGAGACATTGTGAGTTATGTAGAGGTAGGGATCAAGGCAAGTTGGATGTTTTGGTTGTGTGCTGGGTGCACGAGACTTGGGTTTGTGTTTAGTACTTGCCTGGATCCTAAGGACCGGTTCATGGAGCATGTAACCCGGCTTTACAGTGCCAACCACATGCTGAGATGGGGCAGCTTGGCCAATTAATTAGGTGTATCCCCGGCGTAGTATGGGTGTGTTGGATGGTGCGGGGAATAGGTGTCAGCTGGACGACCATATGAACCGCAAGGCTCAAGAGGGGGCCACTGCAGCGGGGTTGGAGCCTCTTGTATGCTGTTAGGGGTGAAACCTCAGTGGGCCCACGCTCGTCGGGAATCCCTTTGTAAAGGCTTCGTAGTGATCTCCTGGCTACACACCTGGGAAGTGTGAATGTGGATCGTAGCCACTGGCATAATGGAGGTTCTTTTAGTCCACCCGGCAATGGGGGATGAAATCACTACATGTGGGTACAGTGGTACAAACTCTGCAGAGTCAAAACTGTCTTGACAGCCGTGCTCACGGTTAAGAGCGGCCTGGACTTATTCATGATTAGAGGATTGATGGTTTTGGAAGTTAAGCGGGGAGCTTAACATTGGTAATGATGTTATGGTTATTTGGTTATGATGATGGGATGGGAGATTGAGTCCATTTCACCTGTGTAGTAATGTAGGTGCTTAATAAGCTAAGGTGATAGGTATTAATTGCGTAGTGCTTTAACCATGAGTTCAACCTCTCCTTGTTCTAGCCATGCATGATATAATTTTCCCACACTTGCTGAGTACCATTGGTACTCAACCTTGCATATTTGTTGGTTTATATTGCTGCTCAGGTCAAGATAATGAGGTGGTGTATAATGACCAAGACTTTGGACCCGAAGAAGGTTTCTAGGTTCATGGAGACCCCCGGGCAACGCCTGTGATGGAGCCCTAAAGAATAATATTCCGCTGCTAGTTTATTTACTTGTGATGAACTTATTATTGTCCATCAAGACATTTACTATGTAAGACTTACTTATATTCGACACCTGGCTTGTAATAAATGATGCTTCACTATTTGCCATCACATGTATGAGAAAATGATCCTGGCATATATGTGATATTCACTTGGTTGTTCTTCGGAAAAACCGGGTGTGACAAAAGGCTATGCGGACAATAGGCGAAGGAAGTTGACCTTCGAAGTAGGAGACTTCGTATACCTTAAGGTATCGCCTATCCGTGGCCAACTGCGTTTCAACGTCAAAGGCAAGCTAGCACCTCGCTACATCGGACCATTTAATATTTTGGACAAGCGAGGAGAAGTAGCCTATCAACTAGAGCTCCCAACATATCTCTTCGACGTACATGACGTGTTTCATGTATCCCAGCTCAAGAAGTGCTTGAGAGTACCAGAGGAGCAAGTACCGATGAAAGAGCTTGATCTTCAAGAGGATTTGACCTATGCGGAGCACCTGTCCGAATTTTGGACGTAAAGGAAAGGGGCACAAGGAACAAAGTGATCCGATGGTGCAAGGTACAATCGAGCCATCACACTGAAGCTGAAGCCACATGGGAGTGTGAAGATGACGTCAAGGCAGAATTCCCTCATCTGTTCTCTACTAATGAATTTCGAGGGCGAGATTCAATTTAAGGGGGGGTAGATTTGTGACACTCTCATTTCTGATTTCTGCATGTATTCATGTTTCATGTAGATAAAACATTTTAAAGGAAGTGGGAATAGAGAAAATATAAAAAAGATAGCCAAAAAGAGCCGAATCCAGTTCACAGAGAGTGCCGAAGACAACTCCCATGGCCCGCTGGCTACGTGGCGTGTTCGGAGATCATCCCTGCGAAGTGGGGAGAGGTCCGCCGCTAAACTGGCTACGTGGCAGGCTCGGGGCTCATTCCCGTGAAGGGGGAGAGGTCCGATCCTGTGGGACACGTGTTGCCCCCGGAGCTAGCCTCTGCGAAGAAGCAAGGCCAGCCGCAGGACATGTGTCACCTTCGGAGCTAGTCACCGCGGAAATCAGAGGACCAGTCGCGCGGGATACGTGTCGATCTCGGAGCTCACCTCCGAGGGGTCCGGTTCTATTGGACACGTGTCACCGTCGGAGCTCACCTTCGGGAGGTCCGTCACTGTTGGACACGTGTCAACCTTGGAGCTCGTCTCTGAGAAGAAAGGAAGTCTGGTGCTGTTAGGACACGTGGCACACCCGGAGCCACCTCCAAGGAGAGGGAAGGTCCGACACTAACATGTGGCGTGCGCGGAGCCACCTCTGAATAGAGAGGAGGTCCCGACAGCCAGGATACGTGGCGCACGCGGAGCTTACCTTCGAAGGAGAAGGGAGGTCTAGCTCACTTGACCCGCGGCACAACCGGAGCTCGTCTCTGCGGAAAGGGGGAGACCAGGCCCCGGTGGACACGTGGAGCTTCCGAAGCTCATCACCGCAGAAGTAACGAGTTCTGGAGCGGTTTGGGGTTCTGTACGCGTGGAAATACCGGTACGGAGAGGAAACCGACATGAATTTCACAAAGTTACTGCACCAAATCAACAAAAGATAAGTTGTTAAGATTCAACGACAATTTTAGTAGGACTCTTATTAGAAATACAATTAGATTAGGACTCTTCTTCTCCCGATTATAAATAGAACCCAGAACCCTTGGCCGAAACCACAAACTTCTTTTCCACCTCCTGAGCCGACGACTTAGAGCCCTAGCCCCAACTCGCCGAGTAAATCCATCGCCGGAGTTTGGTCGAGAGAGATCACCGAAAGAGAGCCCAACCGATCTGTCTGATAGGAGAAGGACCCCGAGACTAAGAAGAACATAAGGTAGGTGTCCAATACCACCTTACGACATTGTCGTGTTTTCTCTGCATCTGTTCTTCGATTCCTTTCGAACAAAAGCTTTTTCATGGACAGATCACGTGTTGATCGGTCTGATCTAGAGTCAAGATCATCGCCACGTTCACATTTGCTCCGAACACTCATGTTCATCATAAAACCCATGCAAACCATGCAAGAATACATGCAAACCGATCTAATAAAAACTGATTATAGGATAACATGCATATGCATCATCGCATCTAGTTAAAGTTTGTGCATGATATTGATTGTTGTAAATCTTATATGTGCGTGATCATGTATAGAAGGTGTGAGACCTATGTGTGCTGAATACATTGGCAATTAGGATAAAAGTTAGCATTAACATTCAAAGTTTTGAATATTGCCAAAACATTCTTCTGTGGCAAGGTCCGACAAGTTCTTTGTTAGGTCCGCCAAGTGTTGGCAAGGTCCGACGCAAGGTCCGGAGAGCTCCTGCAAGGTCCAGAGAGCTTCTGTGAGGTCCGGAGCTTGTTTTTAGGGAGCTCCCGTGAAGTTCAACTCGTAGAACTGCAGCGTCTTGTTTTTTCTTTTAACTCGCAATGTTTCAAACTTTCTTTATGGGAAGGTTTGCTTAGTATTAATTTGCTAAGTTTTTGGTGTGTTTTGGTGGTTATGGCTGTTATCATTTGATATGGTTTGCAACATGCTTATGTGACGTGCTCATGTAAGGTGTTGTGGTTTTCGAACTAACGTGAGTCAAGTCGAGGACTTGTGCTCGGAAGAATTGGTTGTTTATTCATGTGCAGGTGTTGCTTGAGTTCAAGACATGGCTGGTGACGGGATCCTTGGACTAGTCTCAGGGAGGAGATGAGGTTCCAGCAACCAAGTTCGGGAGGAGCTGTGGTTGAGTTGATCGGGAGGTCGCGCAACATGTTTGGATCAAGGGCAGTGCATATGAAGGTTGCGTGCACGTCGTTGGAAGGTGTTTGCACGTGTGCAAGGAGTGCATGGACATGGCAACATTTTTTCAAGGCGTGATAAAGAGAAGTGGACGTAAAGAATTGGTCGGAACGGTCCAACCGGCTGGATTGCGTACTCAGGCTGAGGATGAGTCGGATATGACTCAAATATGGAAAGTTTTGAGTTGGTTATGATAGGATTTCGTGCTAGGCACGAAGTTGAGTTGTTTTAGTAATGTTTAGGACGTTCCTAAGGTGTTTGGAAGTCTCACGGTTGCTTCTATCTGCGAATAGGAGAGTCCTGAGCAGTTATAGTAAGTTAGGATACGAGTCCAATTAGGAGTAGGAGTCCTAGATTGGATTGATTAGCCTGAGGGCTGGCTATAAAAGCAAGGGAGGCCAGAGCTCTCGTGGGGAGAGAACTTTGGGTTGTTCCTCTTGTGTTTCTATTGAATAAAGTTCATAGTTTCGAGGAGCTTTTGTGCCTTGTTCGTCGGACTTGTTGTTCGTCAAGTCTTTCTCGCCGAGTTTCTGGACAGACCGACGTTGCTTCGGTGTTTTGTTCATAACTCAAGTTTTACAGATCCGATTGACGTGATTCTTTCTGGGTTGTCTTCACAACTCAATTATCTATCATCTGTGAAATTTTCACGATCTTAGGATCTGTAGTTTTTGAGATACACGAGTTTCTTTGCAGCATTGCAGATCTGTTTTATATCGGGTAGAACAGATTGATCTTCGTTTAATGTTTTGATCGTATCTCAAGTTTTACTTCGTGTTTTCAAGTGATTCTTGTTGCATTAGATCCGTGACTTGATTCTCTACCTCTCTACTTGATTTGTCATGGTTGAACACGTTTGAAAACACTTGCACACATGGTTTCTTTAACCAATTGATTTTTTGCTGAGGGGTTTTTGTTGTTTCCGCGGCGAAAAGTTTTAATCTACCATTCACCCCCCTCTGGTAGCTTTTCACGTGCTCTTCGATCCTACAGAATTACAAGCTCAGGAAGCTACCGACGACGAACTACAACAACAAGATTTTGAGCAACAGAAACTGCAAGAACAAGGCAAGTGCCCCTTGACCATATTGATCCTATGTTTTGGGAAACTATTTTGTTTTGCGAAAAGGTGTGTGTGTGCTGAGTCAAACATGATGGGAAACCCTTTTATAGGAGTTTACTATCTTTGGTTAAACCACCATTGTCGCCAGGGAAGTTTATGAGTCGGGTATTGTTTTTGCTTTATGCTTCGCTGAGTCCATGGGATTGGGGAGCGAGATAGATGTGTCTAGCTAACTGCACTCGTAATGATAATGAGAAATTGATGTTGTTAATGAACATGGATCGGAGGGAGATCTAGGCAAGACTGGGTTTGTGTATGAGGTAGCATGAGATGGTGGTTTACTTGCCGTAGATCTAAGGACCGGTTCATGCGAGCACATGCCAGGATGACAGTGCCACCACAAGGCCAAGTATGGGTGCGGCTTAGCTGACTAATTAGGTAAGTTGCTAGATTGTTATGGACTGTGGAATGCGCAGGGAATGAGAGTCGAGTGAGGACAGCCCTGGGAACTGCATGGAACAAGAGGAGGCCCGTGGGTGGGAGAATTAGAGATTCTAGCCTGCCGGTGAAATCTTAGTGAGTCCATACATCTAGTAAACCCTTTATAAAGGCTATTTTGTGATCTATTGACCATACTCGGACGGTTATGTACTGGTATAATGGAGGTTCTGCAGTCACCCACGGGTGACGAAATCACAAACTTGTGGGTAAAGAGGTGCAAACTCTGCAGAGTCTAAAACTATCATGATAGCCGAGCTTACGGTCACGAGCGCCTGACCAACTTCCATGATTAGTTGGGACGGTTATTGGCTATGGTTATTGGTTATGGTTTTGGATGGTTTGGTTTTGGTTTTGTTCTCGGGACTGTTGAGTCCGGGTGATAAGATGGGTTGCATGACTGATGAGTCATGGCAACGAGGTTGGTCTCGGTGGGAGACGAATTTGTTTATGAGATGAAATGGTAGCGAATACGAGATGGTACTCGTCAGATGGTAGCGAATATGAGAAGGTATTCGTGAGCAAGAATGAGGTTGATTAATGTCTGGATGGGACATGGAAGGTAATGAACATAATGGAGGTATGATTGGTATTTTAGTACATGTTGGGATTACATTCGCTTAAAGATAAGTAGCTATTTTATCATGGTTTTGATAAACAACTTTGCTTTTCTGCAATGAGTCTTTTTATACCTACCTTATTGTGAGCTACATATCATATTTTCCCGCACTTGCTGAGTACATCATTGTACTCAAACTTGCATTATTATTTCATAATCAGCAACAGTAGAAGATTACTATGAAGACCAAGTGGAGCATTAGGCGTGTAATCTGTTCTCAACCTTGCCTGTGGGGATGGAGTAGAGATGGAGCCGCTACTGCCTAGATTGCTTCCGCACTAGTTAGAAGACTTCCGCTGCATAGAAATAAGACTTCCGCTGTTGGAATAAGACTTCCGTTGTGAGCATGAGTCCAAGACTCATGAGACATTATAATAAACTCTGTTATTCGTGGTTATATATATTCTGAATTCAGTTTGTGGAACATATGTGTATGTGTGATGAACATCCTGAGCACACATATGCATCAGTTCTCGGTTCCGTGGTTTTCCACAGAATTGAGGGTGTCACATCCACATCGAGCTGAGGCCATAAACGGCACCACCGACCTTCACTCAATGTGCTCCAGCCCTCAGCTGCTCGTGTTTTAAATATTTCTCGATTTTCAGATTTAGTTCAAATTCAAACCCCCATAACTTTTGCTAGGTAGCTCCAAATCGAGTGAACCAAATTTTGTTTGATTCAGATATCTGAGTACTTTCCAACAAATAAAGCTTCACTCTATGAAAATCTTTATTTCTCCATAATTAATTCTCCGAAATTTAAATTGTTTAGAATTTTAACTGGAGGACCCTGTAGTGGAAAATTCTGAAATTTAGCCAGGATGTTCCTTATAATAACCTTGAGCTACCATAAAAAATTAAGATCAATCCAAGCTCATTTGATCCACCTAATGCTGTGATTAGTGAAACTGTTCCAGAGAAAATGAAAAATGTCCAGAAACATTTTTCAGATTTTCTCTGAACTTGTTTAGCTCATATATTTTGCTAGGAATCTTCAGATTAGATGAAACCAATTCCTTTAGAACCCTATGAAAATCTAGTTTCCATAAAGTCATGGGTTGGTCCATGAAAATCCTTAGAACACCCTAAGAGCTCTAATTAGGGCCAAATACACAATTATTTGTGCAGGTTTGTATCCAAATGAGCTTTGCTTCAAATGAAATTTGGCCAAGTCTCTGTTTAGGTTGTATCCAAACCACAGTAAAAATATCTGAGTCATTAGGCCTTTCTAGCTATACTTATAGCCTTCACAATACCAAATTCAGCTCATTTGCATTTAAATTGACACGCATATATGTTTATCTCGTGTAGTCGCTAAGATCGAAGAAGGCCCGGAGGTTCTAGATTTCATTACTCCGGAGGAACAGCTAGCATACGACCAGTAGAAAGGCAAGCTCTGGTTTGCATTAGCCGTTTCATAAATTTTATTATTTTGAGAACTTACTTTATGGATTTCCTTCCATTGTGCATTAGAGTCTTGTTTGAAAACCCAAATTCATGGCCAAGAGAACCAGGGTTTTGGGCTTAGGTATTAAACCTCGAGTAGCCACTGCAATGCTAAGTTAGTGTAGGATTCGGTACAAGTCGAGTAGTTGGAACTACTCGCGAAAATAGGCTAGAGGCACACTACTCGGTTAGAAAGATAACAAATGATCCACATGGCAGGAAAATGAGACTGAGCGGAGAGTAAGGGCAGCAGAACTTTGGGACCTGGGTGCCATAGCTCTGCTTAGGTCGATTGAGGACTGAGCCGTGTGCGGGCCTGTTGAACAAGCTAGAACAGTACCAAAGATCTACCGGATATATGGGAACTGGGAAATCGATTAATTCGGGTAGCGATCTGTTGAGGCATTGCTTGTCGTCCAGAGGGTAGGTTGAGAGCAGCGAGGTGTAAATCAGCTGGCAAGCACTGCGGATGCTCTGTGCAGAGACCTCCTGCTCGGGACGATAGGACCGGTTCAACACTTGGCTGACAGATAAAAGGTGGTCGCGTACGATGTCCGTGGTGGTTGCTGTAGGCAACATCGAGTACGGGCATACCTGACGGGTTATTCGAGTAACCCCGCAGGTGTAAAACGATTAAAATCACTGTCCCTCATGGTCAGTGAGTACCACTTGTTCACTGTACCGTGAAGTAGAAAGAACAGGCTCATGTGACGTTAAAAGATTGCTGATTGAAAGCTGTACTTTGTTTGCTAATGTATTGCTGTAGTTTAGAGCTAATTAAAGTTCTTTTCAACCTTGGGCAAAGCACATGAGAGAAATGTGTTTCTTGTTTGATTGCGGCTCTCTTATGTGTCTTAGCATGAGGTTCTCCAACAACTTGTTTCTAAAACTTGAAAATAAGGTCCAACTAATTAGGCATGTCTTTTGCAATACACTTTCCTACTTTATACTGCAAACCCAGCATGTAGAGTTCCATGTATAGGTAAGACAGGTTAGTCTTGATGAGCCATCGTGCTCACTGCTTGTGTTTGAGGCGTTTGCAGGGTGCTATGAGGAAGAGGCTCTCGAGGAGGAGACGGACCCCCAAGAGGGAAACACCGTCGAGTGGGAGCCATGCACGCCGCCGTGTTAGTGTGCGTTTGTGCTAGTGGGCACACGTTCACGGGCTGAACATGAACTCTTTTGCTTAGTGTATGCCCGTGAGTGTATACTTGATGTATTTTGTTGTAAACATGTTCATAACTCTTCTATGTAATAAAAATTCCGCTTCATCTTTGTACCCTTTTATGTGTGTTATCCGGTGTTGTGCAACACAGCACTCCTCAGCGTGATCCTGGCTAGTCGAGACCACAGGTCCTCTCATCACCACAAGTTGGGAGTCACTGGGTGACACCTAGTCGCCTAGGAACAAAGTTCCAAGAGTAATAAACCCAAACCGACGCAGTGAGAAGATCTGAAGATCAGCAAGCCCAACTCAAGGTGCTCCTCTTCTTGAATCTCCTCACAAGCCCTCAAATCCTCACAAGATCCAAGTTTGATTGCTAGAGGGTGTGAGAGAGGTCTAGGAATGCTCCAGAACACTGTTCAAAGCTCTGGGTTGATCTTCTGTGAAATGGGGATGAGATCCCTCCTTTTATAGGGCTCCTCATTAGCATTTTAATTGTTCGTCATCAATCTTCCATAACCCACACGGGGGCCTATATGCACTTTCAAGGAACTTCACATAGCCCACATGGTAGGTGCCATTGAAGTTGGGGACCTCAAAAGTGAGGGCTCCGTGCGGAAGTTGGACTTATCCCCGAACGTGACGGGGAGTTCGATCTTTCCGAGTGGCACCACCTGCTGGACTGGGATGACACCATGGAAGGGGGCTCGTGTCGAGCGGAGGCTCGAACGTGGAATTCCCGGAGCGTCAAGGATCCCATCCATCAGGACCCTGGTCAAGTGCTTAGAGCCTATGACCGGGTCCACGACCAGAGGGAAACACCCGAGTTGCGATATGATGTTGGGGTGGTCTGACTGGTCGAAAGTGACCGCCGCTTTGGACCACCGGAGGAAGGTCATGATGGCCAAAGAGACGATGTTGACCTCCCGGGTTGTCAGCTTCTTCCTACAGTGGCTCTTGTAGGCTTGGCTTCCTCCAAAGATCATGAGACAGCCCTCTGGCGTGAGGAAGGTCACCTTGTCAAGCTCGGGGCTCGACCGAGCTAGCTTCTTGCCTTTGTCACCCGCGGCACCCGGCTCCTTGCTGAGGAAGCGCTTCGCGAGGACGCAGTTCCTGAGGGCGTGCCTTACCGGGTAGGCGTGGTTGGCGCATGACTTTTTGAGGAGCCTCTCGAAATGGACCATAGGTGTCATGGTCGGTCTCTTGCCCTCAAAGTGTTCGGCAACCGTGACAAGTTCCCAATTTCTATTGGCAAGGTGCTTGCGCTTGTTGGTGCCTAGTCTCTTCTTCTTGTCGCCCATACAAGGCACTTATTTTCTCCCCTCGTTAGGGTTCTTTGACTTCCCTCTGTCGAAGGTAGCCCTGACCGCCTCCTCGCCGGAGGAGTGGTTTGTGGCTATATCGAGGAGGTCCTCGTGTTTCTTGGCTTGACGTGGCCGAGCTTGTGCACTAGGGACTCACAGGTCGTCCTAGAGAGGAAATCACCGATAACATTAGCATTGACGATGTTGGAGAGTTCGTTGCACTTCTTCAAGAGGCGCCGGATGTACTGTCGGAGGGTTTCATCCAGCTTTTGCCGGCAGCCCTTGAAGTCCCAATAGTTACCTGTAAGTTCCCTATAAGTTGCCGACGAACGTCTCCCGAAGCTCGGCCCAGTCTCAAATGCAATAGGGCCAGAGATATTCCAGCCAGACTCGGGCCGACTCGGCTAGGTAGAAGGGGAGGTGCTGGATGATGAAGTCATCATCATCTGCTCTGCCACTCTACAAGCCAGGTGATAATCCTCCAACCAAACACTGCGGTTGGTGTCCCAGTCATACTTCCCAATGTTGGTCGGGGCCCTGAACCTCTGCGGAAAATGTGTATTGTGTATCCATTTTCCGAAATCTTTCGGGCCGGGAGGTCCTGGGCTCAGCTCGGGCTCCAATCTTCCTCGCCGTCGTAGCGGCCACCCCAACGGGGCTGGCGCTACCGAGGCCTAGACGATGAGTCGTTGTGCCTTCCCGAGCTCTTCGCCTAGCCTCTAGGGTATGGTGAAGTTCACAAGGCCCTACGTGGTCGTGTACCAGTAGGATCGAAGAGCACGTGAAAAGCTACTAGAGGGGGTGAATAGCAGATTTAAACTTTTTAGCGAAAGCAACAAAAACCCCCTTGGCAGAAAATTGATCTGTTAAATAAACCGTGTATGCGACTAATCTAAATGTGTTCAACCATGACAAAAGTGGTATATATTATAGAGAATCAAGTCACGAAGACACGGCAACAAGAATCACGGAAATCCGTCAAGAAAAACTCATGTTATGATCGAAAGATCAAACGAGGGTCAATCTGTTCTACTCGAGTAAAAATCAGATCTGCAACACTGCAAAGAAACTCGTGTAGATTAGAAACTACAAATCCAATGACTGTGAAATTTTAACAGATGATAGATAATCAAGTTGTAAAGACAACCCAAAAATAGTCACATCAATTGGATCTGTAAAACGCGAGTTATGATCAAAACACTGAAGCACTGTCGTGCTGTCCAGAAACTCGATGAGAAAGACTTGACAAAAACAAGTCGGACGAACAAGGCACAAAAGCTCCTCTAAATTATGAATTTTATTGATCAAAACATATGAGGAACAGCTCAAGGTCGTATCCTCATGAGCTCTGGCCTCCCTTGCTTATATAAGCAGCCCAGAGGCCAACCCAATTCAAACTAGGACTCTAATCCTACTCAGTTTCTGAATTGAAACTTTCCATAACTGCTCAAGACTCTTCTATACGCAGATAGAAGCAATCTTAAGACTTCAAAACACCTTAGGAACGTATCCGACATTCCTAAAACAACTCAACTTCATGTCCCACACGAAATCCTATCATAACCAACTCAAATCTTTCCATATTTGAGCCATAACCAACTCAGCCGCAGTCTGAGTCCATAATCCAGCCGGTTGGACCTTTCCTACCAATTCTTTACATCCACATCTCTTCATCACGCATTAGAACCATGTTGCCACATTCATGCACTCCTTGCACACGTGCAAACACCTTCCAACAATATCCATGATACCTTCATATGCATTGTTCTTGATCCAAACATGCTGCGCGACCTCCCGATCAACTAAACCACAATTCCTTCCGAACTTGGTTGTTGAACCTCATCTTCTCCCTAAGACTAGTTCAATGGATCCCGTCACCAGCCATATCTTGAACTCAAGCAACACCTGCACATGAATAAACAACCAATACTTTCGAGCACAAGTCCCTGACTTGACTCATGTTAGTTCTGAAAACCACAACACCTTACGTGAACACCTCACATAAGCATGTTGCAAACCATAGCAAAAGTTAACCACCGTAAACAGCCATAACACTTCAAAAACTTAGTAAAAGAATACTAAGAAAACATTCCATAGATGTAAAGCAAGTTCGAAACATTTGCATGGTAAAAATAGAACCATTGCGATTTAGCTCCGGACCTCGCCAAAACTAACCGGACCTTGAGCCAGAGCTTACCAAAGCTAGCAGAACCTAGCACCGGAACTTACCAAAGCTAGTTGGACCTACCACCGGAGCTAATCAAACAAATGTCGGACCTAGTCATAGCAAGTCGGACCTTACGTCAGATCTTGTCAGAGCTCGGACCTAGAGTCGGACCTTGACAAAAAGAGTGTTTTGGCAGAATTCAAAACTTTTATTGTCATAGCCAATGTATTCAGCAGACATAGGTCTCACAGTACCGAGTTGCGCAACGAGGTCGATGATCCAACCCTCTCGGGCCGGATTGCTTGGCTTGGCGTGCAGCCTCCGACAGGACTCGCTCCGCTCCGGCAGTGCCTTCGTTTTTGGCCGGGGGTCCACGAGCCCAGGGCCCGGGCGAGGGAACTTTTGGCCTGCTGGGCAGCGGTCATGGCTAGGAGAGCCTGGAGATCTTGGTGAGCCTGCCGGGCTTCAGGGTCGGCGGGCTCAGATATGTTGTGTAGTATGGCAGCTGCGGCCGCCATGTTTTCGCTGGCTCGCTGGAAGCGTGGGGCACAACCGTCGATGATGATGTTGCCCTGGACCTGGCAGGTGCGAAGGCGCATCGCGTTCGAGCCTGTACTGGGGCCAAGACATGTTGTTGCCATGAACAAAGCGGCGTCTGCGTCCAGCTGGGCCGGGTCGGCTTTTAGAACGGCGCACCACGCTGTGAGCTGGTCGGCCAGCTTGAGGCGTCGCGCTTCTAGCAGCTCGAGGTCAGCCTGCGGGCTTGCATTGGATGGTGTGACGAGCTGGGAGGCGTTAGCCATCTCAGCAACGTGATATTAGTGGGATGGGTGCTCGCTCTCCTTGGTACTGTCATCGGAGCTCGAGCTATATTCCAAGATATGGTGGAGGGATGTCGGCACACACTCGATCATCCCAGCAAAAGGTGGTATCGAAATGTCAAAGACGACACATGCATCGAGGGCGTGGGTCACCCAGCTTGCCCCAGATCGGGTTCTGGGTCCCCTGTTGGAGACCTGAAGGGTGCAGGAGTCACTGGCAAAGACGTCCAGGCTCCCGAAACAGAGGGTCTGATGCGTGAGGGCGACATCGCAGAAAAGAACTCTTGTGCCGGGCACGAGGGCTGAACGTGGAGAAGCCATCGAGGAAGCAGAGAGTGGAACGCGTGGCGGTCCCCCTACCTGGCGCGACAACTTTTGGTGTTTGGATTTCCGACTAGTACCGTATACGCCACGTGCTCGTACTCGAGGTGGCCTAGCTAAAAAGACAATGGGATTATACTAGTTCGGGCAAGGTGTCCTACGTCCAGTTTGTGTGTCTTGCTGCTCTTTGTTGAAAATGGGGTGGTTCTCTTACAAGCGATCCCTCTTTTATATCCCTCTCTATCGGCCCCTTCTTAACTCTTCATAAAGGGGGGGCATGGTTACAGGGACGCCTGTCCTATCGTATGTCAGCCTGGGTGCTTGGCGAAGCCGCCACATCGGGGAGATCGCTGTTCAGCGTGCCCCCATCTTGTCGCGGAGGCGAGCCGTACCGTGGCACACACGCACCCATCGTACTGTGCACACACCCACCACTCTATCAGACGTGACAGGGCGCACAGCACGTACCAAGGAGCACTCGAATGCTTTCAACTTGATCGTGGCGGCACCCACTCCGCATTGAAGACTATCTGTCCCGCTCCCTCCCGAGCTCGGGACCGGGTGCTCGAGGCCTCATCCCACCGTCTTGATCCTCTGGATGCGTGACCTATCGGGGCCTTTTGGTAGCCGGGTTTCCGCATCCCGTCACATCCAGTCACGTGTTTGTTTCACGGACAGTTAGACAGAGTCATCCAACTTGAGAGAATATTCCTTACAGATGCTAGATGAGGTGGTTTAGAAATATTTGCTGGATGAGTTCATCCACCTTTTCTAAGTGTACTTCTTAGTAGTGTAATTAGTGATAATTAGTGTATTTTATTGTTTAATTGGAGAAAGTCCTTTTTACACCCACAAGTATCTTTGTTGTCCACCTAACCCCCTAAACAAAATTTTAGTCTAATGTACCCCCCGAACTATTTAGATTAGTTTGATTCAACACCCTGTGAGTTTTTAATTTTTTTATCTATGTTCATGTAATGTTTAAGGGTAAAATTTTATGAGATTATAAGTTACAACATAATGTATGTCAGGAAAATAGTTCAAGACTTCTTTGTAATTTTGGTATATTGGAAGCATGTAATTCAGATTTGACTAGGAGATGAAATAATGCAACAACATATTTATGAAAAAATTCAGAATAATTATTCTAATATTTTTTATGATGTCATATGCCATCCTAAAAAATTGTAACTATAAACATAACACATACAAAGAGAGACAAAAAAGAAAAATCTCACAAGGAGATAAATTGATCAAATCTAATAATTTGAGGGAGTACATTGAACCAAAATTTTGTTTAGGGGGTTTAGTGAACAATGTAGATAACTTGACGGTAGTAAAATATATTATTTTTTCTTGTTAATTAGTAATTTTTACTATATTAGCATTAATGTGCTATTAACATGATAATTAGCATATAAGTAATTAGTATCATGTAAAGACATCAAATTTGGATGATCCATTCCATCTATCTTTCATCCAAACTACCAAACAAAAAATTGGATGGTCCAATCCATCTAAACAAACATCAACTTAGATGATCAGTACAGAAAAATATGAATAATCCTATACAAACTAACTTCACCAAAACCAAACACATCCTTAGTTCCTTGGTAGATGCACTGCTTTATCATATCTGGGAGAACTTATCGTTATTGTATCCATTTATATGATGTCAGGAGGATGTGGACGTGTTTCACCGCAGAAGTGGACGTGTCTCACCGCAGAGGTGGACGTGTCTCACGCGCATGTAGGCTCCAAAGGGCCCTGTCCTTAACAGAGTGTCACTACAGAAAAACGATATATTTTCGTGGGCCCCTGGCTCATGAAAATAACTCGTCGAAAATAAATTTATATCATCGACGGCTCACGAAAATAAGTTTATTTTCGTAGGCCAAAAATGACCCACGAAAATAGGGCCAAAATATGGCCCAAGAAAATAAATGTAAGTTATTTTTGTGGGCCACCTTTTGGCACACGAAAATAAAGTCCTGTTATTTTCGTAGGCCACCTTTGCCCACAAAAATCAAGTCATGTTATTTTCGTGAGCCACATTTTGTCCCACGATATTAATGGCAAATTATTTTCATGGGTCCTTTTGGCCCACGAAAATATTGCTTGGTTATTTTCGTGGGCCACCTGTTGGCCCACGAAAATAATATGACACTATTTTCATGGGCCATTGCTTGGCCCACGAAAATAATATTGCACTATTTTCGTGGGCCACTTCTTGGCTCATGAAAATACATAAGATTATTCACAATTTTATGCATATTGTTTAGTTCCAAGCACATAAAATAATAAATTATCTATCAACACACAAAACACATATCACACTTCATAACAAATGCAACAAACTCAATTAAACATTATAAAATCCATTACATCGTCCAAACGGTATTTTCCACTATATTGTCCAGACACAATATAACATAAACGAACATGTCACATTGTTCATACAACGTTTTTGTCAAAGCAAATCATATCACATGGCCACATTAAGCTTTCCAACAAACCAACAAATTGCGCCGACACCATTTTGCTCGTTGTTTTCCTGTATCAAGCCAAAGTGAAGTATATGACTAATAGATTCAAATAAAAAGCAACAACATATTTGATTCTATGGCTTATTATACACGAGCTCTATTTGAAATTAAGATACATAATATATGATGCAGATGAAAATACAAAACTTACCTAATTGCTACCACCGGGAGTGAAGAATTCATCGACAAAGTCGTCCCCTCCACCCTGTCCCCCTGAAGAAGATGCTCGCAAATTTGTAACAGGAGGACTATGAAAGTTTTGTGCCCTTGAGGATGATCCCTAGATAAGCAATAATACATGTTACAAGTATACTAACAGTTTATAAAAATGAAAGAGAACATTACGATAATATGTACCTGTGTTCCAACGGGAAGTGGCTGTGGAGGCACCGGTAGCGGTGAAGACATAGGTAGCTGCGGAGGCTGCGGTAGTGGTGCCATGGCGGCAGGCAGTCCAAGCTGAGAAAATTATCTCTAAAATAATTTTGAAATATGTAGCTTCATTCTACTATAAATATACATGCATCTCTTATTTAACATAAATATTTGAACTCTTATATTAATATTCCTACATCAATTTTTGCCACGCTGTCAGATTCGAGAAGTAGTCATTTTGTGCTTTTATAAACTCTTCTTGTCGTTTCATACGGTCTTCTTGTAGCCTCAAGTGGTCTCTCAATGCAGTCTGCTCCTCCTCCATTTGTTTTAACCTTGACTTATTTCCTGTATGAGTATGCCAAGAAGAACTATGTCCGCTCTGTGTTGACCGTGACTACGAGGGAACTACATCCGTGTTCATGACACCATTGAACATCGAATACCTGCAATAGGGATATGTCATAACTATAAGGTGACACTTGGAAAATTTGAAGTATGTGAATATATGAATATAAGAGTAGTAAGTTCACCTCATGTGACGCTTTCCTCCACCGGATTCATATAAAGCTACTACGTCGACGTCTTCCTTTTTCCAATTGTAATCATCTCCATGACGTCGAACCACCTCTTCACCATATTTCACCTACATAAAAACTAATTACAAAGCTACTATACAAAAATTGTATTGATTAATAATTACTTTTACTTACATGAGTACCAGGCAGAAGATGTGTTGAATGGTGTGAAACCATCGGTGGCCAAACCAATACGAACATTTCTAGCATCTTCTGCAAAGTACTCATCAAAAGAGTCCAACGCCTTCCAAGCCTGAGTATCAGATGGATGTGTCATTAATCCCTTTGTTTCGCGCACACATTTCTTATGCCATCACATGTGTCTCACAGTTGATTTAGATAAAAACAACCGTTTCATCCTAGGTGCAAGAGGCATGTAATGAAGTTGTTTCACTACCACTTTTGTCTTCACCAATTCACCGTCCTCATTTGTGGCCTCAATGTATCGAGATTCTTTACAAATCGAGCATTGTGTCATATTTGCATTCTTCTTCCAGAAAAGCATACAATTGTTAGGACAACAATCAATTTTTTCGTACTTCATACCAAAGCCTGATAACAATTTCTTTGACTGGTATATGTCTCTTGGCAACTTATGATTCATCGGAAGAATGTCTGCTATCAAATCCATAAGATCATCGTAGCACTTGTTCAAAAAATTGTACTTTGACTTTATAGACATGAGACGAGTAACGATCGAAAGGACAAACACTTTAGTGTGATCATGCAACTGTTCATGTGATGCTGAGAGATTTCTATAGAACTCTTGAACTTCAGGTGTAGGAATTTCTTCAGATGTATCTGCACCACAATCATGATTTAGTGCTTCAACCATGTCTTCCATTCTGTCCTTGTTATCACCATCTATGTTATCAACATCAACATCACTATAGTATAACTCGCCATGCTCATACCATGTTTCATAACCAGGCATAAAACCAAATCGACATAAGTCTCGTTCCATGTCAACCTTTTCCTTGCATAAAAAGTTATGACACTTGTTTCACGAACATTTCACAAAACGGTTGGTTGATAAAGAGAAAGCCCGACTGATAAATGCCTTAGTATTAATGGCCCATTCATCTGAAGGCGCAGAATTCTTCCACGAACTATCATACATCCATCGTCTATCATCACCCATGTTCTAGACTATAGAATATAAGAACATAGAACTCATAAATATATATGTTGCAACTAAGAATATAAAGATAGAGAAATTACGTTCACTTTACATCTATTGGAAGGGATAGGTCCTAAACCCACCCAAGAGTGACCGAGCGGAGCATTCTTATAACGAGACATGGGGTCCGGATCCAAACGAAATTTTGGCAGCATAACCCGTTGTTCTCCAACTGCACGCCCGATAATAGTGCAGCAGAGAACATTAGGGTTATGCCGTCAAAATTTCGTCCGAATCCAGACCCCGCGTCTTGTCATAAGCACGCCCCCTCGGTCACTCCAAGTCTGTCCAAAAAGGGACAATTATGAACCTACACGCCTCACATGTGTAACGCATGTGAGACGAGCCGGTCTGAAACGGGTGACGCATATTGTATAGGTTACGTGAATCTTACTTTTTGAAGTGATTTACGAGAGAGAGGTAAGAACGAGAGATAATAGGAAAGAACGAGGGAGAGACAGTAAAGTAGGCCAGCCGTCCTAAGTTATGCTCCATCGGGTCCCGCCAGTGATGACGTACGAGCCAAGATTCGCTGCTATGGGCTTTTGGAATGAAACCACGAAGAAAATGGTTCCCAGGGTTCTCGACGGTGCTATACTTTGTTAAAGCGCAGCAATGGAGAAATTTGACTTTTAGACGGCCCAACTGTCGGGCCATAAATGGGTTGTGCCCGGGCTTAGCCGGCGCGAAACCCGTTTATTTACATATCGCTATAATGAACTTTCTCTAAAACACACATTAACCATGCAACACTTTACATGCTTCTAAGAGCGCTATCTATTATTTATGAGCTACTAGTCACTTTTCTTGCATAGATGGATATGGTACATGCACGATCATCATAGGCATTAAACAAAAGCATAACACATAAAATAAAGCATGCACGTTAATTATGGTAATGAATAATGAAACAATATTATAACATTATCTTCAAATGAGTAATGAAACTACGACGAATTAGGGTCATAGGTTTTAGCTTTTAGCTTATGAGTAATTCATCGAAACCCCGACACACTGGGTGCAAGGCATTCTATACATTCGGCTAAATGCAAATATCAAAGGTAAATGCATGGGAAGGGGTTGCCCTCGGCTTGGTCGGAGGCGAGCGACAGGAAGGGCGGCGGCAAGCCTGCGGCTGCTATGACCCGACCGATGCAGCGGTCGAGGAAAAAAACCCATGAAAATATTTCTATGACAATAAAATGTCAAGCAAGTTTTCTTTACATGCCAGTAAATTGTCAATGGACTAACAATCTCTCTCGAATCAAATTAACTACCGAATCAACAACAATGTCATCTTTAGATATCACGTTATCCAAAACGAAAGAATAAAGATGAACTTTTTATCATCTATCCTAAAACCAGAACAAAGTTCATTACCACACAGGTTGCATTCTATTTCCACAATCATAAAATTTTGATTAACTACTACATGTCATACGTACTTAGGAGCAGCGGCTGAGGCGAGCTCGGAGTAGAGGCGGCCGGTGCAGCCTGGCAGTAGAAGCGACGGAAACGGCGCGACGCAGCAGCTTCGGTGATGATGAGTGGGTACGGCATGGCAGTCAGGGCAGCCTCGGTGGTGTGGCAGGGCAGCAGCGGAAGGGCAGCCTCGGCCGGGCTGCGTTGCAGCGAGCTCGGGCTGCGTGCTGAATTGGGCGGCGTGCAGGACAGGCGGCGCAGTGTCCGGGCGGCGCGTTGGACAGCCGGCGTGCAGGTTGGGAGGCGTGGTCGACGGCAAGGACAGGCTGCGCGGTGGACGGCGACGACGGGCGGCGCGGTTGACGTCCGGCGGCAAGGACGGACAGCGCGGTGGACGGCGAGGATGGGCGGCGCGGTGGACAGCGACGACAGACGACGAGGTTGACGGCCGGCGGTGAGGACGGGCGGCGCGGTGGATGGCCAGGATGGGCGGCGCGGTGGACGGTGACGATGGGCGGCGCGGTGGACGGCGACGACAGACGGCGAGGTCGGCCGGCGTGCAGAGCGAACGGCGAGGACGGGCGGCGCGCTCGGTTGCTACGGCGTGGCTCGAACAGGTGGCGGCGGCGTAATGAAGTTGGGAGCTCACGGCCCAACCTAAATCGGATTTATTTTCGTGTGGCACAGAAACCCACGAAAGTAATGCCTCTACTTTCGTGAGCCGGAGCCGACACCCACGAAAATCTCCTTTATTTTCGTCAGCCACGGAAACCAACGAAATTACTGTGTTTATGTCCGTGTGCCGCCGTCGTAACCCACAAAATTAAGTGTGAGCCACTGACACCCGCTGCAGTAAACGCCTATATTTTATTGTGCCGGCGCTGTAACCCACAAAATTACGTCAAGATCGCATTTATTTTTGTGAGCTTCAGTCACCCACGACATTTTATGTCTGTATTTTCGTGAGCTCCCTGAGTAACCCACGAAATTACATGTATCGTGTGCTTATGTCCTGGCACACGAAATTATACATTATTTTCGCGAGCCTTGGGCAAAACCCACGAATTTAGCTTTTATTTCCATAGGCTATCATCTAGCTCACAAAAATAAGTTTAATTTTGTGAGGGCCGACGAAATTAAAACCGGCACACGAAAATATTTCGTTTTCTTGTAGTGTGTGTTGTGCGCGTCGTTTCTTTATGGAAAGCATATAAGTATGACTCTTGAGATTTTTTGAACAGAATGCAGCAGATGGCATTCTGCCTACTACAAAGCGGGGAGGAAGCTTCATGTCTAGGGATGGCAATTGGTCGGGTTCGGGTCGGATGGAGCAAAAACCCATCTGAAATAAAAAAGGTTGCGGGTGAAATTTGAGACCCGCACTTACACCCGTGGGTGAGAATTCACACCCATACCCACACCCATCAGGTTTCAGATTCCCGTCGGGTTTGACTTTTTATTAACGTACTAGAACGTTTAATAAAAAGTCTAATAAAAATCATTAGTTTTGAATGACAATGCAATAAAAATATTTAGTTGTCTATAGAGATTGTAAATATATGTTGTGATAAGCAAGATGAAACTAATAAATTATTAAAAAAAATCAAATTTAACTGTAAAATTACAAACATAAGTTATTTCAGGTACCAGCGAGCGGAAAACGAAATCCGCACCCGCGAGAAGTAGGGTCGGGTGCGGGATACACCCGCAGGTGAAAAATCCCACCCGCATCCGTCAGGTGCAAAATCCGTCGGGTACCTGAACACGCAGGTGTGATTGCAATTCCTATTCATGTCCTACAGAGGTATATGCAATGCCAGAAGTCTGGAGCTTGCCAGGCAGTCTACGGCTCTCTAAGACGTGGCTAGATTGGTTTTCCTTTTGCTTGCAAACTCCCATCATGCAGAGGAGGCTGAGCAGCAGCTAGGTTGCAGAGAAGGATTGCAACTAGTGCTCCATCATTTTCATATGCCGACTACACTGGAATCAGATTGTCTGACTGTTGCCCATGGTGCGGTTGAGGTATTGGCCTGAACCAAACAGAAGCAAGACGCTTTTGCTAATAAAGCAATATGAGCCTGTGATAGTCACCCACCAACATGTTGAATCTCAACTACGGAAATCAATACAAACTCATTCGCCAATTTGTGAAGTACACACTATTTACTACATGACAACATCACATCTAGTTAGTGGACAACAATGAGCCGAACACTTATATATAGGCAATGATGGGACCAGAATCTGAGAGATGGACTTGCATGCAATATGAATTGGAATCCATGAGAGAAAATCATATCTTAGAACCTGGTTGATTCACCTGATGGTGTGAGACCTATTAAGTGTGAATGGATTTTCAAGAAAAAATAACACTGATAGAAAGGTTCACATCTATAAAGCATGACTTGAAGTCTATTAGATTTAAGGAGTTGATTATGATGAGACAACGTTTTCACCTGTCTCTATGTTGAAGTCTGTCGAAATTCTTCTAGCAATTGTCGCGTACTATAATTACGAGATATGGTAAATGAGCATCAAAATGGCTTTCCGTAATGGAAAAATAAGTGAGTACATGACACAGTTTGACGGTTTTGTCGACCAAAAAATGCTAGAAAAGTATGTAGCCTTAGGAAGTCTATATATGGGTCAAAGCAAGTGTCTCGAAGTTGAAATCTTCATTTTGATGAGGTAGTCAAATCATTTGACTTCTCTAAAAAATTAAAAATAGCAAACGTCTATACAAGAACGGTAGTGGAAGCACATTCATATTTCTAGCCTTGTATGTGGATGCTATACTACTTATTGGAAATGATATTCCGCTTATGGAGGATGCTAAGGCCTCACCGAGAAAAAAGTTTTGTATGAAGGATCTTGGAAGGCATCCTATATTATGGGTATAAAGATCTATAGAGATAGTTTAGCATTTAATTGGATTAAACCAGAGTATGTACATTGACAAGGTGTTAAATAGGTTCAACATGAATGATTCCAAGAAAGATTCATGTCACATGGATTAACCTTAAGCAAGGATCAGTATGTTTTATCGCCTGATGAGCAAGAGAGGACGATTAGAGTCTCATACACATCGACTATCGGATCTATCATGTGTGACATGTTGTGTATGCGCCCATATAGTTTGTACACTCTAAGTGTTACAAGTATATACCAATGAAACCAAGGTGATGGTCACTAGACAATAGTAAAGAATATCTTTAAGTACTTACGAAGAACTAAGAATATGTTTTTATTCTACAGAGATTTGGAAGAGCTTGATGAAGATGGTTATGCCAATGGTAGTTTCCAAACTGACAAGGACGATAGCAAATCACAATCAGGATATGTCTTCTTTCTCAATGGTGGGTGGTGAGCTGGAAGAGTTCCAAGCAATATACAGTCGCAGACTCAACAACAGAAGAATGTACATTGCAGCTTTGGAAGCTACAAAGGAAGTTGCTTGGATCAGAAAGTTTGCTTCTGAATTAGTGGTGCAATCACGCAAGCAAAGGATTTAAGGTCGCACCAAATGTCTAAGAAAATAGTATGACACCTATCACTAGATCCGAGATATCATCGATCATTATGATGTGAAGATATGTAAAGTTCACACCGACGTAAACATAGCAAATCCAATGACCAAGCCGCTACCATAAGCAAAGCATTATGAACACACAAGAGCAATGGCATGAGATGCTGGAGTGATTGACTATACTATTGGGGGCTTAGATGATGTATACCTTACTAGTAGTTATAGGATGATGAAATCATGTCAATATTTAGGATCTACATGCTTCAATGATTGTTCCATGACTTTTATTATTTTGTTTATTAATAAATAGTTAAATACATGATTTGTTAGTGAAACTACACGATATAGATTGACATTATGCTAAATATGATCCCTAGCTTATATTCATCATGCATGAAATGTGATGTAGAGATAAAATGGTGCATGTGCTGGGTGAATGATCATATTTCATGAGTCCTAGCAATATGGGATATTGCACCAATAATATGAACGCGTGCCCGGAACACAGGGTTAGATCTGACCCACTACGAGACACCGTGAATGCCATGCTATTGGTGGTCTTAGAACAACACACATATTTTAGGTCCTCTGAAATGAGATCAGCGAGAGTCCCAGACTATTTTGAGGCTGCTAAACTCTTAGTCCGTAACTGGGTAGTTATAGAAGTATCTTTCAGGTTTGATCTGAAGCAAGTCGTCAGGTACATTGAGTCAAGATGAAATCTGCTCCTCCCGCATTAGGAAGAGACTCCTCTAGGCCCTTTAGATATGTTTGGAATTAAAGTGCACAGACATGACTTGACTAATCGTTAGTTGATGAGATATTCCATACATGAAGCAAGAAATAGCCGAGTTAACAAGGGTAGCACTTCATTGGCCTTGTACATGGCTAGGTGTCGTCTGGCAAAATGAGATAGTATTGGCGAGTTTTAAAGGTTATGCAAGATATGATTTTCGTGAACCTTCAGGAGTTAGTAAGTCTTGCTACAAGACAGAACTAATTATTGACCACAAATGGTTTCTGAGTCATGGTTTTTTGGGTGCATGAACCTACGAAGTCACACACTTAAAAAGAGACAATAAAGAAACAACTGGATCAATTGGATTGGGTATGGGTTGTGAAAGCACATGAGCACATTGTTCAAATCTATTGCAAGTGGGGGACTGCTAGAGTTTGCTCACAAATTGAAACAAGTGTGAGCCCAGGATCCATATGAAATGATCAATTATTTTAGTCAATAACTACTAATTAGTCGGTCACTAACCCTGATCTTTGGAGCATCCACGTCTTCTCCCGGATTAAAGATGGTCGCGTGAATCCGTATTCATACCATAGAGCACTACCATCACTACAGGAAAGAGGTCAACATACGACAGCCCAGGTAACATACGACGGCCTATGCGGACCGTCGTATATAAGTTTATATACGACGGCTGGCCGTCGTATGTTACCCTGGCTGTCGTCAATAGACGTTATATACGACAGACAACCCGAGGCTGTCGTATATAGCGTTTGTTTACGACAGCCCGTGCGGCTGGCTGTCGTATCTCCAGCCGACCGTCTTATATAGGTCATATATAGAGCCCATTGGGCCCAATCCTAATTTTTTCTCCTCACTCGCACCCGCTCCGCGCCGCCGCCTGCTGCCCGAGCCGCCGCCACCAGCCCTCGCCGCCACCCCGCGCGCGCCACCGCCCGCGCCGCCTTCCCGCTCTGGCCCATGCGCCGCCGCCTCCACGCCGGCGCCCCCACCCCGCCACTGCCCATTTGACCCGTGACCGCCCCCACCCCGTCACCGGCTATACTGCACCCCACCGCCTCCACACCGCCGCCCCCACGCCGCAGCTGAACCGCGCCGCCGGCCGCTCTCCCCGCGCGGCCGCCCCGCGTCGCCGCCGCCGTCCGTCATCCTCGCCATCCGAGCCGCTGCCACGGCCGCCACCGTCCGTCGCCCTCGCTGAGCGTCTACTCGTCGCAAGTAATTCTTTGAGCTAATTCAATTAATTGATAGTTATGCTAATTGATAGTTAGAGTAGTAGTTCATAATTTTGCTAATTAGTTATCTGTTGTAAATTACTTGTTATTATATATGCTTAGGTTTAGGTTAATAATGTTTAGGATTTGTTATTGTTATTTTATTCATGCTTAATAATGCTTAATATACGACGGATTTGTTGTTGTTATGTTGTTATATTGTTTTTTAGGAGTTATTGTTGTTTAGGAGTTATTCGTGCTTTAGGATTTGTTGTTGTTATGTTGTTGTAGTTATGTTATGTTACTATATATGATGAGGTTTAGGTTAATAATGTTTAGGATTTGTTGTTGTTATGTTATTTATGCTTATGTTGTGTCGCTCGCTCCCGCCGACACAACCCTCACCACCGCCGCATCCTCCACGCCCTCCTGGCCTCCTTCCTCCCGACGCCGCCGCGAGCATCCCCGAGGCCATCAGGGCCCTCACCCCCTACTTCTAGTCCGCCATCGCCCCCTTCGTCGCCTCCCCCGCGGCGCGCCTCGCAAGTTACGAAGTCCTCCTCGCGCTCGGGGAGTCCCACCTCCTCCTGCACCCGCGGTCGGACCTCATCTCCTCGCTCTCGGACAGCGCCCGATTGACCTCGTCTGCGCCGTCCTCCGCCACGCCGCGGACCTCTGCGCCTCTGAGATCCTCGCGCGTGCTGCAGTGTTTTCTGTCGCCAGCCGTCGAGAAGTCCTATGACACTATGGTGGATGTGAAGAACCGGTGGAAGGATACTACGGTGCTTGCTGTCAAAAGGTGTCGGGAGAAGAAGCCCAATGATGCGGGGAAAAAGGTCCCGGGTAAGAACCTCAATGAAGTGGTGAGGAGGGCTGCGCTGCTGCTCATGATGGGGCACGACGGGTTCTCCTCCCCAGAGGTGTGCCTGTATTACCTGCTCGCGTCAGGAAATGTGGACTCTGTGGTGCCTGGTGCAGCTGTGGCGGAGCTCGATGGAATTTCTCTCTCTCTCTCTCTCAATCTTTCCTTCTATCTCTCTTCTTTCCTGTCTCTCATTTAAATGACTAAAAAATGAAAGATTGACGTAAACCTTTACAACATGCGTCACCCGTTTCGAACCGGCCCATCTCACATGTGTTATGCATGTGAGGCGTGTAGGTTCGGAATTGTCCCTTTTTGGACAGCCTGGGAGTGACCGAGAGGGCGTGCTTATGATGAGACGTGGGGTCTGGCTTTGTACGTAGTTTCGACAGCGTAACCCGAATGTTCTCTGCTGCACCATTTTCGGGCGTGCAGTTGGAGAACAGCGGGCTTATGCTGCCGAAATTTTGTCTTAATCTAGACCCCGTGTCTTGTCATAAGCACGTTCGTCTCGGTCACTCTTGGGTGGGTTTAGGACCTATCCTTTCCAATAGATGTAGTGCCGTGACATAAATAAATTATAAACTAACTATAATTTATTTGACTTAAAACTACAGAGTCAAACATGAGTGAAGACCGTAGTTGGATGTAAACCGGTTGGAACAAGGCAACTGGTCACTCAGATGAGTGGTATTGCCGGGACAGACTACTTTATTGATCGAGTGTTTTCGTTGTCTACGACCGATAAAGCTCGTTGTCCATGTGCGAAATGCCAGAATACTAAATTTCTAGACAAAACAACATTGTCATTATACTTGTGCAGAAACGGTTACATGTCATATTATGAGGTGTGGAGTTTCCACGGCGAGTCTGCTCCTCGAGTCGTACATGTAGTGGAAGATGATGATGATGATGATTGTACGGGTGTTGATAGGATTGATGAGATGTTAGAAGATACACAAACGGAGGATTCGCCTACAACTGAGGCAGACGTATTCTTTAATCTCTTGAAAGCTTCAGAAGAGGCGTTGCATGATCATACTGAAATGACTCTTCTTACTTTCATGACCAGATTTATGGCAATCAAATCTAAGTATTTCTTCTCTAATAATTGCTACAATGATATGATGAAACTTATCAGCGATGCTCTTCCACAACCTCATGAACTGCCCAAATATATTTATCACTCCAAGAAATTGCTATCTGGTCTCGGTATGAAATATGATAAATTTGACGTGTGTCCAGATAACTGCATGCTATTCTGTAAAGAGCATGACAAAGAGAAGAATTGTTTAAAGTGTGGAAAATCGAGGTTTGTCAAATTTGTCAATGATGGTGGTGATAAAGTAATGACAGAAGTTGCACATAAGCAATTGCGTTACTTGCCTGTGACACCTCAGTTGAAGCGGTTGTTTCTTTCAAAAAGATCTGCCAGACATATGAGATGGCACAAAGAAGGTGTGCGTGAGAACAAAGATGTGTTGACCCATCTATCGGACGGTGATGCATGGAAGTCTTTGGACTCCTTCGATCCTGCTTTTGCTAGTGATGCGAGAAATGTTCGCATCGTGGTAGCAACGGCTAGATTTTCACCTTTCAGTACAAATGCCACACCATACTCCTGTTGGCCCGTCTTTGTTATTCCGTACAACCTACCACCTTCTCTTTGTATGAAGTACGAGTTTATGTTTTTGTAACATCCCAAATTTTGATTCAAAACCCAAAACCATGTTCAGAGGGGAATTTAAAATTTTTTGGACGTGTTGCATGTTTTGCAAAAATTCAAATTCAAACTGGAATTCAAATTATACTCAAAACAGAAAAGAAATGGAAAAAGAAAAAGAGAAACGGGAAAAAAACCGGCCAGTGGGCCGAAACCCGCCAGCCGGCCCAGCTTCCCCGCGCCAGCCCGCCCCCGCGCGCGCCGCGCTGCCTCTCACCGACGGGTGGGACCCACATGTCATCCCTAACCCTGAGCCCCCGCGACCCCGGACTTTTCCCCCGAGCGCGCGCGATCGCAACCGACCGGAAACCGCGTCCCGCGGCCCGAATTCTGGTCCCAGAGGACTCCAACTCGATCACAACAGACCCACCGCCCTCCCCCGGCTATAAAAACCCCAGCCCCGATCGGTTTTTCCCACGCGATCGCCGATTTTTACTCCGGTGAGCACCGAGACTTCGCCGGTGAATTCTGGCCGATCTAAGCTCGGAAACTCTGATCTAACTCGCTGGTCTTGATCCACCGCCTCCGGGGAACTTTGCAGGTGCAGAAAACCCGAAGACTTACGGTGTAAATCCAGCGCCGACGAGCTTCGCCGTGGTTTTGCCTCGGACCTCGCCGCCGATCACTTTCCAGGACCCCCGAGCTCGAGAAAACCCCCGAGGTGAGATCCCTGACCTCCCCTCTACCGATCTAGTCCATAAGATCACAGTTCTAGGCAGAATTCTCGAAGATCCGAAACTTTCCGACGAGATCGCCGCTTACCGCCGCCGTGCGCCGCCGGCAGCGCCGCCCGCGCTCGATCAGAGCGACGTGGCCGCTTGTGCGCCATTTATTTTAAATCGCACGGTCGACTTTAAAACCCCGCGTACCGGTTCGATGTTATAATCTCAGCCGTCGGTTTAAAATCGGACGGTCCACGTTAGCCCCGCGTTATAAAGACTAGAATTCTTACGTGCTACCCCCTGGGGTTCTCTGGAATTGAGAGCTAGCCCCGGAAACTTCAGATCTAGCCCCTGGAACTCCAAAAAATCATGTAAATTCATTTAAAAATCAGTTTTAGCCCCTGGACTTAATAAAAATTAGGAAAAACACCTCTGATAAGTGTAGCTAGACCCCTGGAAATTATGAAAATAATATTATAGACCTTGTAATGGGGTGAATTCATTATTTTAACCCTGTTTAGTAATTAATTTAGAAAATTGAATATGTAACTAGTGTTTAAAAAATTAAAAAGTGGGACAAACATAATTGTCAAAATTAATTAAAAACTTTCTCAGTACCTAGAAAACTTTGGAGTGAGATAAAAATATATTTTTGGGCTGAAATGAATCTGTTTCATCTATTATTCACATCTATTAGTATAGGGACACATTTTTAAGTAAAGAATAGTTATAGAAAAATAGGGAAAATAATTATGAAATAGTTTACATCAGAGGCCAAGGTTAAAATATGTTATTTAATTAATTAGGACCAGAACCTATACTGTTTAGATGATGTGTTACTAATTTCATAATAAAATACACAATTATGCATAGGAATATAAATCTGAAAATATAGCAACTAGTAAATGATAAATGGAGTTTCTAAAATCCAAAGAATTCAGTTTAGGGTTGATAGAAATTATGAAGGCACATATGGAGAAGAAAAATACTTTTCATACATACTTGGTAGTTTAATGTAAGGAATTTATTTAAATCTGAAACACACACATATATATATATATATATATATATATATATATATATATATATATATATATATATATATAGTATGTAAGTATAAATATGAACACCAAAGTAGGAATCATACACATATAAATAAAAGTGTATGCAAGCCACAGATCAACACACAAAGTAACCACAACACATATAATGGTAAAGAACTTTTATAAATGTGAATGTGTGGTTTGTATAAAGTAGAAGTGTGAACTATGTCTTATGATTGTTGTTTTTCTTTTGCTATGTGTGATGGTATGAAGTAGAGCCTGTTCAAGAGCAAGATAACCCTTTCCAAGATCAGGACTACCCATTTCTAGAGCAGCAAGAAGGAGGCAAGTGTCCTTGACCACTTTGATCCTATGCTAGGATGTGTAGATAGAATTATTTGCGTTGTCAAATGAAATATGAAACCCATGCTAGCAAGTTTCCCTAGAATTGCATTACCTTGTTTCCTTGTAGCTTGGGTTGGGATTTATTTTGTCATGTCATTTATATCCATGCATATGCTTAGCCATGCTTAGAATGGGATGTTTGGGACATGAAATCATCAGTTTATATTACCATACTCTTGAATGAGACATTGTGAGTTATGTAGAGGTAGGGATCAAGGCAAGTTGGATGTTTTGGTTGTGTGCTGGGTGCACGAGACTTGGGTTTGTGTTTAGTACTTGCCTGGATCCTAAGGACCGGTTCATGGAGCATGTAACCCGGCTTTACAGTGCCAACCACATGCTGAGATGGGGCAGCTTGGCCAATTAATTAGGTGTATCCCCGGCGTAGTATGGGTGTGTTGGATGGTGCGGGGAATAGGTGTCAGCTGGACTACCATATGAACCGCAAGGCTCAAGAGGGGGCCACTGCAGCGGGGTTGGAGCCTCTTGTATGCTGTTAGGGGTGAAACCTCAGTGGGCCCACGCTCGTCGGGAATCCCTTTATAAAGGCTTCGTAGTGATCTCTTGGCCGCACACCTGGGAAGTGTGAATGTGGATCATAGCCACTGGCATAATGGAGGTTCTTTTAGTCCACCCGGCAACGGGGGATGAAATCACTACTTGTGGGTACAGTGGTACAAACTCTGCATAGTCAAAACTGTCTTGACAGCCGTGCTCACGGTTAAGAGCGGCCTGGACTTATTCATGATTAGAGGATTGATGTTTTTGGAAGTTAAGCGGGGAGCTTAACATTGGTAATGATGTTATGGTTATTGGATTACAATGATGGGATGGGAAATTGGGACCATTTCACTTGTGTAATAATGTAGGTGCTTAATAAGCTAAGGTGATAGGCATTAATTGCGTAGTGCTTTAACCATGAGTTCAACCTCTCCTTGTTCTAGCCATGCATGATATGATTTTCCCACACTTGCTGAGTGCCATTGGTACTCAACCTTGCATATTTGTTGGTTTATATTGCTGCTCAGGTAAAGATAATGAGGTGGTGTATAATGACCAAGATTTTCGACCCGAGGAAGGATTTTAGGTTCATGAAGATCCCCGGGCAACGCCTGTGATGGAGCCCTAAAAGAATAATATTCCGCTGCTAGTTTATTTACTTGTGATGAAGCATTAGTGTCCATTGAGACATTTGCAATGTAAGACTTATTTATATTCGACACCTGGCTTGTAATAAATGATGCTTCACTATTTGTCATCACATGTATGAGAAAATGATCCTGGCATACATGTGATATTCACTTGGTTGTTCTTCGGAAAAACCGGGTGTGACAGAGGTGGTATCAGAGCCAAGGTTGCCCGTAGGAACGTGGACCTAGGTAGAAATGGACGAATTTAAGGGCCCTATTTTCTTAAAAACTATTTTCCAAGGTGTGGGTGGAAAAGTGTTATTAAAGGAGTCATTTTCTTCATCTTACCCCAACTTTCATTCAAAATAGGATTTTTGTTTGAGATTTTATCTAACCTAATTTTAAATTATTTTGTTTTAGATGGTTCGCATGATTCGCACCGCTCGTAAGTCCACAGGAGGGAGAGTTCCCGTAGTTTCCCTTGCCGAAAGAGAGGAGAGTCGTCCAGTGACGTACCTTTCCTACGGATTGGCAGTAGGAGACTTGTTGCGCCGTCTTCGACGTATGCTCGAAGCCGCAGGCAATACGGGCAAGCTAATCATCCACTATAACTCCACCAGGACCATCCGTGAGAAGAGGGAAGAATGGAGTTCGGAGATGAGGATTATACACGAGAATCAGCTGCTTAAGATTCACCACTCTCCAGCTTGTCGAGCAACACAAGTTGACGCGGAGAAAGATGTCACCTGGGAGGCCATCACCTGCCAGAGTCACATCTATCGTCGCCACTTGGACAAAACTGAGTACATGTATGTCCTCCAACGTGAGAGTGGTACCACGGAGTACAAGTACCCACCGGTGCAGCAAGGGACTTCCCATGAGCACATGGACTTGTGCTTGGAGGATGCGGCTATGCTCAGCACTCGACTGCAGGAGTGTCAACAAGAGCTTCAGGATGTCCGAGACACCCTGAAGGAAACGGAGGCGTTGCTGCGAGCTTGCTTAAAGGCGAGAGAAAGAGGAGATGGGAATGAACTATGTGTCACTGTGAGTGATCCATGGACTCCTGACTCCCCGGATCGCCGAGCGATCAGGCGTCGTCGCACCTCTCCACCAGCAGCCTCCCCACCCAAAGCAGAGTCAGAAGGTAGCCGAAATGAGGAGGAAGATCCCGAGGAGCCAGCTCGAGAGGACGGGTGAACCACGTCACTATGGAGGAAGCACAAGAGGCACCCGACGTGGTAGTTGGTAAGTTTCCTGCCAATTTACACCTTGCAACTCTGCTGTTTGATTCTGGTGCTACCCACTAGTTCATTGCTCAAGGGTTTGTTAAGAAGCATGACCTAGCAACCACACAAATGAACTATATGCTAGCGGTAAACTCTCCAGGTGGAGAAATAAGGACAAGACAAGTGTGTCCCAAAGTGAGCCTAGACATTAATGGGGTAGTATTTACGGCTAACCTCATAGTGATAGATTCACAAGGGATAGGTATTATTTTGGGTATGGATTGGTTGACCAAACATAAAGGAATCATCCATTGTTCGACCAGAACGGTGGAACTAACTCACCCCAATGGCACAAGAGTAAAGTTCATAACGATACACGAGCCTAGGAGGGACATTAAATTAAATCAAGTGGAGGTGAAAGTTGAGGAAATCAGGACTATCAGGGAATATCCAGATGTTTTTCCGGAGGAATTGCCAGGTATGCCTCCCGACCGTGACGTGGAATTCGCAATTGAGCTAGTACCGGGAACAGCCCCGATATACAAGAGACCTTATCGAATGGACTCCAAGCAGCTAGAAGAGCTCAAGGATCATTTAAGAGAATTGACGGAGAAGGGATATATTCGCCCTAGTTCCTCACCATGGGGAGCTCCGGTGATATTTGTGCCCAAGAAAGACGGAACCCAAAGGTTATGCGTGGATTACCGTGCCTTGAATGAGGTAACCATCAAGAACAAGTACCCATTACCCCGCATTGAAGACTTGTTTGATCAGTTGAGGGGAGCTTGTGTGTTCTCAAAAATTGATCTCAAGTCGGGGTACCACCAACTCAAGATAAGGCAATCTGATATTCCCAAAACAGCTTTCGTATCTCGGTACGGACTGTATGAATACACTGTTATGCCTTTCGGGCTAACCAATGCCCCGACATATTTCATGTACCTCATGAACAAGGTATTCATGGAATATCTGGACAAATTTGTGGTGGTTTTCATAGATGATATTCTCGTCTTCTCCAAAAATGAAGAAGAACATGAGAAACATCTAAGGTTGGTGTTACAGAGGCTGAGAGAACACCAACTATATGCCAAGTTGAGCAAGTGTGAGTTTTGGCTGAAGAGAGTTCCCTTTTTAGGACATATAATCTCGGAGGGAGGAATCTCCGTAGATCCCGCCAAAATCGAGGATATCCAGAAGTGGAAAACCCCTGAAAATGTCGGGGAAGTTCGAAGCTTTTTGGGATTGGCTGGATACTATCGACGGTTTATTGAGGGATTCTCTAAGATCTCGAGACCTCTCACCAAACTGTTGGAAAAGGGAATCACATTCACCTGGACGCCACAGTGCGATACGAGCTTTCAGGAGCTAAAGAAGAGATTGACAACAGCCCCAGTGTTGGTTATGCCAGATATGCAGAAGAATTTCACAGTGTACTGCGATGCCTCTGGAAATGGGTTGGGATGTGCTCTCATGCAAGAAGGACATGTCGTGGCATATGCATCCCGGCAGCTTCGGAAGCACGAGAAGAACTATCCTACACATGACCTAGAACTAGCTGCAGTGGTACACGCGTTGAAGATTTGGCGGCACTATTTGATGGGGAAGAGGACAGAGATATATACGGATCATAAGAGTTTGAAGTACATATTCACCCAGCCAGATCTCAACCTCCGACAAAGGAGATGGTTAGAGCTAATCAATGACTTTGATGTGGGCATCAACTATCATCCCGGGAAAGCAAACGTCGTGGCCGATGCTTTGAGTCGGAAAGTGCAGGTCAATAAGTTGAGTTTGAAGGACATGCCTGCAGAATTGAAGGACGAGGTTATAAGACTCAATCTATGTCTAGTAAATAGTGGTGAAGCCATCGCCATGGAAGTGGACTCCACACTCGAGCGAGACATACGAGAGGGCCAAAAGAATGATGAGAAGATACAAGAGATCAGACAGCTCATTAAGGAAAATAAAGCTCCTGGTTTTAGAGAGGATGAACAGGGAACGGTGTGGCACGGGAAAAGGATCTGTGTGCCAGAAGTAAAAGAGATCCGTGAAATAATTTTGAAGGAGGCTCACGATTCCGACTATTCCATTCATCCTGGGAGTACGAAGATGTACCAGGACCTCAAAAGCAGGTATTGGTGGTATGGCATGAAGCGAGATGTCGCGGAACATGTTGCCCTATGTGACACATGTCAGTTGGTGAAAGCAGAACATCAACGACCCGCGGGATTATTGCAACCACTCAAAGTGCCTGAATGGAAATGGGAGGAAATCAGCATGGATTTTGTCGTGGGATTGCCTAGGACCCAATCCGGGTATGATTCAATATGGGTCATTATTGATAGGCTAACCAAGGTAGCTCATTTCATCCCTGTGAAAGAAAGCTACAACGGATCCAAATTGGCAGAATTGTACATGTCAAGGATTGTGTGTTACCATGGAGTGCCAAAGAAGATAGTGTCGGACCGAGGGACACAGTTCACCTCTAGGTTCTGGCAAAAGTTGCATGAAACCATGGGAACCCATCTGAACTTTAGTTCTGCCTATCATCCCCAAACTGACGGGCAGACGGAGAGAACCAATCAGATCCTTGAAGATATGTTAAGGGCATGTGCACTCAAAAACAATAGGAGTTGGGACAAGAACTTACCGTATGCGGAGTTTTCCTATAACAACAGTTATCAAGCTAGTATGAAGATGTCACCATTTGAAGCTTTGTATGGAAGGAAGTGCAGAACTCCCCTATTTTGGAACCAAACAGGAGAAAGTAAAGTGTTTGGTCCAGAAGTGCTACAAGAAGCCGAGGCGAAGGTGAGGGAGATTCGCAACAACTTGAGGATAGCACAAACACGCCAGAAGAGTTATGCTGATGTACGAAGAAGAGAACTCGTTTTCAACGTGGGAGACTATGTTTATCTCGAGGTGTCCCCTATCAGAGGACTTCGTCGGTTCAAGGTGAAAGGGAAGTTGTCACCTCGATACATCGGACCCTTTCAAGTTTTGGAAAGAAAAGGCGAAGTGGCGTACCAACTAGAGTTACCGGTTCATCTATCGGACGTGCACGATGTATTCCATGTGTCACAACTCAAGAAATGTCTGAGGACGCCTGAAGAGGTGTTACCCATGAATGAAGTGGATGTAGCTGAAGATTTGTCTTATGCCGAGCAACCATACAAGATTTTGGAGACAATGGAACGCCTCACCAGAAATAAAAGAATCCGGATGTGCAAGGTGCAGTGGAAGCATCACTCAGAAGAGGAAGCAACCTGGGAACGGGAAGATGAGCTCAAGGCACAATTTCCGGAATTGTTTTCTTAGAAACACCAATCTCGAGGACGAGATTTCTTTTAAGGGGGGTAGAGCTGTAACACCCCAAATTTTGATTCAAAACCCAAAACCATGTTCAGAGGGGAATTTAAAAATTTTTGGACGTGTTGCATGTTTTGCAAAAATTCAAATTCAAACTGGAATTCAAATTATACTCAAAACAGAAAAGAAATGGAAAAAGAAAAAGAGAAGCGGGAAAAAAACCGGCCAGTGGGCCGAAACCCCCCAGCCGGCCCAGCTTCCCCGCGCCAGCCCGCCCCCGCGCGCGCCGCGCTGCCTCTCACCGACGGGTGGGACCCACATGTCATCCCTAACCCTGAGCCCCCGCGACCCCGGACTTTTCCCCCGAGCGCGCGCGATCGCAACCGACCAAAAACCGCGTCCCGCCGCCCGAATTCTGGTCCCAGAGGACTCCAACTCGATCACAACAGACCCACCGCCCTCCCCCGGCTATAAAAACCCCAGCCCCGATCGGTTTTTCCCACGCGATCGCCGATTTTTACTCCGGTGAGCACCGAGACTTCGCCGGTGAATTCTAGCCGATCTAAGCTCAGAAACTCTGATCTAACTCGCTGGTCTTGATCCACCGCCTCTGGGGAACTTTGCAGGTGCAGAAAACCCGAAGACTTACGGTGTAAATCCAGCGCCGACGAGCTTCGCCGTGGTTTTGCCTCGGACCTCGCCGCCGATCACTTTCCAGGACCCCCGAGCTCGAGAAAACCCCCGAGGTGAGATCTCTGACCTCCCCTCTACCGATCTAGGCCATAAGATCACAGTTCTAGGCAGAATTCTCGAAGATCCGAAACTTTCCGGCGAGATCGCCGCTTACCGCCGCCGTGCGCCGCCGGCAGCGCCGCCCGCGCTCGATCAGAGCGACGTGGCCGCTTGTGCGCCGTTTATTTTAAATCGCACGGTCGACTTTAAAACCCCGCGTATCGGTTCGATGTTATAATCTCAGCCGTCGGTTTAAAATCGGACGGTCCACGTTAGCCCCGCGTTATAAAGACTGGAATTCTTACGTGCTACCCCCTGGGGTTCTCTGGAATTGAGAGCTAGCCCCGGAAACTTCAGATCTAGCCCCTGGAACTCCAGAAAATCATGTAAATTCATTTAAAAATCAGTTTTAGCCCCTGGACTTAATAAAAATTAGGAAAACACCTCTGATAAGTGTAGCTAGACCCCTGGAAATTATGAAAATAATATTATAGACCTTGTAATGGGGTGAATTCATTATTTTAACCCTGTTTAGTAATTAATTTAGAAAATTGAATATGTAACTAGTGTTTAAAAAATTAAAAGTGGGACAAACATAATTGTCAAAATTAATTAAAAACTTTCTCAATACCTAGAAAACTTTGGAGTGAGATAAAAATATATTTTTGGGCTGAAATGAATCTGTTTCATCTATTATTCACATCTATTAGTATAGGGACACATTTTTAAGTAAAGAATAGTTATAGAAAAATAGGGAAAATAATTATGAAATAGTTTACATCAGAGGCCAAGGTTAAAATATGTTATTAAATTAATTAGGACCAGAACCTATACTGTTTAGATGATGTGTGTTACTAATTTCATAATAAAATACACAATTATGCATAGGAATATAAATCTGAAAATATAGCAACTAGTAAATGATAAATGGAGTTTCTAAAATCCAAAGAATTCAGTTTAGGGTTGATAGAAATTATGAAGGCACATATGGAGAAGAAAAATACTTTTCATACATACTTGGTAGTTTAATGTAAGGAATTTATTTAAATCTGAAACACACACATATATATATATATATAAATATAGTATGTAAGTATAAATATGAACACCAAAGTAGGAATCATACACATATAAATAAAAGTGTATGCAAGCCACAGATCAACACACAAAGTAACCATAACACATATAATGGTAAAGAACTTTTATAAATGTGAATGTGTGGTTTGTATAAAGTAGAAGTGTGAACTATGTCTTATGATTGTTGTTTTTCTTTTGCTATGTGTGATGGTATGAAGTAGAGCCTGTTCAAGAGCAAGATAACCCTTTCCAAGATCAGGACTACCCATTTCAAGAGCAGCAAGAAGGAGGCAAGTGTCCTTGACCACTTTGATCCTATGCTAGGATGTGTAGATAGAATTATTTGCGTTGTCAAATGAAATATGAAACCCATGCTAGCAAGTTTCCCTAGAATTGCATTACCTTGTTTCCTTGTAGCTTGGGTTGGGATTTATTTTGTCATGTCATTTATATCCATGCAAATGCTTAGCCATGCTTAGAATGGGATGTTTGGGACATGAAATCATCAGTTTATATTACCATACTCTTGAATGAGACATTGTGAGTTATGTAGAGGTAGGGATCAAGGCAAGTTGGATGTTTTGGTTGTGTGCTGGGTGCACGAGACTTGGGTTTGTGTTTAGTACTTTCCGGGATCCTAAGGACCGGTTCATGGAGCATGTAACCCGGCTTTACAGTGCCAACCACATGCTGAGATGGGGCAGCTTGGCCAATTAATTAGGTGTATCCCCGGCGTAGTATGGGTGTGTTGGATGGTGCGGGGAATAGGTGTCAGCTGGACTACCATATGAACCGCAAGGCTCAAGAGGGGGCCACTGCAGCGGGGTTGGAGCCTCTTGTATGCTGTTAGGGGTGAAACCTCAGTGGGCCCACGCTCGTCGGGAATCCCTTTGTAAAGGCTTCGTAGTGATCTCTTGGCCGCACACCTGGGAAGTGTGAATGTGGATCGTAGCCACTGGCATAATGGAGGTTCTTTTAGTCCACCCGGCAACAGGGGATGAAATCACTACTTGTGGGTACAGTGGTACAAACTCTGCAGAGTCAAAACTGTCTTGACAGCCGTGCTCACGGTTAAGAGCGGCCTGGACTTATTCATGATTAGAGGATTGATGGTTTTGGAAGTTAAGCGGGGAGCTTAACATTGGTAATGATGTTATGGTTATTGGATTACAATGATGGGATGGGAAATTGGGACCATTTCACCTGTGTAATAATGTAGGTGCTTAATAAGCTAAGGTGATAGGCATTAATTGCGTAGTGCTTTAACCATGAGTTCAACCTCTCCTTGTTCTAGCCATGCATGATATGATTTTCCCACACTTGCTGAGTGCCATTGGTACTCAACCTTGCATATTTGTTGGTTTATATTGCTGCTCAGGTAAAGATAATGAGGTGGTGTATAATGACCAAGATTTTGGACCCGAGGAAGGATTTTAGGTTCATGAAGATCCCCGGGCAACGCCTGTGATGGAGCCCTAAAAGAATAATATTCCGCTGCTAGTTTATTTACTTGTGATGAAGCATTAGTGTCCATTGAGACATTTGCAATGTAAGACTTATTTATATTCGACACCTGGCTTGTAATAAATGATGCTTCACTATTTGTCATCACATGTATGAGAAAATGATCCTGGCATACATGTGATATTCACTTGGTTGTTCTTCGGAAAAACCAGGTGTGACAGTTTTTTAGCCTCATTATACCAGGACAAGATCATCCGGGATCACGTCTCAATGTGATGTTGAAACCATTGATTGAAGAATTGAAAATATTGTGGACTGGAGTTGAAGCGTATGACTGTTACAAGAAGCAGAAATTCAACCTTCGAGCTATTTATTTGTGGTATGTCCATGATTTCTCTGCATACGGCAAGTTTTCTAGATGGAGCACACATGGTCGTTTGTCGTGTCCCATATGTGCGTCTGACACAAAGTGTTTTCGACTTACAAACGGTGGCAAGATAAGCTACTTTGATTGTCATAGGCGTTTGCTTCCTCGAAACAACCCATTCAGGAAACAAAGGAATGTCTTCAGAAAAGATACTGTTGTCACTAAGAAACCACCTAAACGCCCAAGCGGGTGTGAAGTATTCGATGTGTTGGACAAACCAGTCCCTCATGAACATCACCCTGGATTCTTTGTAGGTTACGGAAATGTTCACAACTGGACTCATATATGTGGAATTTGGGAGCTACCATATGTGAAGTCATTGATACTGATGCATAATATCGATGTAATGCATCAGGAGCGTAACATGGCTGAATGTATCATAAACATGTGCATGGATATCACGGGCAAAACGAAGGACAACTTAAAAGCTCGAAAGGATTTGGCCGAGATTTGTAATTGACCTATTCTTGAGCTCTCTGAAAGTGGTGGTAAGCCACTTGCTTCTTTCGTGCTTCGACCTAATGAAAAGAAACAAATTATGGAATGTTGAAAACTTTGAAATTCCCAGATGGTTATGCTGCTAGTCTGAGACGAGCCGTGAATGTCAAAACGGGAAAGTTCACTGGGTTGAAGAGTCATGATTATCATATAATAATGGAAAGACTCTTACCTGTTATGTTTCGGGGATATCTAGATGATGCGGTGTGGAAGGTGTTAGCTGAGCTCTCACTATTCTATAGGCAGCTATGTGCCAAAGAAATAACGAAAGACATGATGGAGAAGTTAGAGAAGGATATACATGTACTTTTATGTAAGATGGAAAAATATTTCCTCCTGGTTTCTTCAATCCAATGCAGCATCTTCTTATCCATCTTCCATTTGATGTAAAAGTTGGTGGTCCTGTGCAATATAGATGGATGTACCATATTGAAAGAGCATTGAGATATCTGAAAACTATGGTTGGCAACAGAGCAAGGGTTGAAGGGTGCATTACCGAAGCATTTACTCTAAAAGAAGTAGGTTACTTTTCTAGTTTCTATTTTGCAGAGGAAAACAATATCAATACTTCGGCAATGCGATACAATGTAGATGACGAACCACCAGTTAGTGATCTCTCTATTTTTGAATCGAGGGGAACTACTGTTGGCAGCAGCATGACATACGATTTTACTGAAAGAGAAAGGACTACTGCTTTACTCTATATGTATGCTAATATCGATGGCATGGAGAAATATTTTGAGTAAGTGTTTCTCTTACATTTATGATGATTATTGTATTTACCAATACATGTATGCTAATATCGACAACATATGTTTTGTGTGTATAGCGAGTTCCACAACCAAAACTGGAAACATCGGCATCAACCTACGAGAAAGCAAGTAGAAACGATGTGACGGGCTCGAATTAATGGAGGGCCCAATTTCTTATCCTGGTTTCGAGCTTATGTATTAGTGGACAGAGACATCCATCAAGATTTACAACAACTATCTTATGGATTAGTGAAAGTTAGAAGCTATGGTCGATATGACGTAAATGGCTTCCAATTCCGTACAACTCAATTCAAAACTCTTCGTCCTCTCGCAGCAACATCAAATTGTGAAGTTGTGACGAGGGCAATCGACTCAGAAGGGAAAGAAACCAATTACTATGGAATCATTAACAAAATTCTGGAATTTACTTTCGCTGGCAATAAAGAACTTCAAGTGGTGTTCTTTGATTGTGATTGGTTTGATAACAATCATGGAACTCGAGAAAATCAATTTGGCATGGTGGAAGTGAATCACAACGAATGCTTACGAGGTTTAGATACATACGTTCTTGCACATGAAGTGAAACAAGTGTAATATCTACCGTATCCATGTAATAAGCTTAGCGCTTGGTGGGTGGTATATAAGGTGAATCCTTGTGAGCGCTTGTATACTCCTGGAGATGATGGTTATCACGATAGTGGAGACACTGAAGAAGTTTACCAAGAACAAGAGTTGCCAGACTCTTTTATCCTCGATCCTGGTGCAAGACTCGATAACTTAGTAGGAGACGTTGAAGATGTAGAGACATCTACAATGGGAAAGCGGAAACGTAAACAGCTCACGACGACAGATCATGATGTTGATGATCGTGATGTTGATGGTCATGATGTTGATGAATTTTGAAAATGATTACAAGTAATGTTTTTTTGAATGAAAGTAACATTAATTATCACTTACAATAAATTTTTAACTGATTACTCACTAAATATCGCTTATAGGATGTCGTCGAGCAAGGGTTCTAAGGGTTCAAAGGGGAAGAAGGCGCCGAGGGTGAGGGGTTTCCTCCCCCCGCAGGAGAGAGACGACTACTTCTACGGTTCCACTTACAGCGAGAGCAGATGCACTCAGCTGTTAAGTGCGTGTCCGGAGTTGTGGGCTAGGGTTGTCAGTTTGCAGCGTATAGAGGTAAATTTTTCTACAATGCACAATATTATTAAAATCACTTTTTCAATTTAACTTACTTATTTTACTATTGTAGTCTGATTCGGACTATGAGTCCGAGGCCAGAGAGGCACCTCAAGAGACGGGTACGCAGCGCAGTGTTCCCTCGGGGAGCGAGCCCTCTGGCAGCCATCCTGAGGGTAGTCTGCCCAGCGAGCCCGAGGGCACTCAACCCAAGGGCACCCAGCCCAAGGACACGTCCGATGACCAGCCTTCTGGGTCACCAGACGTGGTGCCGCAGCGGAGGAGAAGTACGAAGAGGAGTAACTTTGTTGGTCCTTCACCGATTCCTAGAGAGCCGATAATTATTCGTCCGGTTGGAGACAGGTAACACTTTAATAAAGTATTCATTTCTATTTGTTTTCAAAGACTATGGTCTTACTAAATGACTTAACAAATGTCTTTTTAGTTCTTGGGAGGATCTTTCGTACGATGGGCAGAAACACCATAGGACGGTGAACGGTTGTATCGAGAACTTAGTGCGTCTGCACTACCTCGGTGCGATCGATGGACGTGCAGCTACGTCGTGGACAGACTACGCGTGTGTTCCTCACCCGCAGAACGACAACCTACAGGGAGTCGTGTGGGCAGATTTTTTGGGTAAGTAACTTTCATAAATATTTAAAGTTTCAATTATTTATGTTCCTTTCAATATTAATGTGCGTATGTCGAACTGTGTTAGCTTCCTACAGCTCAGGTACCGCCTTGAGGACCCGGCTGAGCAGATGGATCACGCCTGCTCCGTGTTCAAAGTAAACGCTCGGAAGCTTGTTATGCAAATACTTTCGAACGCTTGGAGTCAAGTAGTTAACGACTACTTGAAGCTCCATGATAGGAGGATGAGTCTCGATCTTTCGAGAGGTAGGGTAAACTTGATTGGGTGGAGATCTCGACGTTGATGATCCAAGGCTCCGAACGAACGAAACCTCGCAATCACTACACCACTGCTCCGTTGGTTATCACCCGTGTCACACGAATGACCTCGCCACGAAGGCTTATCCCTGCAAGCGCAATCAAGAACACAAGCAAGAACAGAGAAGTTGCAATCAAAACTGAATTGATCACGGATTTGGGGTCTCACAACCGATGATCGGCGAAATGTTCAATGACAGATTGTAACTAAGCAAAACCCCGCTGTTTGTGACGGCGGCTAGGGGGTATAAAGGAGGTGGAGGACGACCAGGGGGTGCTGGGGTCGTGACCTAACCCTAATATACGTACATAATGGACTTGGACTCGATACAAGGCCCAATGGCCCAACTAGGTGATGCAACACCCTGACAGACTCTAAACTTTATATTGTTTCGAAGTTTCCCCTCGACTTCGAGGGAATTTTGACGTGGAGCCAGTTCCATTGGAAAGTTTATCCTCTCAGCTTTCCGTGCATATGTAGAACGTCAAAAATGGAGTCCGTATGCCTCCTGTGCATCCATTTTAAGGTGGACTTCTCCTGGGCCCGAGTTGGACTCGAGTTTGAGTTGGGCTCGGTCTCTAACTTCTTGTTGGCGTATTTTCTGGTCCTCCACGCCTCCAAACCCCTCTCGATGTATCTCCATGTCCTCTCCATGGTTCCTAATCATAATTAATCCATTAGGTAGCAACATACTCTCAAAGTTCACATATAAAGAATTGTTCAGGAACGAGCTCACCTCTAAATTCAATTTTCGTGCTCGAGCTCAAGTAATTGGACCTTGCATGTCTACCATGTGAGTGTTGTGTATATCTGCAGGAGTGATGTCCACATCACTCCACGACCACGAGGTTGGTTCGTTTCAGAGACGCCTCCGACACGTACTTGATGGAGAAGCAGTACGCAGAGGTAAGTTGCGTATTCTTTAAATTATTCACATTACTTTTGGTAAGTAACATATAATAAACTACGCATGTGTGTAGGTTAGTATCACTTGGTTACAGGGACGAACTGAAGATTACCGAGCCCTTTGCAGGTATTGGGCTAGCAATGACTTCATTGCTAAGTCCAAGAAGGCTCGAGATGCCAGAGGGAGCTCGGGGAAGCACGTATGGGCGTCCAGGGTTTCGTGCGGATGACTAAACGGATGGTAAGTTTCTTGGTGTTTTTTTATATTCATAATATAGTATTTTTCGTACTAACATATGTTCACAGGAAAAGGAGACCGGCGTGCGACCGAGCGCTACTGCGGTCTATAGGAGAGGTCACGCTGACCCTTCTCAGTCGGAGCAGTGTAGTCAGTACGCAGCGGAGCGCCTGGTAAGTTTCTTGACCTCTCAAATTAGTTGACACTATATATGTTGTTGAACTTACACAATTTCATTGGTTTTCAGACTAGGTATGGGCAAGAGGCTGTGAGGATACACGACGAAGGGTTCGATTGAGAAAACTCCCCCAACATCGACCCTCAAGCCGTGTATGCAAGCAGAGGTGGAAAAGCACACGGAAGGTGAATTCATTTACTTTCATTGTTTTCAATTCAAGATTATTTGATTTTACCTTGAATTGATTCGTTTTTTTGGTAGGCTTGCCATATTCTCTAGAGTCGTCGGCTCCAGGGAGGCACGACCTGCGAGAGGCGGCTCCTCGTAGTCTTCGACTGCTGGCGCATACTCCTCCAGCCGCCGTGTCACCGAGAGAGATCTCGAGGTCATGGTGCTTCAGGAGAGCTTGACCCGGTAGGAGGAGGCCTTGGCGAGAGAGCGAGAGAACAACAGGGCCGCCATGGCGTACTATGCGTCCTATATGGCACAGATACAAGCGGCAATGGAAGTAAGAAACGTACAATTGTACTTTAATTACATTGCATTTCAACCGGTTTTGTAAATTGTAATGTTTGAAATGACAGACGCTAGCTCGACAGCAAGGAGTAGTTTCCTGGAGTACAGGTACAAAAAAGAAGTTATATTAAGTTTAACTAAACAATTAAATACGAAAACACCATTGTAAACTTATACATATGTCACCGTGTTTCGCAAGGATCAGGGACGGAGGCTCAGACTCCATCGCCGCAGCTACGGGCGCCAGGTTCGCCGCGGCGGGATGGATTCTTCGCTCAATGTAGTGGAGGGGCTAGTACTGAATAGCGTTGTGATTTTGTTCTTGATTGTGGATGTCAGACTTCATGATTGTGGATGTGTACTATTGCACTTGTGATTTGAATGTGAATCTGTTTTGTGAACCTGTTTTGTAATTGTGTATGTGTAGCTGGCCATCTAGCCAGGTTAGCCATTTTCTATTTTTAAAAAAAATGGAAAAACTTATATATGACGGCCTATATAAATTAATACGACGGTGTCTATACAGGGCCGTCGTATATAAGCCTAAATTATATACGACGGTTAGACCCAAACCGTCGTATATAAGCCTAAATTATATACGACGGTTGGGCCAGGACCGTCGTATATAAGGCGTTATATACGATAGCCAGGGCCCAGAGCCGTCGTATATAAAGGCCCAGCCCACTGGCCCTTCCCTACAAAACGGACCGTTGTATATTATTGACTGTCATATATATAGGCTTATATACGACGGTGCCGTCGTATATAAGTTTATATACGACAAGATATATACGACGGCCACAAACCGTCGTATATAAACCACTGCCGTCGTATATAGTTTATAAACGATGACTTTTGCCTTATATACGACGGTTTTGGCCATCGTATGCTGACGAGACTTCTGTAGTGCATGTTCCAGCACGTTGTTTGTCTCTTCAAACTATGATGTTGTAGAGGCGCTGCTGCCTTATGCGCCTCGTAAAGCTGAACAACCTCTCTGACGTCTACTACATCAACTACCCATCGTTTTATGCTGTGTCGGTGATGGGAAGGTATGATCTATAATTATCTACATGCAAGCGATTCTTCTATATGATTAATTTTATGACGTATTAGAAAGTAGCACACTGTGTATTTCTCCACAATATCACATATGATTCAGGATAAGTCCTTATAAATACAATATGCCAAACTGTAGGCCCAACACATATAATGTAACACTACTCACAATACTACCAACACGCATACACGCACGTGTTCAGATCGTACTCCGCATTTACCCAAAACTGATCCACCCGATGCATGCCTATAAACCTGCTAATGGGCCAAGAACCAGTCCAAACTCCAAACTAAACCTTTATATTGTAGTACGAAAGCTCAACCAAAACCAGCCCACCAACACTCCTATCTAAACCAAAACAAACCAAACTGAATAAAAAATCAACCCAACTCACACCACCCGAGGGCCTAAACTATGGATTGAAACCGGTTTCAACCCATTTGAAAATATCGATTTCATCCCATCTCTATTTCAGTTTCAAACTACGGCGCGCCCCTCTTTATTTCAGCCATCCACGGTGAGTCGTCGACGTGATAGACTGAGAAGGTGGCTCGATCAATGAAGATGAAGATCTTCGTCTCGGACGAGGCAGCGCCGGGCACGAGCGGGAGCGTCTACCGCCGCGACTGGAGCATGAGCAGGACAAGGGGGCTGGGTTGGGGGCCATGGCCGCCGTGGTGTGGGGTGACGGGAGGGCGTCGATCCGCCCCTATTACCGCTCAGCGTGGGACCGCTCATCGTGCCTCCCACGCTGACGCTGAAGGCTGATCTCGAAGTAGAGGTGGGAGATGGGCCGGGCCAAATTCGGGCGGGCCGAAGCCCGACGGGCCGGCATGGCCCAGGCACGAAAATGGCCCGAAATAGATTCGGGCCGAGCCGACCCGGCACGGGATTTCGGGCCGTGCCGTGCCCGGGTTTGGAGGCTTCGGGCGGCCCGGCCCGAAAAGGCCCGAAAAAGCCCAAATTTTTTTTGAATTTCTCTGGATTTATTTGGAATTTTTTTTGGAATTTTCCTGATTTCTTATGGATTTTTATTTTTTTCGGTTTTACAGATTTTTTGGTTTTTTTTATTTACAGATTTTTTTGAATTTTTTCGATTTTACAGATTTTTTTTTTGAATTATTTGGGTTTTTCTATTATCGGGTCGTGCTTGGGCCGGGCCGCGTGCCGTGCTCGGGCTGCCAGTTTGGTAATTTGGGCCGACCGGCCCGGTCCGAAAAGACCCGGCGTGATTTCGGGCCACGGGCCGAATCGGCCCGAAGCATGAAAATTTCGGGGTCGTGCCGGCCCGGCCCGGCCCGACTCCCACCTCTATCTGGGAGGCGGGGCAGGTCATGTCCAAGGCCAGGAGGGAGGGAGACGCCGAGGGAAGGGGCGGTGGCTGAACTGACCTGCCTTTGGCACCAAGAGAGGAAGCCGAGTCACAGTGCGAGGGCCGCAGCCAAGAACTCGAACAAGCCGAATCACGGGAGCAGGCAGATTGCAGCTTGCCTCTTTGCTTTGCTGGCCTGCATCTGCATGTCCAAGCTCCTCTCCGTTCTGTCGTCATGGGTCTCGTGTAAGTCAAAAATTATTCACCTAACCAGCCATCAAATGCAGAGTGGTAGAGGGAATTCTGCTGCTGCTTCGTCTTCAGTTGGCCATGGAATGCGTTTAGTAGAACGAAACTTTGCTGGCCATCCTGCCCGAATACGTCCACCTCGCCAACGAGCGGACCTCGGCAACGCCTTCGACATTTTAGCTGACCACCAAGATGGTGATGGGTCCCTGTCATCGACATCTCTCTCTTCACTGCCACCAACGGCAAGAACAAGAAGGATCAGCTGCAGCATGTGTCTGGTGGAGGCGATGAGCGTCATGCACATCGCTGGCCACGAAATTCCGGCGAGCTAGTGGACGGCCTCCATGCCATCGACATCGGCTTCTTCACGCTCCCAATCCACGCCAAGGAAGCCTACACCAACGACCCCGCTGCTCGCCCGCGTCGAGTCTGTCAAACCGTACAAGAACCACATTAAACCACACCGAACCGTTTATGGTGAGAAACCAACCAAAACTAAACTGTTAGCTCTGTTAATAACTTGTTTCAATTCAGTCCAATCTAAACCCATAAAAAACCAATCCACTAGAACCGGTTTAAACCGAACCGTTATCAGGTTTACATGCCTCATGATGAATATTTTGCCACTTTTTTTAATACCAGCTACGTGCATGAACGAGGTCCTTCCGTGTCTTGTGCTTTTGATCGACTCCAACTCAAGCCACCCAACTCTCCGCTATTAAACAACATCAGGCAGAAAACCAGACCACGGACGGCTCCGTCCTGCGTGCTCCGGCAGTCACGATAAATCTAAAGAAAATATGGAACACATAGTGCGTCGGACGCCAATCCAGCAATCCTCATCTTGCGCCTGCACACGCCACTGGAACTCCGTCACACGTGACTGTCTCGCCAAACATCATCATCTGCTGTCACATGCTCTCTGACGCTTGCATACCAGCCCTTCCGCAACATCACGCACTCGTGTAAACACCTCTTGCGCACCAACATGTCACATCACACTATAAAAAACATTTTTACAGTTAGAATTAACATATTATCACATACGATTTTAAAAATCACAAAACATATATGAAAATAGTCTATTATCACAGGCGACGGAGAAAATCGCATGTGAAAAAGAATTTTCTAAACTTTAGACCGTCTGTGAAAAATAATTATCACAGGGATTCTAAATCACAGACGATATGAGAAATAGACTACCACGGACGCCTCATTATAACAGACCGCCGGTGACCGGCCGTGTGGCGCTTTCGTGCACGACACCGGCTTTGTGCAGCATCATTCACACGGCCTCTTGTCCCGATGTTCCCAACCTTAACCTCTTTAAAGCCTCCACCATGCATGTCTACCCATCGGTCTAATCGCAAGCCCAAGCCGGCGACCTTGTGGCCACGTCTTCAACGACCACCTTGCCGGTGGTACCTTCACGTCTGTACAATACTTGCCGGTTGTTTCCCATCGAGCGGTCTAGGCCGCCTGCCCAGAGTGCTCGACACCATCGGCCAGATTGACGATTGTCGTCGTGCTCCATCTCGCACCGCATCAAGCAGTTCGATCACTACTATAAAAAACATCTTCACAGGGGTCTTCTATTTCTTGTACATATGGTCCGTTTTAAAAAATACTTATGATATCCAATAAATAGAAAACTACTTGTGATAATTAGATATCACAGGGGTCTTCTATTTCTTGTACATATGGTCCGTTTTAAAAAATACTTATGATATCCAATGAATAGAAAACTACTTGTGACCGTATGTGAAATTGAACAATATCTCAGCGGTTTTGGATAAACATCCGCCCGTGACATTAGGCTTGTTAAAACAGGCGGTCAGTATACAAAACCGTCTGTGATAATGGATAATACCTAAGTCGATTTTTTCTCACGGACCGCCTATAAAAATACACTTGTTTCACAAGCGTTCTTTGTTTAGAACCGCCTGCGATATAATAGTTATCACCTTTGACTCCTTATATCGACCGCCTATGAAAAAAGTGTATATATAGTCTTCACGGGTTCTGTGCGAGCGCGACTGAGCTAGCTACAGCCACGAAGGACGATATCTTTCCAAATTTTTTGAGGGGGGGGAGGGGTTTGTTTCCAAATGTTTTTAGAGGTAAGTCTCCTTATTGTTATTCTATGCTTTTTCTTCGTTTTCCCCTTCTTTTTTATGCGATTTATGGCCTCAAATTTGTAATTTACATTCATCACCAAATTTTCCTATATTTTTGTAGATATGGACAAGGATAAGAGTTAAATTAGAGTTTATACCAAATATTCGTCTCTCCATAAGGTAAGCCTATGATCTTGCTTTGTTTTTCTCCCCTGGGTGCAATTTGAGATTTTAATTTTTGAATTTAGGTTCTGCACACATTTTTAAGGATTTAGAACATCTGGAATTAGAATTAAGCTAAATTTAGAATATTTTCAAAGATTTATGTCTCTAAAAGGTATGTCTTGATATATTGTATATATCCTACATTTCAAATTTTTATTTATACTACATTGTATATATCCTACATTTTCAATTTTTTATTTATGCTACATTGTATATATCCTACATTTTCAATTTTTTATTTATGCTACATTGTATACATCCTAAATTGCATATCCTACATTCTAAAGTTTGACGTAGAAGATGGATTGAGCATGGATGTACAATATGCCAAGACCTGATCCTACGTACATTCAAAATGTTGCAAGCTTTATTGAAGTGTACAAGAGACATGCGAAGATGCAAAAGATCAATGATATATTATGTCCTTGTATCGACTGCAAAAACAAGATCCCTTGAACAGATATTGTAGTAATCCAATCACACTTGGTAAAAAGAGGTTTTAAAAAACTACACAATATGAACAGAGCATGGTGAATTAGATACACGTGAAGTGGATAATGATGACAAGAAAGGTGATATATTCGGATGGAGATAATGCTCATATCGATTATGGTCGTGACAATTATGATGATGACGACGATGAAGAGTTTGATTTTGAGGATATGCTGCGTCACATGGAACCACATGTGCTGATTTCTTTGGAAAAAAAAAGACTTAAGTAAAATGGAGACATTACAAAGTGCGTTAAAGGAGCTTTTATATGATGAATAAAGGGTTGTGATAAAGAGTTTACTGCGTTGCTTGCAATCCGAGAACTACTAAAGTTGAAGGCCACCCACGGATGGCCTGATTGTAGTTTCACTGATCTTTTAAATCTTTTGGCAAAAATTCTTCCAAATCCCAATAAACTACCTAGGAGCAGTAAAGCGAAGAAGCTTCTATGTCTGATGTCACTGGGTGTGAAAAAATACACGCTTGGTTGAACATTGTATTCTATTTCGTAAAGAGCATGAGCTCATAACAAGATGTCTGATCTGCGGTGTCAGTAGATACAAGAAGGACTGTAACCACCAATATGTTACCAACATGAATAAAACCTAGAAAAATAAGAAGAATTCTATTGGCTCTGAGGGTGATGATAATACTTTTGATGATGCAGACAGGAAGAATAAGAGAAAAATTCCTGCCTTGGTGATGTGGTACATTTTAATTGATCGCTTGAAGCGTATGTTCTCAAACCCTAGGGAGGCCGAACTTATGCGTTGGCATTCTGAGTAGCGCACAAAGAATGACAAACAGATACGACACCCTAGTGGTGCAACACAATGGAAAAAATTTGATATTCAGTATCCATACTTTGCAAAGGAAATCAGAAATATAAGGTTTACTTTGTGTATAGATGGAATGAATCCGTTTGGTGAAAAAAAGGAGCATACACAGCACATGACATGTGGTCTTAACGATGTACAACCTACCAACCTGGTTGTGTCACAAGAGGAAGTATATTTTGTTATATATTCTTATCTGAGGTCCGAAACAAGCTGACATCGAAATTGATGTGTTTCTGTAACCTCTAATGGAGGATATGGCGAAGCTGTGGAATGAAGGGGTACGTACATAGGACGAGTACAAGCGAGAGTATTTCACGCTAAGAGCAATAATATTCGTTACCGTCCATGATTATCCCGAACTATTTACACTATCAGGACAAACGAAAGGGAAGAAAGGTTGTGTAAGGTGTGTGGATGAAACTGGTTTTCTGTACCTTACTTCATCCAGAAAGTTGGCGTACATGAGACACCGGTAGTTCTTGACAGATACACACAAGTACCGAAAGATGAATAAAACAATTTAATAACAGAACCAAAAAAGGTACTGCACCAAAACCTTATAGTGGTAAACTCGTGTTTGAAATGGTCAAGAACGTTCAGATTATTTTCGGCAAGGGAAAGATAAAGGTACAAAGAAAAAGAAAACTACACCTTCGGCTGACACAACTGACACAGCTTTCAAGAAACAATCGATTTTTTTAAGTATTGATGTGGACATCCCAGCATCACATACACGTACATGAGCTTATGAAGGACTTGCTATGCACACTCGTGTTCAAAAACACAAACAAGAGGTGAATTCTTTCCTCTCTGGATTATATTTTAATATTGGTAAGAATTATATTCTACCTAAGTCATGTAATTACGTGCTACTCAGTTTTACCCATGAAAGAACATCATTGTCTGGCACAAAAAAGAACAAGTCAGTTCGCATTGTCCGAACTTTTGTTGGCGCAATAGTTCGCCCTGTCCGAACTGAGAACGGGTACACTGCAGGAACCTCAATTTCACATGTAATCCTGTACCAATATATCACGTTCCAGGTCCCATAATACACATGGTGTGAAATCTTATCAAGTCTACTTTCTAACGCAACAAACGGTGCATCGTTTAGACTTTCCAAGCAGAAGTTATGGCTAAATTACTAAAGACTGCATAGAAGGTGATAAGACGCGCGAAGATCAAAGACTATTTCGTGAATTGCTCAGTAGCTGGTTTCCCACCTCAAAAGATGGTGACTTCAGTTCATATCTAGCTAGGAGGGTTGTTCCTAGTATAAATATCACCCTTGTGCTCCTGAAAAAACAACCATTGATCATTTGATAAACAATATAATTCTGAGTGTCTTGCACACCTTTTGTTCTTCCTGGTTCTTCATGGACTTGTGAAGTGATCTCTCAGGGGCCCCCGAATTCGTGCTCTAGGCTTGTGGGCCTTTTGTGTGGATTAGTTTCCGGTTTGTGGTTATGCGGTCGTTCGGAGATCGAGTCGAAATCCTCAAGATTTCAGTGTCTCTCTCCCTGTCGCTTGGTCGCAACCAACCTTGGCTGGTATAAAGCTAGTTATCTCGGATTGTGGTTCTGTGGTCGTTTGAAGATCGAGTCAAAGTTCTTAAAGACTTCGGTGCCTCTCTCCATCTATTGGTGTTGCGAAGATATCAGTTTCTACTGCTTCTTCACTTACAATTCAGCAGGAACAACAACTCCACGCTGCAAGCACATCAACCCCATCTATTGCATTGCATCCTCCTCGCATAGTCGAGTGATTAATTCTCACAAGTGCCAAAGTCGTGGATATATTGCTACTGAATGTCCTACACGGAAGACCATGATTATTAATGAACAAGGTGAAGGGGAATCTGAGAACGAACCACAAGATGCACCAATCTTTAATGAAGAAATTGAAAATAATGAGAATGTGACCCAACCCGATGAAGGTGAATCTGAAAATGAACCACAAGATGCACTAATATTTGATGAGCAAATTGTAGATGATAAGAATATGATCCAATCTGATGAAGATGATAATAATTGCATCATTTATCATTGAATGCTTAATGTTACTAGTGCAACTGTAGAAAATGAACAACAACACAATTTGTTTCACTCCGGAGGCATGATCATGGAGAAGCTATGAAAAACTATTCTTGATCATGGCAGCTGCATTAATATTGCAAGTCAGGAATTGGTGGAGAAATTGGAGTTCAAACAGTGGCATCTTCCTAATCTATACAAGATGCAGAGGTTTCATGATTGTGAGGCACTCCGTGTAACCAACATCATGACCGTTCCTTCCTCCATTGGGAAGTATAAAGACAAAGTGGAATGTGATGTGGATCCTATGCACGCATACGAATTGTTTTTGCAAATACCTTGGTTATATTTTTCGGCAGTTCAGATTTGATGATCGTGTTAACAAACTTATCTTCATGAACAATGAAGAGCCTCCCACTTTACTTCCTTGGCCATTGGAAGAAATTGAGAAGAAAAATTTGAAAAGAATTTGGCGAGAGAGTGAGAACCACTTGCGAGTGACCCACAAACATACTAAGAGAGTGTCTCCAAAGCCAAATAAAACCCCACAACCTCAAATAACCGAGCCAAAGGGAAAAGAGGGTTTAGTGATGATAGCTACAGAAGGGGATTTAAAAAAATTGAGTGAACCCAATGCCATGTTCTTTGTACTCCTGTGCAAGGACAATTTTATTTTTCCTAATGACTTACATTATACTGTGCCAAGTGCATGTTTTGATGTGTCACAGGAATCTGAAGATGTGTCTCCTAAGAAAGAACCACCAGGGATGCCACTCAGCAAAGAAGTTGAACATCAGATTGACTTGGTTCCTGGTGCTTCACTTCCAATCCATGCACCATACTGCACCGACCTGAAAGAAACAAACGAAATTCGATGTCATGAGCAGAACCTCATTGACAAATGGTATGTGCATGAAAGTCTTTCACCTTGTGCAAATTTTTCTTTTATAGCTCCAAAGAAGCATGGCTCATGGAAAATATTTGCTGATTATCATGCAATAAATAATATTACAATAAGGTATAAGAATCCCATATTGCTTGATGACATTAATGGTGCTATCATTTTTACAAAAGTTGATGTGGGAACTGGCTATCAAACAATCCGAATGCGATAAGTGGAAAACAACTTTTAAAATAAAGCGTGATTTACATGGCTGGTTGATAGTGCTTCTTGGATTGTCAAATGCTCCTAGTACTTTTTTGAGATTAATGAATCCTGTTCCTAAAGCCTTCATTAAAAAATTGTTGAATTTAAATTTGATGGTATCCTATTTTACAGCAAATTCCTTGACAAACATGTTAATGAAAAAATGTGTGCTTGCTGTTTTGAGGAAGAAATGCTCTTATGCTAACCTTGCCAAGTGCACCTTTTGCATCGACAAGTTAGTTTTTCTTTGCTTTGTTGTTTCAGCTCAGGGCATAGAGGTCAACAAAGAAAAAATTACAGCTGTTTATGAGTGGTTGTTGCTGCCCCAATCTTCAAGTGCTGCTGTCCCAATCAATGAGTTGATAAAGAAGGATGTACATTTTTGTTCACGAAAATCAAAAGAAAAAACAGTTGAAGAGCTGAAAATAAAGTTGGCAACAGCCCAACTCCTTGCATTTTCAGATTTTGGTAAGACTTCTTGTGATACAAGTTTGTTAGGGATCGAAGGAATGCTTATGCAAGAAGGTTATCCAACTGCATACTTTAATGAAAAGCTAAGTGGTCCAACTCCAAATTGTTTTTCTTATGATGAACAATTGTATGCTCTTGTGGGGCATTTGGAAACTTGGCAGCTCTATCTTTTGTCTAAATTTTTTGTGATACATGCAGGTCATGAATGTTTGAAACATCTTAAGTTTCAATTAAAATTGAATAAAAGACATGCTAAATGGCGTCAACTCATTGGGACTTTTTCTTACATTGTCTTGTACAAAAAAGGAAAGGACAATGTTGTTGCAGACATTTTATCTAGATGCCATATTTTGTTATCTCAACTTGATGCAAAAGATCTTGGCATAGAAAGTATCAAAGACTTGTATGCCACTGATTCATATTTTTCTAAACAATTTTCCAAGTGTTGTGATGGAAAGGTATGGAAAAAGATTCAAATGCATAATGGATTTTTATTTGGGGCTAACAAAGTTTGCACTCTAGATTTCTCTGTTTGTCTAATGTTTATGCAGAACACTCATGTCCGGGAATTGATTGATCACTTTAGTGTCAAGAAAACGAAGCAAGCGCTGGTCGATAATTGTTTTTGGTTCAACATGATAAGAGACGAGGAAAGACATGTTCTATGGTGTGTCATCTGCCACAAAGCTAAGTCACTCTTGCATCCTCATTGTCCATATATTCCTCTACCATTTCTTTGTTTTCTATGGGTAGAAGTTTCTATGGACTTTGTTCTTGGTTTACATTAAAAAAAGAGGGGGAGCAATTCAATATTTGTTGTGATTGATCACTTCAACAAAATGGCTCATTTTATTTCTTATCTTAAGAATGATGATGTGTCACATATTATTGACTTATTTTTCAGGGAAATCATACGACTTCATGGTGAGCCACGGACTATTGTTTCAGATCATAACACCAAATTTTTGACTTACTTTTGAAAGAAATTACAGGGCAATCTTGGGAAAGGGCTGCTATTTTGTACATGTCATCCACAAACATTGGGCGCAAGGAAATGTGAGACTGTTGAAACAAGCAATTGTGCTAAAATTTTCAAGAAACTTTAACATCAGGAAAAGTCAAACAAGAAGATTTTGAAGTATCGAGTTCAACTCATTTTCAAGAGAGGAGGGATGATGAGTACAACTTTCAATGTTGTTTATCTATCTCCCTACTGTGGATTATAAGAGTCGAGAATGACTCCTTTTCAAGAGGGGGAGGATGACGTGGACATTCCAGCATCACATACACGTACACGAGCTTATGAAGGACTTGCTATGCACACTCGAGTTCAAAAACTCAAACAAGAGGTGAATTCTTTCCTCTCTGGATTATATTTTAATATTGATAAGAATGATATGCTACCTAAGTCATGTATTACGTGTTACTCAGGTTTACCCATGAAAGAACATCATTGTCTGGCACAAAAATGAACCAAGTCAGTTCGCACTGTCCGAACTTCCGTTGGCGCGATAGTTTGCCCAGTCCGAACTGAGAGTGGGTACACTGCAGGAACCTCAACTTCACGTGTAATCTTGTACCAATATGTCACGTTCCAGGGACCATAGTACATATGGTTTGCAAGCTTATCAATTCTACTTTCCAACGCAACAAACCATGCATCGTTTGGACTTTCTAAGCAGAAGTTATGGCTAAATTACTAAAGATTGCGCAGAAGGTGAGAAGACGTGCGAGGATCAAAGACTACTACATGAATTGCTCAGTAGCTGGTTTCCCACCTCAAAATGTGGTGACTTCAGTTCACACATAGCTAGGAGGGTTGTTCCTAGTATAAATATCACCCTTGTGCTCCTAGAAAAACAACCATTGATCATTTGATAAACAATATAATTCTGAGTGCCTTGCACACCTTTGTTCTTTCTGGTTCTTAATGGACTTGTGAAGTGATCCCTCAGGGTTCCCCTAATTCATGCTCTAGGCTTCCGGGTCTTTTATGTGGATTAGTTTCTGATTTGTGGTCCTGCCGTCATTCGGAGATTGAGTCGAAATCCTCAAGGTTTCGGTGCCTATCTCCCCGTTGCTTGGTCGCAACCAACCTTGGCTGGTATAAAGCTAGTTATCACAGATTGTGGTTCCATGGTCGTTCGTAGATCGAGTCGAAGTTCTCAAAGACTTCGGTGGCTCTTTCCCCGTCACTTGGTCGCATCCAACCTTGGCAGGTACAAAGCTAGTTACCCCGTTGTTTTCAGCTAGTTACCATTGTTCGTTCCGCTGTCCGATCTTTCCATTTGCCCTTCGTCGTACCTACTACCTGAAGATCGGCCACCACCGGGTTTCACCCTATCAAGTATCCTCCATACTGGAAGGACCTGAAAATTTGCTACAGTATTGATTTGATGCACATTATAAAGAATGTATTTGACAGCATAATTGGAACCTTGCTGAACACGCCGAGAAAGACAAAGGGCGGATTAAAATCACGTATGGACCTAGTAAGTCTTAACATCACACTAGAGCTTCACCCAATAGAAAAAGGCAATGGAAAGCATTACCTTCCACCATCTAGCTACAACTTGACACTACAGGAAAAAAAAACAATTTGCGAATGCTTGCATGGGGTCAAAGTGCCCACAGGTTTCTCATCAAATATCAGCAAACTAGTCTCGATGAAAAACTTGTCTCTATTTGGATACAATTTTCACGATTGTCATATAATGATGATAGTGTTCCTCACTATTGCAATAAGGGTCATCAAACCAGTGCATATAAAAGTTATGATCACACGTTTGTGTCGCTTCTTCAATGCAGTATCGCAAAAGGTGATATCTTGAGAAGACTTAGACTATCTAAAAACTTACATCATCGAGACTATGTGCAGGCTTGAGATGTGTTTCCCACCATCCTTTTTTGATATGCAAGTACACCTAATCATACATCTCGTGGACCAGATTAAAAAAGTTTGGGCAACAGCAGTGGCAGTCAGGTCAAGCGGAGCCGCGAGTGCATGAAGCACTGCATGCAGGCAAGTCAGGCCCAGCCGCACAATAGCGCCACGGGCCCATGGGTGATCCAAAAGTACTGGCGTAGATAAGTGAGAGTTCAAGTGAGTTCGAGACACAAGAGACATCCAAGCTTATAAGATGGACGCGGGAATGATAGTTACACGAGGTGGGATTAAATCCCAGTTTCACAGGCAGTTTTACGCTACATGGCCTATGAAAACAGAACAGAATAATTAACATTGTTCATACAGTACAACACACATAATAATTAACATTGTTAATACAGTACAACACACAGAATATTATACTTGACTTTTCTGAAAACACTCCAATTATAAGGTTTAGACAAAATGCAGAACATGTGAATCGACCATAGTTTCTGACATGAAGCATACTTCAAAAAATAGTACAACAACAACATAGTGATATTGAAAATTTTACATCCTAAATAACTAAAGGATAGGTCTTCTTTAAGATGTTATTTTCTTCAACTTAGATGACCTATCCCCATCTTCTTCCTCCTTAGGTTGAGTCAGACGACGCTCCATCGTCTTTCAGATTAACTTCCACTACTATTTTATAGAGAACATCATTAGCATTATAACAATATCATTTAATTCAAGGAATTTAAATCGGAGTCATGTTAAAGAAGTACCTTCAATATGTTTACGCGTGGCAAACTTCTTCTTTCTATCCCTTATCCACTTCTAGGTTGTCTTGTGACCTTTTGAATCAAGGTTTGCTTGTGGATCTTTGATCGTGATACCTATTTGTTTAGCCTTGGATTTGGTGAGGATACGACGAGCCTTGCTAGACTCACAATGAGGCAACTCTTTGTCTGAAGGTTTGACTCTAATAGTCCTGACTTATGATTCTTTCATGATAAGCTGCACTTCAAAATAGACCTGATCCTTATCTTTAAACTGATCTTTTTCAGTTTCCAACCATTTATCTACACAAGCTGCAATCATCAGAGGGAGACAAGGGACACAAGGAGCATGCAAGTCTAGAGGAGGCAAGTCTGAAGGAGACAAGTCTGAAGGAGGCAAGTCTCAAGAAAGCAAGTCTGGAGGAGAGACTAGTGCAACTTCTTTCTATTTTCCTTTTGAGACATGCACTGTCACTGGGGGTTCAGAGATAAGAACCTGGGTACCAATATTTTCCTGGGTACCAATATTTATCCTCTGTTGCACTGGTGATGATATGTGTGAAGGTGCTATATGCACACTCTGTTCTGAGATATTTTCCCTCTGTTGCACTAGTCCGGAGACTATCGGACCAACAAACGGATGGGGATTACCATTGTGAGAAGGAGGATCGATATCATCAACCGCAGAATGGTCTTCCCCTCCATACACCATTCCGAACTTTATCACAATGCTACAAGGGATATACAAGATATTCTCTACCATAACAAATGCTAAAACTCGAGCCAGAGAAGTATCATTCTTTTCTCAGAACAACAAATGTTCGAAAGTTGAACAAACTTGTTTGATGTGCATATCATTCTTTAAATCCAAAGGAAAGCCGAGAAATAAAACCCATACTTTCTTAGTAAAGATGGCACGCCTGAAGTTTAGGAGAATTTCATCATGCTTAACAAACTGGAAAAGGTGATTTCCAACTAGGTGAGGGTTTACCGCAATCACAGCATCTCTGTTATAAGGGTACTTTAAACAAAACATACCAATCTGGAAAAGATGAGAACCGAAGTTTATGACATCTAGATGCAAGGTATTATGTAGGTACTGAACATATCATCCAAAATACTACATTTTTGTTCATGAGACAGTAAGTCTTTCGTGACGGCAATGACCATTTCTTCGTTGCACCGAGTGGTATCTCCTGACTGCAGAAAGCAAGCCCGACGGGCAACCCAATGAACTCCTCCATCTTCAATAGTCATCAGAGGCGAGATGAAACAGGTGAGATCGAGAGCAAAGTTGACCATTGGGAAGAACACGCACAAGCAGGAGTAGTCATGGTTCTGATTAAGTGAGTTACTAAATTGTGAGCACGATCGATAAAATCCTAGCTATAGCGAGAAAGTTATAAGGGTACCCAATGAACGCGGTGATTGAGACGCGAAGCGACACATAATTTGCAGGCGGCCATAAATAAAACTGCCTGTTAAGTGAATCTTCACAGGCAGTTATAAGTAAAAACCGCCTGTGAAGTAAATCTTCACAGGTGGTTATCATTAAGGGCCGCAAGTGCGTGTAAAGTTGATATTGGACTAAAAATTTTGAATTTTGGAGGAGAGAATTTATCTTCAGAGGCGGCTACCATTATACCCTGCTGTGAAAATAATTTAAATGAAAATTTACAATTTTTCTCTCTGTATATGTTTTGTTTTCATAAACTGTTTCATGTATCGTTATAACCAAATAATCAATTCAAGTTTAAATTTCAATAGGATACTCAAAGTTATTTCTTTACTGTTATTTGCTCATTTCCAAATGTCCAAACATTACAAACAAAAGAGATAGAAGGGAAGGCATATAAGATTAAACTTGAAGTATATTATACTTCAGTATTATGTGGACAAATAATATACTTCAAAGTTACATGAACTTTACATATTATAGTGTTTATTTATATATTTGTAAAAATGAAGAGATGATATATAAGATAAGAATTTAAATGTCAAGGCATATTTTCAAACACGGTCGTTGTTTGACATCGCCAACGATAATACATCTTCACATGTGGCTACTGTTTCTGCCAGCCTATGCAAATAATTTAACAAAATATTGATTATTGGTTCTCTCTGTATATGTTTTATTTTCATAAACTTTTTCATGCATAATTATAGACAAATAACCAATTCAAGTTCGAATTCAATACTCAAAGTTATTTCTTTACTGTTATTTGCTCACTTCCAAATGTCCAAACATTAAAAATAAAAGAGATAGAAGGGCAGGCATATAAGATACACATAAGTATATTATACTTAAGTGTTATGTGGATAAATAATATACTTCAGAGTTAAATTAACTTTACATATTATATTGTTTGTGTATATATTTCTAAAAATGAAGCGATATATAACATAAGAATTTAAAATGTCAAGGCATATCTTCACAGGCGGTCTTTGTTTGAAACCGCCTGCGATAATACTGTTGGTGATATGCCCAAGAGGCAATCATAACAATTCGGATAAAGGCCTGATGGATATTTGATCCATAAGAAATTAGGGTACTAATGGGCCTCTGACCTAAAAGCCCATTAGCGCGCCTATAAATATGAGGGGTAGGGTTACGGATAGATGACTCCACCAGATAGCAGTCCCAGCCGCCGCCCCTCACAGGTCAGCCGCCGAAACCCCTGCCGCGCGCACGGTGCTAGCACACCGACGCACGGCGTTCCTCCCTGTACGTGTGGACTCCGTGGAGGCGCTGCTATTACTGCTGCTCTGATCGGCTACGATGCGCATCTACGATCCGCTGTGCTGCGCGTCTAGTGGTAACGATCCATGACCTTCTTACTCGCATGTTTCCTGGGTGATACGGTCGAATTGCTAGAGTAGCGCATCGCCTATTTCCCTATAGTGGTATCAGAGCCGACTTGCGTAGTTTTTGGTCTGGATCTTAGATGCGATCTACTACAGACAAGTTCATATGATGAATTTTTATAGTTCGACTTTTGGGGTTTGGAATTGGTTAGAGTAGATTGCCATCATATGACTAAAGGATTAGTTCGTGCTCCTTCTCTGCTGTGTGCGCAACCTGTCCCTACCGGCTGGAATCACCATCGGGACTAATAGTGTACATAGCTAACAGATTGAGCCAACAGATCACGGTCATATGTCGCGATCTTCTCGTGGATAACCAGTCACAATGAAAATTGAGGCATTCTAAATGGCTCAGATTCGGGTTGATCTGATCAATTCGATGAGATTTTCATAGTGATTTCATAGATGCGATAGTGACATCATTAAGTTGTTTCGTGATAGACATCGTTCTACGCTTAACTTGTTTTTGCAGGGAATGATGTGAATGGTATGGCCTAAATATGATGTGATAATCTGTGTGTAAAATTCGTGCAGTCTGCGTGTTGCAAATTTAACACAACCGGGTTGAGGTTGTCACATATTTGTATAACGACCTGCGTGTCGCCCTGTGATGCCTGATCTCTCATGTAATTTATTTGATAGCTATTAGATGTATTAGCTTCTTTTATATTCATTGAGAAACCTCAAGCATGATGGCGATGGTGATCACCATAAGAAGGGAGACATGGCGGTGTAGATCATGATGGAACCATGGTGATGGAGATCACTATGATCCTAAAGGCCATACTATTCACATATATGATATGATCGTATGCATGTGATGTTTTACTATTCTTTTCATGCTTTTCATATGGTGGATGTTTTGTCATGATAGAATAGCTTCCCTCAGAAAAGTTGAGTATTTGATGCCATTTACCTATAGCTGCACCTATGTTGTTTTGATCGTTGTATGGTAGGTTTGCCAAAGCAAAATACCGTCATCTATCATAATGAATAGGGTGAATGTTGGACATTCACATGCATAGTATTGGTTTACTCAACAAAGCTATCAAAACGGTTTTGGGCTTTATGGCATAGTGTTGGGAGCCGGGGCATTGGATGTCACCCAACAAACAAGAATCATATAGAGATATGATTAACAATGGTTGTTTACCTATGTTACTAATTTTCTAGCAGTGAAGCCAAAGCTCACTAGGAATTAGTGAATATGGATCTTGGACCACTATATGTCGTTAGAGAGAGGACGATGCTCATATAGTGGTGATGTCTTTTATTAAACTGTTAATAAAAGATTGGTACATTACATAGTGCTAAAACCTTGCATATTTATTTTCTATTGTAGATCATGTCTGCTAGTAACAATTCCGGTTTCAATTTGCGATCTGTGCTTGAGAAAGAAAAGCTCAATGGAGCTAACTTTATTGATTGGTACCGCAACCTGAGAATTGTTCTCAGGCAAGAGAAAATTGAGTATGTTCTTGAGCAACCATACCCCAATGACCTCCCCAATGATGCAAATGCCGCAACTCGCCGGACTTATGAGAAGCACTGCGATAATGCGCTTAATGCAAGCTGCCTCATGCTTGCCACAATGTCCCTGATCTACAGAAACAATATGAGCATGCAGATGCTTATTCTATGATTCAGGGACTACGTGGAATGTTTGAGAACCAAGCAAGGGCTGAGAGGTACAACATATCAAAGTCCTTGTTCTCATGCAAGCTGGCAGAAGGTAGCCCGGTCAGTCCCCATGTAATCAAGATGATTGGTTACATTGAGACTTTGGACAAACTTGGTTCTGAACTCAAGGATGACCTGGCTATTGACGTTATTCTCCAGTCACTCCCACCGAGCTATGAGCCATTTATATTGAATTATCAAATGAATGGCATGGAGAAAACGTTGGCTGAATTGCATGGGATGCTTAAAACAGCCAAGGAAAGCATTAAGAAAAACACCACTCATGTGATGATGGTTCAAAAGGAGAATAAAAAGAGGAAGCGTGTGATGCATCCTAAAGGCAAGGGAAAGGTTCCCAATGAGTCTTCAAGCTCAAAGCCAAAGGGCAAATCAGATCCTTCTCCTAATGATGAATGCTTCCACTGTCATGCTAAGGGGCATTGGTCTAGGAACTACAAGAAGTACTTGGAGGATAAGAAGAAGAAAGGGAGTGAGACTTCCACTTCAGGTATAAATGTTATAGAAATCAATATTGCTACATCTTCTAGTGAATCATGGGTATTTGATACCGGATCAATGATTCACACTTGCAAATCGTTGCAGGGTCTAAGTGAGACTAGAAGATTTGCAAAAGGCGAGTTGGATGTTCGGGTCGGCAATGGAGCAAAGGTTGCTGTCATAGCTGTCGGAACTTATCACTTGTCATTACCCTCAGGATTAGTTTTGGAATTAAATAATTGTTATTGCATTCCTTCTTTGAGCAAGAACATTATATCTTCTTCATGTTTGGAAGAAGTTAATGGTTATGAGATTATAATAAAGAACAAATGTTGTTCTATTTATTATAATAATATTTTCTATGCTCAATGTCCATTAGTGAATGTATTATATGTTCTTGATCTTGAGGATAAAACAATCTATAACATTAATACAAAAAGGGCTCGACGAAATGATCTAAATCCCACTTTTATTTGGCATTGTCGCTTAGGTCATATAAATGAGAAACGCATTGAGAAACTCCATAAAGATGGTTTGTTAAGTTCGTTTGATTTTGAATCACTTGACACATGCGAGTCTTGTTTGCTTGGGAAGATGACCAAAGCACCCTTCACTGGTCAAAGTGAGAGGGCAAGTGACTTGTTGGGACTTATACATACTGATGTATGTGGACCAATGAGTTCGGTAGCTAGAGGTGGTTTTCAGTATTTCATTACTTTTACCGATGACTTTAGTAGATATGGATATGTCTATCTAATGAGGCACAAGTCTGAATCTTTTGAAAAGTTCAAAGAATTTCAGAATGAAGTACAAAATCAGTTGGGCAAGACAATTAAACTTCTACGATCTGATCGTGGGGGTGAATATTTGAGCCATGAATTTTATGATCATTTAAAACAATGTGGAATTGTTCCACAGTTGACTCCACCTGGAACGCCCCAATGGAATGGGGTGTCCGAGCGGAGGAACCGAACCTTGTTAGACATGGTTAGGTCGATGATGAGCCAGACTGATCTTCCACTATCCTTTTGGGGTTATGCTCTTGAAACTGCTGCGTTTACACTAAACAGAGTCCCAACTAAGTCTGTTGAGAAGACACCATATGAGATGTGGACCGGGAAACGTCCCGGATTGTCTTTCCTCAAAGTTTGGGGATGTGATGCTTATGTCAAACGTTTGACGTCAGACAAACTTACTCCCAAATCAGACAAATGCTTCTTTGTGGGATATCCTAGGGAAACCAAAGGATATTATTTTTATAATAAAACGGAGGGTAAAGTGTTTACTGCTCGCAATGGTGTCTTCTTGGAGAAAGAGTTTCTCTCAAAAGAAGTTAGTGGGAGCAAGGTGCATCTTGAAGAAATTCAAGAAATATCTGAAAATGTTTCGGCACCCTCTAATCCTATACAGGATGTACAAGATGTTGTACAACCACTTGATGAAACACCAGCCCCACGAAGGTCTACAAGAGTACGTCGTGCAACTGAAAAGTTGACACTCCTAACCACGGAACCACAGGACATGGTATTGTTGGACAATAATGAGCCTGTGACCTACACTGAAGCAACAATGGGACCCGACTCTGAGAAATGGCTTGGAGCCATGGAATCCGAAATAGAATCCATGCATGAGAATCAAGTTTGGAACTTGGTTGATCCAATCGATGGTGTGAGACCGATCGATTGCAAATGGATTTTCAAGAAAAAGACTGATATGGATGGAAAAGTTCACATCTATAAAGCACGATTGGTGGCGAAAGGTTTCAAACAAATTCAAGGTGCTGATTATGATGAAACATTTTCGCCCGTCGCTATGCTAAAGTCTGTTCGGATTCTCCTAGCAATTGGTGCATATTTTGATTATGAAATATGGCAGATGGATGTCAAAACAGCCTTTCTTAATGGGAGTCTGACTGGGGATGTGTACATGACACAACCTGAGGGTTTTGTCGATCCTAAAAATGCTAGAAAAATATGCAAACTTCAAAAGTCCATCTATGGATTGAAGCAAGCATCTCGGAGTTGGAATCTACGTTTTGATGAAGTGGTCAAAGGGTTTGGTTTCATCAAGAACGTAGAAGAACCTTGTATTTACAAGAAGGTTAGTGGGAGCGCACTTATATTTCTGGTCCTATATGTAGATGACATATTGTTGATCGGAAATGACATTCCAGTACTAGATGCTGTTAAATCCTCATTAAGGAAAAGTTTCTCAATGAAGGATTTAGGAGAGGCAGCGTACATTTTGGGCATAAAGATCTATAGAGATAGATCTAAAAGGTTAATTGGATTAAGCCAAGACACATATATTGACAAGATATTGAATCAGTTCAATATGCAAGATTCTAAGAAAGGTTTCTTGCCAATGTCACATGGCATCACTCTAAGCAAAAGTCAGTGTCCTTCGACGCCTGATGAGCAAAAGAGGATGAGAGTGATTCCTTATGCTTCGGCTATTGGATCTATCATGTATGCCGTGTTGTGTACACGCCCAGATGTATCCTATGCTCTAAGTGTTACGAGCAGGTATCAATCAGATTATGGTGAGGCTCATTGGACAGTTGTCAAAAACATTCTTAAGTACTTGAGAAGAACTAAGGATGTATTCCTAGTGTTTGGAGGTGAAGAAGAGCTCGTTGTAAGAGGTTACACCGATGCTAGCTTCCAAACAGACAAGGATGACTCTAGATCGCAATCTGGTTTTGTGTTCTGCCTCAATGGAGGGGCAGTGAGCTAGAAAAGTTCCAAGCAAGACACAATAGCAGATTCAACGACGGAGGCGGAGTATATTGCAGCTTCTGAAGCTGCAAAGGAAGCTGTTTGGATCAGAAAATTTGTTTCTGAGTTGGGTGTTGTTCCTAGTGCGTCCAGACCTGTGGATCTCTATTGCGACAATAATGGAGCCATTGCACAGGCAAAGGAGCCTAGATCACACAAAAGATCCAAACATATACTACGATGCTATCATCTGATTCGAGAGATTATCGACCGAGGTGATGTGAATATATGCAAGGTTTATACGGATTTGAATATGGCAGATCCGTTGACAAAGCCTCTTCCCCAATCAAAGCATGAGACACACACGAGATCTATGGGTATTAGATACTTACATCAGTGATCCTAGTGTGTAGTGGGAGACTTGTGTCATATCTATGTTTATGTACTATTTGAGTAACTATTATTCACATTGATCATCAAGTATGTGACTTGTTCGTGAGACTCTTTGTTAATTATAATGTTACTCAAAATGATCCCTAGTCTACATCGTTATATGAGATAATGATAGTACGCAGACTAGCACATGTATTAATTGATGATCACGTTTCACGGATCATAGATATGGAGATATCAAATTAATAATGTGAACACATGTTAGTGAACATGGTGTTGGATAGACCCATTCCGAGACACTGTTGGAATTGTTATTTACATATGTGCCATCAGTTGGTCTTGAGTGATACACCTGCTAGATTCTTTGACCTGAGATCGCCATTGTTTCTCACTATGTGTAGTTGTGCACTTTGAAACTATCAAACGCTACTCCGTAACTGGGTGGTCATAAAAATAGTCTTCAGGTGCATGATGAAGCATGGAATGAGATGTGTGCGGATCAAGATGAGATTTGCCCCTCCTAAATAACAGGAGAGATATCTCTGGGCCCCTCGAGATAGTTGGATTGAAAGTGCATGGCCATGCCAAAATGATTAAAGAGTTAATCATTATGACTAAAAGTTAGTCATAGATTAAATCCACTATTTGATCGAGTGAATGGTCGAGCTATCACAAGGATGGCACGTATCTCGCCTTGAGCTTGACTGGTATCATGTGGCAAAGGAATTAGCATGTGAATGTATCTAGGTTCAGCCGATATGATCTTTATGTACATTCAGGAGTCAGTATGTCCTGCTAGGTACCTCTACTAACTTGTGTTTGAAAACGGTTTTCATTCATAACCGACTGTACATGAACCTAACGGGTCACACACTTAAGGGGATGGAATATTGAAAAACTTGGCTATATGATTGTCTCTAGTGCAAGTGGGAGATTGTTGGTGATATGCCCAAGAGGCAATCATAACAATTCGGATAAAGGCCTGATGGATATTTGATCCATAAGAAATTAGGGTACTAATGAGCCTCTGACCTAAAAGCCTATTAGCGCGCCTATAAATATGAGGGGTAGGGTTACGAATAGATGACTCCACCAGATAGCAGTCCCAGCCGCCGCCCCTCACTGGTCAGCCGCCGAAACCCCTGCCGCGCGCACGGTGCTAGCACACCGACGCACGGCGTTCCTCCCTGTACGTGTGGACTCCGTGGAGGCGCTGCTATTACTGCTGCGCTGATCGGCTACGACGCGCATCTACGATCCGCTGCGCTGCGCGTCTAGTGGTAATGATCCATGACCTTCTTACTCGCATGTTTCCTGGGTGATACGGTCGAATTGCTAGAGTAGCGCATCGCCTATTTCCCTACAAATACTTCTTCACAGGCGGCTACTTTTTCTGCTCGCCTGTGCAAATAATTTAACAAAACATTCATTATTGTTTCTCTCTGTATATATTTTGTTTTCGTAAACTTTTTTAAGCATCATTATAAACAAATAACCAATTCAAGTTCAGATTTCAATAGGATACTCAAAGTTATTTCTCTACTGTTGTTTGCTCACTTCCAAATATCTAAACATTACAAACAAAAGAGATAGAAGGGAAGGCATATAAAATTAAACCCAAAATATATTATACTTCAGTGTTATGTGGGCAAATAATATACTTTAGAGTTAAATGAACTTTACATATTATAGTGTTTGTTTATATATTTGTAAAATGAAGGGATGATATATAAGATAAGAATTTAAAATGGCAAGCCATATTTTTACAGATGGTCTTTGTTTGAGATTACCTACGATAATACATCTTTACAGGCGGCTACTGTTTCTGCCCGCCTGTGCAAATAATTTAACAAAATTTTCGTTATTGTTTATCTCTGTATATATTTTGTTTTTATAATCTTTTCATCATTATAAACAAATAACCAATTCAAGTTCATATTTCAATAGGGTACTCAAAGTTATTTCTTTATTGTTATTTGCTCACTTCCAAATGTCCAAACATTACAAACAAATGAGATAGAAGCGAAGGCATATAAGATTAAATCTGAAGTATATTATACTTCAGTGTTATGTGGACAAATAATATACTTTGGAGTTAAATGAACTTTACATATTATAGTGTTTGTTTGTATATTTGTAAAATAAAGGGATGATATATAAAATAAGAATTTAAAATGTCAAGGCATATTTTCACAGGTGGCTGGTTTAAGAGCCGCTTGTGAAAATATATATTCAGAGGCGGTTTTTGCTTACAGACGCCTGTGAAAATACTAGCTCTATAAAGTCACTCGGTCGCACCCCACGAAACCTAAGTCGTGGTGTTTCAAACGATGTCATTAGGCTCTCAAAATTTTTCATGGGCGCCACTCCACTGCCGTTTCCGTCACTCTGCCACCGTCTCCGTCACGCACCAACGCCGCCTCCCTCCTCCTCCCATCTGCCACCAGGTACACGCTGCCGTCTCCCTCCTTCTCTCGTCTGCGCCATGTAAACGCTGTCGCCTCCCTCCTCCCCCCTCCCCCCATCTAGGAATGAGCACTGAACTAACTGATTCTTCGTATTCTTTTGGATTGTTTTGAATATTTACTGTCACGTTCCTTGGCCACCTACTCGCCAGAAAAGGGGCGTGAGCACGCGACGAGCTCGCCGGTGAGCATGCTGACGATGGCGATGGGAAGGAGACGTTCGGTTGCGTATTTCTCTTTTCTGTTTTTCGTGTCTTTCCCCTCGGTCACCCGACCTCCTTTAGTACCGCAGGCTAAGCCCACTCACACGGGTATGATATCTCCGCCCCCCCACTCAAAATGTGCTTGCCCTCAAGTACCTACATCTCGTGCAACAAGCTTTACTCAATGTGCTTGCCCTCAAGATGCTCTGTGCTTTGCTTCTGTCTTCATTAGTCATCCTAGTCGACCAAGTAGACGATTAGTCATTCTAGTTGACCAAGTCAGTGATTAGGTGACTAGGACCGATTAGAAGACCAGCGTTATCCTCCTATAACTTCAGTTTATTCTAAAATGAGATGATAAGCAATCACTTTCTTGATCAGTACTTACATGGAAGGCTCTAAGAAGACTGTCTGGCAAGGCAATGCTGCCGATAACAAGGAAGGCCAGAATATTGATTGGAACTCAGACCACTCCAGTAATGAGTCCAGTAGCGATGGATCGTATCAAAATACACATGATCCTTTTGCTCAACTGATAATTAAAACTAAAAAAACTTTAAAGGATCTTAACCCGGAATATAGGCTTGCTGATGAGGTATGGTACTTGTCCAGTTTAATAAATCACAGAAACTATTGTTTAAGTTAATCTTACTTGTCAAGTAAATAAAGTCTTTTAATTCTTTTATATTTAGCTTAACTTTCAAGAGAATGAGGTGACTTCTGCTCGTAAACACGCAGAAGATTCTCCAATGGCTGAATCCTCAAGTTCACAAAAGCGAAAACGAGGGTAACGAGGTGCAAATAAGGGTCCAGAAGGCATCATATACATAACAAGAATCAGTGAAGGTGGGCTTCCCCAAGAACCACTTGATGTTGTTACAAAGTATCGAAATGCCCGCGATTGTCTCTTTAGAGCGCTCGTGCCGATCACAATGGACAATTGGAAAAAAAATCCCTAAGGCGGGCAAGAACGAGTTGTGGAGAGGTTGAAGAAACAATTAAGTTCCTAAAAGGCACGGAAGAAGTTGTAAAGAAAGCAACATTGATCTCTTGCGGCAACAAGTTTTGTGGCTGGAAGAATGAGATAAATGCTTATGTTAAAGATAATAAGGTTCATAGCCTTAAGAAGATGGGGAAAATCATGCAAGCTCAGTGGAATGAGTTTGTTCATCAAAAGACCACACCTGAGGCTATAGCGCTAAGTCAAGCTAGGTCTGAGCTTGCGAAGAAAAACACTTACCACCGTCGCTTCGTGTCTACTGGATATGCCCCAAAAACTTAGAAATGGCATAAGATAATATAGAGGACACTGTCAACGCGGGTGATCCTGACCCGCTAAAAGGTTGCGATGAGCGAACTAGGCGATGGGTGTTAGCTTGGTCAGGTTTGACCAATGACGGTCAACTTGCAAAGCCCGAATCTATGTCTGAAGTAAGGATGACATTATTAGATATAATTGAAAAGAAAGAGAATGGCCTCTTCAAGCCGGTGAGGGAGATGGACCAACTTACTGCTGCTCTAGACAACCCTGAACACAGGGACAGGTCTGAGCAATCTCTTCTCAAATGTCCTAGAAAGTGGGGTTCCCGAATGATACAGCGTCATATAGAAAACATGATAAATTCAAATTCAAGAAAACACTTGAAGATAAGATTGAGGAAAAGGTAAAGGCCTCTGTACAACAAATATTACATGAACTTAGAGAATCAGGACAATTGCCGTCTGAGAATAAATCGTTGGTGCCCAATGAAAATGTTGCTTTGCTATCTCCAACTGATAGGGTGAAACCGGGGGGGGGGGGGGCGATCTTCAGGTAGTAGGTACGACGAAGGGCAAATGGAAAGATCAGACAAGGAAATGAACAATGGTAACTAGCTGAAAATGGCGGGGTAACTAGCTTTATACCTGTCAAGGTTAGATGCGACCAAGTGACAGGGAGAGAGGCATCGAAGTCTTTGAGAACTTTGACTCGATCTCCGAACAATCACAGAACCACAATCGGAGATAACTAGCTTTATATCAGCCAAGGTTGGTTGTGACCAAGCGACGGGGAGAGAGGCACCGAAACCTTGAGGATTTCGACTCGATCTCCGAACGACCGCAGAACCACAAACCGGAAACTAATCCACACAAAAGGCCCGGAAGCCTAGAGTACGAATTAGGGGAAAACTGAGGGATCACTTCCCAAGTCCATGAAGAACCAGGAAGAGTAAAGGTGTGCAAGGCACTCAGAATTATATTTTTTATCAAATGGTCAATGGTTGTTTTTCCAGGAGCACAAGGGTGATATTTATACTAGGAACAACCCTCCTAGCTAAGTGTGAACTGAAGTCACCACGTTTTGAGGTGGGAAACAAGCTACTAAGCAATTCACAAAGTAGTCATTGATCCTTGCGCGTCTTCTTACCTTCTGCGCAGTCTTTAGTAATTTAGCCATAACTTATGCTTGGAAAGTCCAAACGATGCACCGTTTGTTGTGTTGGAAAGTAGACTTGATAAGCTTTCACACCATATGTATTATGGGCCCTGGAACGTGACATATTTTTACAGTATTACATGTGAAGTTGAGGTTCCTGCAGTGTACCCGTTCTCAGTTCGGATGTGGTGGACCAGAATCCGCTCATCCAGGATCGCAGAGGGTGGTGCCGCACGATGCGACACCCGACAGCACACATCATAAGAACGACATTGTATTATAGAAAACCAACTGAATATGTACAAACTAGTACAAGACTTCAGTTACAAATTAGTATTTGGATTACAAAAGTGAAAGCTATGTTTATAATACTCACACCCATCTATCTAGCAAAAGTCGGTTGCCCAGCCCTATGGGCAACCCACACTAGCTGCACTCCTTAGCTCAGCGCGGCGTGTACGGCTGCCGCTCAGCCGTGGTCCCTGACGGAGGGTAGCCCTCACCGGTGGAATCATACCCCGAGTCCGTGGGATACTCCTCACCTGAAAAACACTTATAGAAGCAACCATGAGCACGATGGCTCAACAAGACTTAACCGACTTACCTACACATGAAACTCTACATGCAGGTTGTACAAACATAGGATGGCACGTTGCAGCAAAAGACACGCCTACAAGTTCATCCTTAATTCAACTTTTAGCCACAAGTTAACAGTTCATGAAATCTGAAATTTAGTGAGCAATATTTGGTGGCACACATGTAGCAATACAATTTAATCATATCAGCAATATTGAATCATACCATTTCATATATTAACCTATGTCACGACTCAGTGACCAAGTGGTACTCATCACCGCGAGGGATGGTGAATCGACTCGATATACACCTGCAGGCATACCCGAAGAGCATGTCACGTACGCCCACCCGTGGAGCTGCACAGCACGATCACTCGATGTCGTACGGGACAACCTTTCACCGAACAGCCCAAACATCGAACCCGTCGCACCGAAACGGACAGGAGGTTCCCTACATGGAGCATCTCTCTATGTCCGTTAGCGGATTTTCCACCTTGCTTCCCTCAACCTACACCTATAAATCGGTGTGCTATGCCTCGACGCCCGAAGATTTAAGTTACATCGGTTTACCGGGGCCATATATCCGATATGCCTTCGGTACGTTCAAACTTGATCAGCGTGGGCCGTACACGGATCGGTCCTCAATCGACACGGACAGGGCTGCACCTACAAGACTTCCTCTTGCTACGCCCTAGCCCCTGCCTAGTCTCATTTTCTTACTAAAGTGATCTCACATCACTCAAACCAATCCCATGTGTCCCAAAGCCTAAACTCACGAGTAGATTCCAACTACTCGACTTGTACTGAAGTTCTATGAATCATTAAGCATAGCCTGTCTACTCGAGGACTTCGACACTACCCTCACTCTTGTAGGAAAATTCTGGTTATGCACTTGGGGTTTCATCCATCCTACACCTAATGCACACACCTACCTCATGCTAAGTATTCATAAAGCAAAACTTTGCAAAATTTGTTAATGCAAAATGGGGCTTGCCTTGTTGCTGCTGGTCAGAGGTTAGGGCTTCTTCCGGAAGGAGAAATTCAAGCACCTCCGGGGTCTCCTCGCCTTCAGCGACTACACGTAAGCCATATACTATATGTAAATTTGAATGCAATGTTTTAAATTGAATATGTAAAGACCATAACTCTAGCTAGACCTTCCCTTTGGCTCTGAAATTTTTATGGTGGCTTGGTAGGGTCGTAACCAGAGTCTTGACCAAGTTTCATTTGAAACAAAGTTCATTTGAGCTCTGCACAAATAAAAGCCTATTTGGTCATTAGTAGAGCCTCTAAGGATTTCCAGGAATTTTCAAGGCTCCAACCATTACTTTATGGAACCTAGAGTTTGAGATGGTTCTAATGGAATTGGTTTCATGTCATTTGAAGAATTTTATATGAAGTTATGCCCTAAACAAGATTTGAGAAAATCTGAAAAATGTTTCTGTACATTTTTCCATTTTCTCAGGGCAGTTCACTTAATCACACCATTAGGGGGACTAAATGAACTTGTATGGATCTGAAATTTTAACTGTGACTCAAGGATTTTCAAAGGAACATCCTAGACAAATTTCAGAATTTTCTATAAAAAGATTCTCCAGACAAAATTCCCAACATTTTAAATTTTAGGGAATTAATTCAGGAAAACTATTAAGTTTAATGAGCTGAAATTTGTTTTGCTGGAAAGTACTCAAAAAGATGAATTCATCAAAATTTAGTTCACTAAATTTGGAGCTTCCTAGAAAAAGTTATAGCTAGTTGAAGTTTGAACCAAATTCTGAAATTCAAATAAAAGTTTAAACCGGCTGGTGGGGTCCCTGGGCTACGTGTCAGCTCTGCAACCAAGCCACACAGGGGTCCGCAGAATTTCCCACGTAGTCGCATGAGATCCCGATGCCACAGCCGATCCGGGCGGTTTTAGCAGAGGCCGACACGTGGGGCCACGGAGCTTCGTCTACCTCGCGCTCCTGCAGCTCCCCACCGCCCCCCTCGCCGGAGTACTCGTCGGGAGACTGTTCCCTTGACCAGAACTCGACCCAAACTGGCCGCCCCCACCTGAAATTGCTCGGGGAACCCGTTGCTGACCTCGTCGCCAGCCGGTGATCACCGGAATTGGTTGTGCGACGACGACAGTCCACGGGGTAAGTTCGGCGATGTCGGTATGACGCTGTCAGGCCTCAAAGTCCCCTCTGTTGGCTCCTACAGCACCGTCATGACCTACGGAGCAACAACCCAACCTATGATACTGCTCAAGGTTGCGGCAAACCAGACTTCACCGTGCGACCTAGGTCTAAACCCGGCGACGAATGAAAAACCCAAGGAACTCGGTGGTTTCTCGCTGGTTTCCCGTGATTCTTGACCGTATGGATTCGCACGGACGTTTCTAGCTGGTTGTCGAAGCTGGGGAGCGATTGTTTGACCGGTTAGCCAGAATTTTCAGTTTAACCGAACACGGGCCATATCACATGCTATCGGCAAGAACTGGAATTCTGGCGAGCACACTCTATGGCATGCGGCCGGGGTTGCCGGACAGAAAGTGCACTCCTAGGCAAACCTCTTGGTGTGCCCAACTCGGCGTAAGATCAAACCTAGCGGCCGGACGATAAGTTTTTGGTGCCGGCGGCTTTACACGGCGCCGAAGGGAAACAGGGAGTTCGTGGTCGGTTTACCGTGGGTGTGGCGCCGGGTTGTTGTGTCGACCACGTCGAGGAGGCTTCAGCAAAGCTCTGGGTGAGCTCAGATCAGCATGCCAACCTCGGAGACGTCCGGACGCCGGAGACCCGAATGTTGTCGAGTGTGCGGTGGCGTTTTTCATCGAGGAGCTCGGGAACGGGCAGAGCAGCACGGAGAGTCGGTTTGTGAGGTTTGAAATATCACCGGTTGCCAATAACGCTGACGCATACCGCACCCTGAGCTGCTCGGGAGGTGGCATTCGGGAATTGCCCCGGTGGCGCGCTGCGCTCGATCGCCTCAGTGAGTGTAAAAGCCCAAGAAAAGGGACTTGCAAAAATTATTTATCACCTCACAACACCACAGTTTTGTTGTGGATAGATTGTGAAAAAGGGTGAAGAGCAAGTAACCTCCATCAAAAGAGTGGTTAGAGGGGAAGCCTACACTTTCACAAAGTGGGAATTTTACACATGACACATGGGAGGGTGATTCAAAACTGTTGCATTCAAACTCATGGTTGCAGCATCTAAAACAAGGATCAAAGTGCATAATTGGATTCCTCAGGTCCAAGTTAGTGGGGAGGCAGAGTTTCAATAATTTTTGAAAAGGTTTGCTACCCATTTTTCCAAAAAGGATCCAAATGTGCAAAGAATTCAAATATACATTTGAATTTGAGGGAAATTTGCCCAACCATACAAATGTGGCTCAGTTTAAGACTCCCAACATTTGAATTCATCATTTGTCAAGTTTTGGAGATCTTTTGAGAGGTGGGGGAGCACTGCCAAGTGGGGCCCACATGTCATAGGGCTCAGTTGGCTTAATCCCTAAGTATTGTGATCGGGTTGCACTCCACCGAGAGAAGCACCGATCGACACCGTGGGGGGAAGCCGGACGCCACCTCCTGCTGAATCGCATGCGCTGGCGAGCTCCTCGTGGGGGTGCCTTAACTCTCAGCCGTGCTCAGCGAGCCACAGCACCGAGAGAAGCCCGTTCCCTCACTCTCACCGCCAGAGAACAGAGGCGCTGCCGCCATCGCCAAATCGCTCTGGAGCGACCTCAGCTCGCGTGAAAGCATCGGCAGCCCAGCAAAACAACATCACCAGACCTCCCACGGCCTCCCCGCACCAGTTCCAGTCCAGCTAAGCCAAGAGAACGGTGCTCTTTGCGGCGGCCGGGAAGAACCGAGCAAAGGTGCTCCCGTGGGCAGCTCGGCAGAGGGCTTGTCACGACCAAGAAGGAGCGGTTTTGGATGCGCCTAGGCTCCGTGCTGCTCGACCCCAAAGCCTAGAACCAGTGACCAATCATCGCCGGCGAATTTCGCAAAACATCTCCAGCCGGTGCAGAACTACCTTCGGGTAAGAAACCCACAAATTCCCAACATATACTTGCTTAGAGTTTATCAAACTGCACTCACAGGAGCTAGACTTGACGGCGCCCAAGTTTGCTTCGCAACCCTAGCCTAATTTTGGCTGTAGCCGACATATCTTCCGGTTTTCCAACCGCGGTTATGGCGGGAAGGGTCGGGCTCACGGTGACGGCTAGGTTAGAGCTCTTCCCGAGCCCTAACATGGCCTTGTCGACCCTCTCTGAGATCCCCTGGTGCTGTAGAACCCTTCCACCGAGGTTTTGGCGGGCTGAGTTGGCCGGGTGGCATAACCGAAGTGAGTCCGAGCCGCTGCATCGTCGCCGGCTAGGTTAGGGCCACCGCCGGCCGGAGCAGTCGGTGCCATCGTGTTCAGCGCACGAAACTAGGCCCTAGCGGCGAGGGAGAGCTCGAGAGTCGGCTGGACGGCAAGTATCAGCGTGTCTCCGGCGAGTCTGGCGGCGCGCGGGTGCGGGAACGCGAGGAGGAAGACGACCCGTGGGCCCCACGTGTCAGCGACGGGAAGTTTAAAACCCAGATCTACTGCGGCCCCGGGATCAAGTGTGACTGCAGGGGATGGGGTCTGTAGCCCCTGTGGGGCTCAGCTCCAGCGGTGACACGTGTGGGCCAGGCCCACGGTCAGAGTTTAAAATTTTCTCCGGATTATTTAGAATTTCAGATTTAGTTTAAACTTTAGAACCCCATAACTTTTGCTAGGAAGCTCCAAATTTAGTGATTCAAATTGGGTTGGATTCATATTTCCAAGATCTGTCCAAATATACAACCCAATTTGTATGAAACCCATTAATTAATTCTGGAAAATTCTTCAAATCTTTTCAGCAAAAGAATTTTAGAGGGAGTTTGGTTCATCCAAAACTCCCCAAATTTTGCCAGATGTTCTTTAGGAGTTTAGTGAAAACCTGTAAAAGTTTCAGACCATTTGGAGTTGATTTGATCAGGACAATTCAGATTTGAAGGTGCTGTGTTCAATAGAATACAGAAACATGTTCAGAGAATTTCCAAAACATGGAAATTCAGTTCTGGGCAAATCTTAGCTCCAAAAATGCTAGGAAATTCATGCAAACTATATGAGCTATAATTGAGATTGTAGTTCACTAAGTTGGGCATGAACATGGGTGTTACCTCAGAATTAATTCTGCTTTGCTTATTTGCTGAGAGAACTATTCTGAGCAAACCACTCAATGAAAAGTGCTAAATTTTGGTCCAGAGGGTTTTCTTGTGACAAGGAACTCACACAAAAATTCTCAGCTCCATTGGAGCTCTGGATCACCACTGTCCTGTTTAACCACTTGGAGGATTAATATGGAAAAAGGGGGAAACCACTTAGCACTTAAACATGTACTTAGGTCCAAACCCAAACCACTAAACCCCAGTTCCATTTTTAAATTCTTGAACAGAGTTCCATTTGTTAGAAACTGGTTATTAGAACTAATAGAAACAGTATTACAATAAACTTGTATGCATATTCATTAACATGTAGTATTTCAATAACGTGTAGTCGCTGAAGGCGAGGAAGCTCCGGAGGTTCTCGACTTCCTGCTTCCAGAGGAAGAACTGACTCCTGACCAGCAGCGACAAGGCAAGCCCCGGCATGCATTAACTCTTTTATAAAGTTTTACTTTGTTTACATACATAGGGTGAAGTATGTATGTGCATTAGGTATAGGATGAATGAAACCCCACTTGCATAACCAAAGGTTCCTAAAAGAGTGAGGGTAGTTTCTAAGACCTCGAGTAGACAGGCTATGCTTAATGAGTCATAGAACTTCGGTACAAGTCGAGTAGTTGGAATCTACTCGCGAGATAGGCTTGGGACACACGGGTTCGGTGGAGTGATGTGAGATCACTTTAGTAATGAAAATGAGACTAGACAGGGGCTAGGGCGCAGCAAGAGGAAGTCTTGTGTACGCAGCCCTTCCTGTGTCGATTGAGGACCGATCCGTGTGCGGCCCTGCTGAATAAGTATTGAACGTACCGAAGGCATATCGGATATATGGGCCCCGATAAACCGATGTAGCCTAAACCTCCGGGCGTCGAGGCATAGCACACCGATTTATAGGTGTAGGTTGAGGGCAGCAAGGTGGAAATCTGCCAACGGGCATAGAGAGATGCTCCGTGTAGGGAACCTCCTGCTTGTTTCGGTGCGACCGGTTCGACGTTTGGGCTGTTCGGTGAAAGGTTGTCCCGTACGACATTGAGTGAGCGTGCTGTGCAGCTCCACGGGTGGGCGTACGTGACGTGCTCTTTGGGTTTCCCTGCAGGTGTATATCGAGTCGATTCGCTGTTCCTCGCGGTGACGAGTACCGCTTGTTCACTGCATCATAACGTAGACTAATGAATGAAAGGTTATGATTCAATATTGCTGTTATGATATAATTGTATTGCTACATGTGTGCCACCAAATATTGCTCACTAAATTTCAGCTTCATGAACTGTTAACTTGTTGCTAAAAGATGAACTAAGGATGAACTTGTAGGCGTGTCCAATTGCTGCAACATTGCTATCCTATGTCATGATACACCTCATGTAGAGTTTCCTGTTTAGGTGAGTCGGTTAAGCCTTGCTGAGCCTTCGTGCTCACAGTTGCTGCTTACGTGTTTTTCAGGTGAGGAGCCACCCACGGACTCGGAGTACGAGTCCACTGGCGAGGGTTACCCGCCGTCGGGGACCACGGCTGAGTGGGAGCCATACACGCCGTGCTGAGCTGAGACGTGCAGCTAGTGTGGGTTGCCCTAGGGCTGGGCAACCGACTTTTGTTAGATAGGCGGGCGTGAGTTGTACAAAAGAAACTTCCGCTGTATAATAAAAGACCCTAGTTTGTAACTGAGAAGTGTACTAATTTGTACATTCAGCTTGTTTTCCCATGTAATATGATATGTCCTTATGACGTGTGCTGTCGGGTGTCGCATCGCGCGACACCACCCTCTGCGATCCTGGAATGAGTGGATTCCGGTCCGCCACAGCCTGGTATCAGAGCTGCATTGGGGATAGCACAGTACTTAAGGACTGTATTATGGGAAAACTTAGGTTACGGTGAGGATTCGGTAGTTGCCCAAGTAAGGACTATATTAGCATAGTTACTTAAAGTGGCAAAGACTAACTTATGTGTTATAATTCTGAATTTCAATTATGTAACGACGCACCTACGCTCTGGTAAGATTGGTAAGGAACGCCACCGAAAGCGTTTCAATTTCGGTTAGCTCCCCTGACGAGGAAGGTGGTTCAGGGATAGGTCTCACAGCTTGGTGTGAGACGTCAATATGAGACTCTTGGACTCTTCATGTTCCTGAGTTCATATGAAACGCTGATCCCTAGCGTGCATTGGGAAAGTAAGTGGATACCTCATCGCGTGGTCAGTAATGCGAAAGTGTGTTTGTCTGGAAATAGCCCAGGAGGACATACGCAGCGCTTGCCATCGGCGTGCCCTGCAGGGCAGTAGGTGGTATCTGTTGGGTTGATAACATTCCCAACCGTGAAGACCCGTTCATGACATACTCGGGTTCCCCGTCGTGTGGTGTTGAAACACGATCACGTGCCTTGAGACGTGACTTCGCTCAAGGACGGTCGTATGGCAATGATACGGGTGTTTGTAATTACTTTTAAATATGATCCTGCCTGAAATGAAACCAACCATTGAGTGCACCATTATTGTGTGGTTTTCTGCAGGTACTAACCACGTATGTATCCATGTAGTAAACGTGTGCGAGAGACCGTTTAGTGCCACACTTGAGACGTATATGCCGGTATAATCCGGTTAGGATTTTCTTTTGTGAGGAACGTAGTACCGAGATATCATAGGCATATGCATGAAAAGTAATGATAACAAGGAATTAAAAATTACTAGGTTCAACATTTAGGACCCTGGTTGGGTAGAAAAATTGGAGGGTGATGAGTGTAGTTCCAAAAGACTGAAAAATAGAGTGCTCTGTTTTGGGCAGCAAGTTGCTGATCTTCAACAGAGCATAACTCACAGGTATTTTAGCCCAGGGAGGTGTGGCATATAGTTATGGAAAGGTCTTTGAGTACTCTACAACTTTGTTGTAGACTTCCAGAGCTGAAACTCACCTTAAGATGGCTGAAATCCCAGAGGAATGTAAACTGTCCAGAACCAGGACAGAGTAAAACATTCTCTGAACTGTTCTGTTTTTCAAACATAACTCCCAGTAGAAAAATCTAAAATTGTCATATGATACATACTTAGAAAGAGTATAAGATGTGTGACATCTTTGCAATTCAAAGTTTCTGAAATTTCAGCACAGATTTCAGTGGAAACCAGAGTTGAAAACAGCAACTTCTCAAGGGAGGTGCTGTTAAAAATTCTTCCAGAAATTCTGCTGACTTTGAATTAGCATAACTTTTTAACCAAAGCTGATCTGGGGGCAAATGAATACTCGTTGGAAAGATAATGAAGTTAACTGTAACTTTGGTATTCAACTTGAGTCATGAAAATTCCCAGAATTCCCAGAACCAGATCAAAACTTGTAATAGGTACAAACTGGTTATTCTGACAGAAGAATGACAGTTGAACTCATTGGAGAGGGTGTTGTACCCTAAGGGGGGTATACGTGATGACAAAGCGATAGTAATATCTCGTAGTGACCAAACCTAGTTATGGTGAGCTTCCAAAGTGGAGGTTCATCATGTTGGATTAAACTAGCTTGTGTTTGGTCTGGTAATGGTGTAGCTTGTGCAAAGTTATTACATTATCTACTTACGAGATGTATCGCATGTTTTTATTGTCATTATGTTGTTATGCCTATTTTTATTGGACTGCATGCAATCTGTTGCGGGACTGATGTTATTGTCGTATGGTTGCAGATGGTTCGCACTAGGACTACGCACGAGGTTGGTGGCTCTAGCCAAGGGGGAGGCGATGACTCCCAGCCACCGGCCTACGACAGTACCCCGCAGCAGCAGCCACCGCCGCCGCCTCCGCTTACTCTAGCGGAGGTAATTGCGGCACTGGTGGGTGGTCGTGAGGAGCAGACCGACCTGCTCCGCACGATCGTGCAGAATACGTCCCAGCCAGGGGGGGGGGGGGGGGCGTCAAGACAGAGGGCCTCGTGAGCCCCGGGAAGTGTCGTACTCGGATTTCATGAGTACGCACCCTCCAGTGTTCACAGAAGCCGAAGAACCACTGGAGGCTGACAACTAGCTGCGGACCATCGAGTCCAAGTTCGGGCTGCTCCAATGCACAGAGCGGCAAAAGACTTTGTTCGCAGCGCAGCAACTCCACGGTGCCGCTGGTGCATGGTGGGCGAACTATGTCGCCTCACGTCCGGCTGGCCATGTCGTGGAATGGGAGGAATTCCGGGAGGCGTTCCGCGCCTATCATATCCCTCCCGGGATCATGAAGAGGAAGTTCCAAGAATTCTTGGAGCTGAAGCAGGGCGGGAGGAGTGCCCATGACTACTCCCATGCCTTCAACCATCTGGCGCAATATGCGTCAGACTACATCTCCACCGAGGAGAAAAAGCGGGAGCACTTCTATCGGGGGTTACACCCCGAGATGAAGACACATCTCGTTCAGTGGAATCGCAGCACATTCAACGACCTAGTCAATGCCGCGATCATGCAAGAGGACGCTCAGCGGGAGTTGGCAGCTGAGCAGGGGAAGCGCAGCGCTCCACCTAGCAGCGGTGGTGGCGCGCCTCAGAAGTACCGTATGGTGTATCGGACACCATCCGGGCAGCAGTGGCATCCACCGGCGCGACCTCAACGGTTCGGGGGACGTCCTTTTCAGTCACCCCCGTTCCGACCGCCGATGCCACCACCAAGACGGCACCCCGGGCGTTTCCACCGCCACAACGCGCCCCGGGATTCCGTCCACCGATCAGCGGGGGACCGCCCCGTTTCACCTGCTTCACGTGTGGCCAGGCGGGCCACTTCGCGAAGGACTGTCCCCAGGGGCAGCAGAGTAGCGGGCAAGCCCAGTTCCAGGGCGGTGCTCGAGGCCGACCTCCGGTCAAAAAGGTTGGTCAGCGGACTGGTGGCGTCCGCAACCTCGACAATGACGACGCCCCAGAGGGAGACAACGTGCTGGCGGGTACGTTCACTCTCAACCATCAAGCCATCATCATACTTTTTGATTCTGGTGCAACCCACAACTTCATAAGTGCATCATATGTGGTTAAGCATCAGCTGGAAGCCTTTCCAACCGAATGTTCTTATATGATCTGCTCACCGGGAGGAAAGATTTCAGCAACGATGATGGTTCCGAAAGCACCACTGTGCTTAGGTGGGAAGATATATCCCACCACTATGATTATCCTTGAGGGGCAGAAGATTGATGCAATCTTGGGAATGTCATGGCCAAGTTACCATGGCGCTGTCCTGGAAACCCTATCACGGACGGTTCACCTCAACTCCCCATTACACCGTCCGCAGTTCCTCTTATTAGATAATCCAGTCCGGGAAGTTTCAGTGATCAACAATACTGAAGCTCTCAAGTTGGAGGACATCCCCGTAGTCTGGGAGTATCCCGACGTGTTTCCGGATGATCTTCCGGGCATGCCACCTGAGCGGGATGTCGAGTTCAAGATTGAACTTGCACCCGGGACTACGCCCATATCACGGAGACCATACAAAATGGCTCCCAATGAGCTGGCTGAACTAAAAGAACAACTCAATGATCTGTTGAGCAAGGGTTTCATCAGGCCGAGTTCCTCGCCTTGGGGCTGCTCGGTGCTGTTTGTTAAGAAGAAGGATGAAACCCTGAGGCTGTGTGTGGATTACCAGCCGCTCAACGCCATCACCATCAAGAATAAGTACCCACTGCCCCGCATCGACATATTATTTGATCAACTTGTGGGTGCAAGTGTGTTCTCCAAGATGGACCTTCACTCTGGATATCATCAGATAAAGATCCGGGCGGAGGATATCCCGAAGACGGCCTTCTCGACGAGATATGGATTATATGAATATCTCATCATGTCTTTTGGTCTCACAAACGCTCCAGCCCACTTCATGTATCTCATGAACTCGGTGTTCATGCCGGAGCTGGACAAGTTCGTGGTAGTGTTCATCGACGATATCTTGGTTTACTCCAAGACAGAGGCCAAACATGCCGAACACTTACGGATCGTTCTTCAATGATTGCGAGATCATAAGCTCTACGCTAAGTTCAGCAAGTGCGAGTTTTGGATCAGCCAGGTGCCATTCTTGGGACATATCATCTCCACGGAAGGCATTGTGATTGACCCAAGCAAGATAGAGCAAGTGCTGAAATGGAAAGCTCCCACTTCAGTTCATGAAGTCAGAAGCTTCCTTGGGTTAGCGGGATACTATCGGAGATTTATTCCAAGTTTCTCCAAGCTCGCTAAGCCCATGACAGAATTGCTGAAGAAAGGGACGAAATATGTTTGGAACACGGCGTGTGAAGGAGCATTCCAATCATTAGTGAAGCATCTCACCACAGCCCCGGTCTTAGCTCAGCCGGATACAACAAAGCCCTTCGACGTGTATTGTGACGCCTCCGGTATTGGGCTTGGCTGCGTGTTGATGCAGGAAGGACGTGTGGTCGCCTATGGCTCATGCCAACTTCGGAACCATGAGCAGCATTATCCCACTCATGATCTTGAGCTTGCTGCAGTGGTTTTGGCGCTGAAAATGTGGAGGCACTATCTCCTGGGGAATCTAGTGCATCTCTACACCGACCACAAGATCTTAAAATACATTTTCACCTAGAAGGAGCTGAACATGAGGCAACGGAGGTGGTTAGAATTGATCAAAGATTATGAAATTGAGATTCATTACCACCCCGGCAAGGCGAATGTGGTTGCCAACGCGCTGAGTCAGAAATCACATGTCCATCACCTCACCATTACACCGGTGGAGGAGGAAGAGCCGAGCCTATACTTGGTTCCTTATGGATCGCTGTACAACCTTGCCCTCCTCCCTACGATTAGGGAGGACATCATTGCAGCTCAGAAAGATGATAAAGGCATGGCACATCTCTGGAGATGGATAGACAATGGAGAGATCAAATGTTTCTGGAAGGATGATGAGGGGACGCTGTGGTTCAATGACCGCATAGTCGTACCCCGGGATATGGAGTTGAGAAAGAAGATCCTCGATGAAGCTCACTTGTCTAAATACTCCATTCATCCGGGCAGCAACAAAATGTACCAAGATTTGAAAAAGAAATTTTGGTGGACACGGATGAAGCAGGAGGTAGCTAAGTACGTATACGAGTGCGATACGTGTAGACGAGTGAAAGCTGATCACATGAAGAAATCAGGGCTGTTGCAACCCCTGAAGATCCCGGCATGGAAATGGGAAGATGTGAGCATGGATTTCATTGTGGGACTACCCCTAACATCCAACAAGCATGATTCCATATGGGTAATCGTTGATCGGTTAACCAAGATGGCTCACTTCATCCCGGTGAATACACGTTACAATGCCGGCAAATATGCGGAGCTGTACATAGAAAAGATCCTATGCCTATACGGGGTACCCAAGACCATCGTCTCAGATCGAGGTACATTATTTGTATCTCGCTTTTGGGAGCAGCTACACGCTGCATTGGGTACTAAGTTGATCAGGAGCTCCGCCTATCACCCTCAGACAGATGGGCAAACAGAGAGGGTGAACCAAGTATTAGAAGACATGTTGAGAGCATGTGCCATCCACCATGGTAGGAACTGGGATGATCACCTACCATTGGCGGAATTCTCGTACAACAACGCTATCAGGCGAGTATCAAGATGGCACCCTATGAAGCTCTCTACGGTCGTAAATGCCACACCCTATTAAATTGGTGCGAGTCCGGTGAAAGGGTCACATTCGGGGTTGATGTGGTGAACGACGCCGAAGAGCGCGTTCGGGCGATTCAGGCTAACTTGAAGGCCGCTCAATCCCGGCAGAAGAGCTACGCTGATAAGTGGCGTAGACCGTTGCACTTTGACATTGGGGAACACGTGTACCTCCGCGTGTCTCCAATGAAAGGCGTGCACCGGTTCGGTGTGAAGGGGAAGCTCGCTCCCCGTTTCATTGGACCCTACGCTATCACCGAGAAGTGCGGACCAGCGGCGTATCGATTGGAGCTACCGGCATCCCTTGCTGCTGTCCATGATGTTTTTCATGTTTCGCCACTGCAAAAATGTTTAAAGCATACAGCTGCTGTTCATACTGAAGACATCGGCGAGCTGAAGCCGGATTTAACATGTGATGAGTATCCGGTGGAAATTCTTGATGAGAAAGCCCGAACCACGCGTAGCAGAACATTGTGGTTCTACAAAATACTCTGGAGCAACCACACCGCCGAAGAAGCGACGTGGGAGAGCGAGGAATTCCTTCGCTCAAATTACCCGGAGTTAATGGCATCTCAGCACGGGTAAGTTCCTATTACATCGCTATCTCTTCTTTTATAATCTCGGGACGAGATTCTTTTAAGGGGGAGGGATGTAAAAGCCCAAGAAAAGGGACTTGCAAAAACTTTTTATCACCTCACAACACCACAGTTTTGTTGTGGATAGATTGTGAAAAAGGGTGAAGAGCAAGTAACCTCCATCAAAAGAGTGGTTAGAGGGGAAGCCTACACTTTCACAAAGTGGGAATTTTACACATGACACATGGGAGGGTGATTCAAAACTGTTGCATTCAAACTCATGGTTGCAGCATCTAAAACAAGGATCAAAGTGCATAATTGGATTCCTCAGGTCCAAATTAGTGGGGAGGCAGAGTTTCAATAATTTTTGAAAAGGTTTGCTACCCATTTTTCCAAAAAGGATCCAAATGTGCAAAGAATTCAAATATACATTTGAATTTGAGGGAAATTTGCCCAACCATACAAATGTAGCTCAGTTTGAGACTCCCAACATTTGAATTCATCATTTGTCAAGTTTTGGAGATCTTTTGAGAGGTGGGGGAGCACTGCCAAGTGGGGCCCACATGTCATAGGGCTCAGTTGGCTTAATCCCTAAGTATTGTGATCGGGTTGCACTCCACCGAGAGAAGCACCGAGCGACACCGCGGGGGGAAGCCGGACGCCACCTCCTGCTGAATCGCACGCGCTGGCGAGCTCCTCGTGGGGGTGCCTTAACTCTCAGCCGTGCTCAGCGAGCCACAGCACCGAGAGAAGCCCGTTCCCTCACTCTCACCGCCAGAGAACAGAGGCGCCGCCGCCATCGCCAAATCACTCGGGAGCGATCTCAGCTCGCGTGAAAGCATCGGCAGCCCAGCAAAACAACATCACCAGACCTCCCACGACCTCCCCGCACCAGTTCCAGTCCAGCTAAGCCAAGAGAACGGTGCTCTTCGCGGCGGCCGGGAAGAACCGAGCAAAGGTGCTCCCGTGGGCAGCTCGGCAGAGGGCTTGTCACGACCAAGAAGGAGCGGTTTTGGACGCGCCTAGGCTCCGCGCTGCTCGACCCCAAAGCCTAGAACCAGTGACCAATCATCGCCGGCGAATTTCGCAAAACATCTCCAGCTGGTGCAGAACTACCTTCGGGTAAGAAACCCACAAATTCCCGACATATACATGCTTATAGTTTATCAAACAGCACTCACAGGAGCTAGACTTGACGGCGCCCAAGTTTGCTTTGCAACCCTAGCCTAATTTTAGCTGTAGCCGACGTATCTTCCGGTTTTCCAACCGCGGTTATGGCGGGAAGGGTCGGGCTCACGGTGACGGCTAGGTTAGAGCTCTTCCCGAGCCCTGACATGGCCTAGTCGACCCTCTCTGATATCCCCTGGTGCTGTAGAACCCTTCCACCGAGGTTTTGGCGGGCTGAGATGGCTGGGTGGCATAACCGAAGTGAGTCCGAGCCGCTGCACCGTCGCCGGCTAGGTTAGGGCCAACGCCGGCCGGAGCAGTCGGTGCCATCGTGTTCAGCGCACGAAACTAGGCCCTGACGGCGAGGGAGAGCTCGAGAGTCGGCCGGGCGGCAAGTATCAGCGTGTCTCCGGCGAGCCCGGCGGCGCGCGGGCGCGGGAACGCGAGGAGGAAGACGACCCGCGGGCCCCACGTGTCAGCGACGGGAAGTTTAAAACCCAGATCTACTGCGGCCCCGGGATCAAGTGTGACTGCACGGGAAGGGGTCTGTAGCCCCGTGTGGCTCAGCTCCAGCGGTGACACGTGTGGGCCGGGCCCACTGTCAGAATTTAAAATTTTCTCCGGATTATTTAGAATTTCAGATTTAGTTCACACTTTAGAACCCCATAAATTTTGCTACGAAGCTCCAAATTTAGTGATTCAAATTGGGTTGGATTTATATTGCCTAGCTCTGTCCAAATATATAACCCAATTTGTATGAAACCCATTAATTAATTCTGGAAAATTCTTTAAAGCTTTTCAGCAAAAGAATTTTAGAGATAGTTTGGTTCATCCAAAACTCCCCAAATTTTGCCAGAATGTTCTTTAGGAGGTTATTGAAACCCTGTAAAAGTTTCAGACCATTTGGAGTTGATTTGATCAGGACAATTCAGATTTGAAGGTGCTGTGTTCAATAGAATACAGAAACATTTTCAGAGAATTTCCAAAACTTGGAAATTCAGTTCTGGGCAAATCTTAGCTCCACAAATGCTAGGAAAATTTATGCAAACTCTATGAGCTATAATTGAGATTGTAGTTCACTAAGTTGGGCATGAACATGGGTGTTACCTCAGAATTAATTCTACTTACTTATTTGCTGAGAGAATTATTCTGAGCAAACCACTCAATGAAAAGTGCTAAATTTTGGTCCAGAGGGTTTTCTTGTGACAAGGAACTCACACAAAAATTCTCAGCTCCATTGAAGCTCTGGATCACCACTGTCCTGTTTAACCACTTGGAGGATTAATATGGAAAAGGGGGAAAACCACTTAGCACTTAAACATGTACTTAGGTCCAAACCCAAACCACTAAACCCCAGTTCCATTTTTAAATTATTGAACAGAGTTCCAGTTGTTAGAAACTGGTTATTAGAACTAATAGCAACAGTATTACAATAAACTTGTATGCATATTCATTAACATATAGTATTTCAATAACGTGTAGTCGCTGAAGGCGAGGAAGCTCCGGAGGTTCTCGGCTTCCTGCTTCCAGAGGAAGAACTGACTCCTGACTAGCAGCGACAAGGCAAGCCCCGGTTTGCATCAACTCTTTTATTATAAAGTTTTACTTTGTTTACATACATAGGGTGAAGTATGTATGTGCATTAGGTATAGGATGAATGAAACCCCACTTGCATAACCAAAGGTTCCTAAAAGAGTGAGGGTAGTGTCTAAGACCTCGAGTAGACAAGCTATGCTTAATGAGTCATAGAACTTCGGTACAAGTCGAGTAGTTGGAATCTACTCGCGAGATAGGCTTGGGACACACGGGTTCGGTGGAGTGATGTTAGATCACTTTAGTAATGAAAATGAGACTAGGCAGGGGCTAGGGCGCAGCAAGAGGAAGTCTTGTGTACGCAGCCCTGCCTGTGTCGATTGAGGACCGATCCGTGTGCGGCCCTGTTGAACAAGTATTGAACGTACCGAAGGCATATCGGATATATGGGCCCCGATAAACCGATGTAGCCTAAACCTCCGGGCGTCGAGGCATAGCACACCGATTTATAGGTGTAGGTTGAGGGCAGCAAGGTGGAAATCTGCCAACGGGCATAGAGGGATGCTCCGTGTGGGGAACCTCCTGCTCGTTTTGGTGCGACCGGTTCAACGTTTGGGCTGATGGGTGAAAGGTTGTCCCGTACGACATCGAGTGAGCGTGCTGTGCAGCTCCACGGGTGGGCGTACGTGACGTGCTCTTTGGGTTTCCCTGCAGGTGTATATCGAGTCGATTCGCCGTCCCTCACGGTGACGAGTACCGCTTGTTCACTGCGTCGTAACGTAGACTAATGAATGAAAGGTTATGATTCAATATTGCTGTTATGATATAATTGTATTGCTACATGTGTGCCACAAAATATTGCTCACTAAATTTCAGCTTCATGAACTGTTAACTTGTTGCTAAAAGATGAACTAAGGATGAACTTGTAGGCGTGTCCATTTGCTGCAACATTGCTATCCTATGTCATGATACACCTCATGTAGAGTTTCCTGTTTAGGTGAGTCGGTTAAGCCTTGCTGAGCCTTCGTGCTCACAGTTGCTGCTTAAGTGTTTTTCAGGTGAGGAGCCACCCACGGACTCGGAGTACGAGTGCACCGGCGAGGGTTACCCTCCGTCGGGGACCACGGCTGAGTGGGAGCCGTACACGCCACGCTGAGCTGAGACGTGCAGCTAGTGTGGGTTGCCCTAGGGCTGGGCAACCGACTTTTGCTAGATAGGTGGGCGTGAGTTGTACAAAAGAAACTTCCGCTGTGTAATAAAAGACCCTAGTTTGTAACTGAGAAGTGTACTACTTTGTACATTCAGCTTGTTTTCCCATGTAATATAATATGTCCTTATGACGTGTGCTGTCGGGTGTCGCATCGCGCGGCACCATCCTCTGCGATCCTGGAATGAGCGGATCCCGGTCCGCCACAGTGAGAAACAGAGCACGGCTCTGGTGTGAATTAGCTCTCCCACTGACCTGTGGGCCCCGTCTCTCCCCCCTAATACTTTTCCAATTTCCACTGTAAATATCCCAGCTACTCATACTTAAATGGTAACCTTAGCCACCAAGTCAGGGTTTGAATTTGATTTCCTCAATTTAAAATTGGTTTGGCTAAATTTGCTTCCCATTTCAATTTGAAATTCAAATTCAGTTTGAATTAACGCAAATTTAGCTCCCGACAAGATGAACTCCAATGAGGATGAAAATTGGTGGACTAACTCAGAAAAATGTGCTGAGTTTAAATATGAAGTCAACTTTTGAATTCAAGTGATGAAAGTGGCCGCAATTTGAATTTGTATTCAAATTGGCCCTTTATTCAAATGTCTCCAAAATTGTCTCAAAAAGGCTTGGATTTGCATGAAATTTGGCCTGAGCCTTCCCAATAATATTTAATGTCTAGGGGTGAGCTCAACCTTTCATGTTTATGTGTATGACTCCTATTTTTTGAAGTTGGGGCTTTCCCCTCTAATCACCCTCTTGATGGTGTTTACTTGCTCTTCTCAAAAGTTCAAGAGCTATCCACCAAATGAACAGTGGTGGGTTGATGTGATGAAATGAACACTTTTGCAAGTCCATTTCTTGGGCTTTTACATCGGACAGAGCGAACTATCGCGCCAATGAAAGTTCGGACAGTGCAAACTGACTTGGTTCTTTTTTGTGCCAGCCAATGATGTTCTTTCATGGGTAAACCTGAGTAACACGTTATTACACAAGTCATTGTAACACCCCAAAATTTTGTTAAGACCCTAAATCATGTTAAGAGGGGAATTTAAAATTTTTTGGACGTGTTGCATGTTTTGCAAAGATTCAAATTCAAACTGGAATTCAAATTAAACTCAAATCAGAAAAGAAATAGAAAAAGAAAAAGACAAAACAGAAAAAAAACCGGCCAGTGGGCCGCAACCCACCAGCCGGCCCAACCAGCGCCCGCGCCAGCCCGCAGCCGCGCGCGCCGCTTCCTTCCACTGACAGGCGGGGCCCACCAGTTCATCGTCTACCTCGCGCCAGCGCCGGACTCTCTCACCCGAATCGAAACCGATCGGGAATTCTCGCGTATTCCAGCCGAATTCTGTTCGGGGACTACGCAAACTCGATCTAAACCACCCAGCCGCCCTCCCCAGTCTATAAAAACCCCGGCCTTGTTCTGTTTTTCCCACTCGATCCGCCGATTTTCCTCCGGTGAGAACCGAGACTTCGCCGGCGAATTCTGGCCGATCTAAGCTCGGAAATTCCGATCTAACTCGCTGGTCTTGATCCACCGCCTCCGGGGAGCCTTGCAGGTGCAGAAAACTCGGTGATTTGCGGTGTAAACACAGCGCCGACGAGCCTCGCCGTGAATTCACCTCGGACCTCGTCGCCGATCACCTTCCAGGACCTCCGAGCTCAAGAAAACCCCCGAGGTGAGATCCCCGACCTCCCCTCCACCGATCTATGCCATAAAATCACAGTTCTAGGAAAAATTCTCGAAGAACCGAAAGTCTCCAGCGAGATCGCCGCTTCCCGCCGCCGTGCGCCGCCGGCAGCGCAGCCCGCGTTCGATCAGAGCGACGTGGCCGCTTGTGCGCCGTTTATTTTAAATCGCACGGTAGGGTTTAAATCCCCGCGTACCGGTTCGATGTTATAATCTCAGCCGTCGGTTTAAAATCGGACGGTCCACGTCAGCCCCGCGTTATAAAGACTGGAAATCTTATGTGCTACCCCCTGGGGTTCTCGGGAAATAAGAGCTAGCCCCGGAAACTTCTGATCTAGCCCCTGGAACTTCAGAAAATCATGTAAATTCATTTAAAAATCAGTTTTAGCCCCTGGACTTAATAAAAATTAGGAAAAACTCCTCTGTTATGAGTAGCTAGACCCCTGAGAATTCTTAAAATAATAGTATAGACCCTGTAGTGGGGTGAGTTTACCTTTTTAGCCCTGTTTAATATCTAATTTGGGAAATTGAATATGTGGTTAGTGTTTAAAATTTAAAAAGTGGGACAAACATATTGCCAAAATTAAATTAAAAACTTTCTCAGTATTTAGAAAACTTTGGAGTGAGATAAAAACATATTTTGGGCTGAAGGGAATCTGTTTAATTTATTATTCACCTTTAGGGACACATTTTAAGTAAAGAATAGTTCTAGAAAATAGGGAAAATAATTGTAAAATAGTTTACATCAGAGGAAAAGGTCAAAAATATATTAGCAAATATTTTAGATCAGAACCTATTCTGTTTTGATGATGTGTCTTGTTATTTTTATAATAAAGTTCACATTTAGGCATAGGAAATAAATCTGAAAATATAGCAAATAGTAAATGATAAATGGAGTTCTAAAATCCAAAGAATTCAGTCTAGGGCTGGTAGAAATTATGAAGACACATATGGAGAAGGAAAATACCTTTCATGCATACTTGGTAGCAAAAAGGTGTAGTAATTGAATATAAGGAATTTATTTAAATTGGAAACTCATATATATAGTATGTAAGTATAAATGTGAACACAAAAGTAGGAATCATATACATATGATTAAAAGTGCATGCAAGCCACAAATCAACACACATAGAGTAACCACAACACATATAATGGTGAATGACTTTCATAAATGTGAATGTGTGGTTTGTATGGAGTGGAAGTGTGAACTATGTCTTATGGATTGTTGTTTTTCTTTTGCTATGTGTGATGGTATGATGTAGAACCTGCTCAAGAGCAAGTTATTCCTTTCCAAGATCAGGACTACCCATTTCAAGAGCAGCAGGAAGGAGGCAAGTGTCCTTGACCACTTTGATCCTATACTAGGATGTGTAGTTAGAGCTATTTGCATTGTCAATTGAAATATGAAACCCATGTTAGGAAGTTTCCCTAGAATTGCATTATCTTGTTTCCATTAGCTTGGGTTGGGTTTTATTTTATCATGTCATTTATTATTATGCATATGCTTAGCCATGCTTAGAATGGGATATTTGGGATATGAGATCATCAGTTTATTTTACCATACTCTTGAATGAGATATTGTGAGTTATGTAGAGGTAGGGATCAAGGAAAGTTGGATGTTTTGGTTGTGTGCTGGTTGCACGAGACTCGGGTTTGTGTTTAGTACTTGCATGGATCCTAAGGACCGGTTCATGGAGCATGTAACCTGGCTTTACCGTGCCAACCACATGCTGAGATGGGGCAGCTTGGCCAATTAATTAGGTGTATCCCCGGCGTAGTATGGGTGTGTTGGATGGTGCGGGGAATACGTGTCAGCTGGACTACCATATGAACCGCAAGGCTCAAGAGGGGGCCACTGCAGCGGTGTTGGAGCCTCTTGTATGCTGTTAGGGGTGAAACCTCAGTGGGCCCACGCTCGTCGGGAATCCCTTTGTAAAGGCTTCGTAGTGATCTCCTGGCTACACACCTGGGAAGTGTGAATGTGGTTCGTAGCCACTGGCATAATGGAGGTTCTTTTAGTCCACCCAGCAACGGGGGATGAAATCACTACATGTGGGTACAGTGGTGCAAACTCTGCAGAGTCAAAACTGTCATGACAGTTGTGCTCACGGTCAAGAGCGGCTTGGACTTATTCATGATTAGAGAATTGATGGTTTTGGAAGTTGTGGATGTTAAGCGGGGAGCTTAACATTGGAAATAATGTTATGGTTATTTGATTATGATGATGGGATGGGAGATTGGGACCATTTCACCTGTGTAGTAATGTAGGTTCTTAATAAGCTAAGGTGATAGGTATTAATTGCATAGTGCTTTAACCATGAGTTCAACCTCTCCTTGTTATAGCCATGCATGACATAACTTTCCCACACTTGCTGAGTACCATTGGTACTCAACCTTGCATATTTGTTGGTTTATATTGCTGCTCAGGTCAAGATAATGAGGTGGTGTATAATGATCAAGACTTTGGACCCGAAGAAGGTTTCTAGGTTCATGGAGACCCCCGGGCAACGCCTGTGACGGAGCCCTCAAGAATAATATTCTGCTGCTAGTTTATTTACTTGTGATGAACTTATTATTGTCCATCGAGACATTTGCTATGTAAGACTTATTTATATTCGACACCTGGCTTGTAATAAATGATGCTTCACTATTTGTCATCACATGTATGAGAAAATGATCCTGGCATACATGTGATATTCACTTGGTTGTTCTTCGGAAAAACCGGGTGTGACAGAAGTGGTATCAGAGCCAAGGTTGCCCGTAGGAACGTGGGACCTAGGTAGAAATGGACGTATATAAGGGCCTTATTTTCTTAAAAACTATTTTTACAAGGTGTGTGTTGAAAAGTGTTATTTAATGAGTCACTTTCTTCATCTTACCCAAATTTTCATTCAAAATAGGATTTTGTTTAAAAAGTTTATCTAACCTAAGTTTAAATGTTTTTTGTGTTTAGATGGTTCGCATGATTCGCACCGCTCGCAAGTCCACAGGAGGGAGAGTTCCCGTAGTTGCCCTTGCCGAAAGAGAGGAGATCCGTCCGGTGACGTACCTTTCCTACGGATTGGCAGTAGGAGGCTTGTTGCGCCGTCTTCGACGTATGCTCGAAGCCGCTGGCAATACGGGCAAGCTAATCATCCACTATAACTCCACCAGGACCATCCGTGAGAAGAGGGAAGAATGGAGTTCAGAAATGAGGATTATACACGAAAATCGGCTGCTTAAGATCCACCGCTCTCCAGCTTGTAGAGCGACACAGGTCGATGCGGAGAAGGATGTCACCTGGGAGGCCATCACCTGCCAGAGTCACATCTATCGTCGACACCTGGACAGAACTGAGTACATGTATGTCCTCCAGCGTGAGAGTGGTACCACGGAGTACAAGTACCCACCAGTGCAGCAAGGGACTTCCCATGAGCACATGGACTTGTGCTTGGAGGATGCTGCTATGCTCAGCACTCGACTGCAGGAGTGTCAACAAGAGCTTCAGGATGTCCGGGACACCCTGAAGGAAACGGAGGCGTTGCTGCGAGCCTGCTTAAGGGCGAGAGAAAGAGATGATGGGAATGAACTGTGTGTCACCGTGAATGATACATGGACTCCTGACTCCCCGGATCGCCGAGTGATCAAGCGTCGTCGCACTTCTCCACCAGCAGCCTCCCCACCCAAAGGAGAGTCAGAAGGCAGCCGAAATGATGAGGAAGATCCTGAGGAGCCGGCTCAAGAAAATGAGTAGCGTAGAGCCTTTCCCTTAAATTAGAAGGATGTCGAGTAGTTGAGTCGTCACGTAGTTAATGGTGTGTTAATGCTTGGTGTGTGACGTGAGTTGTGGAAGCCATGAGCAATTGTCCACAGCCTCGTCTTTAGATTGTTTTGCTTTGGTGTGAGAACCCACATAAAATAATATTGCATTTATTTTTGTGTGAAAAATGAACCCTCAGAAAAGTATAACAAAGCCTCAATGCTTCAAAGTACAAACAAATGAGAGTAGTAAGAGGATATTAAATGCATTCAAATTAACATTGGTTGATTCTGCCAGATGGCCGGAAGAGGAAAAGGACGTGCTGCCAACCCCGCCAACAACAACGATGAGGCATGCAACCCTCATCTTTCTGGAGGCCAGGACCGGGGTGGTCGCCGTGAAGGAGTTGATCCCCTCCACCAAATGCTGGAGAATCAAAATCAGCTCATCCAGAACTTGACTCAAGTGGTGGCCAACTTGCATCAAGTTCCACCTCCACAAGCTGCACCACGCCAACCAAGGTTGAGTGAGTTTCTAGGAACTCAACCTCCAAAGTTTGCAAGTGCTGCTGAACCTCTGGAGGCAGATGATTGGCTTAAGACCATTGAGAGCAAGATGAGGATCATACAGTGCCAAGGGTATGAGAGGGTGCTGTTTGCCTCTCATCAATTGCATGGACCTGCTGCTGATTGGTGGACCGCCTACGTGGCTGCCCATCATGACCCTGAAAACATCACTTGGGAAGAGTTCAAGCGTAGCTTCCGCAACCATTACATCCCAAGAGGTGAACTCAAAAACAAGAGGAAGGAGTTCTTGGGACTGCAGCAGGGAAACATGACGGTGAGGGAATACCTCACTAAATTTACTCAACTATCCCGTTATGCCCCACGGGACATAGAGACAGATGAGCAGAAACAAGATTGTTTCGTGGAGGGACTTACCACGGAGATGCAGTGTGCAATGTCCTCAAATGAGTATGACAGCTTCCAAAAGATGGTGGACAGAGCATTTGTGGTAGAAAGGAAGCTAAAGGCCTTGGAAAATGAGAATAAGAGGAAGGCAGGTTGGTCACATCAAGCCTCGGGTAGCAACACCTGCCCCCGTCTGATGCAGCAACCAGCAGGGCAGACGAACCGTGCTGCGGTACCCTACTCAGCACCAAGAGGGTACAACCCGAACTACAGGCCTCCGGCAGCACCAGCACAGCCACAACGTCAGTTTGTACAGCAGCCTCGCCCTGCATATCCACCTCGACCAGCAGTACAAGGACCCCCAAACCAACCCCGAGACAACAAAGGCTAGGTACCTAAGGTTGGGGTGCAATGCTTTAGCTGCAGTGAAGTGGGGCACTACGCCCATAAGTGCCCGAAGAAGAAGCCCGCACAGCCACAACAGCAGAATGTAATGAGAGGACGGGTGAACCACGTCACTATGGAGGAAGCTCAAGAGGCACCCGACGTGGTAGTTGGTAAGTTTCCTGCCAATTTACACATTGCAACCCTGCTGTTTGACTCTGGTGCTACCCACTCGTTCATTGCTCAAGGGTTTGTTAAGAAGCATCACCTAGCAACAACACAAATAAACCATATGCTAGCCGTAAACTCTCCAGGTGGAGAAATAAGGACAAGACAAGTGTGTCCCAAAGTGAACCTAGACATTAATGGGGTAGTATTTACTGCTAACCTCATAGTGATAGATTCACAAGGGATAGATATTATTTTGGGTATGGATTGGTTGACCAAACATAAGGGAATCATTCATTGTTCGACCAGAACGGTGGAACTAACTCACCCTAGTGGCACAAGAGTAAAGTTCATAACAATACAAGAGCCTAGGAGGGACATTAAATTAAATCAAGTTGAGGTGAAAGTTGAGGAAATCAGGACTATCAGGGAATATCCAGATGTTTTTTTCTGGAGGAGTTGCCAGGTATGCCTCCCGATCGTGAAGTGGAATTCGCAATTGAGCTAGTACCTGGAACAACCCCGATATACAAGAGACCTTATCGGATGGACTCCAAGCAGCTGGAAGAACTCAAGGATCATTTGAGAGAACTGACGGAGAAGGGGTATATTCGCCCTAGTTCCTCACCTTGGGGAGCTCCGGTGATATTTGTGCCCAAGAAGGACGGAACCCAAAGGTTATGCGTGGATTACCGTGCTTTGAATGAGGTAACCATCAAGAACAAGTACCCATTACCCCGCATTGAAGACTTGTTTGATCGGTTGAGAGGCGCTTGTGTGTTCTCGAAAATTGATCTCAGGTCGGGATACCACCAACTCAAGATAAGGCAATCTGATATTCCCAAGACAGCTTTCGTATCTCGATACGAACTGTATGAATACACTGTCATGCCTTTCGGGCTAACTAATGCCTCGGCATACTTCATGTATCTCATGAACAAGGTATTCATGGAATATCTAGACAAATTTGTGGTGGTTTTCATAGATGACATTCTTGTCTTCTCCAAAGATGAGGAAGAACATGAGGAACATCTAAGGTTGGTGTTGCAAAGGCTGAGATAACACCAACTATATGCCAAGTTGAGCAAGTGTGAGTTTTGGCTGAAGAGAGTTCCCTTCTTAGGACATATAATCTCGGAGGGAGGAATCTCCGTAGATCCCGCCAAAATCGAGGATATCTAGAAGTGGAAGACCCCTAAAATGTCGGGGAAGTTTGAAGCTTCTTGGGATTGGCTGGATATTATCGACGGTTTATTGAGGGGTTCTCCAAAATCTCGAGACCTCTCACCAAGCTGTTGGAGAAGGGAATCACATTCACATGGACGCCGCAGTGCGAGATGAGTTTTTAGGAGTTAAAGGAAAGATTGACAACAGCCCCAGTGCTCATTATGCCAGATATGCAGAAGAACTTTACGGTGTATTGCGATGCCTCTGGAAACGGGTTGGGATGTGTTCTCATGCAAGAAGGGCATGTCGTGGCATATGCATCCCGGCAGCTTCGGAAGCACGAGAAAAACTATCCTACACATGACTTAGAACTAGCCGCAGTGGTACACGCGTTGAAAATTTGGCGGCACTATTTGATGGGGAAGAGGACAGAGATATATACGGATCATAAGAGTTTGAATTATATTTTCACACAGCCATATCTCAACCTCAAACAAAGGAGATGGTTAGAGCTAATCAATGACTTTGATGTGGGCATCAACTATCATCCGGGAAAGCATACATCGTGGCCGATGCTTTGAGTCGGAAAGTGCAGGTCAATAAGTTGAGCTTGAAGGACATGCCTGCAGAATTGAAGGACGAGGTTATAAGGCTCAATCTATGTCTAGTAAATAGTGGTGAAGCCATCGCCATGGAAGTGGACTCCACACTAGAGCGAGACATACGCGAGGGTCAAAAGAATGATGAGAAGATACAAGAGATCAGACAACTCATCAAGGAAAATAAAGCTCCGGGTTTTAGAGAGGATGAACAAGGAACGGTGTGGCACGGGAAAAGAATCTGTGTGCCAGAAGTAAAGGAGATCCGTGAATTGATTCTAAAGGAGGCTCATGATTCTGACTATTCCATTCATCTTGGGAGTACGAAAATGTATCAGGACCTCAAGAGCAGGTATTGGTGGTATGGCATGAAGCAAGATGTCGCGGAACATGTTGCCCTATGTGACACATGTCAGTTGGTGAAAGCAGAACATCAACGACCCGCGGGATTATTGCAACCACTCAAAGTGCCTGAATGGAAGTGGGAAGAAATCAGCATGGATTTCATAGTGGGATTGCCTAGGACCCAATCAGGATATGATTCGATATGGGTCATCGTTGATAGGATAACCAAGGTAGCTCATTTCATCCCCATGAAAGAAAGCTACAGCGGATCCAAATTGGCAGAGCTGTACATGTCAAGGATCGTGTGTTACCATGGAGTGCCAAAGAAGATTGTGTCGGATCGAGGGACACAGTTCACCTCAAGGTTCTGGCAGAAGCTGCACGAAACCATGGGAACCCATCTGAACTTTAGTTCTGCCTATCATCCCCAAACTGATGGGCAGACGGAAAGAATCAATCAGATTCTTGAAGATATGCTGAGGGCATGTGCACTCAAAAACAATCGGAGTTGGGATAAAAACTTACCGTATGCGGAGTTTTCCTATAACAACAGCTATCAAGCTAGTATGAAGATGTCACCGTTTGAAGCTTTGTACAAGAGGAAGTGCAGAACTCCCCTATTTTGGAACCAAACAGGGGAAAGTAAAGTGTTTGGTCCAGAAGTACTACAAGAAGCCGAGGCGAAGGTGAGGGAAATTCGCAATAACTTGAGGATAGCACAGACACGCCAAAAGAGCTATGCCGATGTACGAAGAAGAGAGCTCGTTTTCAACGTGGGGGACTATGTCTATCTCAAGGTGTCCCCTATCAGAGGACTTCGTCGGTTCAAGGTGAAAGGGAAGTTGTCACCTCGATACATCGGACCCTTTCAAGTTTTGGAGAGGAAAGGCGAAGTGGTGTATCAACTAGAATTACCGGCTCGTCTATCGGATGTGCACGATGTATTCCATGTGTCACAACTCAAGAAATGCCTGAGGACGTCTGAAGAGGTGTTACCCATGAATGAAGTGGACGTAGCTGAGGATTTGTCTTATGCCGAGCAACCATACAAGATTTTGGAGACAATGGAACGCCTCACCAGAAATAAAAGAATCCGGATGTGCAAGGTGCAGTGGAAGCATCACTCAGAAGAGGAAGTCACCTAGGAGCGGGAAGATGAGCTAAAGGCACAATTTCTGGAATTGTTTTCTTAGAACCACCAATCTCGAGGACGAGATTTCTTTTAAGGGGGGTAGAGCTGTAACACCCCAAAATTTTGTTAAGACCCTAAATCATGTTGAGAGGGGAATTTAAAAATTTTTGGACATGTTGCATGTTTTGCAAAGATTCAAATTCAAACTGGAATTCAAATTAAACTCAGATCAGAAAAGAAATAGAAAAAGAAAAAGACAAAACAGAAAAAAAACCGGCCAGTGGGCCGCAACCCACCAGCCGGCCCAACCAGCGCCCGCGCCAGCCCGCAGCCGCACGCGCCTCTTCCTTCCACTGACAGGCGGGGCCCACCAGTTCATCGTCTACCTCGCGCCAGCGCCGGACTCTCTCACCCGAATCGAAACCGATCGGGAATTCTCGCGTATTCCAGCCGAATTCTGTTCGGGGGCGACGCAAACTCGATCTAAACCACCCAGCCGCCCTCCCCAGTCTATAAAAACCCCGGCCTTGTTCTGTTTTTCCCACTCGATCCGCCGATTTTCCTCCGGTGAGAACCGAGACTTCGCCGGCGAATTCTGGCCGATCTAAGCTCGGAAATTCCGATCTAACTCGCTGGTCTTGATCCACCGCCTCCGGGGAACCTTGCAGGTGCAGAAAACTCGGTGACTTGCGGTGTAAACACAGCGCCGACGAGCCTCGCCGTGAATTCACCTCGGACCTCGTCGCCGATCACCTTCCAGGACCTCCGAGCTCAAGAAAACCCCCGAGGTGAGATCCCCGACCTCCCCTCCACCGATCTATGCCATAAAATCACAGTTCTAGGAAGAATTCTCGAAGAACCGAAAGTCTCCGGCGAGATCGCCGCTTCCCGCCGCCGTGCGCCGCCGGCAGCGCCGCCCGCGTTCGATCAGAGCGACGTGGCCGCTTGTGCGCCGTTTATTTTAAATCGCACGGTAGGGTTTAAATCCCCGCGTACCGGTTCGATGTTATAATCTCAGCCGTCGGTTTAAAATCGGACAGTCCACGTCAGCCCCGCGTTATAAAGACTAGAAATCTTACGTGCTACCCCCTAGGGTTCTCAGGAAATAAGAGCTAGCCCCGGAAACTTCTGATCTAGACCCTGGAACTTCAGAAAATCATGTAAATTCATTTAAAAATCAGTTTTAGCCCCTGGACTTAATAAAAATTAGGAAAAACTCCTCTGTTATGAGTAGCTAGACCCCTGAGAATTCTTAAAATAATAGTATAGACCCTGTAGTGGGGTGAGTTTACCTTTTTAGCCCTGTTTAATATCTAATTTGGGAAATTGAATATGTGGCTAGTGTTTAAAATTTAAAAAGTGGGACAAACATATTGTCAAAATTAAATTAAAAACTTTCTCAGTATTTAGAAAACTTTGGAGTGAGATAAAAACATATTTTGGGCTGAAGTGAATCTGTTTAATTTATTATTCACATTTAGGCACACATTTTTAAGTAAAGAATAGTTCTAGAAAATAGGGAAAATAATTGTAAAATAGTTTACATCAGAGGAAAAGGTCAAAAATATATTAGCAAATATTTTAGATCAGAACCTATTCTGTTTAGATGATGTGTCTTGTTATTTTTATAATAAAGTTCACATTTAGGCATAGGAAATAAATCTGAAAATATAGCAAATAGTAAATGATAAATTAAGTTCTAAAATCCAAAGAATTCAGTCTAGGGTTGGTAGAAATTATGAAGACACATATGGAGAAGGAAAATACCTTTCATGCATACTTGGTAGCAAAAAGGTGTAGTAATTGAATATAAGGAATTTATTTAAATTGGAAACTCATATATATAGTATGTAAGTATAAATGTGAACACAAAAGTAGGAATCATATACATATGATTAAAAGTGCATGCAAGCCACAAATCAACACACATAGAGTAACCACAACACATATAATGGTGAATGACTTTCATAAATGTGAATGTGTGGTTTGTATGAAGTGGAAGTGTGAACTATGTCTTATGGATTGTTGTTTTTCTTTTGCTATGTGTGATGGTATGATGTAGAACCTGCTCAAGAGCAAGTTATTCCTTTCCAAGATCAGGACTACCCATTTCATGAGCAGCAGGAAGGAGGCAAGTGTCCTTGACCACTTTGATCCTATACTAGGATGTGTAGTTAGAACTATTTGCATTGTCAATTGAAATATGAAACCCATGTTAGAAAGTTTCCCTAGAATTGCATTATCTTGTTTCCTTGTAGCTTGGGTTGGGTTTTATTTTATCATGTCATTTATTATTATGCATATGCTTAGCCATGCTTAGAATGGAATATTTGGGATATGAGATCATCAGTTTATTTTACCATACTCTTGAATGAGATATTGTGAGTTATGTAGAGGTAGGGATCAAGGCAAGTTGGATGTTTTGGTTGTGTGCTGGTTGCACGAGACTCGGGTTTGTGTTTAGTACTTGCCTGGATCCTAAGGACCGGTTCATGGAGCATGTAACCTGGCTTTACCGTGCCAACCACATGCTGAGATGGGGCAGCTTGGCCAATTAATTAGGTGTATCCCCGGCGTAGTATGGGTGTGTTGGATGGTGCGGGGAATAGGTGTCAGCTGGACTACCATATGAACCGCAAGGCTCAAGAGGGGGCCACTGCAGCGGGGTTGGATCCTCTTGTATGCTGTTAGGGGTGAAACCTCAGTGGGCCCACGCTCGTCGGGAATCCCTTTGTAAAGGCTTCGTAGTGATCTCCTGGCTACACACCTAGGAAGTGTGAATGTGGTTCATAGCCACTGGTATAATGGAGGTTCTTTTAGTCCACCTAGCAACGGGGGATGAAATCACTACATGTGGGTACAGTGGTGCAAACTCTGCAGAGTCAAAACTGTCATGACAGCCGTGCTCACGGTCAAGAGAGGCTTGGACTTATTCATGATTAGAGGATTGATGGTTTTGGAAATTGTGGATGTTAAGCGGGGAGCTTAACATTGGAAATAATGTTATGGTTATTTGATTATGATGATGGGATGGGAGATTGGGACCATTTCACCTGTGTAGTAATGTAGGTGCTTAATAAGCTAAGATGATAGGTATTAATTGCGTAGTGCTTTAACCATGAGTTCAACCTCTCCTTGTTATAGCCATGCATGACATAACTTTCCCACACTTGCTGAGTACCATTGGTACTCAACCTTGCATATTTGTTGGTTTATATTGATGCTCAGGTAATGATAATGAGGTGGGTGTATAATGATCAAGACTTTGGACCCGAAGAAGGTTTCTAGGTTCATGGAGACCCCCGGGCAACGCCTGTGACGGAGCCCTCAAGAATAATATTCCGCTGCTAGTTTATTTACTTGTGATGAACTTATTATTGTCCATCGAGACATTTGCTATGTAAGACTTATTTATATTCGACACCTGGCTTGTAATAAATGATGCTTCACTATTTGTCATCACATGTATGAGAAAATGATCCTGGCATACATGTGATATTCACTTGGTTGTTCTTCGGAAAAACCGGGTGTGACAGTCATGTAGCATATCATTCTTATCAATATTAAAATATAATCCAAAGAGGAAAGAATTCACCTCTTGTTTGAGTTTTTGGACACGAGTGTGCATAGCAAGTCCTTCATAAGCTCATGTATGTGTATGTGATGCTGGGATATCCACATCATCCTCCGCCTCTTGAAAAGGAGTCGTCCTTGACTCTTTTAATCCATAGTAGGGAGATAGATCAACAACATTGAAAGTTGTACTCATCATCCCTCCTCTCTTGAAAATGAGTTGAACTCGATACTTCAAAATCTTCTTGTTTGTCTTTTTATGATGTTGAAGTTTCTTGAAAATTTTAGCACAATTGCTTGTTTCAACATTCTCACATTTCCTTGCGCCCAATGTTTGTGGATGGCATGTTGTAGAAAATAGCAACCATTTCCCAAGATTGCCCAAAATGTGTGTTATGATCTGAAACAATAGTCCGTGGCTCACCATGAACTCGTATGATTTCCCTGAAAAATAACTCAATAATATGTGATGCATCATCGTTCTCAAGATAAGAAATAAAATGAGCCATTTTGTTGAAGTGATCAATTACAACAAATATTGAATTGCTCTCCCCTTTTTGTTTGTAACACCCTCAAAGTTACTACCATGCATTGCATACATTTTTCATGTAGAGAAGCATTTAAAATAAAGAAGAAAAAAAGAGGAATATAGAAGAAAATAAAATAATAAAAGGAAATAAAAATAGAAAATAATGAAAAAATAGAAAAGGGAAAGAAATAAAAATAAAAAATAAATAAATACAATAGCCAAATTTGGCCACCCCTAATTTTTTCCCCAAAATTCCCCAATTCCCCTCCAAATTTCCCTCTCCCCCAATTTCCCTAATTTCCCCAAATTTTCCTGATTTTCCCCAAATTCCCCAAAATTCCCCTAGGGAATTTTTCCCACATTTAGGGGGGGGGGGGGGTTCCCCTTAATTTTGGCCGCCTAACTTGGGGGGGGGACCCTAATGGGCCCCACCCCCTTGGCCTCGGCCCGTTAGGGGGGAAACCCTAGCCGCCCCCCTTTCTGCTTATTTTGCGGGCTTTTATTTTCTCAATTAATCTCAGCCATTAGTGGAAAATAAATAATAAAATCCCAGCCCCTATCTCCCACCTCTTTTAGAATTAAATCTCAGCCCTTGGATAATTGAGTTGCTAAAATCCTAGCCTCCCTAGCTCTTTTCCCCTCTTATAAATATAACCCTCCCCCTTAGCCGCCACCCTAGCCCCCAAAAGCCCTGGCCGCCACCCTCCCCTACTGCCCAGCTCAAGTCGCCGCCCTCTTGCTGGAGTTTGTCCGCCGTCGGAGCTCCATCATGCCTCGCCGTCGCTGGAAAAGAAGCCCCTGACGTTCTGCCCTAGCCTCAACCTCATAATTCTACATAGAAAATCTCCCGCTGCTGCCATTGCAAGGAAGGAGGTTCTTCCGCAAGGAAGAAAGGAGGAAGAAGTGAGATAGGTCTTCATTACCCTTCTTACCACGTCGCCGCTATTTCTACGCACCTGTTTTCTTCATCCCCTGCGAGCAGAAATTTCTGCGTGTGGACAGACCATGTTTTGGTCAATTTTTTGACGGTGGAATTGATCTACACACTGTGTCAAGATCATGACCATGTCCACACTTGATCCCAGCAGCCTTGTTCATCATAAAACCCCATGTAAGCCTACTAAAACTTGCAAGAACACGTGCAAACTGATATTTATAAACTGCACCATAGGAATTGCATTCATCCACCTCATTGCATCTTGAGTAAAGTTTGTGCATGATAATTGATTGCTGTAAATTTTGTATGTGCGCGGTCATGAGTAGAAGGACATTCTCAAGAGGCCATCTACGAGGAACTAAATGACCAAGACTTTGAGACGCTTGAGAAACACGAACCACGGGAGCAAGGCAAGTGCCCCTCTACCATATTGATCCCATGTTTTTGAAACTGTATTGCTTGCGAAAACTTGGGTGCTTGTGTCAACTTGATGGGACACCCTTTTATAGGAGTTTACTAGTTTTGTTAACCATCCTTGTCGCCCGGAAAGTTGAAGAGTCGGCTATGGTCATTTTTCCCTTTTTGCTTCGCTTAACTTACGGGATACGGGAAGCTGAAATAAAACTTGTTTAGCTACTGCACTCATGAGAATTAAACATAATGAAAACTTGATGATGTTAATAAGCACGGAATTGGGGAGATCTAGGCGAGCTTGGTTCGTGGATGTTGCTGAATGAGATGGTTGTTTGCTTGCCGTAGATCTAAGGGTCGGTTCATGTGAGCACATGCCAATAAAACAGTTCCACCACAAGGCCAAATATGGGTGCGGCTTAGCTGACTAATTAGGTGTGTAGCTATCTTTTTATAGACCATTGGATGGCGCAGGGAATGGGAGTCAGGGAGGACTACCCTGGGAACTGCATGGCACAAGAGGGGGGCCCGTGGGTGGGAAAATGGAGATTCAAGCCTGTCGGCGAAACCTCAGTGGGTTCGTACATCCTAGTAGCCCCTTTGTAAAGGCTATTTTGTGATCTCTTGACCATACACAGATGGTTGTGTACTGGTATAATGGAGGTTTCTCTAGTCACCGACGGGTGAAGAAATCACGAACTTGTGGGTAAAGTGGTACCACCTCTGCAGAGTGTAAAACTATCATGATAGTCGTGCTTCCGATTACAAGCACCTGGCCAACTTCCATGATTAGAGGCAAAACTTAGGATGGTTATTCGGGTATGGTTATGGTATGGTCATTGGGATTGGTTTTAGGACTGTTTTGGGTCATGACAAAGAGTTTGGTTTCAATTCTATGAAAATGAGATGGTTATGAATATTTATGAGTATGAGATGAACTTGAGAAAGAGTATTGGCTGGTTGAGGCTTGATAAATGGTGAATTATGATGAAGGAATGTTGATGAATTACTTGGTTATGTTGGGATTTAACTCACCTAGAAATAGTTGTTGTTTTTACCATCTTTATAAAATAAAATTTGCTTGCTGCAATGAACCTCTTTATTCCCTACCTTGATGTAAGTTACATGTCATACTTTTCCCGCACTTGCTGAGTATGACATGTACTCACCCTTGCATCCCCACACATACTTCAGCAACAGGAGAAGAGTACTTCGAGGAACAGGTGGAGTACTAGGCGTGCGCTACCGTCAACATGCCTATGGAGTTGAAGTTGGAGCCTGCTGTCTTAGTCATTTTCCGCTGTCGTTTAGAGTCTTCCGCTACAAGAATAAGTTAAACATTATTTATACGTGGTTATATTCTGAATTCAATTTGTGGTAAAGCTGTGTATGTGTGATGAACATCCTAGGCACACATATGCATTCACTTGGTTTATTTTCGGAACCAGGTGTCACATTGTTCGATGCAAACCAAGAAAAAAAGTCCATAGAAACATCTACCCATAGAAAATAAAGAAATGTATAGACAATGAGGATTCAAGAGTGACTTAGCTTTGTGGCGGGTGACACACCATAGAACATGTCTTTCCTCGTCTCTTATCATGTTGAACCAAAAACAATTATCGACCAGCGCTTGCTCCATTTTCTTGACACTGAAGTGATCAATCAATTCTGACATGAGTGTTCTGCACAAACATTAGACAAACAGAGCAATCTAAAGTGCAACTTTGTTAGGCCCAAATAAAAATTCATTATGCATATGAATCTTTTTCCATCCCTTTCCATCACAACACTTGAAGAATGGTTTAGAAAAATATGAATCAGTGGCATACAAGTTTTTGATACATTCTAAGCCAATAACTTTTGCATCAAGTTGAGACAACAAAATATGGCATCTAGATAAAACGTCTGCAACAACATTGTCCTTTCCATTTTTCTACAAGACAATGTAAGAAAAAGTCCTAATGAGTTGACTCCATTTAGCATGTCTTTTGTGCTATTTTAATTGAATCTTAACATGTTTCAAAAATTCATAATCCCCTACAGGAATATAAACAATTAACGACGGCCGAAAACCATCCTTAATAAAGGGTAAACCGTCATGAATAGGTTATTCACGATGGGGTAGCCTTATTCATGACGGATTTTGACCGTCACTGATAATTAGTTGTTAATAAGGTTGTTAAAGACAGCTCCCGTCGTAAATAAGCTTATTCGCGACGGTTAAATAGTTCCGCCGTGAATAAGCTTCCCGGCTGCCACGTGGCGCGGGCGATTTATTCACGACGGTCCCGTGGTGAATATTGCAATTTATTCACGATGGCCCCATCGTAAATAAGCTTGGTACTATTTACGACGGGGCAGGCCGTCGTAAATAATTATGACTTATTTACAACGGCCGTGACCAGAAAATCATCGTAAATAACTATGGTATTTTAAAAAAAATAAAAAAAATTCTAACCTGGCTTCGAGGCCAGCCCTTGCTTGATGACCAGGTCACACCGAAAACGTTATAAACATGACACAGAAAACCGTCGTAAAAGGCCAGCCCTAGCTCGATGGCCAGCTCACACAGGAAGTGAAAACATTATAAACATGACAACATTATAAACATTACCACCCTACGCACTACCATGTCCGCTACCTCCAGAAACCGGGAAGTCGTCCTCGAGCTTCGTCCTCCCGGTAGTTGCGGCGATGGCGTGTGAGCGTCGGTCGTGGAGCACTGTTATGTATAAGTATCGTTAGACAAGTCATAAGTTTAAAAATGCAAGTTTGCCTAAGTTATGAGTTTAAAAATGCAAGTTTGCCTAAGTTATGAGTTACAAGTATCACACAGGAAGTTTGAGTAAATTTGTACCTCTGCCCTGGTAAACGGAGCATGTGGCTCCTGTGGGGGCTACCACTGTGTGGGCCGATGTTCTTTGTGAAGGCATTCCTCTGTTGTCTGAACACGTGATTTGGAGGTAGCCAATGTCGATGACAATCGAAGTAACATATCTTGCCACCATGACTAAGACGAAAACATTCCGTGTCCGCAACACATATCGGGCATGTCAAACGACCATGAGTACTCCAGCCAGACAACATGTCGTATGCTGGGAAATCATGAACAGGCCACAAGTATGCAGCTCGAAGGATGAATTTTTGTTTTTTGTAAGAATCGTACACTTCTATTCCCGTATATAACAATTTCAACTCTTTAATCAACGGCTTCAACATCACGTTGAGTCATGAACTAGGATGATCTGGTCTAGAAATGATGAGGCAAAGGAACATGAATTCATACTTCATACAGAGAGATGGTGGTAAGTTGTACATAATAGCGAACACAGGCCAACATGAGTATGGTGTAACATTTGTACTGAACGGTGGGAAGCCATATGTCGCTAACCTGATGCAAAAATGTCTTGCATCTTTCGCGAAATCTAGATCGAAGCGGTCCAACGCCTTCCATGCCTCACCGTCTGACGGGTGCACCATGACTCTGAGGTTCTCACGTACACCTTCTTCATGCCATCTCATATGTCTGGCAGTTCTTTTTGAGAGAAACAAGCACTTCAACCAAGGTGTGATAGGAAAGTAACGAAGCTGCTTATGTTCGACTTCAGTCTGTACACGCTCTCCTTCGTCATTATCAACCTCGACAAACCTCGATTTGCCACATTGTAAGCACTTCTTCTCGTTGGCATGCTCTTTCCAAAAAAGCATGCAGTTGGCTGGGCAGACATCAATCTTCTCATATTTCATACCAAGACCAGAAATCAATTTCTTGGACTGATACATATCTTTCGGCACTTTATGCGGTTGAGGAAGGATGTCGCTGATCAATTTAATGAGATCGTTGTAACAATTGTTCGAGAAGAAATACTTAGACTTTATTGCCATAAGTCTGGTCATGAAATTAAGAAGAGTCATTTTTTTGTGTTCATGCAATGCCTCTTTGAAAGCTTTGAGAAGCTCAAAGAACATTTCAACCTCCATTGTAGGAGCATCCTCCTTCAACTCAGGATCTATGGCTTCAAGCATCTCGTTCATCCTATCGACTCTGTGCTATCATCCATCACTTCATCTTCTACAACTTCAGAACATGTCTCACTGTGAAAGTACCATATCTCATACTTTTCCATGAAACCGTTTTGACACAAGTGAAACGTCAACGTCACCTTGTCAAAAATAATTCGCATTCTGTCTTTTGGTACATGGGCAGCGCACCCTACTACTGTTGGACAACAAAAAAGCTCGTTGTATAAAAGCATCTGTCTTGGTGAACCACTCCTATGAGTGATGCCCATTCTTTTTCCAACCAGAATACATTCAAGTCCGGTCTTACGCCATGTCTGAGGTAATACCTTCAAAGCGGATAAATCATTATTAGTACATTTTTATGTCTTGTCACGGCCCCTACAACTAGGAAGATAGGTCCTAAACCCACGCAAGAGTGGCCAAGGAAACGTGCTTTTGACGAGACACGGAGTCCGACTCCAGATGAAATTTCGGCACCATAACCCCGCTGTTCTCCAACTGCACGCCCAAAAATGGTGCAACAGAGAACATTAGGATTATGCTGTCGAAATCAAGTCTAGATCCATATCCCGTACCTAACTCGTCAAAAGCACGTTCTCGGTCACTCTCAGGATGTCCAAAAACGGACAATTCCGAACCTCCACGCCTCACATGCCTATCGCATGTGAGACGTGCAGATTCAAAATGGGTAATTAATTTCTATAGGTTATGTTACTCATTTTCAATTTTCATTCTTTCATGTGAGTGGAAAGAACGAGAAAGAGGGGGTAAGATGGTCAGAGTTGAAAGTTCAAAGGGCCTATGCCGGGTCGGGCCGTGTCGTGCCGGGTCAGGATGTGCCGTGCCGGGTCAGGTCGTGCAGGGTCGGGCCATGCCGGGTTGTCGAGCCATGCCGTGCCAGGGACTGGGCCATGTGTCGGGTTGGGCGTACCGTGTTGCCGGGTCGGGCCGTGCAGGGTCAGGTCGTGCCGAGTTGGGTCGTGTCGTGCCGGGTCAGGCCGTGCAAGGTCGGGTTGTGACGGGTTGGGCCGTGACGTGCCGGGGGTTAGGCCGTGTGTCGGGTCGGGCAATGCCGTGCTATCGGGTTGGGCCGTGTCGTGCCTCGTGCCGTGCCGGGTCGGCCCGTGCCGTGCAGGGTCGGGTCGTGACGGGTCCGGCCGTTGCCGGGACATCAGGCCGTGCCGTGCCGGGTCAGCCTAAACCCGTTAATATACGTATAATGATTAAACACTCACAATCAATTAATTAACTAATTCAAAACTAATTGAACATTTCAAAACAAAATAAAGAATTAAATACTTCAAACTAATTAACTTATGAAACTAATTGAACAATAAAAGTAATTAAACAATTACAAACTAGTTAAACAAACTAATTACAAACTAAACTAAATAACTAATTAAACAATTTAAACTAATTAAACAATCTAATTAATTTACAATCTAATAAAAAAATTATAATCTAAGTAAACAATTACAAACTAATTAAACAATCTTATCTAATTAAACAAACTAATTACAATCTAATTAAACAATGACAAACTAGACTAAACAATTTAATTTAAACTAATTACAAATAAAGCTAAATAACTAATTACAAACAAACCTTAACGGGCCGGGGCCGGGTGGCGCCGGGTCAGGCCGAGCGGGGTGGCGGCGGAGGGCCGGCCGGGGGCGGCAGGGGGCGACGGAGGGCCAGCCAGGGGCGGTCGGGTCGGCGGCAGCATGCGGGGGCGGCGCCGGCGGCGGCGTGCGGGGAGGCCGGGGTGGGCGGCGGCGGTGGTGGAACCGTTCGGGGTCGACGCCGTCGTAAATAAGTTTTTAATTACGACGGGACCATACCCCGCCGTTAATAATCTCCTTATTCACGATGGTGAGGGCTGCCATCGTGAATAACGTACTTATTCACGATGGTCTAGGTCTACCGTTGTGAATAAGGGCATTATTCACGACGACCAAAATACACCGTCATGAATATATTTATTAACTACGGCGCTATCGTTAATAACTTTGGCCGTCGTTAATTTGATACTTTCCTGTAGTATCACAAAAAATTTAGACAAAAGATAGAGCTGCCAAGTTTCTAAATACCCCACAAGGGAGCATACAATTGTTCATCATAAGAAAAACAATTTGGAGTTGGACCAGTTAGATTTTCACTGAAGTATGCAATTGGATAACCTTCTTGCATAAGCACTGCTTTGATCCCTAACTCACTTGCATCACAAAAAGTCTTACTAAAATCTGAAAATGCAAGGAGTTGGGCTTCCAACTTTATTTTCAGCTCTTCAAGTGCTTTTTCTTTTGGTTTTCGTGAATAAAAATATACATCCTTCTTTATCAACTCATTGATTGGGACAGCAGCACTTGAAGATTGGGGCAGCAACAACCACACATAAACAGCTGTAATGTTTTCTTCGTTGACCTCTATGCCCTGAGCTGAAACAACAAAGCAAAGAAAAACTACCGTGTCGATGCAAAATGTGCACTTGGCAAGGTTAGCATAAGAGCATTTCTTCCTCAAAACAGCAAGCGCACATTTTTTCCATTAACATGTTTGTCAAGAAGTTTGCTATAAAATAGGATATCATCAAATTTAAATTCAATAAAATTTTCAATGAAGGCTTTAGGAACAAGAATCATTAATCTTAAAAAGTACTAGGATTATTTCACAATCCAAGAAGCAATATCAACCAGCATGTAAATCACGCTTTGTTTTAAAAGTTGTTTTCCACTTATCTCTTTCTCACAATCAGATTTTTTGATAGCCAGTTCTCACGTCAATTTTCGTGAAAATGATTTGTAACACCCCAAAATCCTGTCAAGAGGGGAATTTAAAAAAATTTGGACGTGTTGCATGTATTGCAAAAATTTAAATTCAAACTAGAATTCAATTTAAACTCAAAACAGAAAAGAAATAGAAAAAGAAAAAGGAAAACAGAAAAAAACCGGCCAGTGGGCCGAAACCCACCAGCCGGCCCACCCCGCCCCCGCGCCAGCCCGCAGCCGCGCGCCCGCGCTCCCTCTCGCAGACAGGTGGGACCCACCTGTCATCCCTAACCCCCGATCGTCCGAAACCCGGACTGTTCCCCTGCGCACGTGCGATCGCAACCGACCGGATTTCCGGCCGAATTCTGGTTCCGGAGGACTCCAACTCGATCTAAACAAACCCGCCACCCTCCCCCGTCTATAAAAACCCCGGCCTCGTCCCGTTTTTCCCACGCGATCCGCCGTTTTTACTCCGGTGAGAACCCGAGCCCCTTCGGCGAATTCTGGCCGATCTACGCTCGGAAATTCCGATCTAACTCGCTGGTCTTGATCCACCGCCTCCGGGGAGCCTTGCAGGTGCAGAAAACTCGGTGATTTGCGGTCCAAACACAGCGCCGACGAGCCTCGCCGTGAATTCACCTCGGACCTCGTCGCCGACCGCCTTCCAGGACCTCCGAGCTTAAGAAAACCCCCGAGGTGAGATCCCCGACCTCCCCTCTACCGATCTATGCCATAAAATCACAGTTCTAGGAAGAATTGACGAAGATCCGAAACTCTCCGGCGAGATCGCCGCCTCCCGCCGCCGTGCGCCGCCGGGCAGCGCCGCCCGCGCTCGATCAGAGCGACGTGGCCGCTTGTGCGCCGTCTATTTTAAATCGCACGGTAGAATTTAAATCCCCGCGTACCGGATCGACGTTATAATCTCAGCCGTCTGTTTTAAATCGGACGGTCCACGTCAGCCCCGCGTTATAAAGGCCGGCATTCTTACGTGCTACCCCCTGGGGTTCTCGGAAAATAAGAGCTAGCCCTAGAAACTTCTGATCTAGCCCCTGGAACTTCAGAAAATCATGTAAATTCATTTAAAAATCAGTTTTAGCCCCTGGACTTAATAAAATTAGGAAAAACCCCTCTGTTATGTGTAGCTAGACCCCTGAAAATTCTTAAAATAATATTATAGACCCTGTAGTGGGGTGAGTTTACCTTTTTAACCCTATTTGATATTAAATTTAGGAGATTGAATATGTGGTTAGTATTTAAAATTTAAAAGGTGGGACAAACATATTGTCAAATTCAAATTAAAAACTTTCCCAGTACTTAGAAAACCTGGGAGTGAGATAAAAATAGATTTTTGGCTGAAATGAATCTGTTATTCACATTTATTAGTTATAGGGACACATTTTTAAGTAAAAAGTAATTCTGAAAATTTGGAAAATAAATGTAAAATAGTTTACATCAGAGGAAAAGGTCAAAAATATATTATTAAATATTTTAGATCAGAACCTATTCTGTTTAGATGATGTGTCTTATTATTTTCATAATAAAGTTCACATTTAGGCATAGGAAATAAATCTGAAAATATAGCAACTAGTAAATTATAAATGAAGTTTCTAAAATCCAAAGAATTCAGTTTAGGGTTGGTAGAAGGATGAAGACACATATGGAGTAGGAAAATACCTTTCATGCATACTTGGTAGCTAAACGGTGTAGTAATTGAATATAAGGAATTTATTTAAATGGTAAACTCATATATATAGTATGCAAACATTAATGTGAATACAAAAGTAGAAATCATATACACATGATAAAAAGTACATGTAAGCCAAAGATCAACAAACATAGAGTAACCACAACACATAGAATTTGTGAATGGCTTTCATAAATGTGAATGTGTGGTTTGTATGAAGTGGAAGTGTGAGATATGTCTTATGGATTGTTGTTTTTCTTTTGCTATGTGTGATGGTATGATGGAGAACCTGCTCCAGAGCAAGTTTTTCCTTTCCAAGAGCAGGACTACCCATTCCAAGAGCAGCAGGAAGGAGGCAAGTGTCCTTGACCACTTTGATCCTATGCTAGGATGTGTAGATAGAATTATTTGCATTGTCAAATGAAATATGAAACCCATGCTAGGAAGTTTCCCTAGAATTGCATTATCTTGTTTCCTTGTAGCTTGGGTTGGGATTTATTTTATCATGTCATTTATTTACATGTTTATGCTTAGCCATGCTTAAAATGGGATATTTGGGATATGAGATCATCAGTTTATTTTACCATACTCTTGAATGAGATATTGTGAGTTATGTAGAGGTAGGGATCAAGGCAAGTTGGATGTTTTGGTTGGTGCTGGGTGCACGAGACTCGGGTTTGTGTTTGGTACTTGCCTGGATCCTAAGGACCGGTTCATGGAGCATGTAACCTGGCTTTACCGTGCCAACCACATGCTGAGATGGGGCAGCTTGGCCAATTAATTAGGTGTATCCCCGGCGTAGTATGGGTGTGTTGGATGGTGCGGGGAATAGGTGTCAGATGGACTACCATATGAACCGCAAGGCTCAAGAGGGGGCCACTGCAGCAGGGTTGGAGCCTCTTGTATGCTGTTAGGGGTGAAACCTCAGTGGGCCCACGCTCGTCGGGAATCCCTTTGTAAAGGCTTCGTAGTGATCTCCTGGCTACACGCCTGGGAAGTGTGAATGTGATTCGCGGCCACTAGCATAATGGAGGTTCTTTTAGTCCACCCGGCAACGGGGGATGAAATCACTACATGTGGGTACAGTGGTGCAAACTCTGCAGAGTCAAAAACTGTCATGACAGCCGTGCTCACGGTCAAGAGCGGCTTGGACTTATTCATGATTAGAGGATGATGACTTTGGAAGTTGTGGATGTTAAGTGGGGAGCTTAACATTGGAAATGATGTTATGGTTATTTGATTATTATGATGGGATGGGAGATTGGGACCATTTCATCTATGTAGTAATGTAGGTGCTTAATAAGCTAAGGTGATAGGTATTAATTGCGTAGTGCTTTAACCATGAGTTCAACCTCTCCTTGCTCTAGCCATGCATGACAAAATTTTCCCACACTTGCTGAGTACCATTGGTACTCAACCTTGCATGTTTGTTGGTTTATATTGCTGCTCAGGTCAAGATAATGAGGTGGTGTATAATGATCAAGACTTTGGAGCCGAAGAAGGTTTCTAGGTTCATGAAGTCCACGGGCAACGCCTGTGACGGAGCCCACAATAATAATTATTCCGCTGCTAGTTTATTTACTTGTGATGAACTTATTATTGTCCATCGAGACATTTGCTATGTAAGACTTAATTATATTCGACACCTGGCTTGTAATAAATGATGCTTCACTATTTGTCATCACATGTATGAGAAAATGATCCTGGCATACATGTGGTATTCACTTGGTTGTTCTTCGGAAAAACCGGGTGTGACAGAAGTGGTATCAGAGCCAAGGTTGCCCATAGGAACGTGGACCTAGGTAGAAATCGACGTATTTAAGGGCCCTATTTTCTTAAAAACTATTTTACAAGGTGTGTGTTGAAAAGTGTTATTTAATGGAGTTACTTTCTTCATCTTACCCCAACTTTCATTCAAAATAGGATTTTTGTTTAAAAGTTTATCTAACCTAAGTTTAAATGCTTTCTGTTTTAGATGGTTCACATGATTCGCACCGCTCGCAAGTCCACAGGAGGGAGAGTTCCCGTAGTTGCCCTTGCCGAAAGAGAGGAGAGTCGTCCGGTGACGTACCTTTCCTACGGATTGGCAGTAGGAGGCTTGTTGCGCCGTCTTCGACGTATGCTCGAAGCCGCCGGCAATATAGGCAAGCTAATCATACACTATAGCTCCACCAGAATCATCCGAGAGAAGCGGGAAGAATGGAGTTCAGAAATGAGGATTATCCATGAAAATCAGCTTCTCAAGATCCACCGCTCTCCAGCTTGTCGAGCGACACAGGTCGATGCGGAGAAGGATGTCACCTGGGAGGTCATCACCTGCCAGAGTCACATCTATCGTCGCCACCTGGACAGGACTGAGTACATGTATGTCCTCCAGCGCGAGAGTGGTACCGCGGAATATAAGTACCCGCCAGTGCAGCAAGGGACTTCCCATGAGCACATGGACTTGTGCTTGGAGGATGCTGCTATGCTCGGCACTCGACTGCAGGAGTGTCAGCAAGAACTTCAGGATGTTCGGGACACCCTGAAGGAAACGGAGGCGTTGCTGCGAGCCTGCTTAAGGGCGAGAGAAAGAGGAGATGGGAATGAACTGTGTGTCACCGTGAATGATACATGGACTCCTGACTCCCCAGATCGTCGGGCGATCAGGTGTCGTCGCACTTCTCCACCAGCAGCCTCCCCACCCAAAGCAGAGTCAGAAGGCAGCCGCAATGATGAGGAAGACCCCGAGGAGCCAGCTCAGTGAATACGAGTAGTGTAGAGTCCTTTCCTTAGTTTAGCAGGATGTCGAATAGTCGAGTCGTTATCTTAGTTAATGGTGTGTTAATGATTGGTGTGTGACGTGAGTTGTGGAAGCCATGAGCAATTGTCCACAGCCTCGTCTTCAGATTGTCTTGCTTTGGTGTGAGAAACCACATGAAATAATATTGCATTTATTTTTGCGTGAGATATAAACCCTCAGAAAAATGTAACAAAGCCTCAACACTTCAAAGTACAAACAAGTGAAAGTAGTAAGATAATATGTAATACTTTAAATTAACATTTGGTTGATCATGCTAGATGGCCGGAAGAGGAAAAGGTCGTGCTGCCAACCCCGCCGACAACAACGATGAGGCCTGCAACCCTCATCTTTCTGGAGGCCAAGACAGGGGTGGACGCCGTGAAGGGGTGGATCCCCTCTACCAAATGCTAGAGAATCAAAATCAGCTCATCCAGAACTTGACTCAAGTGGTGGCCAACTTGCATCAAATTCCACCTCCACAAGCTGCACCACTCCAACCAAGGTTGAGTGAGTTTCTAGGAACTCAACCTCCAAAGTTTGCAAGTGCTGCTGAACCCCTAGAGGCAGATGATTGGCTTAAGACCATTGAGAGCAAGATGAGGATCATACAGTGCCAAGGGTATGAGAGGGTGCTGTTTGCCTCTCATCAATTGCATGGACCTGCTGCTGATTGGTGGACCGCCTACGTGGCCGCCCATCATGACCCTGAGAACATCACCTGGGAAGAGTTCAAGCGTAGCTTCCGCAACCATTACATACCAAGTCGTGAACTCAAAAACAAGAGGAAGGAGTTCTTGGGATTGCAGCAAGGGAACATGTCCGTGAGGGAATACCTCACTAAATTCACTCAACTCTCCCGTTATGCCCCACGGGACATAGAGACTGACGAGCAGAAACAAGATTGTTTCGTGGAAGGACTTACCACAGAAATGCAGTGTGCAATGTCCTCAAATGAGTATGAAAGCTTCCAAAAGATGGTGGACGGAGCGTTTGTGGTAGAAAGGAAGCTGAAGGCCTGGGAAAATGAGAACAAGAGGAAGGCCGGGTGGTCACATCAAGCCTCAGGGAGCAACACCCGCCCACGTCTGATGCAGCAACCCGCAGGGCAGACGAACCGTGCTGCGGTACCCTACTCAGCACCAAGAGGGTACAACCCGAGCTACAGGCCTCCGGCAGCACCAATACAGCCACAACGTCAGTTCGTACAGCAGCCTCGCCCCACATATCAACCTCGACCAGCAGGACAAGGACCTCCAAACCAACCCCAAGACAACAAAGGCCAGGCACCTAAGGTTGGGGTGCAATGTTTTAGCTGTGGTGAAGTGGGGCACTATGCCCATAAGTGCCCAAGGAAGAAGCCCGCGCAGCCACAACAGCAGAATGTGATGCGAGGACGGGTGAACCACGTCACCATGGAGGAAGCGCAAGAGGCACCTGACGTGGTAGTTGGTAAGTTTCCTGCCAATTTACACATTGCAACCCTGCTGTTTGATTCTGGTGCTACCCACTCGTTCATTGCTCAAGGGTTTGTTAAGAAGCATGATCTAGCAACAACACAAATGAACCATATGCTAGCCGTAAACTCTCCAGGTGGAGAAATAAGGACAAGACAAGTGTGTCCCAAGGTGAATCTAGACATTAATGGGGTAGTATTTACTGCCAACCTCATAGTGATAGACTCCCAGGGGATTGATATTATTTTGGGCATGGACTGGTTGACCAAACATAAGAGAATCATCCATTGTTCGACCAGAACGGTGGAACTAACGCACCCTAGTGGCACCAAAATAAAGTTTATAACAATACAAGAGTCTAGGAGGGATGTTAAATTAAATCAAATTGAAGTGAAAGTGGAAGAGATCAGGATTATCATGAAATATCCAGATGTTTTTCCAGAGGAGTTGCCAGGTATGCCTCCAGATCGTGAAGTCGAATTCGCGATTGAGCTAGTGCCTGGGACAGCCCCGATATACAAGAGACCTTATCGGATGGATTCCGAGCAGCTGGGAGAACTCAAGGATCATTTGAGAGAATTGTCGGAGAAGGGGTATATTCGTCCTAGTTCCTCACCTTGGGGAGCTCCGGTCATATTTGTGCCCAAGAAGGACGGAACCCAAAGGTCGTGCGTGGATTACCGTGCCTTGAATGAGGTAACCATCAAGAACAAGTACCCATTACCCCGCATTGAAGACTTGTTTGATCAGTTGAGGGGAGCTTGTGTGTTCTCTAAAATTGATCTCAGGTCGGGATACCACCAACTCAAGATAAGGCAATCTGATATTCCCAAGACAGCTTTCGTATCTCGGTACGGACTGTATGAATACACTGTCATGCCTTTTCGGGCTAACTAATGCCCCGGCATACTTCATGTATCTCATGAACAAGGTATTCATGGAATATCTGGACAAATTTGTGGTGGTTTTCATAGATGACATTCTCGTCTTCTCCAAAGATGAAGAAGAACATGAGAAACATCTAAGGTTGGTGTTGCAGAGGCTGAGAGAACACCGACTGTATGCGAAGTTGAGCAAGTGCGAGTTTTGGCTGAAGAGAGTTCCCTTCTTAGGACATATAATCTCGGAGGGAGGAATTTCCGTGGATACTGCCAAAATTGAGGATATACAGAAGTGGAAGACCCCTGAAAATGTCGGGGAAGTTCGAAGCTTTTTGGGATTGGCTGGATACTATCGACGGTTTATTGAGGGATTCTATAAGATCTCGAGACCCCTTACCAAACTTTTGGAGAAGGGAATCACATTCACATGGACGCCACAGTGCGAGACGAGTTTTTAGGAGTTAAAGAAAAGACTGACAACAGCCCTAGTGCTGGTTATGCCAGATATGCAGAAGAACTTCACGGTGTATTGCGATGCCTCTGGAAACGGGTTGGGATGTGTTCTCATGCAAGAAGGGCATGTCGTGGCTTATGCATCCCGGCAGCTCCAGAAGCACGAGAAGAACTATCCTACACATGACCTAGAACTAGCCGCAGTGGTACACGCGTTGAAAATTTGGCGGCACTATTTGATGGGGAAGAGTACCGAGATATATACGGATCATAAGAGTTTGAAGTACATTTTCACACAGCCAGACCTCAACCTCAGACAAAGGAGATGGTTAGAGCTAATCAATGACTTTGATGTGGGCATCAACTATCATCCTGGGAAAGCAAACGTCGTGGCCGATGCTTTGAGTCGGAAAGTGCATGTCAATAAGTTGAGATTGAAGGACATGCCTGCAGAATTGAAGGACGAGGTTATAAGGCTCAATCTATGCCTGGTAAATAGTGGTGAAGCCATCGCCATGGAAGTGGACTCTACACTCGAGCGAGACATACTCGAGGGTCAAAAGAACGACGAGAAGATACAAGAAATCAGGCAACTCATCAAGGAAAATAAAGCTCCTGGTTTCAGAGAGGATGAACAAGGTACGGTGTGGCACGGGAAAAGGATCTGTGTGCCTGAAGTAAAGGAGATCCGTGAATTAATTTTGAAGGAGGCTCACGATTCCGACTATTCCATTCATCCTGGGAGTACGAAGATGTACCAGGACCTCAAGAGCAGGTATTGGTGGTATGGTATGAAGCGAGATGTCGCGGAACATGTTGCCCTATGTGACACATGTCAGTTGGTGAAAGCAGAACATCAACGACCCGCGGGATTATTGCAACCGCTCAAAGTGCCTGAATGAAAATGGGAAGAAATCGGTATGGATTTCATAGTGGGATTGCCTAGGACCCAATCAGGATATGATTCAATATGGGTCATCATCGACAGGCTAACCAAGGTAGCTCATTTCATCCCCGTGAAAGAAAGCTACAGCGGATCCAAATTGGCGGAATTGTACATGTCAAGGATCATTTGTTACCATGGAGTGCCGAAGAAGATAGTGTCGGATCGAGGGACACAGTTGACCTCGAGGTTCTGGCAGAAGTTGCATGAAACCATGGGAACCCATCTGAACTTTAGTTCTGCCTTTCATCCACAAACTGATGGGCAGACGGAAAGAACTAATCAGATTCTTGAGGATATGTTGAGGGCATGTGCACTCAAAAACAATCGCGGTTGGGACAAGAACTTACCGTATGCGGAATTCTCCTATAACAACAGCTATCAGGCTAGTATGAAGATGTCACCGTTTGAAGCATTGTATGGGAGAAAGTGCAGAACTCCCCTATTTTGGAACCAAACAGGGGAAAGTAAAGTGTTTGGTCCCGAGGTACTACAAGAAGCCGAGGCGAAGGTGAGGGAAATTGGCAACAACTTGAGGATAGCACAGACACGCCAAAAGAGCTATGCCGATGTACGAAGAAGAGAGCTCGTTTTCAACGTGGGAGACTATGTCTATCTCAAGGTGTCCCCTATCCGAGGACTTCATTGGTTCAAGGTGAAAGAGAAGTTGTCACCTCGATACATCGGACCCTTTCAAGTGCTGGAGAGGAAAGGCGAAGTGGTGTATCAACTAGAATTACCGGCTCGCCTATCGGATGTGCACGATGTATTCCATGTGTCACAGCTCAAGAAATGCCTGAGGACGCCTGAAGAGGTGTTACCCATGAATGAAGTGGACGTAGCTGAGGATTTGTCTATGCCGAGCAATGATCCAAGATTTTGGAGACAATGGAACGCCTCACCAGAAATAAAAGAATCCGGATGTGCAAGGTGCAGTGGAAGCATCACTCAGAAGAGGAAGCCACCTGGGAGCGAGAAGATGAGCTTAAGGCACAATTTCCGGAATTGTTTTCTTAGAACCACCAATCTCGAGGACAAGATTTCTTTTAAGGGGGTAGAGCTGTAACACCCCAAAATCCTGTCAAGAGGGGAATTTAAAAATTTTTGGAAGTGTTGCATGTATTGCAAAAATTTAAATTCAAACTGGAATTCAATTTAAACTCAAAACAGAAAAGAAATAGAAAAAGGAAAAGGAAAACAGAAAAAAACCGGCCAGTGGGCCGAAACCCACCAGCCGGCCCACCCCGCCCCCGCGCCAGCCCGCAGCCGCGCGCCCGCGCTCCCTCTCGCAGACAGGTGGGACCCACCTGTCATCCCTAACCCTCGATCATCCGAAACCCGGACTGTTCCCCCCCGCGCGCGCGATCGCAACCGACCGGATTTCCGGCCGAATTCTGGTTCCGGAGGACTCCAACTCGATCTAAACAAACCACCGCCCTCCCCCGTCTATAAAAACCCCGGCCTCGTCCTGTTTTTCCCACGTGATCCGCCGTTTTTACTCCAGTGAGAACTCGAGCCCCTCCGGCGAATTCTGGCCGATCTACGCTCGGAAATTCCGATCTAACTCGCTGGTCTTGATCCACCGCCTCCGGGGAGCCTTGCAGGTGCAGAAAACTCGGTCATTTGCGGTCCAAACACAGCGCCGACGAGCCTCGCCATGAATTCACCTCGGACCTCGTCGCCGACCGCCTTCCAGGACCTCCGAGCTCAAGAAAACCCCCGAGGTGAGATCCCCGACCTCCCCCCTACCGATCTATGCCATAAAATCACAGTTCTAGGAAGAATTGACGAAGATCCGAAACTCTCCGGCGAGATCGCCGCCTCCCGCCGCCGTGCGCCGCCGGGCAGCGCCGCCCGCGCTCGATCAGAGCGACGTGACCGCTTGTGCGCCGTCTATTTTAAATCGCACGGTAGAATTTAAATCCCCGCGTACCGGTTCGACGTTATAATCTCAGCCGTCTGTTTTAAATCGGACGGTCCACGTCAGCCCCGCGTTATAAAGGCCGGGATTCTTACGTGCTACCCCCTGGGGTTCTCGGAAAATAAGAGCTAGCCCCGGAAACTTCTGATCTAGCCCCTAGAACTTCAGAAAATCATGTAAATTCATTTAAAAATCAGTTTTAGCCCCCGGACTTAATAAAATTAGGAAAACCCCCTCTGTTATGTGTAGCTAGACCCCTGAAAATTCTTAAAATAATATTATAGACCCTGTAGTGGGGTGAGTTTACCTTTTTAACCCTATTTGATATTAAATTTAGGAGATTGAATATGTGGTTAGTATTTAAAATTTAAAAGGTGGGACAAACATATTGTCAAATTCAAATTAAAAACTTTCCCAGTACTTAGAAAACCTGGGAGTGAGATAAAAATAGATTTTTGGCTGAAATGAATCTGCTATTCACATTTATTAGTTATAGGGACACATTTTTGAGTAAAAAATAATTCTGAAAATTTGGAAAATAAATGTAAAATAGTTTACATCAGAGGAAAAGGTCAAAAATATATTATTAAATATTTTAGATCAGAACCTATTCTGTTTAGATGATGTGTCTTATTATTTTCATAATAAATTTCACATTTAGGCATAGGAAATAAATCTGAAAATATAGCAACTAGTAAATGATAAATGAAGTTTCTAAAATCCAAAGAATTCAGTTTAGGGTTGGTAGAAGGATGAAGACACATATGGAGTAGGAAAATACCTTTCATGCATACTTGGTAGCTAAAAGGTGTAGTAATTGAATATAAGGAATTTATTTAAATGGGAAACTCATATATATAGTATGCAAACATTAATGTGAATACAAAAGTAGAAATCATATACACATGATAAAAAGTACATGTAAGGCAAAGATCAACACACATAGAGTAACCACAACACATAGAATTTGTGAATGGCTTTCATAAATGTGAATGTGTGGTTTGTATGAAGTGGAAGTGTGAGCTATGTCTTATGGATTGTTGTTTTTCTTTTGCTATGTGTGATGGTATGATGTAGAACCTGCTCCAGAGCAAGTTTTTCCTTTCCAAGAGCAGGACTACCCATTCCAAGAGCAGCAGGAAGGAGGCAAGTGTCCTTGACCACTTTGATCCTATGCTAGGATGTGTAGATAGAATTGTTTGCATTGTCAAATGAAATATGAAACCCATGCTAGGAAGTTTTCCTAGAATTGCATTATCTTGTTTCCTTGTAGCTTGGGTTGGGATTTATTTTATCATGTCATTTATTTATATGCTTATGCTTAGCCATTCTTAAAATGGGATATTTGGGATATGAGATCATCAGTTTATTTTACCATACTCTTGAATGAGATAGTGTGTGTTATGTAGAGGTAGGGATCAAGGCAAGTTGGATGTTTTGGTTGGTGCTGGGTTCACGAGACTCGAGTTTGTGTTTGGTACTTGCCTGGATCCTAAGGACCGGTTCATGGAGCTTGTAACCTGGCTTTACCGTGCCAACCACATGCTGAGATGGGGCAGCTTGGCCAATTAATTAGGTGTATCCCCGGCGTAGTATGGGTGTGTTGGATGGTGCGGGGAATAGGTGTCAGCTGGACTACCATATGAACCGCAAGGCTCAAGAGGGGGCCACTGCAGCGGGGTTGGACCTCTTGTATGCTGTTAGGGATGAAACCTCAGTGGGCCCACGCTCGTCGGGAATCCCTTTGTAAAGGCTTCGTAGTGATCTCCTGGGTACACACCTGGGAAGTGTGAATGTGGTTCGCGGCCACTGGCATAATGGATGTTCTTTTAGTCCACCCGGCAACGGGGGATGAAATCACTACATGTGGGTACAGTGGTGCAAACTCTGCAGAGTCAAAAACTGTAATGACAGCCGTGCTCATGGTCAAGAGCGGCTTGGACTTATTCATGATTAGAGGATGATGACTTTGGAAGTTGTTGATGTTAAGCGGGGAGCTTAACATTGGAAATGATGTTATGGTTATTTGATTATGATGATGGGATGGGAGATTGGGACCATTTCATCTATGTAGTAATGTAGGTGCTTAATAAGCTAAGGTGATAGATATTAATTGCGTAGTGCTTTAACCATGAGTTCAACCTCTCCTTGCTCTAGCCATGCATGACAAAATTTTCCCACACTTGCTGAGTACCATTGGTACTCAACCTTGCATGTTTGTTGGTTTATATTGCTGCTCAGGTCAAGATAATGAGGTGGTGTATAATGATCAAGACTTTGGACCCGAAGAAGGTTTCTAGGTTCATGAAGTCCACCGGGCAACGCCTGTGACGGAGCTCACGATAATAATTATTCCGCTGCTAGTTTATTTATTTGTGATGAACTTATTATTGTCCATCGAGACATTTGTTATGTAAGACTTAATTATATTTGACACCTGGCTTGTAATAAATGATGCTTCACTATTTGTCATCACATGTATGAGAAAATGATCCTGGCATACATGTGGTATTTACTTGGTTGTTCTTCGGAAAAACCGGGTGTGACATGATTGCACCATTAAGGTCATCAAGTATGTCATTAGGCAAAAGTATGGGATGCTTATACCTTTTGTAATATTATTTATTGCATGACAATCAGAAAATATTTTCTGTGAGCCATGTTTCTTTGGAACATGAAAGCAAAATTTGCACAAGGTGAAAAAATTTCATGCACATACCATTTGTCGATGAGGTCCTGCTCATGGCATCGAATTTCTTTTGTTTCTTTCAGGTCGCTGCAGTATGATGCATGGGTTGGAAGTGAAGCACCAGGAACCAAGTCAATTTAATCTTCAACTTCTTTCTTGAGTGGCATCCCTGGTGGTTCTTTCTTAGGACACATATCACGGCAGTAGGTACGATGAAGGGCAAATGGAAAGATCGGACAGCGAAACGAACAATGATAACTAGCTTTATACTTGTCAAGGTTGGATGCGACCAAGTGACCAGGAGAGAAGCACTGAAGTCTTTGAGAACTTTGACTCGATCTCCAAACGACCACAGAACCACAATCCGAGATAACTAGCTTTGTACTAGCCAAGGTTGGTTGCAACCAAGCGACTGGGAGAGAGACACCAAAATCTCGAGGATTTTCTCGATCTCCGAACGATCGCAGAACCACAAACCTGAAACTAATCAACACAAAAGGACCGAAAGCCTAGAGCATAAATTAGGGGACCCCTGAGGGATCACTTCACAAGTCCACGAAGAACCAGGAAGAACAAAGGTGTGCAAGGCACTCAGAATTATATTGTTTATCAAATGATCAATGGTTGTTTTTCCAGGGGCACCAGGATGATATTTATACTAGGTCCAACCCTCCTAGCTAGGTGTGAACTGAAGTCACCCCGTTTTGAGGTGGGAAGCCAGCTACTGAGCAATTCACGAAGTAGTCTTTGTTCCTCACGCGTCTTCTCACCTTCTGCACAGTCTTTAGTAATTTAGCCATAACTTCTTCTTGGAAAGTCCAAACGATGCACCGTTTATTGCATTGGAAAGTAGACTTGATAAGATTTCACAACATGTGTATTATGGGCCCTGGAACGTCACAGGTTCATACAGAATTATACGTGAAGTTGAGGTTCCTGCAGTGTCCCCGTTCTCAGTTTGGACAGGGCGAACTATCGCGCCAACGAAAGTTCAGACAGTGTGAACTGACTTGGTTCTTTTTTGTGCCAGCCAATGCTGTTCTTTCACGGGTAAACCTGAGTAACATGGAATTACACGACTTAGGTAGAATATCATTCTTATCAATATTAAAATATAATCCAGAGAGGAAAGATTTCGCCTCTTGTTTGAGTTTTTGAATGCATAGCAAGTCCTTCATAAGCTCGTGTACCTGTATGTGATGTTGGGATGTCCACATCACCAACTACCCTGCCTAGCAGCGTAGGACCAGTGCCAATTGGCTTCCCTATCGATGATATCATTGAGGACAAATCTTGTCATCTTCTCTTCCACTACAAGAAACACGGCAATTTATGACGGTCAGCTTTATTTACGACGGTTATAGGGCTGGCCATCATAAATATGGTTGTTTAGATGGCCAGTTCTGGCTGTCATAAATAACAACTTATTTACGACGGCTGACCTGGGCCATCGTAAATAATTGCCTATTTATGGCGGTCAAGCAACGGTCGTCGTCTCCTCTCCGCCCTGTCGTCGCCGTTCGCCAGAGCCCCGACGCCCCGGCGCCATCGCTCGCCCGCTCTCCTCTTTGCCCGGCACCGCCCCTCCACCTCCGGTGCTCTCCGACCCCCGCCACCGGCCGCCTCGGCATCGGCCCCAGCAGCAGCCGCCACAGCCCTCGTGCCCTAGACCGGGCACCGAGCTCCCGGGACGCCCCAGGCTCCCATGTCCTCCCCGGAGGTCCCCGGTTCGACCCCCGCCGCCCCCGACGCTCTCGCACCGCCGCTGTCCCACCGCAGGGCATCCTCGGCACCGACCGCTGCGGCCTTCACGCCCAAGGCCTCCCCCGATCTCCCCGGGCCGTCCCCGAGCTCCATAGCCACCCCAGAGCTACCGGCGCCACTCACAGCCTCCTCCGCGCCGCCCCAGCTTCCCGGCGATGCCTCCGGCCTCCCTCGCGCCGCCCCCGGCCTCCTGTGTGCCGCGTCGCCTTCGGACTCAAATAATTATGTGTTTTATGTTTAATTTATGCAGATTGCTTGTATGAAGTGTTGAATTGCATTGTATATTGAGTTGTTTTTATTTTAATGAAATTGCTTGTATTAGTGTTAATTTCATTGTAAATTTAGTTGTTCTATTTTATATAAGTTGCTTTTATTAGTGTATAATTGCATTATTAATTTAGTTGTAGTAATCTATGTAAATTGCTTTTACTGTTTAAACGTGTTTAGATGGTTGTTTAATACCGTTTAGGATAACATTAAATTTATGTAAATTGCTTGAATTAGTGTGTAATTGCATTGTAGATTTAGTTGTCTTTAATTTATGTAAATAGCTTGTATTAGTGTTTAATTACATTGTAAATTGTCTTTAAAATTGAGTGATAATTATATGCTCTCACGATGGTTAGCTATATATACCGTTGTGAGAGCCTGTGTGTAATATGTTACTTAAATCGACTCTGGACTAGACGGTCGTTAGTACAGCAATAATTAGTCGAACAATCATCGAATCGGACACAGAAGCGAATGGTATTGATGTGCAAGGCAAGCTCTCGTTGGAACACGGACACGGAGACGAATGGTACCAATAGCGTGCGAACACGACCATTTATTAATCCTTCTCCCTCTCTATATTTCTTTCCTATCTCTATCTCATTGGAACACATGAAAAACATCTTAACGTAACCTATGCGTCACCCATTTCGAACCGTCACGTGTCACTTGCGCTATGCACGTGACACGTGTAGGTTCGGAATTGTCCCTTTTTTGGACAACCTCGGAGTGACTGAGAGAGCTTGCTTATAGCGAGACGCGAGAGGTTTGGATCCTGATGAAGTTTCGGTTGTATAACCCTGATGTTCTCTGCTGCACCATTTCGAGCGTGCAGTTGGAGAACTGCGGGGTTATGCTGCCGAAATTTCGTTAGGATCCGGACCCGCATCTCGTTGTAAGCAAGCTCTCTCGGTCACTCTTGGGTGGGTTTAGGACACATCCTTTCTAATAGAGATGTAGATGCGCGATATATGACGCTGAATTTGGTTTATAGACTCAAATATGGGTGAAGACCGTAGTTGGATGTATACTGGTTAGAAAAAGAATGGAAGTCACTCAGATGAGTGGGTGACCAAGACTACAACTTTTGTGGACCATGCTTTTTTTAGCCAAGATAAATAAGGTGCGGTGTTCATTTAGCAGATGTCAGAATATGAGGTGTTTCGACAAGAGAACACTGTCACTAGACTTGTGCCGATACGGTTTTGTGCCACATTATGAGGTGTGGGTCTTTAACGGCAAATCAATGTCAAAACCCATAGAAGAAGAGGAAGGGGATGCTTATAGCATGGCGGTTGATAGGATGGACGAGATGCTTGAATCTTTACAATAAAAAATAACAAAGACTCTCCTACACCGGAGGTTGAAGCGTTCTTCAATCTTCTCAAAGCCTAAGAAGAACCGCTACGTGAGCACACAAAAGTGACACTACTTTGTTTCATGACACGACTTATGGCAATTAAGTATAAGTATTTTTTCTCAAATAATTGCTAAAACGATCTTATCAAATTGATCAGCGATATTCTTTCAAAGCCTTATAAAGTGCCTAAAGACATGTACCAGTCAAAGAAAATGCTTTCTGGTCTGGGTATGGAATATGAGAAGATCGATGTATGCCCAGAGAACTGCATGCTTTTCTGGGAAGAGCATGGCAAAGAGAACAAGTGTTTATAGTGTGGTAAATCGAGGTTTGCCGAAGTTGTTAATGGCAACGGTAACAAGGAGATGACCAAAATTGCACATAAGCAACTTCATTACTTCCCCGTCACACCTCGGTTGAAACGATTGTTTCTCTCTAAAAGTATTGTCAGACAAATGAGGTGGCATAAAGAAGGTGGGCGTGACAACGATCGAGTAATGGTGCACTCGTCCAATGGTGATGCATGGAAAACACTAGACAGCTTTGATGCAGACTTTGCTAATGATGTGAGAAATGTTCGCATCGGTTTAGCGACAGATGGCTTCTTACCTTTTAGTACAAATGCCACAACTTACTCATGTTGGCCGGTTTTTGGTATTCCGTACAACCTACCACCTGCTCTTTGTATAAATATGAGTTCATGTTCCTTTGTCTCATTCTACCTAGACCAGATCATCCTAGTCCACGCCTAAATATGATGTTGCAACCCCTAATCGAAGAGTTGAAACAATTGTGGAGTGGAGTTGAACCGTATGACTGTTACAAACAGCAGAAGTTCAACCTTTGAGTTGCATACTTGTGGTCCGTCCATGATTTCCCAGCATACGGCATGTTTGTTGGCTGGAGCGTCCATGGACGTTTGACATGTCCGATATGTGCTTCAAATACGGATTTTTTTCGTTTTACTCATGGTGGCAAGATCTGCTACTTTGATTATCATAGACATTTGGTTGCCCCAGAATCACGTGTTTTGGCAATAGAAGAATGCTTTAAAAAAGAAAACTATTGTGACGAAGAGACCGCCGAAGCTTTTAAGTGCGTCAGGGATTGCTAATATGTTGGAGAAACTTGTGTTAGATAAAGATCATCCGGTATTTTTTATAGATTACGGAGAGGTACACAGTTGGACTCACAAATTTGGACTATGGGACCTACCGTACGTCAAGTTGTTGATTTTAATGCACAATATTTATGTCATGCACCAGGAGCGTAAGATGGGCGAATGCATCATAAGCATATGCATGGATATGTCTGGCAAAACAAAATACAATATAAAGGCTCGAAAGGATTTGGCGGATCTTTGTAATCGTCCAATGCTTGAGCTCTCTGAAAGTGGTGGTAAGCCACGTGCTTCTTTCTGTCTTAAACCTAACCTGAAGAAAGAAGTTCTGAATTGGTTGAAAGGGTAAAAATTCCCTGATGGCTACGTTGCTAGCTTGAGATGAGCCGTTAATGTCAGGACGGGAACACTAACTGGGTTAAAGAGTCATGATTATCACATAATCTTGGAAAGACTCCAGTTCATTATGTTTCGGGGCTACCTTGATGATGCAGTTTAGAAAGTGTTGGACGAGCTTAGTTATTTTTATAGGCACCTATGTGCTAAAGAAATCACGATACAGATGATGGAGAAGTTGTAAAAGGAGATACTAGTTCTTTTATGTAAGATAGAAAAAATATTTCCTCCAAGATTTTTCTATCCAATGCAGCATCTCCTTATTCATCTGCCGTATATAGCTAAAGTGGGCGGCCCTGTGCAATATAGGTGGATGCACCACATTGAAAGAGATCTAATATATCTTAAAGCAATGGTTGCCAATAGGGCTAGAGTTGAAGGGTGCATCGCTGAAGCATTTACTCTTAAGGAGGTACGATACTTTTCAAGTGTTTACTTTGCAGAAGAAAACAATGTTAATGCTTCTATAATGCGGTACAATGTGGACGAAGATCGACCTATCCATTTTTGTGACGAGGGGCACTCCTGTCGGTAGTAGCACGATTTACAATTGCACCGCAGAAGAAAGGAAGGCTACATTGATGTACATGTATGCTAATATAGATGGGACGGACAAATATTTCGAGTAAGTATTTGTTCTACTTCTATGCTATGTAGCATTCTTTACTATACCTTAATGCTAATATTCATGTTTTTCGAACAACGCGTTTCATAAGCAAAACTGGACACTTAGACATCAACCAATAAGCAAGCAGGTAGAAACAATGCGACGAAATGGAATTAATGGAGGGCCTAATTTTCTATCTTGGTTTTGAGATCAAGTAACATTTTCTTGTCACTTCTCTATCCTGAATTATATAGTACTATGTAAAAATATTCTTATAAGTTCATATTATAGACAGTGTGTAAAAGATGTCTACTTCCATCAAGACTTGCAACAACTACCTTACGGAATGTTTAAAGTTAGAATGTACGGCTAGTACGACGTTAACGGGTTCCAATTCTGTTCGACTCAATTTGAAGATCTTCGTCCTCTTGCGGCAACGACTAATACCAAAGTTGTGACGAGAGTAATCGATGTTAAAGGACGAGAAACAAATTACTATGGGATCATTAACAAAATCCTCGAATTCAACTTTGTCAGCAATAAGGAACGTAAAGTAGTTTTCTTTGATTGTGACTGGTTTGATAACCACAATGGAACCTGTGAAAACCAATTTGGCATAGTTGAAGTGAAACACAACGAAAGGCTGCAAGGGTTTGGCTCTTTTGTCCCTGCAGACCAAGTTGGGAAAGTGTACTATCTACCTTATCCATCCAAGAAGATGAGTGCTTGGTGCATCGTACACATGGTCAATCCTCGTGAACGGTTATTTACCCCAAGCGATGTTGGGTACCATGATACTCTGACATCTGTTGTTGAGTTCGATAATGTTTACCAAGAAGAAGATCTCCAAGCCTCATTTGTCGTTGAGCATGGTCAAGAGCTCGATGATTTAGTTGGATGTCGATGATGTACAGACCCGCGAGAAGCGCAAATAGAAACCAGTCACTAAAACAATTCGATGGTCTGGTTTAAGGAGTAGAGTAAATGAGCGAGATTCTGATGACTTTAAAAATTAATACAAGTAACGTTTTCTTCATTTAATATTCATGTTGTATATTTTATAATAACTATACTTATCAAAGCATCGTTGCAATAGGATGTCATCGGACAAGGGTAAGGGGATAAAGAGGATTGTGAAGAGGTTTCTCAGCAGTGCGAGCATGATAGCTCACACACGAGAGGTGGCGGACACCCTTTTTCACGGTAGTAGCTCTGGAGAGAGCAGACGGTCTCAGTTGTTGAGACACCTGCCCTCAGAGCTGTCAACCAGACCTGTTGCCTTTCAGCGGACTGAGGTGATTTGACTTAACAATCTTATGTCATTACATTATTAATTAATCTATTTATATTTCCTAAAACTATTATCATATTGCAGGATGACTCAAAGTCAGGGTCAGTGACACGACCCCAATTGGTCCTGTCGAGCCAGGATCACGCTGAGGGGTGTTGCGTTGCACAGCACCGTATAACACACGTCAAAGGTACAAAGCGGAAGCGAAATTTTATTACATAAACAAGTTATGAACATGTTTACATCAAAATAAGTTCAGTCCACACTCGCGGGCGTAGACTAAGCATCAAGTGCACGTTCAGCCCTCGAACGTGTCCTTGCTAGCACACACGCACACTAACTCTGCGGCGTGCACGACTCCCACTCGACGGGGTTCCCCTCCTGGGGTTCCGTCTCCTCTTCGGGAGTCCCTTCCTCATAGAACCCTGCAAAAGCTTCAAACACAAGCAGTGAGCACGAAGGCTTAGCAAGTCTGACCCGTCTCACCTAAACATGGAACTTCTACATGAGGGGTGATAGGTACATGGGGAAAATCATTTGCAAAGGACTCGCCTAATTAGTGGAACCTTACTTTCAAATTTTAGCAGCAGGTTGTGGAGAACCTTACGCTAAGGCACATGAGAGAGCCGCAATCAAACAAGAAACGCATTTCTCTCATGTACTTTGCCCAAAGTTGAAAAGAACTTTAGTTAGCTCTAAACTACAGCATATCATTAACAATCAATGTCCAGCTTTCAATCAGCAACATTTTAACATGTAACTAGCCTGTTCTTTCTACGTCACGGTACAGTGAACAAGTGGTACTCACTGACCGCGAGGGACGGCGATTATAATCGATTTACACCTGCAGGGTTTACCCGAACAACCCGTCACGTACGCCCGTACTCGATGTTGCCTACAACAATCATCACGGATGCCGTACGCGACTACCTTTCACCCGTTAGCCAAATATTGAACCGGTCCCATCGTCCCGAGCAAGAGGTCTCTACACGCGCATCTCCGTGCCGCCAGCCGATTTACACCTCAAGCTCTCAACCTACCCTCTGAACGACGGGCAATGCCTCAATAACTAGCTACCCGAGTTACATCAGTTTCCCGGTTCCCATATAGCCGGTAGGTCTTCAGTACTGTTCTAGCTTGTTCAACAGGCCCGCACACGGCTCGGTCCTCAATCGACACAAGCGGAGCTACAGCACACAGGCCCCAAAGTCCTGCTGCCCTTACTCTCCGCTCGGTCTCATTTTTTTGCCATGTGTATCATGTGCTACCTCTACCCGAGCAATGTGCCTCTAGCCTATTCTCGCGAGTAGTTCCAATTACTTGACTTGTACCGAATCCTACTCTATCCTAGCAATGCAGTAGCTAACGGGGTTTGCAATCCTAAACCCAACCCATGGTTCTCTTGGCTATGCAGTGGGGCTTCCAAACAAGACTCTAATGCACAGAATAAAGGAAACAAGTATGTGCTCAAAACAATAAAAATTTGTAAAAAGGTTAATGCAAACCGGAGCTTGCCTTGCTGCTCTTGGTCGTAGGCTAGCTGTTCCTCCGGAGTTACGAAGTCTAGGACTTCGGGTTCCTCCTCGACCTTAGCGACTACATGATATAAAAAACATATGTATCAATTTAAATGTGTTTGTATTAAGTTTTGAACTTGTGAAGCCTATAACCTTTGCTAGACAGACCTAATGACTGTGAAACTTTTACTGTGGCTTGGTTACAACCTAAACAGAGACTTGGTCAAGTTTTAGTTGCAGCAAAGCTCATTTGAGCCCTCCACAATTAATTATGTCCTTGACCTTAATTGGAACTCTTAGGGTGTTCTAGGAATTTTCATGAAGCAAACTATGATTTTCTGAAAACTAGATCTTCAGAGGGTTCTAATGGAGTTGGTCTCACTTAATTTGGAAGTTCCTAACTAAAGATATGAGCTAAACAATTTCAGAGAAAATTCTGAAAATGTTTCTAAACATTTTCTATTTTCTCTGGAACAGTTTCACTAATCACACCATTAGGTGGATCAGATGAGCTCAAATGGATCTGAAATTTTTATTGTAGTTCAGGGATATTTTGGTGAACATCCCAGCAAAATTTCAGGATTTTCCTCCAAAGGATTCTCCAGTTAAAATTCCAAACAGTTTAAATTTTGAGGAATTAATTCTGGAAAAAATAAGGAATTTCATGAGGTGGAACATGATTTGCTGGAAAGTACTCAAAGAGCTGAATCCAGCAAAATTTGGTTCACTCAATTTGGAGCTCTCTAGCCGAAGTTATGAGGATTTGAAGTTTGGAAGAATTCTGAAAATCGGGGAAAAGTTTAAATCTCGCGGGGCTCGCGGGGACACGCATCGAGCGCGGAGGTGTCCGGCACACCGGAGATACCACACGTGTCGAGCGCGGAGGTGTCCGGCACACCGGAGCTCACAGGGTATTTGCGCGCCAGCACAGTCGATCCCGGCCACACCCGATCCCGATTTAAATTCTTCAGCCGCTGACACGTGGGCCAGCCGGCTTCGTCTTCCTCCCGCCGTTCTCTCGCGCCCGTGCCGCCGACCTCGTCGGAGCAGACTCGGGGCTCGCCGGCTCGCCGCTGCGGGACCTCCCATGGCCTGAAACTCGCCGCCAGGGGGTTGTCGACGTCGAGGAACATGTCGGTGGTGTCAGGTCGGGCTAGGGTGATCGGAAATAGCCCGGCGACGTGCCGCGGCCTCGGTTGAGGTTCGGCGCTGTCGACCGTGGGTCCGAACCCGCCAACACCTCGAACAAACGGTCCTACAGCATCAGTGTACCTCTAGGGAGCTCGACATGGTGTCAAGAGGGTTCGGGGATGGCGGTAAGTGGGTCGGCACCGTGTGACCGATCGTGCCCGCCATGACCGCCCTCGATCGAGCTCGAAATTTGTCACTCCTAGACAATTTCACGCCACGGATGCAGAAAAGAACTTGATCGCCGGCTAGTCCAGCGTCTATGTGCAAGATTTAATGACCTCCGAAAGATCATAGAGTGAGAATTTAAAGAAACCGTACCGGAAGCTCGGTTTACGGTCGCCGGAGCAAAAACTGGAAATTCTCTGCGGATTCTTCACGGTTGGCTTCCAAACATGGAGGAGAGCAGCACGGTGGTAGCGCGCTCCTGTTGCCTCTCTTGCTGGACCGTGTATACGCCTGTGGAACGCTGTCCACGGGCGCCCGACTCTCGGCTGAGGCTAGGTCGCCGCGGTGGCGATCGCTCTTGGGCAAAGGAGGTCGGAACTCGGGGTTTCTGGCATTGGGAAGGTGAAGTGCGACCTCAGGTGGCTGTCTAGCAGCTCAAGGACGAAGGAGGAGATGGTTTTGCTGATTTTCCCGATTGAGCAGAGAGCGGCGGCGAGAGGCAATGCCGCTGCTCGGGTCTGCCCGCGAGAAGATAAAGCCGGCCGACTCCTGCTCAGTGGAGGCGGTGCCGGTCGCATGGGGGAGCGAGCAAGCTGCCCTGGGCGCCAGCGCGCGGTGAGGGAAGCAGCTGGTGGCGCCGGTAGCTGCTTGGTGGAATTTCCCACCGAGACTCTGACTTTGGTTGCAAGTTTCTCCTTCTTCCCTCTATGACATGTGGGTCCCACCCGGGGTTTTAACCTCTGAAATTTACTCCTAATCACTGTAGTGAACAGTGAACCCCATAATACCCCTGGTGATTCAAATTATTCACCCTTGAGCCATTCAAATTGAATAGGATTCGAATTGGGTTTGGTTTGAGTGAATTCCAGCACAAGTTCAGTTTTGAATTCAAATAAAGTTTGACTTCGTCCCACTTAGCTCATGTCAAGATCAACTCCAAATGGAGTGAAAATTGTTGTGTGAGCTCACAAAAATGTGCTGAGTAAGAATATGCCTCCCACTTTTAAATTCATGGGATAAAAACAGTTTTAATTTGAATATGGTTTCAAACTGCCCTCTTCCTAACTATACCCAAAATGACCTCAAAAAGGTTTTGAATTTGGGTGAAATTTGGCATGGACATCCTTAGTAAAGTGTAGGAGTTTTCCTATGTCCAGCCCATCTATATCATATGTGGGAAATACCACTTTTGCAATGTGTGAGTTTGTTCTCTAATGAGCATGTTGATAATTGTTACTTGCTCTTCATTTGTGTTCATCATCCTACCTCAAATGAGGTGTGTGGTGTGGTGATGAACACTGCAAATGTGTGTCAAAAACAGAGGCCCTTACAGTCAGAGGCCGAGGCCGAGGCTCCTCCTATGCCACAGTCGGCTGACCACCCGTCCGGGTCGTCCGAGGACACGTAGGCGCAGAGAAAGCGACGGACCAGGATGATCCATGATGTGGCTCCTCCTCCAGATTCTACATAAGAAGCAACTTTGTCAGCTATTCGCCCTATTGGCAATAGGTAAGAAGCCCCTACGTTGTACCTTTTGAAAATTACTCTTTGATGCATAATTGTTCTTGCAGCGGATGGGAGGACACTACCTTCGAGGGTAGAGGACGTCAGAGATAGGTCAACGCTGTCTTAGGGAACCTCGTGCATGTGCATTACCCTGGTGAGGTCCCTGGCAGCGATGATAAGCGTATCCCTGCCAAGTCATGGAATGCTTATGCTCGTGCTACTGACCTAACGTATGGGACTCCACAGAGTGCAGTGTGGGCCGACTTCTGGGTAAGAATGTTTAAAACATGTTTTAAATTTAGTTTTTCAATAGGTGCAATGTTCAACACTTAGGTTTCTGTCTTGTTGTAGAGACGGTACCGTTTGGCAGATCCAGCGGATGCCGACCACGAAGAGCCGTCTTCAACAAGAACGCCAGGAAGCTTGTTACGCAGGCAGTCTCCTATTCCTGTATTCAAGCGACAAATGATTACTTGAAGAGACATCAAGGGCAGGAGCTTGTGGCATTCAGAGACGGCTCTGACACATACTTGATGGAGGAGTAGTACACCGGGGTAAACTAGTAGTGTTTTATTTAGGAGTCTGATTTTGTACTATCAACATTATTCCAATCAATTACTAAATGCATGCAGGTGCAGATTTCTTAATTGGAGGACCATCCGGAGGATTACCGGGCCCTCTGTAGCTTGTGGTCCAGCGAGGACCTCGTCGCCAAGTCGAAGAGAGCCTGACGGTGCAGAGGCTCTACCGGAGGCCATACGTATGGTCCAGCTGGCCATCTACGTCTTTCTAAACGAATGGTAAGTAAAATACATACAAAACTATATTTATAGTATATTTATTCTACTGACTCGTCCTTACAGGAAAACGAGCTTGGTGAACGACCAAGCAACGTTCAGGTGTATAAAAGAGGTCACAGAGCAAGTGACCCTTCAAAGCCCGACCAGCTGTGCACTCCGGTGGTTACAGCAAGACTGATGAGTCCTCGAACTAACATGTTGCTTTACTTGTAACTAATATTGCTACTGACATGTTTTTATGTATTGCTTGTATTTGTAGGAGAAGTATGGGGAGGAGGCGGTGAAGATTCACGTTCAAGATTACGATTGGCAGAACGCACCAATCGATGCTAATGCTGTGTATGCGAGCATTGATGGTAAAGCCCATGGACGAAGAGATGTTACCTTTTTTTCTTTCTATCAATTTGCCTTACATTATCTAACTCTTAATTATTTTTAGCATAGTTTTTCCATTTTGATGGAGTCGTTGACTCGAGGGAGGCAAGACCTTCGAGGGGCTTCTCCTCACAGTCTTCGTCCGCTGGACCCAGCCGGCGGATGTCAGCGAGGGAACTAGAGCTTCTAACTGTCCAGGAGGAGCCACACCGGACACAAGAGAAGCTCCAGGAGCAAGCAGCCTTATTGAAGGTCACTTAAGACTCTCAAGCCACCTACAATGCATAGATACAAGCTGCGATACAGGTAATATATTAAAATACAAAGCAATTGTATCATCTCGTTACTATTCATGTTCTAATACTTTTCTATCACAGGCTTTAGCACATCAACACGGACAACAGATTACCATTCCCACATGGCCGCCACCGATGACGAAGCCACGGGTGACTTCTTTTGCGGCGTAGGTAAGCACAATTTCTTCAAAACACCGTACATTAGATTACTATAGCAAACTAGGATAAAAATTTAGTCAACCATATCAAAACTTAGCCAAATATAGCTATAATTGTCCAAAGTTAGCTAAATATAGCTATAATTACTCAAACATATTAAAATTTAGACATAATTGCTCAAACATAGCCAAACTTAGCTATAATTGCTCAAACATAGCCAAACTTAGCCATATTTTCTCAAACATAGCCATAATTGCTCTTACATCTTACAGGGATCGACGGCGGAGGCTCAGACTCCATCGCGTGTGCTACCGGGACCTGTAACGCGATGCGAGGACGACATTCTAGGCTCTGGAGGTAGCGGACGTGGGGGTGTGGTGTCATGGGTTATGTTTGATAGTATTGTATTATGAACTACCTGTGTTTGATATATATATATATATATATATATATATATATATATATATATATATATATATATATATATATATATATATATATATATGCCTGTGAGCTCGCCAACGTGCTAGGTTAGCAGTTTTTGTTTTTTCTTAAAATACATCCCTTATTTACGATGGTTTGGAGGCGACCGTCGTAAATAAGCCTCTCTTATTTACGACGGCAAGCTGCAGGCCGTCGTAAATAACCTTTGAGAGGGTACCAGTACGAGGCTAGCTTAGGTCATCGTAAATAAGTTATTTACTTCTTTGTGACAGTCGGTTGCCGTTGTAAATAAGTAAATGCCATCGTAAATAAGTTAATTATGGTGGTTTTGATGTTAATTACGATAGTTTAGGCCGTCGTAAATGTGGAACATTGCTATAGTGGTCCCCATCGGTAGAGCAGGGAACAAAACAAAAATGGTTGCCACTGCTAATGCAAAACCATATCAAGTCTACAACGATAATGTCCTTCTAATGTACTATGTTGTGTTGCAAGTTCTTGAGATCATTGACAATAATTTTGAAGATTATGAAATATACCACAACACTCCTGAGGGGATAACGACACTAGGACATGCTGTCAACAAGTTTATCCTTTGGCACCGACACGACATCATGTTAGACGATGAGCCGATGTCGAGCTCTGTCATCGCATCTCGGAAGACCTCGACCCCACGGTCTTCTATGTCGAAGGTTCACGAGAAACCACTCCCGCTATCTCCTAGCAAGGACGATTATAAAGATAAACAAGAGCAGCTATTTGAACAACAGGTTAAAGCAGTACTGGAGCTCGCTGAAGAAGCTGAACCTCAGGTTGAAGTAGTTTTAGAGCATGCTAAAACCGTCCAACTTCCAACAACCGCTCTTCCCACAATTCATATGCAAGTTTGCTCATACCAAAATAAGGAACCTTCAGAGTTAGTGACAAAGTATCTGGAAAAGATGAAGAAACAAAATTCAAAAACATCCCATGCTTCATACGTGCCAACAATACAAAATAATGAGACGTGGGAAGAAGGCGTCGAAGTTCATAGTCGAAACTCTTGTTGTGTTAAAAAGGGATCCCGATATACAAGAAGGAGGGCGTCCCTCCTAAATCTGAGAATGGGAAGCCGATCATGGCAATGTTACAACTTAGCAAACAACCTTTTTCGGTCATGAGAATGCACAAGTGATACATGATGTGTAGCAAAAAAATATGATATTTCTAATATCACATTTCTTGTGCCAGAAGAAGCATTTTGGGCCATAGGAGGAAACAATAATTTTTGAAGATCTATGGGGTTTGTTCCATCGAGAAATGCTTGAAATTAACTTTTTACTCATCTGGTGCTTGTAAGTGTCTATAATCTTTCGTACTTGCTTTTCTTACTACACACATACATTGCATGATTTTATAACGATTTCGGACTTATTCTTTAGCATGCAATACATGGATAATGAAAAAGTGAAGGGCAAGATGGGCATCCTTGAACCAAAAAGGATTGCCAAGTCAAATTTCAAAGTGACGGTGAAGCATGATTCAGCCCAATATGAGCGCATGACACAAAAAAATTTACAAAGACAATCAATGAAACGATAAAGAATAAAAAGGTGGAAGTGGCAACCTACATAGGACGAGCCATGTTTAACTTTGTCAAATATGGCAAGGACCTCATAAAGGCTTCGTACCACTTCGAGTAAGTTCGATAAATGACGTTAAAATAGCAATTATTTTTAACCGTTAACTTAACACGTGTGTTCGTACATGCGTAGTAATAAATACATTTGTATCTTCATCAACCCAAAGCATGGTTTAGCATCGGTCATGGACTCGGCCGATTTCAACCCAAGCAAGTACAGAGATTTCATTACCATTTTAAACAGGTACGGATATTCTATACTATTATATACACATGTATGTAGGTTGGCAATTCTTAAATGACATTTCTTATATGACAGCGCTTGGACGTTCTACTTGAAACAACTTGGTGGTGAGCGACCTACGGATAGGACCCTATTGCACGTATGGACAAATTTTCCTTTTGCCAAGCAACCTCCTGGTAGTGTCCTCTACGGATGTTGTATCTACGAGAATCTTCGTGTTGACGGTGAATATAGAGTGAATCGTGAGGATGTAAGTTATCCTTACTGTCGATATCGTATTTTCATACTTTTGAGTTACATTTTCATTGTCAGTATCGTATTCTAATACTTTAATTATGTTTTCACTACAGTACACGGATGTGAACAGAGATTGGCCGATTGCTAGGGATATCGTCAAAGGAGTCGATAGGATTGTGAGTGAACTTTATTTGTTCATGTGTCGCGAAGTTATTCACCGAAGAGGGCTGTTCTTCGACGACATAGGTCCACATGCCGATGTGCCAGAACTATGTAACTATGATCATTCAACTAGTTTCTAGAGAAACTTGTAAAATATGTGTACTTGTGAACTACGATTGAGATATACATGTAAACTTGCATTCTATGTACATGATACTTATATTTTATGATTGTTGTGTGAATGTTTATTTGAATCTGAGCGGGTTCAAATTGTGTTTGTGTTGTTTATATTTAAATTTGAGCTGGAAATTAGAAATAACAGTATGTAGTTCTGTATAGCGTATATATCTTCACAAGCGGTTCTGAAACATTACCTGTCTGTGCTAAGAAAGTATCGCATGCGGCCGGCAGTTAAAAACGGACTGTGATAACAGATTATCACAGGCGGTGCATGAAGTCGAACCGTCTGTAATAACTTATTTTCATAGGCGGTCACATATGTTGAGCCGCCTTCAATATCCTTTTTTACAAGCGGTCCCATATAAAGAAGCGTCTGTGATATTCTGTTTCAAAAGCGGTCTGTTAACGAAGTAGCGCCTACGATATCGATTTTCACATGGGGTTCTATATTTAGAGCCGCTTGTCGTGATACATTTTCACAAGCAGTCTTGAATCAAGAGCCGCCTATGGTAGTCTATTTTCATAATCGGTCCTATTTTTAGAGCGGCATGTGATAATTCTTTGACACGAGCGGTCTTCTTCTCTGAACCGTCTGTGATAATATATTTTTACACGCAGTTCTTGATGGCCTGTGAAAATAGGCCATTTTCACTGGCGCTTTATCACAGGCAGTTTTCAAAACCGACTATGATAATATGTTTATAGCCGCATGTGAAAAATTTTACTATAGTAGTGCATGGTGCCCGTCGAGGATGATCCTTTGAGCTCCACGGTGATCTTCCACACCACTTCTATATCCAATCTAATCATAGCTCTGCTACCATTTATCAGAGTATATGTACGCGGAAGTAACAATGAATCTATCGAGACATGCAATGTAAGATCCCGGAATGACACATGGAAGCATGATATTTGTTAGCTAGGTTCAACCAAAGTCTATATTTCAAGGCATCACTATGGACGCTTCTCCCGAATATGCAACTAAATTAAATTCTAACTTTAATTTAGCCGATTATGCTTGTTCTGAGATGTTGTCCAAGGTGCGGTTAGGACATTCATATTTGATTTCGCAACCTCTTGATCCTGACTGTTGCCATATCTTTGCTAAATCCTCGAGAAGACAAAAGCAAACAGCTGGACTGAAAACACATGGCAACGGCTGAATATCTCGCAATTAGTTATCTTTTTCCCTAACTTTGTATTAGAATATGTGGGCTTTGGACCTAAATAATTATAAATAAATTCCAAAATTCATAAGGGTAAAATAATCCCACATAGAAAATTAGAGCAGAGCAATACCCATATATTAGTGTAGCTTTTTTGCATATGTGAAATATATGAGACAAGGATGTGCTAGAAAATACGCAACATTGTGTGACTTGTGACTTGAGACTATCGTGAAAATCATGTTCTCTTTTTAAGTCCGACACTAATACAACTTTAAATGCTCGTAATTTATTGTGTTCAATTTTATGAGTCAGTTTTCTGTAGGGCAATTAGCTTTATTGATGTCAGTTACTAGGGTATAATTGTATGGCTTGAATTGAGACTAATTACATTCAGTTACTATTCTGCCTATAAATAGAGTGAACCATAATGCTGAAAAAGGTGAACAGACTCTATTCTACGGTATTGTACGCCTACTTCGGGTCTTTCCATCCCTCTCACCGGCGTGTCACCAGCGTGAGGGAGAGAAGTGTCTCCGAAACCTCGCCTCGCTGAAGAATTTGCTTAGATTGGGGTGAATCAGATATTTGGATAGGGTTTACGAGACTGCTCAATTGAAGTTCTGCAACCATCTACGATCTTCTTCTCCTCCGCAATCATTGACTTTCAAGCTAGAGACATTTCCACTATAAGTGAAGATGAGTTTTTTATGCATGAATGAGATAGATATAATTTGCTTTACATGCATGTCATTGCTCATGCTTTGTGAAATATGTATTATGTGTATTGTTATAGTTTTAGGAATTTATTTTATCTCTAAAGTGCAATGTTTTCTAACAATCCAAAAACCTGATAGCCACTTTAAGATGGGTAATAGCTTTGCTGATGCAATGAAACATGAAAAGTTCGCTGGTTCGAATTTTAAAAGATGGTCTGTGAAACTTGATTTGTGGCTCAGTGCTATGTATATTTCATATGTTCTCAAACCTGTTGATGAACCTCTCACTGTTGACAAACATGCAGAGTTCAACAAGACTAATGTCATGGTAGTGGGCTACATTTTGAGTGTGTTATCCGACAAACTATGCGATGTGTACATGAGCCACAAGAGCGCTAAAGAGCTCTGGGAGCCCATTGAACATAAGTACGGTTCTTTAGATGCTGGACATAAGTTGTATGTCATGTAGCACTACCATGACTCTAAGATGGCTGATAATCATTTAGTGGTTGAGTAGGCTCATGAAATACAACTCATTGTCGAAGAGTCCAACATCTTGGACTAATTCTGCTAGACAGATTTGTGGTAGGAGGCATTATTGCCAAATCACCTCCATCTAGGGGATTTACCTCATCTTGGAAACACAAGAGACAGAACATTTTCGTTGAGTATCTATTAGCTTCTCTTGATGTGGAAGAGAAAGCTCGGGAAAAAGATGGAGCATCCAGGAAGGATAGTCCAGTGCTAATGTCGTGCAACATGTTGGATAAAAGAAAGGGAAAAGGTTGTGCATACGACCAACTTTAAAAGCAAGGACAAGAAAAAGAGAAACATGGCTGAGGTTGAATAATATGTTTGTGGCAAATCGGGACATTTTGTTAAAAATGCATAGAAAGGAAGAGAAAGAAAAGTTAGCATGGAAAGGATAAATCTGTCAACATGATTCTTAGCGATGTTGGAGCAACAGAGTATGGTAATACATATATTGTTTTAACAGCATGTCAACCTACCGAGTGGTAGATTGATACAGGGGGCCAATATTCATGTTTTATGTTGATATATCTATGTTTTCTTCTTACTAGGCTACCCACGGTGCCTCCACCCTGATAGGAAACGGCTCACGTGCTTCTGTTCGTGGTGTTGGTACGGTCAATCTGAAGTTCACTTCGTGAAAGACCGTGCAGTTGAATAATGTGCAGCATGTCCCCTCAATAAATAAAATTCTAACAGTGGCTCATTAATGTGTCAAGATAGATTTAAGTTGGTATTTGAGTCTAATAAAGTAGTCATGTCAAAATGTTGACTTTTTATTGGTAAAGGCTATGACAGCAGAGGCCTATTCTGTTTTCTCTTTCATATTTTAGTAGCTCGATTGTGAACTTTATGAATAAAGATGATAAAGCGAGAGTTTGACACTCGCGTTGTCGGTATTCTGTAGACTGGTTACCCCTACGTAGAGGGTAAAACACAGTCTGGGCCACATCTCCCTACTGAGGCGGGCTCCAGCGTAGCCACATGCCCTTGGCCCCGAGGTCAGCCCTGGGGCTGCCACGTGCGCTTGAGTTCTAGAGCCGACACGTGCTCTTGGCTCCGGTCCGAGCCTCCCCGCTGAGGTGAGGTCCGAAGATGCCACGTGTCTCTAGGCTCAGAACCCCCTTCCTACTAAGGAGGTTCTCCGGAGCTAACGCGTGCCCTTGCCTCCGGTCCGAGCCTCCCCGCTGGGTTGAGGTCTGGAGCTGCCACGTGTCTCTTGGCTCTGAGCCTCCTCCCTGCTGAGGAGAGCTCCGGAGGTGACACATGCCCTGAGCTCTGGTCCGAGCCTCTCCGCTGAGGTGAGGTCCGGAGCTGCCACGTGTCCCCTAGCTCAGAGCCTCCTCCCTGCTGAGGAAAGCTCCGGAGCTAACACGTGCCTTGGGCTCCGGTCCAATCCTCCCCGCTGAGGTGAGGTCCGGAGCTGCCACGTGGCTCCTGGCTCAGAGCCTCCTCCCTGCTGAGGAGACCTCCAGAGCTGACACGTGCCCTGGGCTCCGGTCTGAGCCTCCCCGCCAAGTTTAGGTCCAGAGCTGCCACGTGTCCCCTGGCTCCAAACCCGTCGATAAGAGCTCCGAAGCCGCTACGTGCCCCACGATCCATCGTGGGCGTGGGTCGACGAAGTCAAGGTAGAAGTGCGCTGTCAGGCTGCACATTCAAGGCTCACGCCTTCCCCAGAAGCATGGCGCGCTACACACGCCTCCGTCTTCTGCCCGTTCGCCATTACGGTAACAAGACAGGACGGCAAGGCGTGACAGTAGTACAGTGCCACCCAACGGTACGAAGCCGCCCAAGCAGGGCGAGAAGACGCAACAACAAGACAGCGTCTTCATCATCACCTGACACACGGACAGAGGCGCTCAGCGCGCCAGGCGGCGGGACTTAACTCCCCCTCCCACTACTCTACTAAGAGGACAAAACCCTAGATCATGTAAAGGGTCCGCATAGCTTTGGGGCCACTTGTCGGTCCCCAAGACACATTGTAACCACCCCGGCCTTGGACTATAAATGGACCAAGGTGACCAACCGACAGGGGCTTCGCAACCCAGCACCCTTGCACACACATACAAGCCAACAATACAACAAGCACTCCCATGGACGTAGGGTATTACGCTCTGACGGCCCGAACCACGTAAATGTCGGTGTTCATCCGCTCTCTCGAGCCCGGTCGCGCGTAGGGCGCCAAGCCCCCTCCAATAAAAGAATCTCGCGGGCTGCTTCTGTAGCAGGCTTGGAGGAGTGTCGCAGCTCACACAATCTGACATTTGGCATGCCAGGAAGGGGGGCTTTCCATGCTCTCCACGCGACTATGTTGATCATCACCTCCCACGGTGAACCTTCTCGCCCAACTCACCGTCGTCTCTAGGCGGAAGACGACGAGGCTACCTCCCGCTCCAGAGCAGGGAGGTCTGACCAGACTGACGGACAGACAGCCGGCATGCCTAGCATGCTCTGCGTGATGTACAGAGGTTCTTCTGATATCTCGTCCCGGCGAGCCGTCAAGACCCTCCATCGAGCAGTGGCAGCGGCCTCCCCAGCCCCTGGGCCGGCGCCGCATCGTAAGTGGATGGAGATGCCGATCAGCTTTGACGCCTCCGACTTCCCTAAGAACATGGCAAGCGTCGGGCAGCTGCCTCTCCTCGTCACCCCAACCATCTCCAATGTGAAGCTCTACCACGTGTTGATCGATGGCGGGGCTTCCCTCAGCGTTATCTGTCTCGCAGCTTTCAAGAAGCTACAAATCCCTATGTCCCAACTTACCCCCTCGAGGCCATTCTCGGGGGTAGGCCGGGACCCAATCTTCCCATGCAGTAGCATCTCCCTCCCGGTGACATTCGGGACGCTTGAGAACTACCGTACGGAAAGTGTCATCTTCGGCGTTGCGGAGGTCAGCCTCCCCTTCAATGCCATAATCGGTAAGCCAGCCCTATACCGGTTCATGATGGTAGCCCACTATGACTACTTGGTCCTGAAGATGAAAAAAAAAAGTGGTGTCCTCAAGATCCTGGTTACCGCACTGCGGCTGTCTCAGAGCTGGAAAAACTCCAAGATTTGGCAGCGGCACAGGAGGCCGCTTCTGGTCACGCTGAAGCTAGGCAGCCACTTCCAAGCATGTGTCAGCAAGGAATGACATCTGCACCCCATGTGCAGCCTTCGGACGGTGAGGAAGTACCAATCAAGGTCGTACAAGCCGATCCTGATGTCGCTGAGACCACCCGAATCGCCGGGAGCCTGAGCGACAAATAGGAATATGCGCTCATCACCTTCCTCTAGGATCCTTAGGGAGGTGATTGAGTGTGAGACCTATGTGTGCTGAATACATTGGCTTTGACGATAAAAGTTTTGAATACTACCAAAACACCTTTTTCCGACTCTAGGTCCGAGCTCCTGCAAGGTCCGACGATAGGTCCAACTTGTTTTGGGTAGCTCCGGCAAGGTCCGACGTAAGGTTCAACTTGCTTTGTCTAGGTCTGACTTATTTTGGCTAGGTCCGACTTGTTTTTGGTAGCTCCGGTGCTAGATTTGACTAGCTTTGGTAAGTTCCGTGCTAGGTCCGACTAATCTTTAGTAAGCTCCGGCGCTGGGTCCGACTAGCTTTGGTAAGCTCCGGTTCAAGGTCCGGTTAGCTTTGGTAAGGTTCGGAGCTTGATTGCAATGGTTCTGCTTTTAACTTGCAATGTTTTGAACTTGCTTTACTCTTATGGAAAGTTTGCTTAGTATTATTTTACTAAGTTTTTGGTGTGTTTTGGTGGTTATGGCTGATATCATTTTGCTATGGTTTACAACATGCTTATGTGAGGTGCTCACGTAAGATGTTGTAGTTTCGGAACTAACGAGAGTCAAGTCGAGGACTTGTGCTCGGAAGTATTGGTTGTTTATTCATGTGCAGGTGTTGCTTGAGTTCAAGACATGGCTGGTGACGGGATCCATTGAACTATTCTTAGGGAGAAGATGAGGTTCAACAACCAAGTTCGGGAGGAATTGTGGTTGAGTTGATCGGGAGGTCGCGCAGCATGTTTGGATCAAGAACAATGCATATGAAGGTATCGTGGACGTTGTTGGAAAGTGTTTGCACGTGTGCAAGGAGTGTATGGACGTGGATGCATGGTTCCAAGGCGTGATAAAGAGATGTGGACGTAAAGAATTGGTCGGAAAGGTCCAACCGACTATGTTATGGACTCAGGCTGCGGTTGAGTCGTGTTTGACTCAAATATGGAAAGTTTTGAGTTGGTTATGATAGGATTTCGTGTGGGTCACGAATTTGAGTTGTTTTATGAATGTTTGGGACGTTTCTAAGGTGTTTGGAAGTCTTAAGATTGCTTCTATCTGCGTATAGAAGAGTCTTGAGCAGTATTGGAAAGTTACAGTTTGAATCCAAGTAGGAGTAGGAGTCCTAATTTGAATTGGATTGGCCATAGAGCTGGTTATATAAGCAAGGGAGGCCAGAGATCATGGTGCACGACTTTGGGGCTGTTCCTCTTGTGTTTTGATACATAAAATTCGTGTTCTAAAGGAACTTTTATGCCTTGTTCGTCCGACTTGTTTCAGACAAGTTTTTCTCGACGAGTTTCTGTTCAGCACTACCTTGCTTCGGTGGTTTTATCATAACTCGAGTTTTACAGATCCAATTGATGTGATTCTTTTTGGGTTGTCTTCAAAACTTGATTATCTATCATCTGTGAAAATTTCACGGTCATTGAATTTGTGGTTTCTGATCTATACGAGTTTCTTTGCAGTATTCCAGAACTGTTTTTCTCACGTAGAACAGATTGACCTTTGTTCGATCTTTCGATCGTAACTTGAGTTTCTCTCAACGGATTTTCATGATTCTTGTTGTGACGTCTTCGTGACTTGATTTTCTACAATCTATACTAGTTTTGTCACAGTTTAACACGTTTTTATTTGTCGCACACACGGTTTCTTTTACAGATCGGTTTTCTGCTGAGGGGTGTTTTGTTGCTTCCGCTAAAAAGTTTTTCTCTACCATTCATCCCCCCCTCTGGTAGCTTTACACGTGTACTTCGATGATACAATTGGTATCAGAGCCAGGTTGCTCTAATATTTGTGATTTGCACGTGTTTTGACTCATCATCATGGAGAAATACTCCGCCAAACCTTGTGTGTTTAGTGGTATTGATTTTCAGGTTTGGAAGGCACGCATGGAAGCTTTCATCCAGGCGCAAGGCTTTGCAATATGGGAAAAGGTGTACAAGCCTTACGATGTGCCTTCAAACGATCAAGTTACGGCTACAAACATGAGAGATGTCGACAACAACAACAACAAGGCTCAGAACTTGATCATACAAGGACTAACTCAGAGCGACTTCGACCGTGTTGCACACCTTCGATCGGCGTACGATGTGTGGAGAGCACTTTGTGACTACCACGAAGGATCCAACACGATCAAGGAGGTAAGACAGGATATGTTCAAGAAAGTATACATGCGCTTTGAGATGCAACCCGGTGAGTCCATTGATGACCTCTTTGCTCGCTTTAATAAAATTATCAGCAACTTGCGTAGCGTCAATGTTAATTTTTCAGATGCTGAAAATGCGAGGCAATTACTAAGTGCATTAGACATGTCAAGTTGGGAGATGAAAGTAACATCCATACATGAATCCACTGTCATGACTACTCTTACATTAGATGTGCTTTATTCTAAGCTAAAAACTCATGAAATTGACATTATATCACGTAAGAACCCAAATAAGACTATTGCATTTGTCTCACAACTTGATATGCCTAGCTCTGGCCAATCATCTAGCAATACACTTGCGTTGCTGTCTTCACTAACCCTGGAACAGATTGAGGAGTTTCCAGAGGAGGAGCTAGTACTTCTTTCTACTAGGTTCTCAAAAGCATTGCAAAATGTAAGAACTAGAAGGAGAGGAAGCTCCGGACCTCAACGATGCTTTGAATATGGTAAGACAGGACACTTTCGTACAGATTGCCCTAACCTTTCAGGTCCTTCTAACCGTGATGAAAAGCATAATAAAGTCAAGTCCTCTTTTGGCAACACCAACAAGAAAAAGAAGGGTTTTACAGGACGCAAACTAATAAACAGTTTCATCACCGCACTTCAAGAACTTGGCTCGAGTGATGTAGACATTGGAAGTGATGAAGATGAAGATGATCTGGCAAACTTGTGCTTCATGGCGGGCAAATCAAAATCAAGTATGGAGGATGCAGAACACAACAGTGACAACGAAGAGGTATGTCCTACTTGCGAAGAAATGTGTGATGCTATTTCTCGTGCCACTATTATTGTTAAAAAAGGACAAAAAGCTTAGGGACAATGCTGTTAAAATTGAGTCACTAGAATCTAAAATTAATCGTTTAAAATCCTTGATTCCTAGGGATGATTCTTGTTCCTCATGTGATTTAATATATGAACAATTGTCCTCTCTAAGAAGTGCACACACCTCCACACTTGATAAACTTGAACTTGAAATCAAAAAGAACAAAAAACTTGTTGCACTTAATGATAAAAACTTGAAAGATGCTTGTTGTTCTACAATTGATTTGCATTGTTCTACTTGCGATGATCTTGATAAGAAACTACAAGATGTTATGAAAGAAATTTCTATATTGAACAATGCTTTACGTTCTCATGAAGTTAAATATTGTTCCAATTGCAAATTAAAAGGAAAAACTTCATGTGAAAATTGTCTTGATCTATCAAATAAAATTGATAACATGCATAGGACATTTGATCGGTTTTGTAATGGGAATAAGAAGCTAAACTTGCTGCTGAATTCTTCCAAGTCTTGCAATGATAAAACTGGTTTAGGTTTTGATTCACATGCTTATGCTAAGGAACATCCACCTAAAATTGTAAAATCATTAGGAAGTGGTTTGATTCAAACAGTTCATAAACAAAAAGAAGTGGTTTTTAAATCTGCAGGAGTGTTGTCACATTCGGGTTCAAATAAGCATACTGCATGCTCATCTAGACATGAACACAAAGTTAAATTTCATTGTACCTATTGTGGTAGAGATGGTCATGTCATAGATTTTTGTTATAGACTAGCTAAACAACATAAAAAAGAAAGATGCAAACTAGATCTTATAACTCTCATGTAAAATTTGCTGCACATACTAAACCGAATATCAGGAACATGCAACCTGCTGTTATGAGTCAGAAATATTCAAAGTTTACCTCCGGAGCTTCAGTTTTTGCCTCCGGACCTTCTGTTTTTGCCTCCGGAGCTACTGATTTTCGTGCTACACAAGTAACACCTCATAGGTCAGTAGTTAAGAACAAAAAATCTCAAACTTTGACTCATAAACCTGCTGTTTTATCTCAGCTTTCGCATGTTATTCCTGCTGGACGTCGTGTGACTCAGTACTGGATTCCTAAATGCCTTTTAACTAACCCCAGTATTGAGTCATCGACGTATTGTGCATCTATGTAGGTTATACGTTTGAGAAGGAGAACATTTGGATTGTGGATTCAGGTTGCTCACGCCACATGACCGGTAACAAAGAATGGTTCTCCTCTCTCTCTTTTGTGTCACGTGTAGAGAATGTTACTTTTGCCGATAATTCTTCAACTCCTATAATTGCTAAGGGTTCGGTTAGAGTAAATGATCACTACACTTTGAAGGATGTGGCACTTGTCAAAAAATTGAAATACAACTTGCTTTCTGTTTCACAATTGCTAGATGAAAATCTGGAAATTATTTTTAGTAAAAACTGCTGCAAAGTTGTAGGTTCAAATAGTGAGCTTATTTTTAACATGTCTCGGTTTGGAAGAGTTTTTAAAGCTGATTTTGATATGTCTTCCTCTAAGCATAGATGTCTAGTTGCAAATGATTCCAAATATTTATATTTTTGGTATCGTAGACTTGGTCACGTAGGCTTTGATCATCTCACACATGTTAGTGCTCTTGATCGCATACGTGGGCTGCCTAATCTTAAAGGGGACAAAGAAATTGTGTGATCTTCTTGTAGACATGCTAAGATGGTTGCAGGTTCACATGCTCCTCTCACAATGACCATGACAACTGAACCAGGTCATCTTTTACACCTTGACACCGTAGGACCTTCACGTGTTCAATCCTTCGGAGGTAAATGGTATGTTCTTGTGATTGTTGATGACTATTCTAGATACTCTTGGGTTTACTTTATGTCATCTAAGAATGAAGCTTTTAGTCACTTTAGAACTTTATTTCTTAGATTATCAATTGATCACCCAGGATCTTTAAAATCAATTAGAAGTGATAATGGAACCGAATTTAAAAATCAATCGTTTGATCACATTTGTGCTGAAAATGCAATAGATCATCAATTTTCTTCACCATGTGTACCTCAACAAAACGGTGTTGTAGAGAGAAAGAACAGAACCTTAGTTGAGATGGCTAGGACTATACTTGATGAATATCAAACTCCTAGGAAATTTTGGGCTAATGCAATTGCAACCGCTTGTTATGTCTCAAATCGTGTTTTCTTGCGTGCTAAGCTAGGTAAAACACCATATGAGCTCAGGTTTGGACATAGGCCTAGTGTCACACACTTTAGGGTCTTTGGTTGCAAATTCTTTGTAAAGAAATATGGTAATCTTGATAAATTTGAAGCTAGATCTGTTGATGGCATGTTTCTTGGTTATCCATCTCATACTAGAGGCTACCGTGTGATTTTACTTGATACTAACAAAAATGTGGAGACTTGTGAGGTTTTTTTTTGATGAAGCTAGCCCAGGTACTAGTTCAAATATTGCAGGTCCAGATCCATATCCACAGAGGGAGAGTATTTTCGTTGAAGAAGAGGAAGAAGTTGTGCTGCTGCCCGAAAATTCAGCAGCTAATGACATTGTTCCAGCTCCTGATCTTGATTCACAGCCAGCACCGACGACCATCATTGCTGGTCCAGATCCTCCTCACGTCACAAGATCATCTATTTGTGATGAACATGAATAAGAAGAAGCTTGTGAAGTGTCCACTCTCCTCTGGATTCTCAAAAGTCATCCTCCACAACAAAATATTGGAAGCATGCATGAACGAGTTACAAGATCCAGGTTTTTCGACCCCAATTCTCATGCTCATTCTGCTTTTGTTGCTTCTTTTGAACCCAAAGATATATCACACACACTCACTAATAAATCTTGGATTATTGCCATGCAAGAAGAGTTAGAAAATTTTGAAAGAAATAATGTTTGGAAACTTGTACCTCCACCTCAAGGTCACACTTTAATTGGAACTAAATGGGTGTTTAAAAATAAACAAAGTGAGGATGGGGTTGTGGTTAGGAATAAGGCTAGGTTGGTTGCTCAAGGTTTCACACAAGTTGAAGGTCAAGATTTTGATGAAACTTTTGCTCCTGTTGCTAGATTAGAAGCCATAAGAATTTTGTTAGCTTTTGCTGCATCTAAAGGTTTTAAGCTATATCAAATGGATGTTAAAAGTGCTTTTCTTAATGGCTACATAGATGAGGAGGTTTATGTCAAACAAGCACCTTGTTTTGAAAATCCAAATTTTCCTAATCTTGTTTACAAACTGTCTAAAGCCTTGTACGGTCTCAAACAAGCCCCTAGAGCATGGTATGATAGGTTAAAAACATTCTTACTTGAAAAGGGGTTTACCATGGGCAAGGTTGATAAAATTCTTTTTGTGCTTAAGCATGGCAATGACTCATTATTCGTTCAAGTGTATGTGGATGATATTTTCTTTGGTTGTGCTTCTCATGATCTTGTGTCCAAGTTTTCAGCTATGATGAGTTCAGAATTTGAGATGAGTATGATGGGAGAACTCACGTACTTTTTGGGGCTGCAAATCAAGCAAACCAAGTAGGGTATCTTTGTGCATCAAACAAGGTATACAAAAGATCTCCTAAGGTGCTTCAACATGGACAAAAGCAAGCCTCTTCGGACACCAATGGGAACAGCAACAACATTTGAACTTGATGAAGATTGTGATCCCGTTGATCAAAAAGAATATAGAAGCATGATCGGATCATTTTTGTATCTCACGCCATCAAGACCAGACATACAATTCAGCGTATGTTTTTGTGCACGGTTTCAAGCCTCCCCACGTGCTTCACATCGTCAAGCCGTCAAAAGGATTCTCAGATACTTACATGGAACTCAAGAATTTGGCATTTTTCTTCCTTGTTCCTCAGCTGTTACTTTGAAAGCTTTTTACGATGCTGATTTTGGGAGTTGTAGGATTGATAGGAAAAGTACTTCTGGTGCTTGTCATTTTCTTGGTAATTCACTTGTTGCCTGGTCCTCTAGAAAATAAAGTTCAGTTGCACAATCTACAGTCGAATCTGAATATGTAGCTGCTGCTAGTGCTTGCTCACAAATTCTTCGGATTGTTCAAACACTTAAGGACTATGGGGTTGATCTAGATAGTGTTCCACTGTTTTGTGATAACACTAGTGCCATTTGCATTGCTAAAAACACCCGTGCAACAATCGAGAACTGAGCACACTGACATTAGGTATCACTTTCTCCGTGATAATGTCGAAAAAGGGAACATTGTGCTTCACCATGTAGATACCGAAAAATAATTGGCTGACATTTTTACAAAACCTTTGGATTTCACTCGTTTTTGTTACATTCGTAGTTAAATAGGGGTTATGCATCCTCATGGCTTAAATTGAGGGAGAATTTTGAAACTTGGGAAGTCTATGTTTGAATCTGAAATTAAAATAATATGAGCGTAGTATTTCATGCATATATGACTTTGTGATTCCATTTTCATGCTAAAAGTTCTTACTACATTACTCGTGTTATACATTTTGTAGTTTTTACTATGTCTAGTAATTGGAATAATTACTTACACTAAATCTGGTCATGGTCGAACTTTCTTGCTGTTTTGAACTTGTTTCATTCTCACAAGTGCTTTTAATCATAAAGAATTAATCAAGTAATCAACTCACATGTTGAGTTTTTATGTTCAAATAAAAAAATGAGAAAAGATCAAGAGAACATGCATGCATCGCACTTTTTCTTTTGAGATGGCTTATCATTGCACTTAGATATGAACTTGAAAGGAGTTGTGTATGACTAAAACCATGTCCTTAAGCTTCTGACTGTCAAATGACATAGGCTTGGCTTGGTTGGTTAGAATAAGGCTGATGTTGCATATAATCTCTTGCAAATGTCATAAGATCAAAATTTGTGCTTTAAATGTTAAATAAAATGCAGCAACAAGTGTCATGCTTTCAGGTCTTGAAATAGTTAAGTTTGTGAGATCATGACTTGCTTAAATTGAAAATTGCACTTGATCTCTAGCATGAGTTACACTACTTTATGTATCTCATTGATGTGTTAGTGTAAGTTACTTGATAGTATGATTTGGATGAGCTTTGTTTTATAGGTATATGTTATAATGTTCTCATAACAAATTAAAATTTCTCTTTGTACCTTGCTGAGTACATTGTCAAAGGGGGAGAAATTGATCACACATTGCACACATTCACAAGTGTTTTGGCATGATTCTTCTCAGGGGGAGAATTTTTGGTATTTTTGTTTTTGTTCTCATTTTGTTTCTGATTTACAAAGGGGGGAAATTGTTTTCAAAAATTTTCATGTGAATAAGCCAATGTTCGGATTTTAAGTGGTGTTGCCAATGCATTCATCAAGGGGAGATTGTGAGACCTATGTGTGCTGAATACATTGGCTTTGACGATAAAAGTTTTGAATACTACCAAAACACCTTTTTAACAAGGTCCGACTCTAGGTCCGAGCTCATGCAAGGTCCGACGATAGGTCCAACTTGTTTTGGGTAGCTCCGGCAAGGTCTGACGTAAGGTCTGACTTGCTTTGTCTAGGTATGACTTATTTTGGCTAGATCCGACTTGTTTTTGGTAGCTCCGGTGCTAGGTCCGACTAGCTTTGGTAAGTTCCGTGCTAGGTCCGACTAAGCTTTAGTAAGCTCCGGCGCTGGGTACGACTAGCTTTGGTAAGCTCCGGTTAGCTTTGGTAAGGTTCGGAGCTTGATTGCAATGGTTCTGCTTTTAACTTGCAATGTTTCGAACTTGCTTTACTCTTATGGAAAGTTTGCTTAGTACTATTTTACTAAGTTTTTGGTGTGTTTTGGTATTTATGGCTGATATCATTTTGCTATGGTTTACAACATGCTTATGTGAGGTGCTCACGTAAGATGTTATAGTTTCGGAACTAACGAGGGTCAAGTCGAGGACTTGTGCTTGGAAGTATTGGTTGTTTATTCATGTGCAGGTGTTGCTTGAGTTCAAGACATGGCTGATGACGGGATCCATTGAACTAGTCTTAGGGAGAATATGAGGTTCAACAACCAAGTTCGGGAGGAATTGTGGTTGAGTTGATCGGGAGGTCGCGCAGCATGTTTGGATCAAGAACAACGCATATGAAGGTATCGTGGACGTTGTTGGAAGGTGTTTACACGTGTGCAAGGAGTGCATGGACGTGGCTGCATGGTTCCAAGGCGTCATGAAGAGATGTGGACGTAAAGAATTGGTCGGAAAGGTCCAACCGACTAGGTTATGGACTCAGGCTGCGGCTGAGTCGTGTTTGACTCAAATATGGAAAGTTTTGAGTTGGTTATGATAGGATTTCGTGTGGGTCACGAATTTGAGTTGTTTTAGGAATGTTTGGGACGTTCCTAAGGTGTTTGGGAGTCTTAATATTGCTTCTATCTGCGTATAGAAGAGTCTTGAGCAGTATTAGAAAGTTACAATTTGAATCCAAGTAGGAGTAGGAGTCCTAGTTTGAATTGGATTGGCATAGAGCTGGTTATATAAGCAAGGGAGGCCAGAGCTCGTGGTGCACGACTTTGGGGATGTTCCTCTTGTGTTTTGATACATAAAATTCGTATTCTAAAGGAACTTTTGTGCCATGTTCATCTGACTTGTTTCAGACAAGTTTTTCTCGACGAGTTTCTGTTCAGCACTAACTTGCTTCGGTGATTTTATCATAACTCGAGTTTTACAGATCCAATTGATGTGATTCTTTTTGGATTGTATTCACAACATTATTATATATCATCTGTGGAAATTTCACTGTCATTGAATTTATGGTTTATGATCTACACGAGTTTCTTTGCAGTATTCCAGAACTGTTTTTCTCGCGTAGGACAGATTGACCTTTGTTCGATCTTTCGATCGTAACTTGAGTTTCTCTCAATGGATTTTCATGATTCTTGTTGTGACGTCTTCGTGACTTGGTTCTCTACAATATAATACTAGTTTTTTCACAGTTGAACACGTTTAGATTAGTTGCACATACGGTTTCTTTAACAGATCTGTTTTCTACTGAGAGGTGTTTTGTTGCTTCCGCTGAAAAGTTTTTATCTACCATTCACCCCCCCCCCCTCAGGTAGATTTACACGTGTACTTCGATCCTACATTGAGCACCAACCGAAGATCCACCCCGACACCAGGCAGGTCCAACAGAAGCCTCGGAAGCAATCCATCAAGTGGCAAGACTTCATCCATGAGGAAATCAAGAAGCTGCTCGACACTGGCTTCATCCGAAAAGTCCACCATCCACGATGGTTGACCAACCCTGTTGTCATCCCCAAGGCCAGCGGGAAGCTACACATGTGCATCGACTACAACACCCTCAATAAGGCATGTCCGAAGGATCCGTTTCCTCTCCCCCGTATAGACCAAATAGTCGATTCTACATCCGACGGTGATCTACTGTGTTTCCTAGACGCATATTCAGGTTTCCACAAGATACCTATGTCTAGGGAAGATGAAGAGCATACCGCCTTCATCATAGTAGATAGTCTATACTGCTATGTGTCCATGCCTTATGGTATTAAGAATGCCCTTCCCAGCTTTGTGCATGCAATGCATAAAACATTTGGGAACCTCATTTGGGATCTAGTAGAAGTTTATGTCGATGACATCAAAGTGAAGGTTAAGTCGCAAGCATCGCTTCTCGATGACCTAGCCTTAATCTTTGACAGACTACGTTCGACATGCAGAAAGTTGAACCCAGACAAATGTGTCTTCGGGGTCTCTGCTGAGAAGCTGCTCGGTTTCTTGGTCTCACACCGAGAAATTAAAGCTAACCCAGAGAAGATTAAGGCGATAGAACTGATGTGGCCCCCTGCCCGCATCAAGGACGTGCAGAAGCTTACCGGATGCTTGGCTGCGCTCAGTCGGTTTATCTCTAGATTGACTGAGCGGACTCTTCCGTTCTTCAAGCATCTGTGCAAATCTGGTCCATTCGTATGGACCGAGGAGGCATATGAGGCATTCCAGGAGCTGAAGAAGTTCCTCACATCACTGCCGATCAAGGTGGCTCCGGAACAAGGCGAACCTCTGCTCCTCTACATCGCTGCCACAAATGAGGTTGTGAGCATAGTTCTGGTTGCGGAAAGGACAGAACTCCATCGACCTCAAGTCCCAAATAAGGCTCCTGCTGTCGTTGGTCTAAAGCCCAGGGCTCAAAGTCCACAGGAGATCCTAGAAATGGGGAGATAATCAGGTCCCAAACAGCCGGACATGATGATCAATGCGTATCTGGGTCCGAGCTCCCGAAATGCAGTCCCGGACCCAGGGGCTAGGGGCCCCGAGTCCCGGACCTCCCCGAGAAGATCTAGTTGGGTCTCAGCCAGCTAGACCTGACGACCAGTGCGCATCTGGGTCCGAGCTCCCAGAGTGCAGTTTTAGACCCGGGGGCCGGGGGCCCCCGAGTTCCGGACCTCTACAAGAAGATGCATCGGACACCTCCGGGAGGTTACAAACCTTCTAGCGTCCGGTCTACTTCATCAATGAGGTCCTCCACGATGTCAATACAAGATATCTAGTGGTCCACAAGTTGCTCTATGCAGTCCTCGTTGCATCAAGAAAGTTGTGCCACTACTTTCAAGCTCACAAGATCTCGGTGGTTACCTCATACCAGCTCAGAGCTGTCCTCCACAGCCCCAACGCAACCGGAAACATAGCTAAATGTGCTGTGGAGCTGGCGGAGTTCGAGCTGGACTTCTTAGCGCGCCATGTGGTGAAGAGTCAGGTGCTAGCCAACTTCATGCGAGAGTGGACACCGCCACAATGCCAGCTAGGAGGCCAAGACATCGGTGGACCTGAGCCTAGAGCTCCGGTGTTCACTGGGCCTTACTGGACTCTTTTCTTTGATGGCTCCTCCCGCAAGCAAGGAGCCGGAGAGGGTTCTGCTGCTCACACCAACTGGAGAGCAGTTCAAGTACATGGTGCGACTTGACTTCAAGGCAACCAACAACATGGCGGGGTATAAAGCTCTCATCTTCGGGCTAAAGACCGCGCTATCCCTTAGCATCCAGCAGTTGTTGGTCAAGGGTGATTCTCAGCATGTCATCAAGCAAGTCAAGGGAGAGTGCTGCTGCAATGACCCGCAGCTTGAAGCCTATCTCCTCCAAGTACAGAAGTTGGAGAAGGACTTCTTATCCTTGGATTTGTGCCATGTTCCCCGCGCCAACAACACAATAGCCGATGACCTGTCAACGAAGGCTTCCACTTGGGCTCCGGTGCGTGAGGGGGTCTTTGAATGGAAATTACTGCGACCTACCGCCTGGCCAGCGGAACCAGGCGAAGGGGGCGAGATCAGCACCTCAAAGTTGGTGGTCCCGGCGGCCCTGCTACTATGGCGCCCAACAAGGATCGTAAGCGTCACCGCGGACTTCGTGCAACCCGGCGCTCAAGATCCAAGTGCTCAAGTAGGTTTCGACGCATGGATCACGGAGATTCGGGACTACTTGAAAGATAATTCCCTTCCCATGAACGCGTATCCGCTGAACGGATCGCTCGGTTGGCTAAGAGATACATGCTAGTAGAAGGGGATCTCTATCGGCATGGCGCTAATGGTGTCCTATTGCGGTGCGTAACTCAGGATGAGGGATGTGACCTGCTCGCAGAGATCCATGGAGGCGAGTGTGAGAACAATGCATCTTCCTGCACGCTGGTCAGTAAAGCCTTCCTGCATGGCTTTTACTAGCCAACAGCTCTCTGGGATGCCGTCGACCTGGTCAAGAGATGCAAGGCGTGCAAATTCCATGCTAAGCATATCCTCACACCAGCGCAGACACTGCACATGATCCCGCCCTCATGGCCCTTCGCTCTGTGGGGGCTGGACATCATGGGACCATTCCCCAGATCCGTTGGAGGGTACTGGTACCTCTGCGTCGCCGTAGACAAGTTCACCAAGTGGCCGGAAGTTGCCTCTGTAGTAACAATCAACAAGCAGTCAGTAGTCAAGTTCATCAAGTCGATCATCTGCCAGTTCGTGGTCCCGGATAGAATCATCACCAACAACGGGACCCAGTTCACTAGTGCGGTGTTCCAAGACTTCTGTAAAGACCTAGGCATCAGAGTTTCCTATGCTTCTGTTGCTCACCTAGAGAGTAGCGGTCAAGTCAAAAGAGCAAACACCGAGATACTCAAGGGACTCAAGACGCGCACGTATGACATCTTGAAGAAGCATGGTGCCAATTGGGTTCAAGAGCTTCCTTGTGCACTGTGGGCTAGCCAGACGTGCCTCAATCGCTCGACAAGGGAAACGCCCCTCTTCCTGGTGTATGGGGTTGAGGTCGTCCTCCCCCCGAAAATCACCATGGGCTCATCCTGTGTCCGAGCGTACGACAAAGCCACGCAGGATCAGCTTCGATGTGAAGATATTGACCTTTTCGATGAGCAAAGATGGCAAGAAGCTGCTCGAAACATGTGATATCGTCAAGCGCTCCAGCCTTATCAGCAGCGGTTGGTGCGGAGTAGACAGCTCGAGGTGGGTGACCTGGTGCTTCGGCGAATACTTTCTTGAGAAGGGGGAACAAACTCTCCCCCAGCTGGGAGGGTCCCTTCCGAGTGACACAAGTATGGCGCCTTGGGTGCGTCCGCCTAGCCACGGAGGATGGGGTACCTCTACCCAATTCGTGGAACATAGAACACCTCCGTAAGTTCTATCCTTAGCGCAGAGGTATGGTTTTATTTTCTCTAAAAAGGTGTCATAGTGTCCAGGAACAGAGCTTAGAACAGCTAAGCCCAGGAGGAGTCCTGCTACTCTCGTCATACGGAGCGGGTCGCTGCCCTCTTGTACGGCCTGTTTCCGCCTATGAAGGAAGCCTGAAAGGAGAAAATTTTGTCTTACCCTGCGCGTTCTCCCTTTACAGTTTGTGCTTACTCATGCATAGCAACTGTAAATGTACAATCCACGTGTCCTTGGCCCCGAGGTCAGCATTGGGCCCGCCATGTGTGCTTGAGTTCCAGAGCCGACACGTGCCCTGGGCTGCGGTCCGAGCCTCCCCGTTGAAGTGAAGTTAAGAGCTGCCACGTGTCTCTAGGCTCAGAACACCCTCCCTACTGAGGAGGTTCTCCGAAGCTAACATGTGCCCTAAGCTCTGGTCCGAGCCTCCCCGCTGAGGTGAGTTCCAGAGCTACCACGTGTATCCGGGCTCCGACACTCCTCCCTGCTGAGGAGAGCTCCAGAGCCAACACGTGCCCTGGGCTCCGGTCTGAGCCTCCTGGCTGAGGTAAAGTCCAGAGCTGCCACGTGTCTCCAAGCTCAGAGCCACCTCCCTGCTGAGGAAAGCTCCGAAGCTCACACGTTCCCTAGGCTCCGGTCCGAGCCTCCCCATCGAGGCGAGGTCCAGAGCTGCCACCTGTCTCTAGGCTCGAGCCTCCTCCTGCTGAGGAGAGCTCCAGAGCTGACATGTGCCATGGGTTCCAGTCCGAGCCTCCCCGCTGAGGTGAGGTCCGGAGCTGCCATGTGTCTCCCTAGAACAAGTTTAGGACATCGGCAAAGAGCTACCTACTTCACCCAAGTCATTTCGTACCTTTGCGCTACCAAGGGTCTGAAGTCTACATTAATGACTCAACACACAAGACTTGAAACAAAGAGTCTTCATTAATGACAGAGTTCCTGCATACAAAGCGGGATACAAGGCAACTGAGGAACCTAGCAGCTACAAGTCAAGAAATTTTTTGCTCCATGGCATACTTGGTTGTCCCCCAAGCCAACCTATGCACAGAGAGACGGTCACCTGCTATAAGCCCAAGGACGGCCAGCAAACATATCAGTCTGACGCCTCAACTCTCGTCAGGCATCACTGATCTGCCGCACAGCGATGACGGTGACATCCAGTGTTATGTGGTCCAGACGCCATCTATGGCAGATTTGGTTGTCCACGACGACGCCTAGTGTCGTGTGGGGCATGTCATCTAGACGCCTTGCAAGAGAAGGTTGACCTGGCGGCACCAGAAGGTCAAGCTTTCCTCTGTCAGGCACCTGAAACCCCACAACACTAGCGTACAGATGTCCTGCGAATCGAGGATCTCGTTCCCGATTGCTTCCCTTACCATCAGCGTGCCATTCGGATGGCTTGTGCTTCTATCCGAGACCGTCAAGGAGAAGGACGCCTCGGAGAGCCGCACCGAAGGTCGCACACACACGAACATCTCGTAAAAGTGGACGAAGACGGCCACCGGTGTAAGGGAATAAGGTGGATGAGAGCGCTGGGAAGCGAAGTCTTCCAGCGTGCAAGAGGAATACAAAGGCCGCATGATAAAGGAAGGTACCACCCAACACCGGAAGGCCTCCTTTTATACACATCCGCAACCTCTGGCAGAGCAACAGGTGCGACGATTGGGTTTCCACCACTGCACGCCGTAGGCTATTCGCCTCTCCCAATGATGGGAAGGACCCAGGTCCACCTGTCAGATGCTGGGGGCCAGGCTAGTAACCTTTGGGGAACGTCTGACGGTCCCCGAGAAAAGCGGTGCGGTGGAGCTGTAGCGACCAACCCGTTGGTTGCCGCAGTAAGTGTCCCGAGGTGACCCTTCGAGCACGTCGCCACGGCACTCGCCTCCCTCAATGATGGGTAGGACCCAGATCCACCCGTCAGGTGCTGGGGGCCAGGTGGGAAACTTCTCGGGAACATCCGGCGGTTCCATAGGAGAGCCGCGCGGTAGACCTGCGGCGACCGACCCATGGGCTGCCGCAGTAAGTGCCCCGAGGCAACCCCTCGAGCACGTCACCATGACACTCGCCTCCGCCAATGATGGGTAGGACCCAGGTCCACCCGTCAGACACTGGGGGCCAGACGGGTAACTTCTCGGGAACGTCTAGAGGTTCCCGAGGAGAGCGGTGCAGCGACCGACCAGTGGGCTGCCACAGTAATTACCCCGAGGCAACCCCTCGAGTGCGTCGCCATGACCCACAAGTCAGGAGCAAACACGTTTCTACTACGCCGATGGCGTGCTGCAGCTTTGACTGGCGGGTACACCCACTACGCCAAGGATGTGCAGCCTTCTCGTCTCCTAGGTACAACCACTTGACTGCTACGCAAAAATCTCGCCACCGCTTCAGTTTCCAAAGTGCATGGTCAAAACCACCACGTAGGAAAGATGGAGGCCCCATCTACAGGCTCGTTGCCTCCCACGAGATGGGCCCAGGGGCCAATGTCGGTACCCTACAGACCAGGTACTCCCGCTTAGAGGGTAAAAGACAGCCTGGGCCCGCCTCCTTGCTGAGGCGGGCCCCTGCGTAGCCACATGCCCTTGGCCCCGAGGTCAGCGCTGGGGCTGCCACGTGCGCTTGAGTTCTAGAGCTGACACGTGCCCTGGGCTCTAGTCTGAGCCTCCCCGCTGAGGTGAGGTCCAGAGCTGCCATGTGTCTCTAGGCTCAGAACTCCCTCCCTGCTAAGAAGGTTCTCCGGAGCTAACACGTGCCCTGGGCTCCGGTCCGAGCCTCCCCGCTGGGGTGAGGTCTGGAGCTGCCACGTGTCTCTTGGCTCAGAGCCTCCTCCCTGCTGAGGAGAGCTCTAGAGCTGACACGTGTCCTGGGCTCCGGTCCGAGCCTCCCCGCTGAGTGAGGTCCGGAGATGCCACGTGTCCCCTGGCTCAGAGCCTCCTCCCTGCTGAGGAAAGCTCCGGAGTTGACACGTGCCTTGGGCTCCGGTCCGAGCCTCCCCACTGAGGTGTGATCCGGAACTGCCACGATTCTCCTGGATCAGAGCCTCCTCCCTGCTGTGGAGAGCTCCGGAGGTGACACGTGCCCTGGGCTCCAGTCTGAGCCTCCCCACCGAGGTGAGGTCCATAGCTGCCACGTGTACCGTGGCTCCAAACCTGTCGATAAGAGATCCGAAGCCGCCACGTGCCCCACGATCCGTCGTGGGTCGTGGTTCGGTGAAGTCTGTCAGGCTACGCATTCAAGGCTCGCGCCTTCCCTAGAAGCATAGTGCACTACACACGCCTCTGTCCTCTGCCCGTTTGCCATTACGGTGACAAGACAGGTGTCACACCCGGTTTTTCCGAAGAACAACCAAGTGAATATCACATGTATGCCAGGATCATTTTCTCATACATGTGATGACAAATAGTGAAGCATCATTTATTACAAGCCAGGTGTCGAATATAAATAAGTCTTACATCACAAATGTCTCAATGGATACTAATGCTTCATCACAAGTAAATAAACTAGCAGCGGAATATTATTTTTTTAGGGCTCCATCACAGGCGTTGCCCGGGGGTCTTCATGAACCTAAAATCCTTCCTCGGGTCCAAAATCTTGGTCATTATACACCACCTCATTATCTTGACCTGAGCAGCAATATAAACCAACAAATATGCAAGGTTGAGTACCAATGGTACTCAGCAAGTGTGGGAAAATTATAGCATGCATGGCTAGAACAAGGAGAGGTTGAACTCATGGTTAAAGCACTACGCAATTAATACCTATCACCTTGGCTTATTAAGCACCTACATTACTACACAGGTGAAATGGTCCCAATCTCCCAACCCATTATCATAATCCAATAACCATAACATCATTTCCAATGTTAAGCTCCCCGCTTAACTTCCAAAACCATCAATCCTCTAATCATGAATAAGTCCAGGCCGCTCTTAACCGTGAGCACGGCTGTCAAGACAGTTTTGACTCTGCAGAGTTTGTACCACTGTACCCACAAGTAGTGATTTCATCCCCCGTTGCCGGGTGGACTAAAAGAACCTCCATTATGCCAGTGGCTACGATCCACATTCACACTTCCCAGGTGTGCGGCCAAGAGATCACTACAAAGCCTTTACAAAGGGATTCCCGACGGGTGTGGGCCCACTGAGGTTTCACCCCTAACAGCATACAAGAGGCTCCAACCCCGCTGCAGTGGCCCCCTCTTGAGCCTTGCGGTTCATATGGTAGTCCAGCTGACACCTACTCCCCGCACCATCCAACACACCCATACTACGCCGGGGATACACCTAATTAATTGGCCAAGCTGCCCCATCTCAGCATGTGGTTGGCACTGTAAAGCCAGGTTACATGCTCCATGAACCGGTCCTTAGGATCCAGGCAAGTACTAAACACAAACCCAAGTCTCGTGCACCCAGCACACAACCAAAACATCCAACTTGCCTTGATCCCTACCTCTACATAACTCACATTAACTCATTCAAGAGTATGGTAAAATAAATTGATGATCTCATATCCCAAATATCCCATTCTAAGCATGGCTAAGCATATGCATGTAAATAAATGACATGGTAAAATAAATCCCAACCCAAGCTACAAGGAAACAAGGTAATGCAATTCTAGGGAAACTTTCCTAGCATGGGTTTCATATTTCATTTGACAATGCAAATAATTCTATCTACACATCCTAGCATAGGATCAAAGTGGTCAAGGACACTTGCCTCCTTCTTGCTGCTCTTGAAATTGGTAGTCCTGATCTTGGAAAGGAATAACTTGCTCTTGAGCAGGTTCTACTTCATACCATCACACATAGCAAAAGAAGAACAACAATCATAAGACATAGTTCACACTTACACTTCATACAAACCACACATTCATATTTATAAAAGTTCTTTACCATTATGTGTTGTGGTTACTTTATGTGTGTTGAGTTGTGGCTTGCATGCACTTTTAACCATGTGTATATGATCTCCACTTTTGTGTCCACCTTTATACTTACATACTATTTATATGGGTTTCCAATAAATTTCTTATATTCAACTATTTCACCTTTTTACTACAAAGTGTGTATGAAAAGTATTATTCTTCCCCATATGTGCTTTCATAACTTCTATCAACCCTAAACTGAATTCTTTGTATTTTAGAAACTCCATTTATCATTTACTAGTTGCTATATTTTCAGATTTATATTCCTATGCATAATTGTGTATTTTATTATTAAATTAGTAATACACATCATCTAAACAGTATAGGTTCTGGTCCTAAATAATTTAATAACATATTTTGACCTTGGCTTCCGATGTAGACTATTTCATAATTATTTTCCATATTTTTCTATAACTATTCTTTACTTAAAAATGTGTCCCTATTCTAATAAATGTGAATAATAGATGAAACAGATTTATTTCAGCCCAAAAATATATTTTTATCTCACTCCAAAGTTTTCTAAGTACTGAGAAAATTTTTAATAAATTTTGACAATTATGTGTATCCCCCTTTTTAATTTTTAAACACTAGTTACATATTCAATTTTCTAAATTAAATACTAAACAGGGCTAAAATAATGAATTCACCCCATTACAGGGTCTATAATATTATTTTCATAATTTCCAGGGGTCTAGCTACACTTATCAGAGGTGTTTTTCTTAATTTCTATTAAGTCCAGGGGCTAAAACTGATTTTAAATGAATTTACATGATTTTCTGGAGTTCCAGGGGCTAGATCTGAAGTTTCTGGGGCTAGCTCTCAATTCCAGAGAACCCCAGGGGGTAGCACGTAAGAATTTCAGTCTTTATAACGCGGGGTTGACGTGGACCGTCCGATTTTAAACCGACGGCTGAGATTATAACATCGAACCGGTACGCGGGGTTTTAAAGTCTACCGTGCGATTTAAAATAAACGGCGCACAAGCGGCCACGTCGCTCTGATCGAGCGCGGGCGGCGCTGCCGGCGGCGCACGGCGGCGGGAAGCGGCGATCTCGCCGGAAAGTTTCGGATCTTCGAGAATTCTGCCTAGAACTATGATCTTATGGCCTAGATCGGTAGAGGGGAGGTCAGGGATCTCACCTCGGGGGTTTTCTCGAGCTCGGGGGTCCTGGAAAGTGATCGGCGGCGAGGTCCGAGGCAAAACCACGGCGAAGCTCGTCGGCGCTGTGTTTACACCGTAACTCTCCGAGTTTTCTGCACCTGCAAAGTTCCCCGGAGGCGGTGGATCAAGACCAGTGAGTTAGATCAGAGTTTCCGAGCTTAGACCGGCCAGAATTCACCGGCGAAGTCTCGGTGCTCACCGGAGTGAAAATCGGCGATCGCGTGGGAAAAACTGATCGGATCGGGGGTTTTTATAGCCGGGGGAGGGCGGTGGGTCTGTTGTGATCGAGTTGGAGTCCTCCGGGACCAGAATTCGGGCGACGGGACGCGGTTTCCGGTCGGTTGCGATCGCGCGCGCTCGGGGGAAAAGTCCGGGGTCACGGGGGCTCAGGGTTAGGGATGACATGTGGGTCCCACCCGTCGGTGAGAGGCAGCGCGGCGCGCGCGGGGGCGGGCTGCGCGGGAGTAGCTGGGCCGGCTGGCGGGTTTCGGCCCATTGACCGGTTTTTTTCCCGTTTTTCTTTTTCTTTTTCCATTTCTTTTCTGTTTTGAGTATAATTTGAATTCCAGTTTGAATTTGAATTTTTGCAAAACATGCAACACGTCCAAAAATTTCTAAATTCCCCTCTGAACATGGTTTAGGGTTTTGAATCAAAATTTGGGGTGTTACAGCTCTACCCCCCTTAAAAGAAATCTCGTCCTCGAGATTGGTGTTTCTAAGAAAACAATTCCGGAAATTGTGCCTTGAGCTCATCTTCCCGTTCCCAGGTAGCTTCCTCTTCTGAATGATGCTTCCACTGCACCTTGCACATCCGGATTCTCTTGTTTCTGGTGAGGCGTTCCATCGTCTCCAAAATCTTGTATGGTTGCTCGGCATAAGACAAATCTTCAGCTACATCCACTTCATTCATGGGTAACACCTCTTCAGGCTTCCTCAGACATTTCTTGAGTTGTGACACATGAAATACATCGTGCACGTCCGATAGATGAACCGGTAACTCTAGTTGGTACGCCACCTCGCCTTTTCTTTCCAAAACTTGAAAAGGTCCGATGTATCGAGGTGACAACTTCCCTTTCACCTTGAACCGACGAAGTCCTCTGATAGGGGACACCTTGAGATAAACATAGTCTCCCACGTTGAAAACGAGTTCTCTTCTTCGTACATCAGCATAACTCTTCTGGCGTGTTTGTGCTATCCTCAAGTTGTTGCGAATCTCCCTCACCTTCGCTTCGGCTTCTTGTAGCACTTCTGGACCAAACACTTTACTTTCTCCTGTTTGGTTCCAAAATAGAGGTGTTCTGCACTTTCTTCCATACAAAGCTTCAAACGGTGACATCTTCATACTAGCTTGATAACTGTTGTTATAGGAAAACTCCGCATACGGTAAGTTCTTGTCCCAACTCCTATTGTTTTTGAGCGCACATGCCCTTAACATATCTTCAAGGATCTGATTGGTTCTCTCCGTCTGCCCGTCAGTTTGGGGATGATAGGCAGAGCTGAAGTTCAGATGGGTTCCCATGGTTTCATGTAACTTTTGCCAAAACCTCGAGGTGAACTGTGTCCCTCGGTCCGACACTATCTTCTTTGGCACTCCATGGTAACACACAATCCTTGACATGTACAATTCTGCCAATTTGGATCCGCTGTAGCTTTCTTTCACAGGGATGAAATGAGCTACCTTGGTTAGCCTATCAATAATGACCCATATTGAATCATACCCGGATTGGGTCCTAGGCAATCCCACGACAAAATCCATGCTGATTTCTTCCCATTTCCATTCAGGCACTTTGAGTGGTTGCAATAATCCCGCGGGTCGTTGATGTTCAGCTTTCACCAACTGACATGTGTCACATAGGGCAACATGTTCCGCGACATCTCGCTTCATGCCATACCACCAATACCTGCTCTTGAGGTCCTGGTACATCTTCGTACTCCCAGGATGAATGGAATAGTCGGAATCGTGAGCCTCCTTCAAAATTAATTCACGGATCTCCTTTACTTCTGGCACACAGATCCTTTTCCCGTGCCACACCGTTCCCTGTTCATCCTCTCTAAAACCAGGAGCTTTATTTTCCTTAATGAGCTGTCTGATCTCTTGTATCTTCTCATCATTCTTTTGGCCCTCGCGTATGTCTTGCTCGAGTGTGGAGTCCACTTCCATGGCGATGGCTTCACCACTATTTACTAGACATAGATTGAGCCTTATAACCTCGTCCTTCAATTCTGCAGGCATGTCCTTCAAACTCAACTTATTGACCTGCACTTTCCGACTCAAAGCATCGGCCACGACGTTTGCTCTCCCGGGATGATAGTTGATGCCCACATCAAAGTCATTGATTAGCTCTAACCATCTCCTTTGTCTGAGGTTGAGATCTGGTTGTGTGAATATGTACTTCAAACTCTTATGATCCGTATATATCTCTGTCCTCTTCCCCATCAAATAGTGCCGTCAAATTTTCAACGCGTGTACCACTGCGGCTAGTTCTAGGTCATGTGTAGGATAGTTCTTCTCGTGCTTCCGAAGCTGCCGGGATGCATATGCCACGACATGTCCTTCTTGCATGAGAACACATCCCAACCCGTTTCCAGAGGCATCGCAGTACACTGTGAAATTCTTCTGCATATCTGGCATAACCAACACTGGGGCTGTTGTCAATCTCTTCTTTAGCTCCTGAAAGCTCGTATCGCACTATGGCGTCCAGGTGAATGTGATTCCCTTTTCCAACAGTTTGGTGAGAGGTCTCGAGATCTTGGAGAATCCCTCAATAAACCGTCGATAGTATCCAGCCAATCCCAAAAAGCTTCGAACTTCCCCGACATTTTCAGGGGTCTTCCACTTCTGGATATCCTCGATTTTGGCGGGATCTACGGAGATTCCTCCCTCCGAGATTATATGTCCTAAAAAGGGAACTCTCTTCAGCCAAAACTCACACTTGCTCAACTTGGCATACAGTTGGTGTTCTCTCAGCCTCTGTAACACCAACCTTAGATGTTTCTCATGTTCTTCTTCATCTTTGGAGAAGACGAGAATATCATCTATGAAAACCACCACAAATTTGTCCAGATATTCCATGAATACCTTGTTCATGAGGTACATGAAATATGCCGGGGCATTGGTTAGCCCAAAAGGCATGACAGTGTATTCATACAGTCCGTACCGAGATACGAAAGCTGTCTTGGGAATATCTGATTGCCTTATCTTGAGTTGGTGGTACCCCGACCTGAGATCAATTTTCGAGAACATACAAGCTCCCCTCAACTGATCAAACAAGTCTTCAATGCGAGGCAATGGGTACTTGTTTTTGATGGTTACCTCATTCAAGGCACGGTAATCCACGCATAACCTTTGGGTTCCATCTTTCTTGGGCACAAATATCACCGGAGCTCCCCATGGTGAGGAACTACGGCGAATATACCCCTTCTCCGTCAATTCTCTCAAATGATCCTTGAGCTCTTCTAGCTGCTTGGAGTTCATTCGATAAGGTCTCTTGTATATCGGGGCTGTTCCCGGTACTAGCTCAATTGCGAATTCCACGTCACGGTCGGGAGGCATACCTGGCAATTCCTCCGGAAAAACATCTGGATATTCCCTGATGGTCCTGATTTCCTCAACTTTCACCTCCACTTGATTTAATTTAATGTCCCTCCTAGGCTCGTGTATTGTTATGAACTTTACTCTGGTACCACTGGGGTGAGTTAGTTCCACCGTTCTGGTCGAACAATGGATGATTCCTTTATGTTTGGTCAACCAATCCATACCCAAAATAATATCTATCACTTGTGAATCTATCACTATGAGGTTAGCAGTAAATACTACCCCATTAATGTCTAGGCTCACTTTGGGACACACTTGTCTTGTCCTTATTTCTCCACCTGGAGAGTTTACGGCTAGCGTATGGTTCATTTGTGTGGTTGCTAGGTCATGTTTCTTAACAAACCCTTGAGCAATGAACGAGTGGGTAGCACCAGAATCAAACAGCAGAGTTTCAAGGTGTAAATTGGCAGGAAACTTACCAACTACCACGTCGGGTGCCTCTTGTGCTTCCTCCATAGTGACATGGTTCACCCGTCCTCTCAATACATTCTGCTGTTGTGGCGGCGCAGGCTTCTTCTTTGGGCATTTATGGGCGTAGTGCCCCACTTCACCACAGTTGAAACATTGCACCCCAACCTTAGATGCTTGGCCCTTGTTGTCTTGGGGTTGGTTTGGGGGTCCTTGCACTGCTGGTCGAGGTGGATGTGCGGGACGAGGCTGCTGCACAAACTGACGTGGCGGCTGTGCTGGTGCCGCGGGTGGCCTGTAGTTTGGGTTGTACCCTCTTGGTGCTGAATAGGGTACCACAGCACGGCTTGTCTGCCCCGTAGGTTGCTGCATCATACGTGGGCGGGTGTTGCTCCCTGAGGCCTGATGTGACCACCCCGCCTTCCTCTTATTCTCATTTTCTAGGGCCTTTAGCTTCCTTTCCACCACAAATGCTCTGTCCACCATCTTTTGAAAGCTTTCATACTCATTTGAGGACATTGCACACTGCATCTCTGCGGTAAGTCCTTCCACGAAACAATCTTGTTTCTGCTCATCAGTCTCTATGTCTCGTGGAGCATAACGGGATAGTTGAGTAAATTTAGTGAGGTATTCCCTCACAGTCATGTTTCCCTGCTGCAGTCCCAAAAATTCCTTCCTCTTGTTTTTTAGTTCACCTCTTGGGATGTAATGGTTGCGGAAACTACGCTTGAACTCGTCCCAAGTGATGTTCTCAGGGTCATGATGGGCGGCCACGTAGGCGGTCCACCAATCAGCAGCAGGTCCATTCAATTGATGAGAGGCAAACAGCACCCTCTCGTACCCTTGGCATTGTATTATCCTCATCTTACTTTCAATGGTCTTCAGCCAATCATCTGCCTCCAGAGGTTCAGCAGCACTTGCAAACTTGGGAGGTTGAGTTCCTAGAAACTCACTCAACCTTGGTTGGCGTGGTGCCGCTTGTGGAGGTGGAACTTGATGCAAGTTGGCCACCACTTGAGTCAAGTTCTGGATGAGCTGATTTTGATTCTCCAGCATTTGGTGGAGAGGATCAACTTCTTCACGGCGACCACCCCTGTCCTGGCCTCCAGAAAGATGAGGGTTGCATGCCTCATCATTGTTGTTGGCGGGGTTGGCAGCACGTCCTTTTCCTCTTCCGGCCATCTGGCAGAATCAACAAATGTTAATTTGATATCATTTAGTATCATCTTACTACTTTCATTTGTTGGTACTTTGAGGTGTTAAGGCTTTGTTAAGATTTTACGAGGGTTTACATATCACACCAAATAAATGCACTATTATTTCCTGTGGGTTCACACACCAAAGCAAAACGATCTGAAGACGAGGCTGTGGACAATTGCTCATGGCTTCCACAACTCACGTCACACACCAAGCATCATCACACCATTAACTACGTAACGACTCGACTACTTGACCTCTTGCTAGCTAGGGGAAAGACTCTACACTACTCGTCCTCTTGAGATGGCTCCTCGGGATCTTCCTCCTCATTTCGGCTACCTTCTGACTCTGCTTTGGGTGGGGAGGCTGCTGGTGGAGAAGTGCGACGACGCTTGATCGCTCGGCGATCCGGGGAGTCAGGAGTCCATGTATCATTCACGGTGACACACAGTTCATTCTCATCTCCTCTTTCTCTCGCCTTTAAGCAAGCTCGCAGCAACGCCTCCGTTTCCTTCAGGGTGTCTCGGACATCCTGAAGCTCTTGTTGACACTCCTGCAGTCGAGTGCTGAGCATAGCAGCATCCTCCAAGCACAAGTCCATGTGCTCATGGGAAGTCCCTTGCTGCACCGGTGGGTACTTGTACTCCGTGGTACCACTCTCACGTTGGTGGACATACATGTACTCCGTTTTGTCCAAGTGGCGACGATAGATGTGACTCTGGCAGGTGATGGCCTCCTAGGTGACATCTTTCTCCGCGTCAACTTGTGTTGCTCGACAAGCTGGAGAGTGGTGAATCTTAAGCAGCTGATTCTCGTGTATAATCCTCATCTCCGAACTCCATTCTTCCCTCTTCTCACGGATGGTCCTGGTGGAGTTATAGTGGATGATTAGCTTGCCCGTATTGCCGGCGGCTTCAAGCATACGCCGAAGACGGCGCAACAAATCTCCTACTGCCAATCCATAGGAAAGATACGTCACTGGACGACTCTCCTCTCTTTCGGCAAGGGCAACTACGGGAACTCTCCCTCCTGTGGACTTGCGAGCAGTGCGAATCATGCGAACCATCTAAAACAAAAAGAATTTAAAAATTAGGTTAGTTAAACTTTTTCAACAAAAATCCCATTTTGAATGAAAATTTGGGGTAAGATGAAGAAAATGACTCCTTAAATAACACTTTTCCACCCACACCTTGGAAAATAGTTTTTAAGAAAATAGGGCCCTTAAATACGTCCATTTCTACCTAGGTCCACGTTCCTACGGGCAACCTTGGCTCTGATACCACCTCTGTCACACCCGGTTTTTCCGAAGAACAACCAAGTGAATATCACATGTATGCCAGGATCATTTTCTCATACATGTGATGACAAATAGTGAAGCATCATTTATTACAAGCCAGGTGTCGAATATAAATAAGTCTTACATCACAAATGTCTCAATGGATACTAATGCTTCATCACAAGTAAATAAACTAGCAGCGGAATATTATTTTTTTAGGGCTCCATCACAGGCGTTGCCCGGGGGTCTTCATGAACCTAAAATCCTTCCTCGGGTCCAAAATCTTGGTCATTATACACCACCTCATTATCTTGACCTGAGCAGCAATATAAACCAACAAATATGCAAGGTTGAGTACCAATGGTACTCAGCAAGTGTGGGAAAATTATAGCATGCATGGCTAGAACAAGGAGAGGTTGAACTCATGGTTAAAGCACTACGCAATTAATACCTATCACCTTGGCTTATTAAGCACCTACATTACTACACAGGTGAAATGGTCCCAATCTCCCAACCCATTATCATAATCCAATAACCATAACATCATTTCCAATGTTAAGCTCCCCGCTTAACTTCCAAAACCATCAATCCTCTAATCATGAATAAGTCCAGGCCGCTCTTAACCGTGAGCACGGCTGTCAAGACAGTTTTGACTCTGCAGAGTTTGTACCACTGTACCCACAAGTAGTGATTTCATCCCCCGTTGCCGGGTGGACTAAAAGAACCTCCATTATGCCAGTGGCTATGATCCACATTCACACTTCCCAGGTGTGCGGCCAAGAGATCACTACAAAGCCTTTACAAAAGGATTCCCGACGAGTGTGGGCCCACTGAGGTTTCACCTCTAACAGCATACAAGAGGCTCCAACCCCGCTGCAGTGGCCCCCTCTTGAGCCTTGCGGTTCATATGGTAGTCCAGCTGACACCTACTCCCCGCACCATCCAACACACCCATACTACGTCGGGGATACACCTAATTAATTGGCCAAGCTGCCCCATCTCAGCATGTGGTTGGCACTGTAAAGTCGGGTTACATGCTCCATGAACCGGTCCTTAGGATCCAGGCAAGTACTAAACACAAACCCAAGTCTCGTGCACCCAGCACACAACCAAAACATCCAACTTGCCTTGATCCCTACCTCTACATAACTCACATTAACTCATTCAAGAGTATGGTAAAATAAATTGATGATCTCATATCCCAAATATCCCATTCTAAGCATGGCTAAGCATATGCATGTAAATAAATGACATGGTAAAATAAATCCCAACCCAAGCTACAAGGAAACAAGGTAATGCAATTCTAGGGAAACTTTCCTAGCATGGGTTTCATATTTCATTTTACAATGCAAATAATTCTATCTACACATCCTAGCATAGGATCAAAGTGGTCAAGGACACTTGCCTCCTTCTTGCTGCTCTTGAAATTGGTAGTCCTGATCTTGGAAAGGAATAACTTGCTCTTGAGCAGGTTCTACTTCATACCATCACACATAGCAAAAGAAGAACAACAATCATAAGACATAGTTCACACTTACACTTCATACAAACCACACATTCATATTTATAAAAGTTCTTTACCATTATGTGTTGTGGTTACTTTATGTGTGTTGAGTTGTGGCTTGCATGCACTTTTAACCATGTGTATATGATCTCCACTTTTGTGTCCACCTTTATACTTACATACTATTTATATGGGTTTCCAATAAATTTCTTATATTCAACTATTTCACCTTTTTACTACAAAGTGTGTATGAAAAGTATTATTCTTCCCCATATGTGCTTTCATAACTTCTATCAACCCTAAACTGAATTCTTTGTATTTTAGAAACTCCATTTATCATTTACTAGTTGCTATATTTTCAGATTTATATTCCTATGCATAATTGTGTATTTTATTATTAAATTAGTAATACACATCATCTAAACAGTATAGGTTCTGGTCCTAAATAATTTAATAACATATTTTGACCTTGGCTTCCGATGTAGACTATTTCATAATTATTTTCCATATTTTTCTATAACTATTCTTTACTTAAAAATATGTCCCTATTCTAATAAATGTGAATAATAGATGAAACAGATTTATTTCAGCCCAAAAATATATTTTTATCTCACTCCAAAGTTTTCTAAGTACTGAGAAAATTTTTAATAAATTTTGACAATTATGTGTATCCCCCTTTTTAATTTTTAAACACTAGTTACATATTCAATTTTCTAAATTAAATACTAAACAGGGCTAAAATAATGAATTCACCCCATTACAGGGTCTATAATATTATTTTCATAATTTCCAGGGGTCTAGCTACACTTATCAGAGGTGTTTTTCTTAATTTCTATTAAGTCCAGGGGCTAAAACTGATTTTAAATGAATTTACATGATTTTCTGGAGTTCCAGGGGCTAGATCTGAAGTTTCCGGGGCTAGCTCTCAATTCCAGAGAACCCCAGGGGGTAGCACGTAAGAATTTCAGTCTTTATAACGCGGGGTTGACGTGGACCGTCCGATTTTAAATCGACGGCTGAGATTATAACATCGAACCGGTACGCGGGGTTTTAAAGTCTACCGTGCGATTTAAAATAAACGGCGCACAAGCGGCCACGTCGCTCTGATCGAGCGCGGGCGGCGCTGCCGGCGGCGCACGGCGGCGGGAAGCGGCGATCTCGCCGGAAAGTTTCGGATCTTCGAGAATTCTGCCTAGAACTGTGATCTTATGGCCTAGATCGGTAGAGGGGAGGTCAGGGATCTCACCTCGGGGGTTTTCTCGAGCTCGGGGGTCCTGGAAAGTGATCGGCGGCGAGGTCCGAGGCAAAACCACGGCGAAGCTCGTCGGCGCTGTGTTTACACCGTAACTCTCCGAGTTTTCTGCACCTGCAAAGTTCCCCGGAGGCGGTGGATCAAGACCAGCGAGTTATATCAGAGTTTCCGAGCTTAGATCGGCCAGAATTCACCGGCGAAGTCTCGGTGCTCACCGGAGTGAAAATCGGCGATCGCGTGGGAAAAACTGATCGGATCGGGGGTTTTTATAGCCGGGGGAGGGCGGTGGGTCTGTTGTGATCGAGTTGGAGTCCTCCGGGACCAGAATTCGGGCGACGGGACGCGGTTTCCACGTCGGTTGCGATCGCGCGCGCTCGGGGGAAAAGTCCGGGGTCGCGGGGGCTCAGGGTTAGGGATGACATGTGGGTCCCACCCGTCGGTGAGAGGCAGCGCGGCGCGCGCGGGGGCGGGCTGGCGCGGGAGTAGCTGGGCCGGCTGGCGGGTTTCGGCCCATTGACCGGTTTTTTCCCGTTTTTCTTTTTCTTTTTCCATTTCTTTTCTGTTTTGAGTATAATTTGAATTCCAGTTTGAATTTGAATTTTTGCAAAACATGCAACACGTCCAAAAATTTCTAAATTCCTCTCTGAACATGGTTTAGGGTTTTGAATCAAAATTTGGGGTGTTACAACAGGACGGCAAGGCGTGATAGCAGTACAGTGCCGCCAAACGGCACGAAGCCTCCCAAACAGGGCGACAAGATGCGGCGACAAGACGGCATCTTCATCATCACCTGACACATGGACAGGGGCACTCAGCGCGCCAGGCGGCGGGACTTAACTCCCTCTCCCACTACTCTACTCAGAGGACAATAGCCTAGATCATGTATAGGGTTCGCATAGCTTTGGGGCCACCTGTCAGGCGCCAAGCCACATTGTAACCACCCCGGCCTTGGACTATAAAAGGACCGGGGTGACCACCCGACAAGGGGTTCGCAACCCAGTACCCTTGCACACACATACAAGCCAACAATACAACAAGCACTACCGTGGACGTAGGGTATTACGCTCCGGTGGCCCGAACCACGTAAATCTCGGTGTTCATCTGCTCTCTCGATCCCGGTTGCACGTCGGACGCCAAGCCCCTTCCAATCAAAGAACCTTGCGAGCTTCTTGCGTAGCAGGCTAGGAGGAGTGTCGCAGCTCACACACTCCGACACGCGTCTATGGCATGTAAATTTTAGATGCATGTTTTGGCTATCTACCCTGTGTTTAATTCCTATAATTACTATAGTCAATGGTTCTAAGTGTCGAGCTTGTGTGCAAGCCAAATAACCAAGAAAGTCTCACTTTGCTGTTGATCAAAGAAATTCGACACTTTTAGAACTCATACGTTCTGACCTTTGTGAAATGAATGATGTCTTGACTTAGGGATGAAAGAAATAATTAATGATGTGTATTGACGATTCAACTCATTTTTGCTATGTGTATTTATTTAGATCAAAGGATGAGGCATTAGATTACTTCAAAATCTACAACGCTGAAGTTTAGAATCAGCTAGAAAGAAAATTAAGAGAGTTAGATCAGATCGTGGGGGGAATACTTTTCTAATAAGTTCTCCTGGTTCTGTGCCAAGAATGAAGTCAAACATGAAAGAACACCTCCCTACTCACTCCAATCAAATGGGGTTGCCGAGAGCAAGAAACGTACTCTAACAACCTTGGTGGATTTCATGTTAGACACTACACGTTTATATAAGGCATGGTGGGGGAAGGCAGTTCTGACTACAAATCATGTATTGAATAGAGTTCCCACTAAAAATAGTGAGATGACTCCATATGATGGCTAGAAAGGAAGAAAGTCATCTCTTTCTTACGTGCGCACATGGGAGTGTTTGGCCATGGTAAATATACCAATAGTCAAAAAGCGAAACTCGGACCTAACACTGTTGATTTTATCTTTCTTGGTTATGCTTCCAATAGTCCTGCCTATAGATTTCTAGTAATCATATCTGACTCACCTCTTTTGCTTGTTGATACAGTAGTTGAATCTAGAGATGCTACATTCTTTGAAAATGTTTTTCCTATGAAAGATAGACATAATTATTTTGATCAAACTCATCATAAATATTATATTTCATCAAAAACCATAGAAAAAGCCCATTTTACATCTTTAGAAATTTAGTACAACCACATAATGGAGGAAACAATGAAACAACTCTCAGAATAAGCAAGAGACAAACGATTCAAAAATCCTTTGTTGATGATTTAGTCGTATATCTCTTAGATGATACACCGGATCCATCCTAGAGGTGTTTACATCCTCTGATGTAGACGATTGGAAGAAAGTAGTTCGTAGCGAGATGGAATCCATCATGATGAACGAAACATGGGATGTAGTGGATCGTCTTTTTGGTTATAAGATGGATGTTTAAGAAAAAGCTTAGGCATGACGGTACTATTGAGAATTACTAGGCAAGACTTGTGGCAAAAGGGTATACACAAAAATAAGGAGAGAACTTCTTTGATAATTACTTGTTGTCAAGATGACAACAATTCGGTGTACTTCTACCATTGGCTGCCTCACACGGTCTTCTAATCCATCAAATGGATGTGAAGACAACTTTCCTTAATGAAGAGTTGGATGAGGAGATCTAAATGGATCAGCCAGAAGGATTTATAATACCCGGTCAAGAAAATAAAGTGTGTAAGTTGAAAAAAGTCTTTGTATGGTCTCAAAAAAGCACCAAAGCAGTACCATGAGAAGTTTGATAATACCATGAAACATGCAGGCTTTGTTCTTAATGAGGCTGTCAAATGTGTATATTATCGATATAGTGGGGTCGAGGAGTGATCATGTGCTTGTATGTGGAAAACATATTAATTTTTGAAACTGAAATTGATGTTTTAAATGAGGTGAAATATTTTCTATTATGAAATTTTGATATGAAAGATCTTGAGAAGGCTGATGTCATCTTAAACGTCAAGCTCATAAGAAATGAGAATGAGATTACTCTTTTGCAATCTCATTATGAGAAGGTCTTGAGCCGCTTTGGCTATTTGGACAACAAGCTTTCACCATCTCCATATGATCCTAATATAATTCTTCGAAAGAATAAAAGACTAGAAAGAGGTCAACTAAGATACTCTGAGATGATTGGTTCACTCATGTACCTAGCTGGTGCTACTCGACCTGACATTTCATTTGCAGTTAGCGAATTGAGCCGGTTTACTGTTAACCCAGGAGATGATCATTGACAAGCGTTTGAGCGAGTTATGTGCTACTTGTATGGTAAAATAAGTTACGGACTTCACTATACAGGAGACCCCAAAGTATTGGAGGGTTATAGTGAATACAATTGGATTTCTGATGCTGATAAGATAAAGGCAATAAGCGGTTATGTCTCTACTCTTGGAGGAGTTGCTGATTCATGGAGGTCATGTAAACAGACTATATTGATGAGGTAAACTATGGAAACATAGCTTACAATATTACATACAATCTCTATAGAGGAAGAATGGCTGAGAGAACTCTTCATGGACTTACCAATGGTGAAAAAAACAATTCCAGCAATCCTTATGTACTCTGACAATCAAACAGTCTTTGCAAAGATTTCAAGTATAAAGGATAATATGAAATCCTCAAGACATATAAAAAAGACGGTTAGAATCTGTAAGAAAATTAAAAAACTCCAGAGTAATAGCCATTGACTATGTTCAAACAGCGAAGAATTTGGCAGATCTGTTTATAAACAGTTTATCATGAAATGTGATAGATATTGCATCAAAGAAGATGGGATTGAGGCCCACATGAGTTATACACAGTGGTAACTTAAATTTGTGTGATCGGAGATCCCATGAATCAGAATATGGGAAGAACAAGTTGTATGTATAGAAATCAGAGTACACAACTTAAAAGTACCAACTCTAGTGAAGATGCACTACTCTCTGTTCAGTAAGGAAGGCTGACTTTAAGTATTAATGTTTTTTGAGACTTTATTGCAAGATTTGTGCTACAGAGTATTCTTGTACGAACACACCTATATGAGTTGATTCTTAGTTGTAGTCTATGACACGTGGGAACTCTCTATGAAACTCATAAAGAGACACAGGAGTATGACTTATATGTCCCACCCAAGGAGAGGCCCCATGGGCGTCTAGTATCGATTTGGTCTTTGAATGAAATCAACTCGCACAAAACTAACAATTCAAAGCATAGTCCATTGTGTAGTTGTGAGTTAAAATAGTTCTTGGATTAAGATGAATGTTCAACCTAATAGTTCTCTATCATTAAAGTGGTATATCAAACAACATTGTAAACATATGAGAAGTCATGTAAGTGATGTTTTTGGAATTTGGTGGGAATTGTTAGAATATGTGTGTCTTGGGCCCAAATAACTCTAAATAAATTCCAAAAAGTCATTAGAATAAAATAATCCCACATGAAGAAATAGAAGAGAGCAATACTCATTTATTAGTGGGACTCTTTTCTATGTGTGAAATATATGAGAGAAGGATGGGCTAGAGTCACACATAAACCACATGCGCGCGCGCGTATACGCGTGTTTTCACGTAAGTTACCGCGTGACTTGTGATTTGCGACTCGGCAACTGGCATGAAAATCCTCTTCTCTTTTTGATGAGTCTAACACTAGTACGACTTTAAATACTCGTAATATATTGTGTTCAATTTTGTGAGTCAGTTTCTGAAGGGTAATTAGCTCCATTGTTGTTAGTTACTAGAGCATAATTATCTTACTTGAATAGACTAATTACCTTAAGTGATCATACTCCCAGATTGCATTTACGGGCAGCTTCCACAAGAGAAAAAAACAAAGTGTACCTACAAGCCCTCACATCTTGGTTTCCTCGGCAAGGCCAAAGACCTCACCAAAGCAATGGAAGGGAGGTTCTGCCATCAGTTCGAGACTGACCTACCAGCTGCCGACAATGAAAACTGTGCCTAGGAGGCAGAAGTGATCAAAGTTAGGCTTACCTAACTTTGACTTTCTGAAATATTTGTCTAGAGATTATAGGAAAAGACAATGAGACGTCGACAATAAAAACAACAATCCAATATGAAGTCGACGAAAAGCATGCATACAATGCCTCGCTTGTCAGCACCAGTGTTGTCGCTGATATTACTGAGGTTATCACAAGGGGCTTCAGGATTACAAACTGCCGAACAAGATTTAGAAGAACAAGCACCCTTACAGATCCCAGAAGAGGAACGTCATCTTAGCAACTTTTCTATGCCCGTGGTCTTGTCTCTGGGATGATGTGCACTTCCACATATGCATTTTCAACTTATTGTCATGAATGGTTATATATGAATATATACAATCAGCATGAAAGAAAATACCCCACTATAGGAAAATATCAAATTAACGACGGTCAAAATTATTAACGACGGCACCGTCGTTAATTAAAATAGTCACGACGATGCATTTTGACCGTCGTGAATAATGTCCTTATTCACGACAATTGATCTAGACCGTCGTGAACAATATCCTTATTCACGACGGGGCCAACCACGTCATAAATACAATCTTATTTATGACGGCCATGGACCTCGAGCAGTTGCGCCGCCGCCGCTGCCCCCCGGCCTTCCCGCACGCCGCCGCTGCCACCCCCGTGCGCCGCCGCTGCCGCCCCCACGCGCCGCCGTGCCGGCCTCCCCTGCCCCTCGACGAGCCCCCCCCCCCCCCCGCGTCGCCGCTGTCTTCATCCGCGCTGCCCCCAGCTTCCCCGCGCCACACCACCTCCAGAAACAAGTAATTTAATTAGTTTAGTTTGTAATTAGTTTAATTTTAATAGTTTAGTTTAGTTTGTAATTAGGTTAGTTTAATTAGTTTAGTTTTGTTTGTAATTAGTTTAAATTATTTAGTTCAGTTTCATTTGTAATTATGTTTTAATTAGTTTATTTGAGTTTAATTAGTTTAATTTAGGTGATTAATTTGTTAGTTAATCACTTAGTTAGTTTGTAATTAGTTTCTTCTTTAGTTTTTAATTAGTTTGTTTAACTAGTTTGTAATTGTTTAATTAGTTTTAAGTTTAATTAGTTTCATAAGTTAATTAGTTTGAATTATTTAATTGTTTATTTAGTTTTGAATTGTTCAATGAGTTTTGAATTAGTTAATTAATTGATTCTGAGTGTTTAATAATTATACGTATATTAACGGGTTTCGGGCCGACCCGGCACGATCCGGCATAGGTCCTTTGAACTTTCAACTTTGAACAACTTACCCCCTCTTTCTCATTCTTTCCTCTCACGTAAATGACTAAAAAATGAAAATGAGTAACATAACCTATAGAAATTAATTACCCGTTTCAAATATGCACGTCTCACATGCGATAGGCATGTGAGGCGCGCAGATTCGGAATTGTCCATTTTTGGATAGCCTGAGAGTGACTGAGAACGTGCTTTTGACGAGTTAGGTATGGGGTCTGGACCTGGACTTGATTTCGACAGTGTAACCCTAATGTTCTCTGCTGCACCATTTTTGGGCGTGCAATTGGAGAACAGCAGGGTTAAGCTGCCGAAATTTCGTCCGGATTTGGACTTCGTGTCTCGTCATAAGCACGTTACCTCGGTCACTCTTGGGTGGGTTTAGGACCTATCTGCCTAGTGTAGGGGCCGTGACAAGACATAAAAATGTACTAATAATGATTTGTCCGCTTTGAAGTTATAAATTCTGACATGACTGAAGACCGGACTTGTATGTATTCTGGTAGAAAAAAGAATGCGCATCACTCAGAGGAGTGGTTCGCCAAGACGGATGCTTTTATACAACGAGCTTTTTTGTTGTGCAACAGCAGTAGGGTGCGGTGCCCATGTACCAAATGCCAGAATGCAAATTTTTTGACAGGGTGACATTGACATTTCACTTGTGTCGAAATGGTTTCATACAAAAGTATGGGATATGGTACTTTCATGGTGAGACACGTTCCGAAGCTGTAGAAGATCAAGTGGTGGATGATAGCACGGGAGTCGATAGGATGGACGAGATGCTTAAAGCCATGGATCCTGAGTTGAAGGAGGATGCTCCTACAACGGAGGTTGAAATGTTCTTTAAGCTTTTCAAAGCTTCCGAAGACGGGCTATGCTAGACGGGCTGCTTTGATGAGTCAGCTACCAGAGCTGAGAGGCGTAGCAGTCGCCTTACAGCGGTCAGACGAGATAAATATCATTTTGTGGATCTTATAATGTCAATAATTACTTTATTCATCTACATTACTATTCTTTTAAATTATCGAAAGGACTCTAGGTCCGAGGACTCAGAGACGAGAGGTGCTCTGCGGCCAGCACAGACTAACCACCCTTCGGGGTCCGGTAGCCAGCCTGTGGACCCGCTTCCAGACTCTTCCGGTGACCACTCCTCCGAGTCACATGACGTCAAGCCACCTCAGAGGTGTCAGATTAGGAGGAGTCACTATGTGGCTCCTCCTTCGGCTCCTGCAAAGCCAAGATGACCGGATAGTTATTCGTCCGGTTGGCGATATGTAAGTAAATCTCTAACTTTTTAATTTAGATTATTTTAGTGTTATAGATGTATTGATTTATCATTCTCTATCAGGTCTTGGTACGATGACTCGTTTATGGGTCAAGGACGACACAAGAAGGTGAACAGTGTCCTCGGGCGGCTTATCCGTTTGCACTACCCCGGTGTAGTGAACGGTGTCCCCGCCACGTCGTGGGACGATTACACCACAGCCCAGCACATTGCTTACGGCAACCACCAGGAGCTGTGTGGTCCGAATTTATGGTAAGCATGAAATATATATTTCTATAATACACGTCTATAATATGGTTAATACCAATAATGTATAAATATGGTTTTCAAGGCACAATACGGTTTGAAGGACGAGGGCGAGGTGGACTACGCCAGAGCCATGTTCCATAAGAATGTTTGGAAACTCGTTAAGCAGTCGCTATCGAAAGCAAGAATTCAAGCGACGAGAGCGTACATGAAGTTGCATCCGGCAGAGGGTGAGCTAGGGGCATTCAGTAACGTGGCTCCCAGGTACTTGAAAGTGGAGCAGTACGTAGAGGTAAATTATAAAATATTTATTTTAAAATATGGAAGAAGCAAATTAGGTAAAATGTCTATAACCTAATAATAAATGTATGTAGGTCGGTGTAGCTTGGTTAGACGGCTGCCTAGAGGACTACCATATCCTGTGTACTCTGTGGGCGAGTTAGGGGTTCCAGGAAATTTCTAGAATCCGCCAACAGAGCAGAGGGACGGACGGAAAGCACACGTTTGGTGCGGACGGCTACTTACGTCTGGCTAAACGCATGGTAAGTGTGATTACTATTATTTTCAAATATGTTTAAATTATTCATTGTACTAACACATATATATAGGAGCGCGAGAGCGGTCAGGAGCCGACTCCGATTCAGGTCTGGAAGAGGGGTCATAGGGGAAGTGACGCGTCACAGCCTGACTAGCTGTGTTCAAAAGTGGTGTCAGAAATATTGGTGAGTTGTTTTGTATTTGTATTGAGTTTTCTTAAATAGTTTTGATAATATTATCTTTTTGTAGGCAAGGTATGGGCAGGAGGCGGAGCGGCTTCATGGTGAAGGCTTCGATTGGCAGAGCATGCCAATCATCCCAGAAGCCGAATATGCAACCGGAGGCGGGAAACCTCACGGACGGTGAGTTCTCACAGTGGTAGCCCCCACAGGAGCCACAGGCCCCATTTACCGGAGCAGAGGTACAAATTTACTCAAACTTCCACAACATAGTCATATTTGGTAAATTTAACCAAGTTTCTTAGAATATTATCAAACTTAGTCAAACATAGACAAACCTAGTTTAACTTGATCAATTATAGATTATAGTAAGCTAACTTAGACAAACATGCATTTTTAAACTCATAACTTGTCTAACTACACTTATACATAACAGTGTTTCACGACCGAGACTCACACGCCGTCGCCGCAGCTACCAAGAGGACGAAGGCTCGAGGATGACTTCCCGGGTTCTAGAGGTAGCGGATGTGGTAGTGCGTAGTGTGGTGTGTGTCTAGTGTTCATAAATTACTATTATGTTTATAATATTTTGACTGCCTGTGTGAGCTAGCCATCGAACCAAGGCTGGCCTCGAAGACAGGGCAGGATTTTCTCATTTTAAAAAGAAATTACCAACTTATTTATGACGGTTTTCTTGTCACGACCGTCGTAAATCAGCTAGAATTATTTACGATGGTCTGCCCTGTCGTCAAGAGTACCATGCTTATTCACGATCGGTCCGTTGTGAATAAAGTGGAGTATTCACGACGGCCCCGTCATGAATAAATCCCTCGCGCCACGTGGCAGCCTAGGAGCTTATTTGCGACGGGATCATTTAGCCATCGCGAATAAGCTTATTCACGATGGGAGCCGTCGTTAACAGTCTTATTTACGACTAATTGTCGGTGAGGGTCAAAAACCTTCCCCATTGTGAATAACTTATTCACGACGGTTTACCCTTTATTAATGATGGTTTCCAGCCGTCGTTAATTGTTTATATTCCTGTGGTTCTCATTCTTTATTTTGATGAAGCATTGTTGTCTGAAAAAAGGGAATGTTCATAGAAATTCTCCTTTGAAAGTTTCATAGAAGTTCAGGAGCATTGTGCAACTATACTGAGAATTGGTGTAAGAGCTATATAAAAAATGTGAGTTCGGTGCATTTAGCTCTCGCTTGCACAGTGTCTTCAGAAGGGTTCAACTCACTTGAGTCTTTTATACACATATTTTTTTGCATTTATGTAAGAGGCTTTTTTCGTGACTTGAACCTGTGACCTCATGGTCTTATATAAAAAAAATCGATCCACACTATTGCGGATGCACTTAATCTAGTTGCCTCTAGTTGGTTCAACTAGGAGTGTCTTCCAGGACTAACAGACTGAACGCACTCGTAATCTCTAAATTCAACCTCTAAAGTAATATTCTCACCCCTTTTACGGTCACCTTTAAAGGATTCTCAGCTATACAATTCAGTTTTATGCACTCGTTGAACTCTAAATTCAACCTCTATATACCCTAACACTTATTTTATTATATCATTTCATTTTTTTCAGACATTCCCGAACAAGTCCATACTTACGATACCCTTTTATTTCATTATTCCCCTTTTTATTTCTCTATTGTTTCCTTTTTCTTCTCCTATCTTCCCCCTTTTCCTCTCTTTTTCCTAATTTTCTTTTTCTCTTTTTTTCCTTTCCTTTCTTCCTTCTCTCTTCTTTCCTTTTCTTCTCTCCTCTTCCCAAGCGCTACAAGCAGTCTGTACAAATCCCGGTCCACTGTAACAAACAGCCTCTTTACAGGTCCCACTGTGGGCCGCCGCTACATGCCCGATCGGAATATATGGAGGTCCGGTGGCTATATAGGCTACCGATATAAGTAGGGTAAGAGTGATCACACTCTTGAACCTCTATATACGACCTCTAAAAGGATATCAACCTTTTACAGTTAATTCTAAAAGATTCTTAGTTTTACAGTTCAGTTCACAACGCTCGTGAACCTCTAAATCAAATCTCTAGATCAACTATTACATATTGTATGTTACGTAACACAACTAACTCACATTTTATATTATTTTATATAACAACTTTTATGTTAATAATATTATATTTACAACTTATAAAAATCACCATTTTTTCGTTTCCTTTCCTTTTTCCTTTTCCCTCTTTTCTTATTTTTTCCTTTCCATTTTCTTTTTTCCTTCTTTTCTTTCTTTTCTTTCCTTTCTTCCTCCTCTCTCTCTTCATTTATCTTCTTCCTGGCGCTACAGTGCACTGCCGGATTACCAAGCCGACTGTATGGAAAATCAAGGGTGCCTGGCCGCTACCGGCGCAGCTGCTGTATTTGGCGGCCAGGCGCGGTTAGCAGCCGCTGCTTCTATACCGGACTTCTAAAAGAATATTGCTAGCTTTTTACAGTCAACTCTAAAAGATTTCTACCTTTACCGTTCAATTATCTGCACTCGTTCACCTCTAAATTAGAACTCTATATACTATTTTATATTACATAACACAACTAACTCATATTTTATATTATTTCATATAACTAAATTTATGTTAATAATATTATATTTATAATTTATAAAAAAAATCACCAAGTTTTTTTCGTTTCGTTCGCTTTTCTTCTTGTTTTTCCTGTTTTTCCTTTTCCCTCTCTTCTTTTTTTTACCTTTCCTTTTCCCTTTTCCCTCCCCTCTCTTTTTTTCTTTTCCTTTCCATTTTTTTCCTTTTTCCTTCTCTTTTTTTCCTTTTTTCTTTCCTTTCTTCTTTTCTTCTTGTGCTTTTCCTGGCGCTACAGTGTCACTCTGCATTTGGACTGCGCCTATAGTCACAGCCACTTCCCAGGAGCGCTACCTCTGCTCCCGCTGTGGGTGGCCGCTACAGGCGCGCCCGCTGGGTTTGCACGCGCGGCGAGGGTAGTACGCGCCGCTGGGAGCAGTCTAATAGCAGGAGTATACTGCATAACAGATGTTGGCAGAGTATGGAAAGAGCAAGACAACAGAGCCCACAGCGTTCAGAAGCACAGCAGACTAACGGCGAAGCAACAATAATGAAATACTGAAGGAGGGCAAGGGTCAGAGGCTTGTGACGGAGGTTGCTGCTTCCGAGGTGTGAGCAGTATATGGCACACATTTTTTATTTTCATGCAGAATGAAATAGTGAGATGGATTGTAGTAGGCACATACGTATTAGGGCCTTTATATGTGCCATGTTTCCATGATATATCATAGTTCATCATACCTAGATATGTATTTTCATGCAGAAGAAACCAATCAAAGTAATGGCAAAATACAATTATGATTGAAAGTGAACCAGGATTAGCTAAAACATACTGTCCACGATAGTTTTATTCAAGTCTTAATGATGCAGTCGAACTCTTGATGTATTCCCAGTGGCAAAGGCGTCTCATACTAACATAAGAAACATCAAATCACAGAGAGCTCGCATTGTTGACTATTTACAAGGCCAGAGAGTCCAAAAGAGCAATGGAAGGGAGCCTTTCCCATGACTTCGGGACCGAGCTCACAGAAGCCGACGTGTGGGTGGTCTATGGTGGCCACCTTTTCGGTCAGTTGAATTGAACCCGAACTGCTTCCTGGGGTGGTCTCAAAGGTTGAGCTTGTGGAGGGAGACGGCAGCGTTAAAGCAGATTTAAGCTGATGCGAGAAGGGCGAGCACTTCACTTATATTTGAACACTCCCCTCACTTGTAGGCTCCCTTGGACGCAAAAGTGGATTAGGAGTCGACTGTAATTTATTTAATAAATCGCCCCCGCCAGTATTCAAACTCGTGACCCCTGCCTCTAATATCATGTTAGGCTGAGGAAAAGGTGAGCAATTCACTTATATTTTAACGATATGATTGACAACCAAAATTACTTTAAAGAGGCACTTGTGGTTGAAGGTAGCATTCTAATTCACGGCTTTCAGAAATATTTGATTTGAATCCAAATTCGAGGAAAGAACAATGGATCTATAATAACATCGACAAACGACAATAGAGTATGAAGTTTATAAAGCGCGTTCAAGCAGTGCTCCTGTTGTCGGTACCAGTGATTTAGCTGCTTTTGCTGAGGCCATCACAAAGTACATCAAGGAGCAGCAGACTAAGTCGGGAGAATGCCAATAAAAAGGTTAACAAAGCGGCAAGAGAAATTTCAGTGGCACAAAGCATAAGTGATTAGGCTTGAGCAAATTTACCTTTAGGTTATTTGTTCCTTGTCGGCTCCATGGAGTGATTATGTTCCAATTTTTATCTCAAATGCATAAGTTGCAAAATTTAATTATCAATGTTTTATAGTGCGTTCTTGAGAAGACAAGTATAGGCATCTATCATTGGTGATTGCTTGAAATAATGGGCAAATTCCTTATGAGCCATCCAAAGAACTTCAAGTTCCTTGTCACCCACTCAATTTTTTGAATTTCTTTATGAACCGTCAGTGTCAACTTACTTCCCCTTACCACATACATCCGTTTTTGGGCTTGGCGGTGTAACATGGAAGGAGAAAGAACTTATTTGCCCCTATATCATTTTTTTGCTTAGTTCCTTCTTACCCATTTTAGAGGACAGAAGTCAACTGGATGCTCTCATTGAGCCTTCTTTTCGTACAGGCAAAGGGCATTAGTTTATGTACATCCATGCACAAGCAACAACCAATGGACTTTACAGGAAATGAGCATTAGTTTATATTTTCAATATATAAGCATGGACATACACATGGTTCATATATAAGCAAAATTAATCATTGTTTCAACAAGCAACGTGCATGCATGTTATATACACATTACAGCAGCATGGTAATTGGTTCATGGATACCAAACACCATTCAAACTGTGTCACATAACAAAAGTGTCACATTACAAAAACACCTTTCACAGATTGCATCTTTTTTTCATAGACTGAGCCTTATTTTGAAGAAGGGGTCTTGGCGCAGCGGTAAAGCTGTTGCCATGTGACCATGCGGTTACGTGTTTCAAAAATACTGCTTACAAAAGGCCCAAGTGGATCAGACCTTGGACCCTACGCAAGCAGGGGCTATATGCACCGGGCTGCCTTTTTTTTAGATTGAGCCTTCTTTTGCCTCTAGTAGCCATTGCAGGACTTGTTGGTTCTGCTTTTTTACTCCTTGTGCCCATTGCAGGAATGTCATGTGGCACAATTGTTTTCATCTTTTTTGACTTACCTTTAGGCCGCACCTTTCCTTTAGCCTTCTCTTTCCCAACAGCCTTTTTCTTCTCGGTAGCAGTAGGATCACTGGAGCAGCCTGAGTGCCACGTGAAATTGAAATCGGGTACTCAATAAAAAGGGACTCGGGCTGGTTTGAGAAACCCAATGACCCTGCACCTATAGTTGTAACAAAGATAGACATTTCGGCTATAAAAAAGGACCTTGTATGCAATTGTGTTGTTTGATTACCTGATTCATCCTCCTGTTCTGGTCTGTTAGTAGTGGGCTCTTTGTTTTGTTGCCAACAAGTTCGATTTTCAGTAGATAGCTAGAATCAGGGTCCATCCTGTGAATCACATGCAAGAAAATGAATAAAATGCATGGCCATGTTTATGGACTATAGAGCAAAAAGAGAGCTGCGTGGTGAGAGACGGCGCATATACCCGTCAGCTTGCGTGGCGGATTTCTGGCGAGAGGGACAGCATGCATAGTGAAGTCGGATATGTCTCAGCCCACGAACGTGAACGGGAGCTCACAAAAGTAACGGCTGTGGGTAATTTCGAATGAAAAATAAAAAAACGATGGCTAATAAGAAAATCCAAAATTTTGAGTGGGTAATAGGGAACCCTAATTTGGATGACTAATAAGCCATGAAATACCAAACTCATCTTACAAGCAGGTCTAGTAACGAGGCCAAAAAATGAACTGGATATTTTGAGACTCAGATCGAATTAGAACCAAATCAAATTTATAATTATTTTTAAATTAGTAAAGACCGATTTAGTTTATAAAAGGGCCAAAGGCCAACGCCCTATTACACGGAGTGAACCGAGAAGCGTTGTGAGAGCCAGGAAATCATTGTATTCTTAGGGCTAGAAGTTGCCCGTCGAGAAAACTCCAGGGCTAGTACCCATCTGCAACGAGATACTCTAGCGTCACTACGGATTTAGTTACATCTATAATTAAGAGCACTACTTTCAAGTACTTGGTAAAGACTGCATCTTCCCAATCTGATGTGGTAAAACAGGCAAATCAAAATACACGAAAAGCACAACGTAGGTAATTCTTGAATTTTTTTAGGCGGACCGTGGAAGCAAGACTAGTCTAGTGGCTAACAGCATTTTCCTTAATGGGGCTCACTTTCAATGGATGTGAAAGCAAAACGCATAACGCAAAGAATATGAAAAAAAACACGCAAACACTTATCTAGAATTTTGAATTACTGTGATAGGGCACAGTAGAGACGGTGACAAGGGTCGCCAAAGTGACCTAGCAATATTCAGATAACAGGACAAACGGCCAAAATTCACTCTGCCAAATGCCAGATACGAGCCAAATGCGATCCGCTCCAACCTAGCACCAAGGTATGGAAAGCTTCCTACTCTAGGCCTTCCTGGTCGCAATCTGAGACTCAGCCTGCATGACAAGAAATCACGTACATCAGACTGAACTACATAAGTGTTGACCAGAGTGCATCACCAGTAGCAGAATTGCAGTCAGCGGAAATGCATACCTCTTTCTTCACGGGTTCTTCCTTCTCTGACAAGATCAGCTCGATGTGGCATGGGGAGGACATGTAAGCTGTAAAAGTGCCATAAACATTCATGCAACCATTCAAGGTCTAGCAAAAGACAATAAAAAAACTTCAACAATTAGATAAACTTACGGTTGATGCGTCCATGAGCACGATAGGTCCTGCGGCGCTGCTTCTGAGCCTGGTTCACTTGAATGTGTGAAATGTAGAGAGTATCGACATCCAGACCTTTTACCTGTGTCAGTCTCAGACTCAGAACATTTGTAAAACATATGAGGGAGTACAAATAACATTAACAAGACAGCTATATTAAATAATACCTCAGCATTGCTCTCTGCATTCTTGAGAAGATCAAGAATAAACCTAGCAGACTTTGCAGGCCAGCGTCCCTGCCCGTTTGGCTGACGGTTCTTAGCCTGAGCTGTGCGCCCAACACCACCACTGTACCTGCGGAAGGGAATAGCCTGCTTGTGGGCAATCACATCCTCAAGGTACCTTTTGGCCTTGGTGAGTGGCAACTTCCTCAGGGCAAACGCTGTCTCACGGGTGTTCTGTGTGACAAAATACAAAAATACACTAATGTAATAACAACAAATGATATGCTTGTATAGGGTTCACATTTACTTCCTACCTCGCGATTAGTCATCCTTATCGCTAATTGGCGCCTCCTCAGGTCAGCCGACGCGATCAGCTCGACTAGAAAACTAGTCATCCGACTAGTCGGCCGATCAGAGCGATCAGGACAATTTGGAAAATTGTTTTTGGGCCAACTGGCCAGCCCATTAGCGTTCCTTCTCTTTTGCACTCTTACCGCCTGGTGCCTCTCCTTCCTGATCAGGCGCCGACCTCGTTCTTCCCTAGCGCCGCCCGAGACCCTCCCCTACGCCGCCCAAGCCCATCTCCTGCCGGTGCCACCGCCTGCGCCCTTCCCTGGCACCGCCCAAGCCCCTCCCCCGCACCGCTTATTCCCATCTCCTGCCGGTGCCGCCGCTCGCGCCCTTCCCTGGCGCCGGTCACACCCTTCTCTCTTGATGCCGCCCTCCTCCTGCGTTGCCACCTCTTTGGTTTGTGCTCTTTAACTGTGCTCTGTGACTGAGCTGGCGCCAGCAAGATGACTTCGTCCTCAGATGAAGATATGGTTGCGGCATTGTCCCTCTTCCTCCTAGTCCTAGCCTATGTTTGGTGCTGCACTGCTGCTCCTTAGTTTAGGCATCTCTTAACCTATGTTTGGTGTTGTACATAGCTCTAAAGTTTTGTAATATGTAATATTGTGCAGATGTGAGTCGGCATGATTTGGTGAAAGTGATTTTTTCCCAACACAAAGGGACGAAATCTGGTGGCGCTGCTAATGCCACAGACGAATTGGTTGCGTTTGCTTCTTCTACTGCAAATTGTTCATCCATTGCAGAGAAGACAATAGATGCACTATCAAAAGAAATGGCAGAGATGACTAAGGATCCTAAGAGGAAGGCTCAATCTTCGACTACAGGATGGAAGTTTGGATTTTGGCCTGATCGTTGAAAGAAGGAGATAGTTCAATGTATATTTTGTCTTAAGGTTGTCCTTTCAAGAATCAAAAGGTTCAAACAACACTTGGCTGGAGGGTTTGGTGATGTCGAGAAGTGCCCTAAAGCACCTGAGGTGGTTAGGAAGAAAAAGGCAACCTATTTGAAGAAAAATGCAAGAAACAAGATTGTACAATTGGAATATGAAGTGGAAGATGAAGGACAGGGACAAGAAGAAGATGCAGAGGAAGTTACTCAAGAGTCAAACCTGACACCAAGTTCTGGGACAAAAGAAAAGCAAACTAAGAAGAAAAATTGCTCAAGCTTCTATCAATTCATTGACAGTCTCTGCTCCTATGAAAACACAAACTGAGAAACATTCAAAGTTCATTAGCTCTTTGTTTTGCAAGACACCGGAAGAAGTAGTTGCAGAAAGGTTCAAGTCCAAGACAACTCAACCTACACTTGAGCACCTCACAAAGAAAGATAAGGAGTCCAAAATGGTTGTTGATGACCATGTTGCTGATTTCTTAATCGAGAATGGCATACCATTCAATGTCATTAACTCTAGAAGTTGGCACATCATGCTTAAGTCCATTGGACAATATGGTCCTGGATACCGGTCCCCTTCATACCATGAGTTGAGGGTACCATTGATTGATAGGACTGTTAATAGGACAATGGAATTGAGGAAGAAACATGAGGAGGCTTGGAAGGAGTATGGCTGCACTATCATATCCGACAGATGGACCTCGACGAACCAGCGCCATATTATTAATTTTCTTGCCAACAGTCCAAAAGGGACCTTTTTTCTTGGGTCGGTGGATGCTTCAAACAAGGTAGCAAATGCAAGCATGCTAGCTAACCTATTGGAGAAGCAAATTGATAAGGTTGACAACGAATATGTGTTGCACGTAGTCAAGGACAATGGATCCAACTTCAAGGCAGCCCATTGCTTGGATTTGATGTTGGAGGACATTGAGAAGATAAAGGAATTTAGTAGTTGCATAAATCACGTGAAGAAGGTGAATAGATTTATCTACAAGAATGGGAGATTGCTTGACACCATGAGGGGTAAAATAGGTGGAGATCTTGTGAGATCCGATGTGGCTCGCTTTGCTACTTTATTTCTCACATTGACAAGCATACAAAGGCACAAGCAAGGCCTAAGAAGCCTCTTTGTCAGTGATGAGTGGCACCAAAACAACTAATCTGCTACAAGGGAAGGGCAGCAAGTTGAAAGCATTGTCCTCTTTATTCCATTTTGGGCATAGGTGGAAATTATCTAAGAGCTTCACAACTACTTCTTATCGCCCTTAGGACAATAGATGGGGAAGAAACACTAGCCATGAAATCATGGCAGCCATGAATGTTGCAAAGACCACCATCAAAGACGCTTCGAATGCAAAGCCACAACTGCTTAGGGAGGTCATGGATTGCTATGATAAGAGGTGGGATGGTCAAATGGAGCAAAAGTTATATGGGGCAGCCTTGTTCTTGAATCCATCCAAGTTCTTTTCTTTAAGGGAAAAGGGTAGGAGGAATGCATCAAAGGTAAGGTTCATGTTTAATGATGCTGTATGAAAGATGGTGATTCATGAAGATGAGCAAAGCAAGATAAGTAAGCAAGCCGATGAATATGAGAGGTCCGAAGGAGAATGCTTCTCTAAGCCATTAGCAATAAGAGAATAATAAAATCCTAGGGAGCATATGGCATTAGCAATAGGGTAGAATGTTTCTCTAAGGCATTAGCAATAAGAGATAGAGATAAAAAAAATTCCTCTCAATTCTTTAAAATTAATATTCTTTGAGAAGAAAGGCAGGGCTGGCGTAGTGGTAGAGTCTCTCCACTTGTGTCCTGGAGGTCCTCGGTTCAAATCAGCCTCCTTGTAAAATAAGCAAGAGAAAGGCTGCCTAGAAATTCCCTTCCCCAGACCCCACAACGTGCGGGAGCTTTCATCACTGGGTATGCCTTTTTTGAGGAATAATTGTCCAAATGAATTGTTCTTTAAAATGCAGATCTTTGGTAGGGAGCATATGATGTCTTGCATTCAAGCTCCAATGTGTAGCAAAAAGAATTGTGAGCCTTTGTTGTTCGGCATCAGGTTGTGAGCGCAATCGGAGCACATTTGCCCATGTATGTCCATCTTTTATTGTTACTATTTTGTTGTTAAGTTGTTGTCCTTTAATTGGTATTGTTAATTTGCTCACGTATGTAGGTCCATGCCAAAAAAAAAGGAACCGCATAGAGCATAAAAGGTTGAATAAGTTGGTGCATGTTAGCTACAACTGAAAGATGGCAAATAGGTTTTAAACAATTAAAGAGCTCGGTTCAAAGGGAAAGAAAAGCAACCTCTTGCTGCTTGAACGGTTCCAATGGGAGAATGAGTGGGTTGATGAAAATTGTGAGGCCGGAGAGGGATATGAACTTTGGAGTGCCGTTGATGAGACTATTGGTGCAACTGAGCATCTAAGGGGGAGAAATCTGCCTAGGTCTGCTGCAGCCAGTGGTTCTTCTACCCAAACATACTCGAGGAAGCGTGCAAGGAGCCTGTCTAATACAATTTCAGAGCAGCCACAAGCTAATGAAGGATCTGATTCAAATGAAGAAATGGATAATCAAGGAAATGGAGATGGACAGCACCCACCATCTACAACAGATCCAACTGGAGGAGATGGAGGCTTCCAACTTGATGATTACATTCTATTTTAAATAAAATTTCGATGGACTAAAAGTCTTGTTTCTTCTTTATTGTCTCTTTCTAATGTTGAAGATCTGAATTTTGCTGATCTGAACTGAATTATAAGTACTTCTGCACTGAACTGCCTAGACGCCCAGGCGCCTGCCTAGGCGGCCGACCAGGCGGGCAGCAGGCGCAGCGACGAGTGGAGGCGGCGGGCGCGGAGGCGGCGGCGGGCGCAGCGGAGGCGGGCGAGCGGAGGTGGAGGCGGCGAGCGCGGCAGGCACAGCGGAGGCGGAGGCAGTGGGTGAGCTCTCTGAACCGTCGAATCTAATCCAACGGTGACTTTTCCACGTCAGCACATATAAAATACCACCCCACCCCACCCTAACCCTAACCACAATCCCTCTCACCCTCACTCTCCTTTCCACCGATGGCGGCGGCGGCGCGGCGAGGTGACATGTCCAGGCATCAGGGCCGCACCGACGGGACGCCTAGGTGGCGCCTAGGCGTCGCCATGAAAACGCTGGTGTCGATATAAAGAAGCATCGACTAGAAACTGCTACAAAAAAAGGTTGGGTGACTAGGAGCTTGACTAAAGTCGACTAGTCGCCCAGGGCGACTAGGGTCGATTAGACAACTTAAAAACATTGCTTCCTTCAAGAAACTTAAGTAGCATAGACAGATAGAGTAACTTTCATGATGTCACATGGACAAGAAATGTCACAAAAAAAAACAGAAAAATGTGCCACATTTACTGAACCAATTGTCATAGAATGTCCAACACATGAACATGACCAACGGTTCACCCATTAATGATGAAATTGATATTCCTAAAGATTACGGCGATACTGCTAGTAGAGTGCACCGCATCCTTTTTTATTTAGGGTGTTGGACACAAACATACTACTATTTACAATCAAAATTTGCATTCAACTGCATATTACATAGAACTGTAATCTGCAGGATCATATACCTTATGAAAAAATTTAGAAGTATGAAGTGAAGCTAATTTTCAATTGACAAACAATAATGCCACATGGCTGTAGGCTTCAACAATGACAATAGTTCATAGTGAGTATAGAGAAATGCAAGCTATACAAACATATACCTACTTGCAGGGTACAAACAAATATATCACCAGGAAACAAAAAAATCAAACTTCTGAAGTTACAGCTCAAAACATCATACGATCAGTGTTTTCAAGTCGTCCGACTAATCGCGATTAGTCGCGATTAGTCGTCCTTATCGCCCAGTTGATCACGATCAGGTCTATCGACTCGATCAGGGCGACTAGAAACCTAGTCGTCCGACTAGTCGCCCGACTAGGGGGTCTGGCGATCAGGCGACTTGCTGGAAAAAAATATATGGGCCTCCTGCTGCCAGCCCATTAGGGTTCAGTACCTTCTCTCCTTTGTTCTGTTTGACTCCTCTGCTCTTTTTGATCCCAGTAGGAAATAGAGGCTTCCAACTTGATGATGACATGCTTTTTTAAAATAAATTGTTGCTGAACTGAACTCTTGTTTTTCTGAACTAAATTATGAATTATTTATCTATTTTTTAGTCTTTCTGAACTCTTGCTATTATCATAGTGCATAAATGTGAACTTGCTGTTTTTATTGTCTCTGTGTTTTCACTCTTGCTGTTTGTTGAACTGTTCAGAAACTGAAGTTCTAATTCTGCCTTTGTGTTGTGAGTATAATAGTATATGTTTCTCCTAATTAACTATTGACTGTTTTATCCATCTAGTTTATATATCTCTTGTGTAATACTAATGTAGAATGCTCCTCTTGTTTATATATATCTGTACATATATATATATAATCTGTTGTAAACTGCTAATATATATATATATATATATATATATATATGGTCAACTAGAAAACTGCAACAAAAAATAGACAGGACGACTAGAGGGTCGACTAGGATCGACTAGGGTCGACTAGTCGCCCTAGTCGACGATTAGTCGTCCTAGTCGCCCTAGTCGCCCCTCAAGCGACTAGGGTCGACTAGGCGACTTGAAAACATTGCATACGATTGTGATACAAGTGTACTACCAATTGAACCTATTGACAATAATGCTATTTCCACTGGTGCACCCAACAAAGATGAACGCTGGTTTTGGAGAAGAACATTATCATACTGTACTTTTGGAGGTTTTTAGGTCGCTACAGTAACTTTCAGATCAATTAAAAGTAGGAAATGAATTAACAAGGACCTCCCAAATCTTTTTTGCAGCTAAAGCAGCACTAATTTTATCCTGTGCACGATATTTCACATGCTTCCAAAACTAGCAACTTCACGGCACACTAACCAAAGTTCGAAGGCAGCATAAACTTGGAGGACTGGGCAGGCCGTGATTTTACATACTACATCAAACGAATAGGCGCTTGTCGATCCTAAAGCCAAAAGCGTACCCCAAGAAAATAGACCTAGGATAGGAGTAACCAAATCCACGATGTATCATTGAAATGCTTTATTTGTGGGAGAGAGGAACCTCACCTTGAAGTGGACACGAAGGTCCCGGCCCATGGCCTTGGCGGCTGCAACGCATCGCAAAGAAACACAAAAAAGTATCAGAAACCTGCAGATCACCTCATCACATAGCATATCAAGACGTAGTTTAGTTTCTCAGGGAACTTACACTTCGTTGGATTGGCCGGCTCCGTCGAATACTTCACCTGTAACCAAGAACAAGAATAACACGACACGAGTGAGGACACGTTAAAACCATGGGACACGAGAGAGAGAGAGAGATCTTACCATGGCTGCGGCCGGCGAGGAAACCTCGACTCGGAGGGAGAAGCGGCGGCGGCGGCGGCGGCGGCGGCAGCAGTAGCAACGCTTGAAGACAAGGGGCAGCGGTGAGGCGAGAGAACGGATTATAAATGGGCATAGGAACTACGGGCAAAAACCCTAATGGGCACTTGGCGGGCTGAGCGCTTACGGCCTTAAATGTAGGCCCATGTCTGAGATTTAGGGGCAAAAGCCCCAATGAGTTTTCATCGTTCATTTCCTTTTCTTTTCATTTTTGATTTGAGATGGAATTGTGTTTAGATGGGCTTTTAGGCCCATGAAGTTAGGCAGAGCTGTGTCAAACAAGTTCAACTACAACATTTTTTAGAGCAGCAACTCCATGAAGTGGCAACATTTATAGTTTAATTTCCATGAATCGGGTAGAGCAGCAAAAGAGGTGCTCTATAGAGGGGAAAAATCAACATCCTCACCGAGTTTAAGCAAAATTATCCATCACTATCATTTGTTACATTACTTACCATTTTTTTCAAGCATCCCCTTCCTCTCTCCCCTACTCATCTCTCATTCATGTTTTCTTACCAAGCACCCTCTCTGTCTAAAAGTTGTACTACCTCTGTCCCAATAGAATTTTATTTCTAGAGTTGGTCAAAGTCAAACTGATCTAACTTTTTGAGCAAGTATATAGAAAATATATTAATCTTTATAACATCAAATTAGTAACATTTAATTAATAATAAATTAATTTTCATAGCATATTCATTTTGTATGATAGATGCCAATATACTTTTAAAACTTGATCAAAGTTATTAGTTTGACTTTGACCAATTCAAAAAATAAACCTTCTATGGGAGGGAGGGAGGGAGTATAAAACTATGTTTAAAGCAAGCTACGAGCAAAAGGGCTTCCACCATGAAGTTCTAAACATATATACCAACAAATAAACCAAGGAATAAAACTAGGAACAAGTATAATGATAGAATAATTCAGTGCAAGTAAATTAAACATAATGATAAAGCTTAAGAACAAGCAAACCAAGACTGAGACATAATGATCTGTTTGCCGATGTTTGAAATCCTTCAATATCCTACGTCTTTGTTGATGAGATTTAAAGACATGTATTATTCAACACTAATCCTCATCGAGCAATCATGAAGATCAAGATTGGATTTGTGTTCATTTGATTCCTTTCCTTTCAAAGGTGAATTAAAACATTCACAACCTTCTCATAACTCACTGCAAAGCTTAGGAGATCACTTGGTGAAGCCTTGCTGTCTACAGAATGAATTTCTAAGAGCAACAAATGCCATAATGATTATTTGTTATGACCTCGAGTACTCAAAAATGAAGTTTAGCTCCCTTTAACTCAATTTCTCACCTAGTCCCACTCACAAGATCTAGCACTAAATCCTGGAGAGCAGAGAGGTAGTTTCTTGGCTTAAATGAGTGTGTATTTAGGTAACTGTTGGGGTGAGAGTAGGCCTAATAAATGGCTCCGCCCCACGGACTCTTTCATGATTTATTTAGTCTTTTATTAAATGTTAAGTAAAAATAAATAGAAATTTAGTCTGATTCTAATCCAGTATGGCCCTCCTTCTCATCAGTTTATTTTTCTAAGCCCATTATCAGCCCCGGTGAGAGGGGTATAAATAGAAAGCATACAAATATTAGCTCTTATGCTCTAATGTGTACCGTGCAGATTTGTTGCGGTAATCAGTCAAATTTCAGTTAACCCGTTAATCAGTTATAAAAACTGAAACTGAAAAAAATCGGTCTTCACATAATTCTAATCAAAATATGTCTCGGTTTTATCGGTTTTAGTTAGTTCAGATTCGGTGTTCGGTTCAATTTTTTTTACCCGGATATGTTCGCACTGAGTGTGGACAGGTCTTTAGAAGGAAAAAATATGGTAGGAGTGGCTGACATCCCAGACAACTATAGAGCAGAAAGTTCATACTTATCTGCATATATCCTCAGCTGTGTGGACAAGTTTGTAACAGTCTACAAAAACAATCATAAGTTTTGCTTTCGGTGTCTAATTGAGGTGATTTTAGACCCTATAGAAAGATAATTCATAGTGTTATTCATCGCCACTAAAATCAAGCTCCAAAACCATCCAAGGGATATGTTAATCCCTCACATAAGGTTGTTAGATCATTTTGAACACCAAACTTAAGCATAGTAGCTAACGTTGCATCCCTCTTGATAGTACGGTTAAATATATACCAATAAGAACACTATAACGACATATTTCTCTTTTATTAGGGGTTGGTGACATCATAAGTATTTCATCATTTGGCCATTCATTTGAACAAATACCAATAAAACATTTGGCATTTTGCTCCATAGAATCTCTTGCATCGGATCAACATGTGGCATTTTGCTTCATAGGATCGCTTGCATCGGATCAACATGTGGCATTTTGCTCCATAGGATCGCTTGCATTAGTTCTATCGATTAAGCGAACACAAATAGTACAACATAGGGCATGATAAATATTTATAATAAAGAAGTTTTGCTATTACAACAGTTTGAAAGCTAAAATGTGAGTTCAAAGAGTTTAAAGTGTGGAAGCATTTATTACAACATGCTATCATAACTATGCAACTATAAAGCAGTGGCAATGTGTAAAGTCCACTGAAGCATCACTTAAAAACACACAACCTTAAAGTGGTTGTCGGAGTGTGAGTTGCGACACTCCTCCCGGTTTGCTCGGAAGCAACCCGCGAGGTTCTTTTTTTCCGGAGTGGGCTTGGCGCCCTACGCGACCTGAGCTCGAGAGAGCGGATGAACACAAAGATTTACGTGGTTCGGGCCGCCGGTGTGTAATACCCTACGTCCACGGGTGTGTCTGTTCTATTGCTTGAGCGTGAGTGCTTGTGTGTTTTGGGATGCAGAATCGGGGACCCCTGCAGGGTGGTCACCCTGATCCTTTTATAGCTCAAGGCTGTGGTGGTTACAATGAGGCCCCAGGCCCGACAGATGGCCCCAAAGCTAAATGAACCCTATCAACGATCTAGGGCTTCACCCTCTAAGTAGAGTGGACGGCGGTAGACTTAAGTCCCGCCACCCGGCGTGTCGAGCGCTCCTGACCTTGTGTCAGGTGATGATGAAGACACCGTCTTGTCGCCGCGTCTCCTCGCCCTGCTTGGGCGGCTGCGTGCCGTTGGGCGGCACTGTACCGTTGTCACGCCTCGCAGTCCTATCTTGCCACCGTAATGGTGAACGGGCAAGGGACGGAGGCGTGTGCTGTGCGCCATGCTTCTGGGGAAGGCGTGAGCCTTGAATGCGAAGCCTGACAGCGCACTTCCTTCTTGACTTCATCGAGTCACGGCCCACGAGGATCGTGAGGCACGTGGCGGCTCTGGAGCCCTTATCGACGGGTTTGGTGCCAGGGGACACGTGGCAGCTCCGGACCTCACCACAACGGGGAGTCTCGGGCCGGAGCCTGAGGCACGTGTCTGCTCTGGAGCTATCCTCAGCAGGGAGGTGACCTAGAGCCATCAGACACGTGGCAGCCCCGGATCTCACCTCAGCAGGGAGGCTCGGGGCGGAGCCCGGGGCACGTGTCTGCACCGGAGCTGCCCTTAGCGGGGAGGCGGCTCGGAGCCAAGGGGACACGTGTCAGCCCCGGACCTCATCTAAGTGTGAAGGCTCGGGCCGGAGCCCAGGGCACGTCCCAGCTCAGGAGCTCATGTGCACGTGGTAGCCCTAGGGCTAACCATGGGGCCAAGGGCAAGTGGCTTACGCTAGGGTCCGCCTCAGCGGGGAGGCGGGGCCCAGTCTGTCTTTTACCCACTAAGCGGGGGTACCTGGTCTGCAGGATACCGACAGTGGCCCCCGGGCCCATCTCGGGGGAGGGATCGAGCCCGCGGGTGGGGCCCCCATCTCTCCCGCGTGGTGGCTTAAAACCTACACTTTGGAAACCGAAGTGGTGGCAATATCTTCACGTAGTGGACGAGTGGTTGTACCTAGGAGTCAAAAAGGCTGCACGTACTTTGCGTAGTGGGCGTATTCGCCAGCCAAAGCGGCAGCACGTCATCGGCGTAGTGTACGCGTGCTCGCTCCTGACTGGCGGGTCGTGGCAACGTGCTCGAGGGGTTGCCCCGGGGCGTTTACTGTGGGAGTCTTTGGGTCGACCGCTACAACTCCACCGCGTCGCTTTTCTCGGGAACCATCGGACGTTCCTGTGGAGTTACCCACTTGGCCCCCAGTTTCTGATGGGTGGACCTGTGTCCTACCCATCGTTGGGGAGGCATGTAACTCGCGACGTGTCTCGATGGAAACCCAAGCGTCGTGCCTGTTGCCCTGTGAGAGGTTGCAGGCGTATAAAGGGAACCCTTTTGGAGAAGGATGGTTCCCTTCTACTTTTTGCAATCTTCGCCTTCCTCCTGCGCGCTCCAAGCCTCTGCTCCCCAGCACTCACAACCTTTCCTCGCTGTAAAATCCCCAAAAAGTGGTAGCAAGAAAATTCAGCTCATGTACACTTATGAAAAATGAGGGGAATTAAAACTTTGAATTATAATAAGTGTGAGTTTAAAGTGAGGGCTTAGACTTCCCAAAACTTCCAAACATGGAGATCTAAATTCATAACTTGGATCTTCATAGTCCAAATATTCACCCTTCCAAATTTCAGCTCATTTGGAGGAGTTTTGATATTTGTTTGGAATTAAAAGGAGAAGCCCTCTAATCTGAATTTTAAATTCAGTTTCAAATTCCAATTCCCTCAATTTCAAAATTTGGGTTCACAAATGTGTTCTCCACCTTTGAATGAGCAGCCATGCCAAAAGTTGGAAATTTTGGAGCTGGTTTGCTATATTTTTGAGGCAATACAAAGTGGGGAATTCAAACTCCTTTTCAAATTCAAGTGATCCAACCACATCCAAATTTCACACCAGAATTCAAACTATTTGAATTCAGCAAATTCAAACTATGACTTTGGGGTGAAGTCAAGTCTTTAATGTTGAGTTGCTGGGGTAAAATATCAGAGAAAATTGGATAAGAATTAGAAATAGTGGGGCCCAATTGTCAGCCACCCAAAGCAAACCAACTGACTGTTTTTCCTCCTCGGGTGATCACCGCGCGCCAGCTCCCGAGCATCCCATCGCCCGACGTTGTCCACCGAGCTGCTTCCCCCGTCGCCGGTTCACGCGCGTGGCCGGTTATAGCGGCAGCCGAGTGCCGTATCTGCCCTCATCCTCATTACCCCGCAGCCCTCCATGCTCTGTTCGAGCCTCGCGAACCCAAACCCCCGCCCGGCGGAAGAAACCTTCGGCTCATCGACGCCCGGCGAGCTCGGCGTGCCTCTCGCGCGGCTGAGCTGCGGGATCGTTGCGCCAGGTCTCTCTCCTGCTCCCCGAAGCCTCAAGTGAACACCAGCACCGGTGGTTGGCGCCTACGAGCTAGAATTCCCTTCGGAGCTCCGGTGTTGATCGCCTGTACGCCACACCGTCGCCCGACGGATTTGCGGCCTCTTCCGATCAACAGAAAGGTCCCTGAGGTGCGTGAGGAACCCTTCCTCCTTCCTTTCCACCAGTTCCTGCTTTCTTAGCTCCGGTACCGAGTATTTTGAAGTTTGGCGCCGGCGGTTCTTTAGGAACCCGAGGACTCTTCGAAGAAATTCGTTGTGCTCGGGGTAGCTCCGCGCTAGATGAGCTTAGAGTAGCTCCAGCACATGCTTGCGCATCTTCCTGAAGTCCTAGCAGCTCAAATGATCAAGTAGAGATGCCAGGTACCGAGTTTTTGTCGCCGCCGGCGTTTTGCGGGCTCGGGTCGCCGGTGAGGTCCCCTCTCCGGTGGGTTTCAGGGAGAGCGAGCTATGGGTCGAGGATGTCCATAGGACACTGGTGCTTTTGGAGCCAACCCTAGCCCGAAAGACCCACTGTTAAGGGAGAGCGAGGTCGCCGAAGTAAGGTTCGACATGGTCGCCGATGCAAGCACCTTTCCGGCCGTTGTCATCGGCTCCCGACCCCACCATCGTGTTCAGCACGGTGTAGAAATCACAGGCGGCGAGTTTGACGAAGTTCGGACCACAGGAACCCTGTCCCGGCGAGCCTCGTCGGCGTGCGTCGCCGCGGAAGGCGCGGACAGCGCGAGGAAGACGAAGGAGGGCCGGTCCCACCGCTCAGCCTCCGGGTTCACGCGAGGATCGGTTTGTGGCGCCGGATCTGGTGCGGCTGTGCGGGAATAACCCCGTTGCCCCCGGTGTTGCCGAAATCTGACAAGTCCGAATTAAAACAGTGGGCCCAGCCCAATTATTTGAAGTTTCTATTAGAGAAATAATTCCAGAATTTAGCTGATCTTTGCAAGCCCATAACTTTGTGTAGAAAACTCCAAAAAGAGTGAGACCAATTTTGTTGGATTCCTCATGAGGAGTACTTCACAGAGAAACCAATTTTTGGCTATGAAGATGCCCAGGAATTTCTGTAGAATTGTTTTTAGTAAATCCTTTAGGGATTTATTACAGGAGCAATTCTTTATGAAATATTCCCAAATTTGGGTAGCCAAACCTCTTCATAGATACTTATCTCCAGTAAAAATTTGGGCATTATTGGAGGTCATTTGCTAGGTCAAATTACCTTCTCAAGTTCAGCCTTTATTTGAAAATTCAAATTTAAACAGAAGCTTTTTCAGAACTCCTGTTTAAGTTCAAAAATTCATATCTCTCTGATGGTAGCTCCAAAAATGGTGAAACAAATTTTGTTAGAACCATGGAGACTTACCCTAATCAGATCTTCCACCATTAGCTATGTCAAGCTCCTGATTTGGGCTCAAAATTCAGATAAGCATTGTGCTTGTAGGAATTTTAAAGACTACATTATGCAATGACATGTCTCCAAATTTGGCTCAAGTCATCCTTAGAGAGTCTAGTATCCACTGTAAAAATCCCAAAGCCAATTAAGGATTTTAAATAGCAGTAGCTATGAGTAGAAGTCCAATTCTTATAAATCCTTAATACTTATACATGTATTTTATTACATTTCATGATAGTGACCGAAGTTGAGGATACGCCGGAGCCTTTGGACGTCCTGCCACCGGAAGCTGACTTTCCGTTTAACTCGCAACCAGGCAAGCCCCGGTTTGCACTTAAGTACCTTTTATAAAGTTTTTCCTTTGTACCATTTATGTCTAGGTTGAATGTTTGCATTAGAGTTAGGGTGATTGAAACCCCACTTGCATAGCCTCTTTAACTCCTATGGAGTGTTGGGTAGTTTATAAACTCGACGAGTAGAGAATGCCATGATAATGTATAGGATCTCGGTAGAAGTCGAGTGGTTGGAAGCTACTCGCGAGATAATACTTATTACACGGAATGAAAAGAGGTAGAAAATGGCTTAAGTTATGAAAATGAGATCCAGAAGGGGGGGATAGGAAGCAGTGAGCAGAGGTCTCACGTGCGTAGCCCTGTTGGTGTCGGTTGAGGACCGTCCGTGTGCGGCCCTGCTGGACAAGTATCGAACAGTACCGGATGCATACTGGCATATGGGAACCAGGAAACCGATGTAATTGGTTAACTTGGGTGTCGAGGCTTACCCAACCGTAAATAGGAGTGTGTTGAGGGTAGCAAGGTGTAAATCTGCCGGTGGGCACAGTCACGCTCCACGCGGGGACCTTCTACCCGTTACGGATGGACCGGTTCGACATTTGGGTTGCCTTTGAAAGGTTGTTGCATACAACAGAGTGGGAAGGGGTGTGGAATCACGCTTCTGAAAGTGGGTGTATGTAACGTGTTATCCAGGTGTGTCTTGATTGCAATCACCGTCCCTCGCGGTTATTTGAGTACCCGCTTGTTCACAGCGCTGTGACGTAGTAAGAAGTGAAATAAGCCAACTGAAAATGCTGTATTGATCTTAATGTCTTGAATACCTTGATTGCTGTAGATATAGAGCTAATTAAGTTTACATTCCACTTTGTGCATCACCACATCGGAGGAAAGCGTTTCTTGTTTGATTGTGGACTTCTGATGTGAGGGCTGCCTAAGGCACGTGAATCTGCTGCTATAAAACTGAAAGTAAGGACCAACTTATAGGCGTGTCTTTATTGCAAAATCCTTTCCTATCTTACATACCCTTGCACGTAGAGTTCCATGCCTAGGGTTGACGGTTAAGACTTGCTGAGCCTTCATGCTCACGGTTGCAATATTTGAGCTGTGTGCAGGTGAGAGGTATGAGGAAGGTTCTGAGGACGAGGCGATGCCCCCGTCGGGGTACACGGCCGAGCTGGAGCCATGCACGCCGCCGTGATCTCCGGTTCCATGTTGCTAGTGTGTAGCGTCCCCGGGCTGGACGGCTGCACTTTTGCTTAGTTAGGGTTTGAGAGCAACTATGTATATAACTTCCGCTGTTAATTAGGTTTTGTAAAAGACTTCCGCTGTTTTATATCAAATAAAAGTTTATATGTTGTTCTTTATTCTTTTCGTGTGTGCTGTTGGGTGCCGCATCGCACGGCACCACCCTATGCGATCCTGGAGTGGGTGAACCACGGGGTGGTCCCCACACTCGCCACCATGTCTTTCGGCCTCCGTTCATCCAGGCTCAGAAGTGATGGCGACATCACTATTGTGAGGCGCCTACTCGGCTAGCAATCAACCACATTCGATGGGAAGATCCGCCGCGGGGGGGGGGGGGGGGGGTCTCACTGACCGACATGCAACCCAGCGAGGTGGTACTCTTCACCTCATAAGTGTTGTCCAGGTTCGCGCTCCTGACGTCGTTCTTCCTCCTCACCCTGCTGGAGGTGTATGGGCTCCAGCTGCAGCACCTCACACTACACGCTCTCGCGCTAGTGGCCGTCTTCGTGCACTTCTGCGAGATGTTTGTGTGCGTACAACCTTCGGTGCGGCTCTTTAGGGTGTTCTTCTCCTTGAGGGCCTCGGGAAGAAGTACAAACCAACTGAGGGCTTATTACTTCCAGCACCGGGGGAGGCACTCCGCACCCTACATTGCGCCTTTCACTCCTAGGAAGTGGGAGCACTGTGGGGATGAGATTCCCGGCCTGCAGGATGCCTACACGCCGGTGCTAGAGAGGATCAAGTACTTGGCGGAGGAAGGCATGACCTCACTTATAGTCCTGGCTGACTCCCTGTTCCGCCGAATCGCTCCTCTCCAGCAGCGAGTCTGGGCATCTTTGTAGTACATCGGGGAGGGCGACCTGACTCGGTTGGAGCGTGGAGTAGGGTCTTTGCCGAATCAGGAGATGTTGTAGGTGATGCTATAGAAGCTCTCCTGTGACCCAATTACTGACGACTCCATCACCCCGCCGGCAAGCTACCAGCCCGTCTACCTCAACCCGCAGGCGCGGTCAAGGCTGCTGAAGGAACTGCCGACGCTGTATGACATCAATGTTGCAGTGCGACAGATTGGGGATCCTTCGCCGGGCATCGAGATCCCCAGAGCAGATGGCGTCGGTGGTCAGGCAAGGCCTGCACCAGACTCGCTCCCAAGCAAGGGGAGGAAGTCGGCAGGGAGGCCTGAGTGTGCGGCGCGCCCCCGTTCGCCACCCAAGGATGCCCCAGAGCCAGGCAGGGCCTCGAAGAGAAAGCTGGTCTGTGCTGACGCAAGCTTCATCTCCGGCCCCAAGGCGAGGGGTTCCCTGGCTTCCCGCGATCCTACACTGGGCCCGGCGAATTGCGCTAGGGGCAGCTCTGGAGCTGCCGCTACCGGAGCGGTCCCGACGGCCGTGGGAAGGGCGTCTGGTGCTGCTGGAGCTTCAAGGCGGGCCCCTGCATTGTTGTTGGCTTCTCAGCCATCGAGGGTCGCCCCTACTCAGGGCGCATCTTCTGCGTCGAAGTCCTCGGCAGGGAAGGCTCCTAATGTGGTGTCTTCATCAACGAAGACCCCTGAGGCTCCGCCAGCTTTGAAGTCACCGGAGGCTACCTCGACATCGGCGAGGGCGAGTGGCTTGAGCTCTCTGCATAAGAAGCTCCACACAGAGTGGAACTTCCAGGCCTCCAAGTATGGCTCAACCTAGTGGGGTTGTGTACTGAACCGCTGGGTGGCGTAGTTGATGTTTGGTGCTTCTTTTTGTAGAGCTCCCCAGGACAACACATTTGCTCCTCCTCTGCCACAGCAGTCCGGGAGCCGGGGCTGCCTGTATGGCGAAGCTCCAACGCCAGTGGCAATGCGTGAGCCTATGCCTGAGGCAGCTCCGGATGTCGACACCCGGGCCGCCGAGGCCAACCAACCGGCGGGCATGGACGCCTCTGGTTGCCATGCGGCTACTATTGAGCGGGCTGCTAGCCCTCCTCCTCCCCTTTTGCATGTTTCCATGATGGCGACTCCTCCAGCAGGCGAAGAGCTAGAGGGCGTTGAGGCAGTACCTCGCCTGACGATGCCAAAGGCTGTCCCGGTCCCCTGGGCCGTAAGGGCCGTGTGCTCTAGTCTAGACCAGATGCAAGACGTACTCGAGCAAGAGTGGGCCGAACTGAGGTCCGAGCGGGAGCGCCTCTAGGACTGGGACGACCTACTGAAGGTGTGGGTCCAATCTGCTAGGGCGGAGGCTGTGACGGACCGGAATCCGCACGCCCAGGATCTCAGAGGGTGGTGTCGCACGATGAGACACCCGACAACACACATCATAAGGAAAACATTGTATTACATCAAAAACAAACTGAATATGTACAAAGTAGTACAAATCTTCAGTTTACAACTAATTACAGAGTCTACAATAGCGGAAGCTAAATTTTTACAACTCACGCTCACCTACTTAGCAAAAGTCAGTTGTCCATCCCTATGGACAACCCACACTAGCTCCACTCCTCAGCTTAGTGCGGCGTGTACGGCTCCCACTCAGCCGTGGTCCCCGACAGAGGGTAGCACTCGCCGGTGGACTCGTACCCCGAGTCCGTGGGGTAGTCCTCACCTGCAAAACACTCATAGCAGCAACCGTGAGCATGATGGCTCAACAAGTCTTAACCAACGCGCCTACACATGAAACTCTACATGCAGGTCATAACAAAGATAGGATGGTAAATTGTAGAAAACGGACACGCCTATAAGTTCATCCTTAGTGCATCTTTTAGCCACAATTTAACGGTTCAGGAATCTGAAATTTAGTGAGCAATATTTGGTGGCACACATGTAGCAATACAATTTATACATATCAACAGAATTGAATCATAATATTCCATAATTTATCTACGTCACAACACAGTGAACAAGCGGTACTCATAACCGCAAGGGACGGCGAATCGACTCGATATACACCTGCAGGGATACCCGAATAGCACGTCACGTACGCCCACCCATGGAGCTGCACAGCATGCTCACTCGATGTTGTACGGGACAACCTTTCACCCAACAGCCCAAACATCGAACCGGTCGCACCGAAACGAGCAGGAGGTTCCCTACACGGAGCATCTCTCTATGCCTGTTAGCAGATTTCCACCTGGTTGCCCTCAACCTACACCTATAAATCGATGTGCTATACCTCGACGCCCGGAGGTTTAGGATACATCAGTTTATCGGGCCCCATATATCCGATATGCCTTCGGTGCATTCAAACTTGCTCGGCGGGGCCGCACACGAATCGGTCCTCAATCGACACGGACAGGGCTACGCACACAAACTTCCTCTTGCTGCGTCCTAGCCCCTGCCTAGTCTCATTTTCTTACTAAAGTGATCTCACATAACTCGAACCAATCCTGTGTGTCTCGAAGCCTATACTCGCGAGTAGATTCCAACTACTCGACTTGTACCGAAGTATATAAACATTAAGCTCAGCATGAACTACTCGAGGACTTAAATACTACCCTCACTTCTGTTGGAATAATCTGGTTATGCATTTGGGGTTTCATCCATCCTACACCTAATGCACATACATACCTCAAGCTAAATGTGTATATAAAGCAAAACATATAAACTTTGTTAAATGCAAACCGGGGCTTTCCTTGTTGCTGCTGGTCAGATGTTGGAGTTTCGTCCAGGAGTAGGAAGTCCAACACTTCCAGGATCTCCTGGCCTTCAGCGACTACAGGTAAGCAAATTAACGAAATGTCAATTTAAATGCAATGTGTGAGATTTAATATGTAAAGACCATAACTCTAGATAGACATCCCCTTTGGCTCTGAAATTTGTATGGTGGCTTGGTAAGGACCAAATTTCATTCGAAACAAAGCTCATTTGAGCTCTGCACTAATAAAAGTATAAATGGTCGATTCTAGAGCTTCTAAGGATTTCCAAGGATTTTCATGGATCAAACCATTACTTTCTGGAAACTAGAGTTTGAAAGGGTTCTAATGGAGTTGGCTTCATGTCATTTGAGAAATCTTAGAGAAAGTTATGCCCTAATCAAGATTCGAGAAAATCTGAAAAATTTTCTGTACATTTTTCTATTTTCTTAGGGCAGTTCAGTTAATCATACCATTAGGGGAACTAAATGAACTTGGATGGATTTGAAAATTTATATGTGACTCAAGGATTTTCAAATGAACCTCCTGGCCAAATTTCAGAATTTTCAACAAAAGCAATCTCCAGATAAAATTCCCAATAGTTCAAAATTTAGAGAATTAATTCTAGAAAAATAATAATTTTCATACAGGGCCCAAACGGCCTCGTCGAGCTAGGGTCACGCTGAGGGGTGCTGCGTTGCACAGCACCGGATAACACACATCAAAGGTACAAAGCGGAAGCAAAGTTTTATTACATAAACAGGTTTATAAACACTTTTACAACAAAATATGTTCAGCCTACACTCACGGGCGTGGACTACGCATCGAGTTCACGTTCAGCCCGTGAACGTGTCCCCGCTAGCACGCACACACACTAACACGGCGGCGTGCACGACTCCCACTCGACGGGGTTCCCCTCCGGGGGTTCCATCTCCTTCTCGGGAGTCCCTTCCTCATAACTCCTGCAAAAGCTTCAAACACAAGCAGTGAGCACGATGGCTCAGCAAAACTGACCCGTCTCTCCTATACATGAAACTTCTATATGAATGGTTTTTAGGTGCATGAGGTAAAATAAGTTGCAAAGGACTCGCCTAATTATTTGAACCTTACTTTCAATATTTTAGCAGCAGGTTGTGGAGAACCTTACGCTAGGGCACATGAGAGAGCCACAACCAATAAGAAACGCATTTCTCTCATGTACTTTGCCCAAAGTTGAAAAGAACTTTAGTTAGCTCTAAACTACAATAAGACATTAACAAGCAAAGTATAACTTTCAAATCAGCAAACTTTTAACATGTATCTAGCCTGTTCTTTCTACGTCATGGTACAGTAAATAAGTGGTACTCACTGACCGTGAGGGACGGCGATTATAATCGATTTACACCTGCAGGGTTACCCGAATAACCCGTCACGTACGCCCGTACTCGATGTTGCCTATAGCAACCATCATGGATGTCGTACGCAACCACCTTTCACCCGTTAGCCAAATGTTGAACCGGTCCAATCGTCCCGAGCAAGAGGTCTCTACGCACGCATCCACAGTGCCGCCAACTGATTTACACCTCGAGCTCTCAACCTACCTTCTGAACGACCAGCTATGCCTCAACACCCAGCTACCCGAGTTGCATCGGTTTCCCGGTTCCCATATAGCCTGTAGGTCTTTGGTACTGTTCTAGCTTGTTCAACAGGCCCGCACACGGCTCGGTCCTCAATCCACACAAGCGGAGCTATAGCACCCAGGCCCCAAAGTCCTGCTGCCCTTACTCTCCGCTCGGTCTCATTTTTCTTGCCATATGTTTCATTTGCTATTTTTACCCGAGTCAAGTGCCTCTAGCCTATCCTCGCGAGTAGTTCCAACTACTCGACTTGTACCGAATCCTACTCTATCTTAGCATTGCAGTAGCTAATGAGGTTTTCAAACCTAATCTCGACCCATGGTTTTCTTGGCTATGTATTTGGATTTCAAACAAGACTCTAATGCAACAAGTAAGTGGTGCTCAAAGTAAGTTCTCAAAACAATAAAAATTTATAAAAAGGGTTAATGCAAATCGGAGCTTGCCTTGCTGCTCTTGGTCGTAGGCTAGCTGCTCTTCCAGAGTGACGAAGTCTAAGACTTCGGGTTCCTCCTCAACCTTAGCGACTACATGAGATAACATGTATATGTATCAATTTAAATGCATTTGTATTGAATTTAAACTTATGAAGACTATAAGTCTTATTAGATAGACCCAATGACTCTGAAAATTTTATTGTGGTTTGGTTACAACCTAAACAGAGACTTGGCCAAGTTTTATTTGCAGCAAAGCTCATTTGAGCTCTCCACAAATAATTATGTCCTTGACCTTAATTGGAGCTCCTACGGTGTTCTAGGGATTTTCATAGAGCAAGCCATGACTTTCTGAAAACTAGATATTCAGAGGATTCTAATAGAGTTGGTCTCACTTAATTTGAAGGTTCCTAGCTAAAGATATGAGCTAAACAAATTCAGAGAAATTCTGAAAATGTTTCTGGATATTTTCTATTTTCTCTGGAACAGTTTTATTAATCACACCATTAGGTGGATCAAATGAGCTCAAATGGATCTGAAGTTCTTACAGTAGCTCAGAGATATTTTGGTGAATATCCCAGCAAAATTTCAGAAATTTCCTCCAAAGGGTTCTCAAGTTAAAATTCTAAACAGTTTAAAATTTGAAGAATTAATTCTGGAGAACTAAGGATTTTCATGAAGTGAAACTTGATTTGCTGGAAAGTACTCAGAGAGCTGAATCCAACAAAATATGGTTCAATCGATTTGGAGTTTCCTAGCCAAAGTTATGTGGGTTTGAAGTTTGAACTAAATATGAAAATCGGGAAATGTTTAAAACACTGCACGTGGGTCCCACGCACAGTGCCTTCGTGTACCTCCCGCCAGCGCCCGAGCGCGCGACGTCCGGCGACGGTGGCGCGGTTCGTTCTCGGCCGCTACTGCCTAATTCTCGACGCGGTTTCTTCCTACATGATCCTTGGAGCACGACGCACACGCCGAGCACCTTCTCGGACCTCGACATCGCCGGAAACCTAGTTGGCGACGGTGGGGGCAGAAGATGAGCTCGGGTCCGATGGAGATAGCTCGTCTCAGCGGTGAACACGATCAGCCAATGGGTCGCAAAGCAGCACTGGGCACGGGGGAAGCTAACCCTGCCCTGCTCTTGGCCGGAGACCGCCGGGAAAGTAGACTTCACCGGTGACCCGAGCCATTTTCACCGGCGATGGCCAAACTCCGGTGCTCGGCTCACAAGGTTGATCCTCACCGCTAGTATTTGGCTGAGGTGACCACGAGGTGCTACTCTAGCTTCAGCTCGACCAGGATTTCTGGTGATCAAGTGATCGAGGTGAATTTCGAGTTTTGGTTCTCGGTGTTCTTTTCGGCGATCATCGGGAAAGTTGAAATTCCGGCTAACCAGTGCTACGAGGGACCTAGGGAGTTCGGGGAGAGCTACTAGACTTGGATGCTAACCTTTGAGACATGTTGGCCGCGCTGGAGAAGCTTTGCGCTGCTCAGGCAACGGCGTCGAGTCGGAGGAGCTCTCGGGTTGAAAGAGACGATGGAAGATCGACTCGGACAAGCTTCACTGAAGCTGATCACGAGCGACTGAGGGCTGTAACACGTCGAGCAAGGGCCGTCGGTGCCGTTTGTGGCCTCAGCTCACGGTGGAAGGGACTGTGCTGGCTGGTCGATGATGAGGTGATGCAGCAGGGCTGTGCGGCGATCAGCTAGGTGTTCTCAGCGCTGGAAACGTTGAGGCGGTGGGAAAGTGGGCTGCTCTTGGCGGTGATGGTCATATTGTTGACGTGTGACTTGTGGCTCAGCGCATCCGCCACAACGTTTGCCTTGCCGAGATGATAATTGAAAGTGCATCTAGGAAATCTCTTGTGGGTTTTGGCTAATTGATGACAAGCATATGAGATCCTAACGAAATGATTGCAGGACAAACTAAGTGAACTAGCTAGGTGCGCACAAAAAGATGAAAAATAGAGTGGTGCCCGAAAAGGAAGACTTTAGTGGAATTTGGAAGAACAAAGTAGATGAAAATGTATAGGGTTTGTGTGAGAGACACATCCAAGAGCTCATGACTTTGAATAAGGGTAAGGGGTTTAAAAATCAACTAAAATCCACTGAAAACCGGACTAGTCCGTTCAGGGACCGGACTAGTCCGTTTAACTTTCTGGAAGACGCAAACATAGTGCACCGGACTAGTCCGCCTTGTGAACCGGACTAGTCCGGTCAGCTCTCTGGAATGCAACCGGACAAGTCCGGTTTTAGACCGGACTAGTCCGGTCATGTCTCTGTTGTCCTCTTTAGAGGACTGTGGACTAGTCCATCCAAGCGACAGGACTAGTCCGCTGAAGTTTCTAAAACCCCATTTCACATAGCACCGGACAAGTCCGGTTTGTGGACCGGACTAGTCCGGTTAACCCACTGGAAGTAGACCGGACAAGTCCGATCATATACTGGATTAGTTCGGTAGTAGGTTTAACAACAGTAACTTTTTGGGAAAGCCTATAAAAAGAGGTCCTTCGTCTTTTCCCTGAGAGGACACGACACATATTGTCAAAAGCTTGAACCCTAGCGCCGCCACCTGACCCAAGAGCTCAAAAACACATCTCTCCATTCATCTAAGGTGCAAAAAGGCCAAGATCAATCAAATACTTGGATTTGGGATTGAGAGATCGTCGTTCTTTCATTGTGAGCTCTTGGGGTTTGATTTCTCTACACTCATATTCTGCATTGTAATCTTTTTGAGTGTATTTGATCACCTTCTCACTGTAATTCTTGTGGGAGCCCTCAACGTGTGAGGTTGCCCCACAAACTCGGTGATTACCCGTGATAGTGGAGTCAAGTCGGCCTTTGTGGTGACTTGAAGAGGGAAAGGGTTGGGAACCCGGCTCTGTGTGAGCTTCCTCAACGAGGACGTAGATATCTTGGTGAGATCAAACCTCGGTAAAAATTCGTGTCTCTTGTCTCTCATTTGTTTTACATTTTGATACATTAGATCACTAGTTTGCTAGTCATCGTTTGAGTTCCTTATAAGTTTGCACGTGCATCCATACAATAAATTTAATTTATAAAAACTGTTGTTCTCATTCCGCTGCTGAAAGATTAAATTTGTGAGACACACTTAATAAACTCAAATAATTCAGCACACCGGACTAGTCCGCCCACACAACCGGACTAGTCCGGTCAGTCAAGTTTCTGATAACTTTATTAAGTGTGCAGGTTTCTTTAAAGGCCTATTCACCCCCCTCTAGGCCACATTCAATTGGTATCAGAGCCAAGTTCTCCATCAACGAGACTCACATCTCGGAGAGATCAATAGCCTCTGAAAAGAACAACGATATCCCGAAGACGAGCAACAACGATGAGAAGCAAGAAGCCAAAGCCTTCGATGTGCTGAAAGAAAGACCAAGACGATGGAGATACAAGCGACGAAAGCACCGATCTTGATGACGAAGAAATGATACTCTTCATCAAAAAGTTCAAACGCATGATGAAGAGAAGACACGACAACAATTCACATGAAGGCAAAATCAAGGATAAAGGAAAATACAAGGCTCGACGTACTTGCTACAACTGCGGAGAGTATGGTCACTTCATGGTGGACTGTACTTATGAAGAAAACAAAAAGAAGAAGGAAACAAGATCTCAAGAAAAGAAAAATTTCAGAAAAAGAAGACAAGCCCATCAAGCTCACATTGGGAAGGAGTTGGACTCAAACGACGAGTCCTCCTCCGATGAAGAAGAAGAGATGGCCACTATCGCAGTCAAGAAACCAACTATGAGAGCCACACTCTTTCCGAACATGGGAGGACGGGACATGAACAACCACACTTGTCTTATGGCTAAGGAAGGCAAGAAAAAGGTTAGACTTACTCCTCCTATACTAAATTCCTCCATTGATGACTTTGATAGCTCTAGTGATAATGAAGAATTATTTAGAGGGCTAAGTAAAATTGCTTTAAAGAAAATGGAAATGCTGTCGAACGAAATCTTTGAAAAGGAAGAACTTGTCAACCGACAAGAAGATATGCTCATCCGTGAGAGGAAGAGATATCAAGAAGTTGAAAAGCTTCTTGAGCTTGAAAGAGAGAAGAATGAGTCACTTGAGTTAGAGCTACCCTTGAGTAAGGAAACTTACTCAAAGTTAGAGGACTCGCACATTGCAATCAAGGAAGAACTTGCTAACTTGTCAAAAGTTAACAAAATCCTTGAGGTGCAAGTTGAGTCGCTCAAACAAAGTGACTCCTCTTCCTCCAAGAGCTCTTCCTCCAAAGATATGAGCTCGACAACAATAAGAACCTGCACTTGCTCTAGTAAGAAGAATGTAATTTCTAATGCTTCAACCTCTCATGACATGCATTCTTCTCAAAACGACATCTTTGATAAGGAGAAGATCAAATATGCACGAAGTGCATATATGATCACTAGACCTCCCAATGTCAAAGATGGTCTTGGCTTTGACAGGAACATACACATGTCTACTCCTAATCATGCTAAGAATAGAATCATTTTTGTTAAAGAAAAATCCCATGAATCTGAGCTACAAACACTGTTCCATACATTTGATGCTTCTTATGTTCTCATGAAAAACAAGTATGGAAAAGTCATTGCTAAATATACAGGGCCACGCCACAAGAACTTAAAAACTTGTGTGTGGGTGCCCAAGACTCTTGTGACTAACCTGAGAGGACCCAAGCAAGCTTGGGTACCTAAAACCCAGAAATAATTCTATTTTGCAGGCTTACTCCTCCGGTGGATCTAAGTGGGTACTAGATAGCGGATGCACAAATCATATGACCAGAGAGAGAGGTATGTTTGTGGAATACGAGTGCAACAAGGATCCAAGTGAAGGTATATACTTTGGAGACAACAGCCAAGGAAAGGTCCTTGGTAGTGGTAACATTGAAATATCCTCTCAACACACCTTATCTAATGTTTTACATGTAGACTCTCTAGATTATAATCTTTTATCAATATCTCAACTATGCGACAAAGGTTACAACTGTTTATTCACTAATGAGGGTGTGACCGTCTTTAGAAGAAGCGATGGCTCGATTGCATTCAAGGGATTGTTGAAGGGAAAGCTTTATCTTGTTGACTTCAACAAAGATAAAGCCGAACTCAACACTTGCTTGGTTGCTAAGACCAACATGGGATGGCTGTGGCATAGACGGCTATCCCATGTTGGAATGAGAAATCTGCAGAAACTTCTAAAAGGTGGTCACATCCGTGATCTTAAGGATGTGGTTTTTGAAAAAGACAGGCCGTGCAGTGCTTGTCAAGCAGGAAAACAGGTTGGAGCACCACACCCCGCCAAAAATGTGATGACCACCGCTAGACCGCTGGAACTTCTCCACATGGATCTCTTTGGTCCAATTGCGTACATCAGCATCGGCGTTCTTGAAAAGAGCTCAAAATGAATTCTCATCAACCGTAAAGAATATCAGAAGTGACAATAGGAAAGAATTCAAGAACACCCAAGTTGAAGAATATCTCAATGAAGAAGGTATAAAGCATGAATTCTCGGCACCCTACTCTCCTCAACAGAACGGGGTGGCCGAAAGGAAGAACAGAACATTGATCGAAATGGCGAGAACAATGTTGGATGAATACAAGACGTCAGACCGATTTTGGGCAGAAGCGGTGAACACCGCTTGTCATGCCACAAATCAGTTGTACCTTCATCGACTACCGAAGAAAACTCCATATGAGCTTCTCACGGGTAAAAAGCCTAACGTTTCCTATTTCAAAGTTTTTGGTTGCAAATGTTTTATTCTGAACAAGAAACCAAGGGCCTCGAAGTTTGCTTCGAAGTCCGATGAAGGATTCTTGCTCGGATATGAATCGAATGCCTACGCCTATCGTGTCTTCAACAAGGTGTCCGACCTTGTTGAAGTAGCGCGTGACGTAGTGTTCGATGAAACTAACGGCTCACAAGTGGAGCAAGTCGATAAGTCTATGCTAGATAAGGAGGAAGCTCCATGTGAAGCGCTGAAGAAAATGGCACTTGGTGATATCCTACCACGAGAGGAGACACAAGATGAATTTCAACAAGGAAGCAATGATCAAGGGGGAGCTCCTACACAAGATCAGGTTGAGGAAGATCAAGAAAATCAAGATGATCATGGAAGCAATGATCTAGGGGGAGACATGACACATGAAGACAATGAAGAACAAGCAACTATACAAATTCCACACCCAAGAGTACATCAGTGTGTGCAAAGGGACCATCCTGTCAACAGTATCATTGGAGATATTGCTAAGGGAGTAACTACTAGATCTCAAATTGCAAATTTTTGTGAACACTATTCTTTTGTGTCTTTTCTGGAGCCATACAGGGTAGAAGAAGCCTTAAGGGATCCAGACTGGGTGATTGCGATGCAAGAGGAGCTGAACAACTTCAAAAGAAATGAAGTGTGGGAGCTGGTGGAAAGACCAAGGGCGAACATCGTTGGAACCAAATGGGTCTTTCGGAACAAGCAAGATGAACATGGAGTAGTGACAAGAAATAAAGCGAGGTTGGTGGCCAAAGGTTATTCTCAAGTGGAAGGTTTGGATTTCGATGAAACCTTCGCTCCTGTAGCTAGACTTGAGTCCATTCGCATTTTATTGGCATATGCTACTCACCATAATTTTAAGTTGTATCAAATGGACGTCAAGAGTGCCTTTCTCAATGGTCCGATAAAGGAGGAAGTCTATGTGGAGCAGCCACCGGGGCTCGAAGATCAGAAGTATCCCAACCATGTCTATAAACTGCGTAAGGCTCTCTATGGCCTCAAACAGGCTCCTCGAGCCTGGTATGAGTGCCTTAGAGATTTTCTGATTCAAAATGGATTCAAAATTGATAAAGCTGACTATACACTCTTTACTAAACATTTTGATGATCATTTATTCGTATGTCAAATTTATGTTGATGACATTATCTTTGGATCCACTAACAAGTCCTTCTGTGAAGAATTTAGCAAAATAATAACAGACAGGTTCGAGATGTCAATGATGGGTGAATTGAAGTTCTTCTTGGGATTTCAAGTGAAGCAACTGAGAGAAGGTACATTTATAAGCCAAACTAAATATACAAAAGACATTCTCAAGAAATTCAATATGGACAAAGCCAAGCCCATCAAGACACCCATGGCCATCAACGGACATCTCGACCTCAATGAAGACGGTCCAAATGTGGGCCAAAAGGTATATCGGTTCATGATTGGCTCCTTACTATACTTATGTGCATCTAGGCCAGATATTTTGCTTAGTGTTTGCAAGTGTGCAAGGTTTCAAGCCGCACCTAAAGAGTGTCACTTAATTGCTGTAAAAAGAATCCTAAGGTACCTTGTGCACACATCCAACTTAGGCCTTTGGTATCCCAAAGGATCCAAGTTTAACTTGATAGGGTATTCCGACGCCGACTATGCAGGATGCAAAGTCGATAGAAAGAGCACGTCAGGGACTTGTCAATTTCTTGGTAGGTCCCTAGTTTCTTGGTCATCTAAAAAGCAAAACTCCATTGCTCTTTCCACAGCGGAAGCGGAGTATGTTGCAGCCGGTAGTTGCTGTGCGCAACTACTTTGGATGCGACAAACTCTTAGGGACTACGGCTACAATCTAAGTCATATCCCGCTTCTATGCGATAATGAAAGTGCTATAAAGATTGCACACAACCCTGTAGAGCACTCAAGAACTAAGCACATAGATATCCGTCATCACTTTCTTAGAGATCATTCATTAAAAGGTGACATAGCTATTTCACATGTTAGGACTGAAAAACAACTTGCGGATATTTTTACCAAACCATTAGATGAGAAAAGGTTCTGTGAACTAAGAAATGAGCTAAACATTCTTGACTCTCAAAATGTGGCTTGAAACATTGCATACCTAGTTGCAACTTAAAATGCTCCTCCTCTCCTTTTCTACTCAGAAAACTATTTTTATGAAGAAATCTTGAGGATTATGACCATTGTTTGATTGCTGATTGCCTACTGGTCGTAATCACCAAGACTATTTGCAAAATTAGTGTCCTTGGATCACCTCTAAACTCTACTATCTGCATCAAGTCTGCTGGAACCGGACTTGTCCGGTTGTCGACCGGACTAGTCCGGACAGACCACAATTAGGTTAATTCAGGGGCACCGGACTAGTCCGCTACCATGACCGGACTAGTCCGGCCAGTCGCATATAGAAGCACTTGGCCGGACCAGACCTCTCCCTCACCCCTCATTAGACTTGCTCTCCCTCTCCTCTTCCAAACCCTAGCCCCCAAAGTGATTTTCGGGTTGAACCCTCAAAGTCGAGGTTTTCTCCGCGAAAAAGACTCCCCTTGACGAGTGGTCTCCCTCCTCCGGATTCATCCGGACTGATTTCCACTTCTTCGACGCGAATCTTCAAATCTTGGTAAATTTCCCCCTTTAAACCAAAATCTCAACTTTTCTAGTTCTAGCTAGTTTTCTTTGATTTCAAAAGGATGTACATTGCCTCAATAGATGTATTCTTACCATGTTCCTACCCTTGTGCCCTTAGATAGGAGATTTGATTCAAATGAAACATTAGGGTTCTTATGCCAGGCCGGACTAGTCCGGCGCACGGAGGCGGACAAGTCCAGTCCACCGGACAAGTCCGCACTCTGAAACCGGACAAGTCCGGTCTCTGACAGTTGAACCCCTACGTTCCCATTTGAAGTCGATAATGAGTCCATTTGCATCTAATCCTTGAACTCCTTATCAGGCATCATGTCTTCAGGCTCAGATGACAGCTCCTTTCACATTGATGAAGACGTTTAATGCGAGAAAGTGAGGAGGACCAAGGAGAGAGTTATGAAGAAGAGACATGATGTCAATGTCCACTCTCCACCCTCCGACGACAATCTACCTAAGAAGAGGAAAGTCATTGGCAAAAGGCCTCTAAGGAAAGATGCTGCTGAGGGCTCGTCAGGGCCAAAAAGAATTCTCAATAAAGGGAACGGACTTGCTAGTGGTCCCCTTGGGCCCTTGAAGATGAAAAACCCTATTCACCGCAACAGGCAGCCTTCAAGTGAGGATTTCACTGGAAAAGGGAGTGAGCTAGCTGATAATTTCAGGAAGATTCAAGTGTATGACCGACCTAAGCAATGCTCTGATCCAAGGTTCTGGAGCAACTTCCATGCAGACTACTACGAGCATGTGTACATGAAGATGAAGAACCCTGTAGTAGAGAGTCAATGGCTAAATGTTGAATATCTGAAGTCGAAGAGGTATCCTGCCTTTCGTGAGATGGTGGAAGCGTTAGAGAGGCACAGTCTGACGGACCTGCAATCCTTTGAGTATGACTGGAACAATGAAGTAATTACCCAGTTTTACTCCACTCTGTACTTTGCTCGTGATGATGGAGACAGTCTTACTTGGATGACTCATGGTTCAAGGTATAGTGTCACGTATGATGAATTTGCTAGGATTCTTCACCTCCAACACACTTTGGATCATGAACTGGTCATTCATAATCTGAAACCCCTGGAGAAGGAGGAACTTGAATTTCTCTATGACACAAGGATGCCATATGTTCCTCCCACCATCAAATATCTAAAGCCCTTCTTTGTGGTCCTAAATAGAGACTTGAGAAAGACTATAGCTCCGAAGGATGGAGATGCAGGAACTATACAAGGGACCTTGAGGACTCTCATGAAGGTCATTAGTGGGAGGAGACCATTCAATGTCTTTGAGTATATTTACAACGACATTGTGAACATCTCAATTACCCCCAATAGGTCCTGTGGATATGCACCGTATATCATGTACATGATTGAGAAAGTGACGGGACTCGAGTTTGTCAAGGATGTCAAGCATACGGGGTTGAAGCCGCAAAAACCCACCGAGTACACTCTCCCTCCGGCTCCAACTGCCCCGTCCTCTCCACCAGTGGAGAGGAGATCAAAGCAAGCTCATGATGACACTAGATCTGCAGCTGCTCCTCCTGGATCTCCACCTGCCCAAGAATCATCTAGCGGCATCCTCAAAATGCTCTCCTCCATCTTTGCCTGCTGCCGTAAGATCGAAGACAGGCAGCACAAAGAAAAGCTTGCAAGGAAGAAACATCAACAGTACGTCAATGCCAATATCAAGTCTATCTGTGCAAAGCTTGAGATTGAGCCCGTTGGATCACCGCCCGCCTCCGAGGACTCAGAGGAAGATCCTGCTCCCGTGGATGCTGAAGATGAAGATCAAACTGAGACTGACGGAGGAGGCAGCGATGAGTGATTCTCCTCAATTTTTCCCTTTTTGGTGCCTTGATGCCAAAGGGGGAGAGATTGAGATTAGGGAAGATTGAGATTAGATTTGGACTATTTCTATCTAGTATTAGTTATTAAGCTCTCTTGTGGTCAAGGACATGTACCTATTTTAAAATCTTGTAATGCACTATTTATTTTCTTATGTGTGATGCACTATATGTTCACTATTGTTTGTCTTTATTCTATCACATTTTGTTTATCACACACTTGTTAGGCACCCCACCATAAGGTGTGTGCATATGTGAGAAGTTTTTTGTGAATTCCTTATTATTCTCATATGTGCACACCTTATGAAAATCAACCTTTTATTCTCAATTGTGATATCTCAAATGGTTGTCATCAATCACCAAAAAGGGGGAGATTGAAAGTGCATCTAGGAAATCCCTTGTGGGTTTTGGCTAATTGATGACAAGCATATGAGATCCTAACGAAATGATTGCAGGACAAACTAAGTGAACTAGCTAGGTGCGCACAAAAAGATGAAAAATAGAGTGGTGCCCGAAAAGGAAGACTTTAGTGGAATTTGGAAGAACAAAGTAGATGAAAATGTATAGGGTGTGTGTGAGAGACACATCCCAAGAGCTCATGACTTTGAATAAGGGTAAGGGGTTTAAAAATCAACTAAAATCCACTGAAAACCGGACTAGTCCGTTCAGGGACCGGACTAGTCCGTTTAACTTTCTGGAAGACGCAAACATAGTGCACCGGACTAGTCCGCCTTGTGAACCGGACTAGTCCGGTCAGCTCACTGGAATGCAACCGGACAAGTCCGGTTTTAGACCGGACTAGTCCGGTCATGTATCTGTTGTCCTCTTTAGAGGACTGCGGACTAGTCCATCCAAGCGACAGGACTAGTCCGCTGAAGTTTCTGAAACCCCATTTCACATAGCACCGGACTAGTCCGGTTAACCCACTGGAAGTAGACCGGACAAGTCCGATCATATACCAGACTAGTCCGGTAGTAGGTTTAACAACGGTAACTTTTTGGGAAAGCCTATAAAAAGAGGTCCTTTGTCTTTTCCCTGAGAGGACACAACACATATTGTCGAAAGCTTGAACCCTAGCGCCGCCACCTGACCCAAGAGCCCCAAAACACATCTCTCCATTCATCTAAGGTGCAAAAAGGCCAAGATCAATCAAATACTTGGATTTGGAATTGAGAGATCGTCGTTCTTTCGTTGTGAGCTCTTGGGGTTTGATTTCTCTACACTCATATTCCGCATTGTAATCTTTTTGAGTGTATTTGATCACCTTCTCACTGTAATTCTTGTGGGAGCCCTCAACGTGTGAGGTTGCCCCACAAACTCGGTGATTACCCATGATAGTGGAGTCAAGTCGGCCTTTGTGGTGACTTGAAGAGGGAAAGGGTTGGGAACCCGGCTCTGTGTGAGCTTCCTCAACAAGGACGTAGATCTCTTGGTGAGATCGAACCTCGGTAAAAATTCGTGTCTCTTGTCTCTCATTTGTTTTACATTTTGATACATTAGATCACTAGTTTGCTAGTCATCATTTGAGTTCCTTATAAGTTTGCACGTGCATCCATACAATAAATTTAATTTATAAAAACTGTTGTTCTCATTCCGCTGCTGAAAGATTAAATTTGTGAGACACACTTAATAAACTCAAATAATTCAGCACACCGGACTAGTCCGCCCACACAACCGGACTAGTCCGGTCAGTCAAGTTTCTGATAACTTTATTAAGTGTGCAGGTTTCTTTAAAGGCCTATTCACCCCCCCTCTAGGCCACATTCAATAATGGATCTCTATTTCGGAATCCTTTATCAACTCTAACCATCTTCGCTGCCTCATGTTCAGCTCTTTATGAGTGAATATGTACTTGAGGCTTTTGTGGTCGGTATATAAATGCACGAGGTTACCGAGTAGGTAGTGCCTCCAGATTTTAAGTGCGAGCACCACGGCAGCGAGCTCCAAGCCGTGAGTTGGATAATTCTGCTCATGGTTTCTGAGCTGCCATGATCCATAAGCAACCACCCTTCGGTCTTGCATCAGCACACATCCGAGCCCAATGTCGGATGCATCGCAGTACATATCGAACGGTTTTGTTGTGTCTGGCTGCGCCAAAACCGGTGCTGATGTTAGGTGCTTCACTAATGCGTTGAACGCTGCTTCACATGCTGGACTCCAAACATATTTGGTAGCCTTCTTCAGCAGCTCTGTCATAGGCTTGGCAATCTTTGAGAAGTTCGGAATGAACCTCCGGTAATATCCCGCGAGTCCGAGGAAACTCCGTACCTCGTGAACAGTTCTCAGGGACTTCCAATTCAGCACTTGGGTGATCTTACTCGGGTCTACAGCGATGCCCTCTGCTGAGATAATATGCCCGAGAAAAGGCACTTGTGATATCCAGAATTCGCACTTGCTGAATTCCGCGTATAGCTTGCGATCCCGCAGCTGTTGCAAGACTATGCGCAGATGCTTCATGTGTTCTTCCTCCGACTTGGAATATACCAATATATCGTTGATGAAGACCACGGCAAACTTGTCTAACTCCGGCATGAATACCGAGTTCATCAAATACATGAAATGAGCTGGAGCATTGGTGAGGCCGAAGGACATGACCAGGTACTCATAAAGTCCGTACCTCGTCGAGAAAGCCGTCTTCGGAATATCCGCAGCCCGTATATTAATCTGGTGGTACCCAGATCTTAAGTTAATCTTGGAAAATATCTTTGCTTCGACCAATTGATCAAACAACATGTCGATCCGTGGCAACGGGTACTTGTTCTTGATGGTTACGATGTTTAATGGATGATAGTCCACGCAAAGCCGCAATGTCTCGTCATTCTTCTTCAAAAATAATGCCGAACAGCCCCATGGCGAGGAGCTCCGCCTAATAAAACCCTTTTCTAGCAGGTCCATTAGCTGAGTCTTAAGTTCAGCCAATTCCTTGGGCGCCATCTTGTACGGCCTTCGGGAAATTGGCATGGTTCCCGGTGTAAGTTCAATCTTGAACTCCACCTCTCTGTTGGGCGGCATCCCCGGTAAATCATCCGAGAACACGTCAGGGAACATACGGACTACTGGAATGTCTTCCAATCTGATGGTGGTGGATTGGTATATACTTGGAAGTTTGATTTCTGGACTGTCCAGAAATAAGGAGTGTGATTCGTGCACTTTTAAGTTCAAGTGCACGATTCGGAGGACGGTGTCTAAAACAGCACCGTGGCGGGTTAACCACAACATCCCTAAGGTGACATCGACCTTTTGTCCCTCTAGAACTATGAGAGACGTAGGGTATACTCTACCCTCTAGGTATAATGGCGCTTTTGGGATCATCATGCTTGCTGAAATCTTCCCACCCGGTGAACAAATCAGGTATGGACTATCAGTGGGTAGTATTTGCAAGCTGTATTTAGCAATAAAAGCTTGGCTAATGAAGCTATGCGTGGCCCCTGAATCAAATAATACTATGGCGGCATGCTGGTGGAGTTGGAACATACCCGCAAGGATCGGCTCTCCCTCCGGCACGTCCTCTATGGCAAGTTGGTGGATGGTGCCGGGCCTAGGGTTTGCCCGCCGCGCATTAGTGGGGTTCCAGGGCTGATTCCTCCCCGGAAGTTGCGGTGCAACTCCGCCGCCTTGCCTCTCTGACAACTGCTGGCGAAGTGTCCTGGACGACCACATTTGTAGCATTGGCTGCTGCTTGGCCGGTTCTTGGGGGACGAAAGCCCGGCATGCGCTGCTGAGGTGCATACGCATGCGGCATCGCCCGCTGTTGTTGTTGTTGCCGCAGAGGTGGTACTGGCAGTGCCGACTGGAATGCCGGTGGAGAATATGGCCGACTGCGGAATGGCATTGGCCTCTATGGTGGCTGCTAGCGTGGACCCGATGGTGGGTGATTCACAATCCGATATTTCTGAGAAGGACCACCTCCCTCTCCGCTGCTTTAAGGTGCGCTTCGCTTCCTTTCCGCCGCCGCTGACTCCTTGCCGGAGTCCTTCTGAACAATCGCAGCATCAATAATGTCATTGAGGCTGCCACGATTGAACATCGCCAGCTTGTCCTTCAGGAGCGGGTTAAGCCCCTGGTAGAAATGACCCCGCCGCTTCTTGTCGGTATTGGCGTGATAAAAAGAGAAGAGCGCAAGATCATTGAACGCCCTGGAGTATTCCAGCGCATTCCGGCTCCCTTGCTGCAGGCGTGAGAACTCATGCATCTTCCTCTTCATGAGACCCGGCGGTATGTGATAGGCCCTGAAGGCCGTACGGAATTCCGCCCAGGTCACAACTCGCTCGGTGGGCTGCGAAGCACAGTAATTCGCCCACCACGCGCTCGCAGATCCATGGAGCTGTTGGACCACGAACTGAGTCTTGCGCTGCTCACTCACTTGGAGCAGCCCGAACTTCATCTCCATCGTGCGGAGCCAGTTGTCCGCATCGAGGGGTTCATCCGCCCTTGAGAATACCGGGGGATGAGTAGCCAGAAAATTGGAGTAGGAGCTCTGTTGGCGCTCCTCATGATCTTTACGCCTCTCTGGTCGAGACGTATTTGCAATGAGGGTCTGCAGCAACTCCGTGTGCTGCTGATGAGAGCCTGCCATCGCTGCCACAATGTCAGCCAAAGTAACCGTTGGTGGTGGCGGTTGTTGCTGTTGCTGTCCCGAGGAGTCCTCGGGAGGCTGTTGGGAGGTTTCTCCCCCTCCCCCCCCCCCCCCCCCCCCCCGACTGGAACCCCCAACGTCCGGGTTAGCACGAGTACGAGTCATTCTGAAATTCAAAACAGCAGCGATCAGCATATGTCATATTTAAAATTCCATATGAAACAGTAGGTATTGAAGTGACGCATGAATAATTTGCACAACATTCACATATATTGATAAAGCATAAACTTTATACAAGATACATTAGTCTCGGTTCTCCGAGAAGTCGTGCTCATGTCGTCACCACCTATACATACACTACTGTCTACAGGACATGTCACCGATTACAAAAGTTCGGGTTACATGACCCCAGCTGCCCTACTTGGCAACGGTAACCTCCTACTCGGAGTAGAATTCGACCTCCTGCGCGTCGTCCTCCTCCGCTACCTCTGCTGGTGGCTCGGGGTCCATGACCTCCTCTTCCGGCTCGGGTTCCCCCATTGCCGGAAGACCCCAAGACCACAGGTACAACACCTACCACCGGTATGCCCATTACCAGAGGTACGAGGTCCTACAACGCGTGCACCTCGTCCATGGCTTGGTTATAGTCCTCTTCCCAGCCTTGCCCCTCCTCAATAGTGTCGTCCCGCTCTTGAGTAAGGACCTCGTTCTGCTGGGTCAGAGCCTGCACCTGTTGTTGCAAAGCCGTGATGTCGACACGGCTTTTCTTCTTCGCCTTCTTCAAACGATGCAACTGATTATATTGTTCGTTGAGTTGCTTAATCATCGGAAGGAGTACATTGCGGAGTGCGCTATGAGTATGCTCGAAATGATCTCCACGGCTGTTTCTCTCCTTGAGCTTCACGGCGAGACATTCCGTATGAACAGCTTAGCTATCCATCATGGCTTTTCCCGCCCTTATTTGGAGGCTCAGGTTCGCCTCCGCGGGGTTGTGTACCTTGGGCAACCCGAATCTGTTGCCTCCATGTACCTCCCTTCCAACACATGATTAGCCCGTCCCTCCACCAGAACAAGCGCATATGGAGTTCCCTCCATAGCTCTCACGTGTAGTTGGCAGAAACGCGACATGGTGTCGCGGGCTGCCACTTGCCACATTCCCTCCGGCTGTCAACCTCTCACCGTGACGGTGAACGACGCCCAACCGGGTGGCGTAGGCCCTGCAGGAACTTTGACATGAATCATCCACATATGGTTCCCCTCGAAGCCTTCTTCTTTGGCAAAGTACTGCGGCATCTTGCTATACCCCAAATATTGAAGCATTTGCCTCAACGCTTCCGGATAGCCGCTGCGGTGAGAACAGTGGGACACCACCCACCCGTTCTCCAACTGTCTATCCGCTGTCATCTGTAAAAACATATTTGAGAAATGTCAAATATCTGTTTGAACAGTAAACCATTAAGTTATAACATAAAACATGTCATTGAACTCATAAGACTTGGAAACATAGTCCAAACTTAAACAAATTTGACTGTCGATCTGCTGTCCACTATGACAGCCCTGACCAGTTTCCATTTCAACCTGATTTGGACCATGATGAAGGCAAAAATTATTCTGGAGCTCAACATAAAAGTTAAATTTAACATCAAAAGATTTCTAGAAAGTATTTTCTTGGCCTAAGATATGTCCTGGTTCAAAAGTTATGAGATGTCAAAGTTAACAGAATTTCTGGAGAAAATTGGACAGCACCTCCCTGCTTGAGGTACTGATTTGATCCAAGCATTCCAGTTAATTCTACTCCAAATCTGACAAAACCTTTTGTTACAAAGTTGTAACCCATCTCATGAACTTTACATAAATACCTCATTTTCTATTTTTGGATTTTTATGCAGGAAGTTATGCTCAATTTACAGAGAGTTACAGAGAGTGTTTGCTCTGCCCTGTTTTCTGGACAGTTTCAACTCTACTGCATTTTTCGATTGGTTAGGGGACAAAACATCTCTGGAAATCAACAGAAAAGTTGTAAATCTCTTCCAAAGCTTTCAAAAATGTATCATATGACCCCAACCTCGAAAGAACTCAACCTCTAACATCTGATTAACTTCAGCCTTAATTCAGCTGAAAACAGGGGACTCTGTCCTTAATATCCTATAAGTTGAAAACTTGTTAACTTTGAATATCCTGATTAAGGGAAGAGGTTACAGCAAGGTTTTAATGCTCTAGATTAAAACTTTCAAGTTTTACCATGAAGTTGATCATTTAGTGGGGTGTGACGTCGATGCGTCACCAGATCATGTCGGTACTACGTCCTCACAAAGAAAACCTATACCGGACTTAGCCGGATTTCTTAGTTCAGTGGCACTAAACATCACTCGCACACAGATGATACACGTCTACCATTTCGTGGTTAGACTACCTGCAGATAACTCAACAATCGTCAGACTCGGCTGCACACCGATCCCGGTATCCATACAGTTCGTACACCCAGCCGTCATCACTCGCCCGGATGTTCTCAAGCAAAACAAGCCTTGAGTTACGTGTTCACGTTACTGACCACGTGACGGGGTCTCCCAAATTTCCCAAAGCACGCCAGGGATAGACGTTGCTCGAATACCCCAAACGACATGAAGAGTCGTAGAGGATATTAAAGCGGGTCGGGTTACCTGCCACCTGTGGGGCTCCACCCTTCAGCTTGTGCGCACTGGTGGACAGCGCTTACGTGCACCCCCCAAGACTAAGGCGTCTCGAGATGCACGATTTTCTAACATAAGCAAATAGGTTAGTATGCCACTTTCTATACACTAATAACATCCTTATATGGGCTAATAACTCGTTCTCACTGAAATTTTGAAAAAGATGACCTTTGTAGTGCGTTAACCCTCAAGTGAGCTCTGATACCACGCTGACAGGGCCCCAACGGCCTCGTCAAGCCAGGATCACGCTGAGGGGTTCTGCGTTGCACAGCACCAGATAACACACATCAAAGGTACAAAGCAGAAGCAAAGTTTTATTACATAAACAGGTTTATGAACACTTTTACAACAAAATACGTTCAGTCTACACTCACGGGTGTGGACTACGCATCGAGTTCACGTTCAGCCCATGAACGTGTCCCCGCTAGCACGGACACACACTAACACGGCGGCATGCACGACTCCCACTCAACGGGGTTCCCCTCCGGGGGTTTTGTCTCCTCCTCGGGAGTCCCTTCCTCATAAACTCCGGCAAAAGCTTCAAACACAAGCAGTGAGCACGATGGCTCAGCAAGACTGACCAGTCTATCCTATACATGAAACTTCTATATGAATGGTTTTTAGGTGCATGAGGTAAAATAAGTTGCAAAGGACTCGCCTAATTATTTGAACCTTACTTTCAATATTTTAGCAGCAGGTTGTGGAGAACCCTACGCTAGGGCATATGAGAGAGCCGCAATCAACAAGAAACACCTTTCTCTCAAGTACTTTGCCCAAAGTTGAAAAGAACTTTAATTAGCTCTAAACTACAACAAGACATTAACAAGCAAACTATAACTTTCAAATCAGCAAACTTTTAACATGTATCTAGCCTGTTCTTTCTATGTCACGGTACAGTGAACAAGTGGTACTCACTGACCGCGAGGGATGGCAATTATAATCCATTTATACCTGCAGGGTTACCCGAATAACCCGTCACGTACGCCCGTACTCGATGTTGCCTATAGCAACCATCACGGACGTTGTACGCAACTACCTTTCACCCGTTAGCCAAATGTTGAACCGGTCCAATCGTCTCGAGCAAGAGGTCTCTGTGCGCGCATCCACAGTGCCGCCAGCCGATTTACACCTCGAGCTCTCAACCTACCCTCTGAACGACCAGCTATGCCTCAACACCCAGCTACCCAAGTTACATCGGTTTCCCGGTTCCCATATAGCCGGTAGGTCTTCGGTACTGTTCCAGCTTGTTCAATAGGCCCGCACACGGCTCGGTCCTCAATCGACACAAGCGGAGCTATAGCACCCATGCCCCAAAGTCCTTCTGCCCTTACTCTCCGCTCGGTCTCATTTTTCTTGCCATGTGTTTCATTTGCTATCTTTACCCGAGTCGAGTGCCTCTAGCCTATCCTCGCGAGTAGTTCCAACTACTCGACTTGTACCAAATCCTACTCTATCTTAGCATTGCAGTAGTTAACGAGGTTTTCAAACCTCATCCCGACCCATGGTTTTCTTGGTTATGTATTTGGGTTTCAAACAAGACTCTAATGCAAGAAGTAAGTGGTGCTCAAAGTAAGTTCTCAAAATAATAAAAAAATATAAAAAGGGTTAATGCACACCGGAGCTTGCCTTGCTGCTCTTGGTCGTAGGCTAGCTGCTCTTCCGCAGTGATGAAGTCTAAGACTTCGGGTTCCTCCTCAACCTTAGAGACTACATGAGATAACATGTATATGTATCAATTTAAATGCATTTGAATTGAATTTAAACTTGTGAAGACTATAAGTCTTATTAGACAGACCCAATGACTCTGAAATTTTTACTGTTGTTTGGTTACAACCTAAACAGATACTTGGCCAAGTTTTATTTGCAGCAAAGCTCATTTGAGCTCTCCACAAATAATTATGTCCTTGACCTTAATTGGAGCTCCTAGGGTGTTCTAGGGATTTTCATGGATAAAACCATGACTTTCTGAAAATTATATTTTCAGAGGATTCTAGTAGAGTTGGTATCACTTAATTTGAAGGTTCCTAGCTAACGATATGAGCTAAACAATTTTAGAGAAATTATGAAAATGTTTCTGGACATTTTCTATTTTCTCTAGAACAGTTTTATTAATCACACCATTAGGTGGATCAAATGAGCTCAAATGGATCTGAAACTTTTATGGTAGCTCCAGGATATTTTGGTGAACATCCCAGCAAAACTTCAGAAATTTCCTCCAAAGGGTTCTCCAGTTAAAATTCTAAACAGTTTAAATTTGAAGAATTAATTCTGGAGAACTAAGGATTTTCATGAAGTGAAACTTGATTTGCTGGAAAGTAATCAGAGAGCTGAATCCAACAAAACTTGGTTCACTCGATTTGGAGTTTCCTAGCCAAAGTTATGTGGGTTTGAAGTTTGAACTAAATCTGAAAATCGGGAAATGTTTAAAACACTGCACGTGTGTCCCATGCACAGTGCCTTCGTCTACCTCCAGCCATCGCCCGAGCACGTGACGTCCAGTGACGGTGGCGCGGTTCGTTCTCGGCCGCTACTGCCTAATTCTCGACGCGGTTTCTTCCTACATGATCCATGGAGCACGGCGCACACGCCGGGCACCTTCTCGGACCTCGCATCGCCGGAAACCTAGTCGGAGACGGCAGGGGCGGAAGATGAGCTCAGGTCCGACGGTGCTAGATCATCTCAGAGGTGAATACGATCATCCAATGGGTCGCAAAGCACCACTGGGGCACGGGGAAGCTAACCCTGCCCTGCTCTTGGCCGGAGACCGCCTGGAAAGTAGACTTCACCGGTGACCCGAGCCATTTTCACCGGCGATGGCCAAACTCCGGTGCTCGGCTCACTGGGTTGATCATCACCGCTAGGATTTGGCTGAGGTGACCGTGAGGTGCTACTCTAGCTTCAGCTCGACCAGGATTTGTGGTGATCAAGTGATCGAGGTGAATTTTGAGTTTTGGTTCTCGGTGTTCTTTTCAGCGATCATCGGGAAAGTTGAAATTCCGGTTAACCAGTGCTATGATGGAGCTAGGGAGTTCGGGGAGAGCTACTAGACTTGGATGCTAACCTCAGAGACACGTTGGTCGCGCTGGAGAAGCTTTGCGCTGCTCAGGCGACGGCGTCGAGTCGGAGGAGCTCTCGGGTTGACAGAGCGATGGAAGATCGGCTCGGACAAGCTTCACTGAAGCTGATCATGAGCGGCTGAGGGCTGTAACACGTCGAGCAAGGGCCGGCGGTGCCATTTGTGGCCTCAGCTCGCGGTGGAAGGGACTGTGCTGGCCGGTCGACGGCGAGGTGATGCAGAAGGGCTGTGCGGCGATCAGCTCGGTGTTCTCGGCGCTGGAAACGTCGAGGCAGTGGGAAAGTGGGCTGCTGCCGGTGGCAGCTCGCAGCTAAATAGCTGGGTACGTTGGTTTGGGGCGGTGATCGGCGACCATGAGGTGGCAGCGGTGGGAAAACGCCGTGGCGCTCACGTGGTCGCGCGCAGGAACCGAGCTGCGGTGACTTCAGTCGGTTTGAACACTGGTGAGGCTGACATGTGGGTCCCACCCCAGTTTTAACCTCTGAAATTGAATTTTCCCCACTGCTCTAAACAGTAGAGACCCAATTAACCTTGGTCATTTTAATTATCTACCCTTGACCATTTGAATTGGATAGAATTCAAATTGGGGTTTGTTTGAATATAATTTCAGCACATATGCAGTTTGAAATTCAAATAAAGTTTGAATTTGCTAACTTAGCTCATGTCAAGATCAACCCCAAATGGAGTGAAAATTGGTGTGTGAGCTCACAAAAATGTGTTGAGTAAGAATATGCCTCCCACTTTTGAATTCATGGGGTGGAAACAAGTTTGAATTTGAATTTGAGTTCAAACCACCCTCTTTCTAGTTATACCCAAAAGGACTTCAAAAAGGTCTTGAATTTGGGTAAAATTTGGCATGGACATTCCTAGCAAGGTGTATGAATTTTTCATATGTCCAGCCCCTATATGATGCCTGTGGGAAATGCCACTTTTGCATCTTGTGAGTTTAGTCTCTAATGAACATGTTGATGGTGTTTACTTGTTCTTCAAATGTATTCATCAAGTTTCTTCAAATGAAGTGTGTGTGTGGTGATGAACACTTTGAATATGTGCCAAAAAATTAGGCCCTTACGTTCCTACCCCCTTAAAAGAATCTCGTCCCGAGATTATAAGATGAAAATGAGAGAGAGGACGTTGGAAAATCACCGTATATGCGACGTGAAAAAGTCGGGGTAGTTAGCACGAAGAAATCCTTCGCTCTCCCATGTCGCTTCATCTACGGAGTCATTACTCCATAGAAATTTGTAGAACCACAATGTACGGTTGCGTGTGGTTCGGGCCTTTTCATCTTTAATCTGAACTGGTTCCTCCCGATACGTGAGATCCGGTTTCAGTTCTTCTATATCCTCCAGCTGAGTGGTAGTTGATAGCTTAAGACACTTCCTCAACTGGGAGATGTGAAAGACGTCATGCACACCGGAAAGTGCTTCTGGTAATTTCAACCGGTATGCTACTGATCCACATCTTTCTGTAATCTGAAATGGACCGATGAATCGGGGTGCCAACTTTCCTCTCACCCTGAATCTGTTCACGCCCTTCATTGAAGACACACGTAGATATACGTGATCCCCGACTTCGAGCTGTAATGGGCGTCTTATCCGGTGCGCATATTGTTTCTGTCGGGATTGTGCGGCTTTTAGGTTCGCTTTAATTAGCCGAACCTTTTCCTCCGTGTTGTTGACAAGATCAATCCCGAAGGTAACCGTTTCGCCAGACTCACACCAATTCAGTGGTGTGCGGCATTTTCTTCCGTATAGCGCCTCGTAAGGCGCCATCTTGATGCTGGCTTGGTACCCATTGTTGTACGAGAACTCGGCCAATGGTAAGTGATCATCCCAATTCTTACCGTGGTTGATCGCGCAAGCTCGTAGCATATCTTCTAAAATCTGATTTACCCGCTCGGTTTGTCCATCCGTCTGTGGGTGGTATGCTGAACTACGGATCAGCTTCGTCCCCAACGCAGCATGCAGCTGCTCCCAAAAACGGGGCACAAATAAAGTGCCCCGATCTGATATGATGGTGTGGGGTACGCCGTATAAGCATAGGATCCGTGAGATGCACAATTCAGCATACTTCTTGGCGTTGTAGTTTGTGTTGACCGGGATGAAATGGGCAACTTTGGTGAGCCGTTCGACGATCACCCACACAGAATCATGCTTCTGAAAAGTGGTGGGTAAACCTACGATAAAGTCCATGCTCACATCTTCCCACTTCCAGGCAGGAACGCCCAGTGGTTGTAACAGTCCCGGCTTCCGCATATGATCTGCCTTCACCCTTCGACATGTATCACACTCGGACACGTACTTTGCGATCTCCCGCTTCATCCGTGTCCACCAAAACTTGCTTCTGAGTTCTTGATACATTTTGTTGCTGCCGGGGTGAATAGAAAACTTTGACAAGTGAGCCTCATCAAAGATTTTCTTCTGTAACTACGGGTTACGAGGTACGAAGATCCGGTCCTTGAACCATAGGACGTCGTCTCTGTCTTTCCAGAAACATTTCAGGTCCCCACTGTCTATACGTCTCCGCAAATGCGACATGCCCTTGTCATGTTTCTGAGCTGCCACTATCTCTTCACAGATGGTGGGGATTAAAGCTAAGTTGTAGAGAGCGCCATGTGGAATCACATGCAATGGTGGCTCGCTCTCTTCCAACGGTGTGATGGTCAGATTGTTGACGTGTGACTTGCGGCTCAGCGCATCCGCCACTACGTTTGCCTTGCAGGGGTGATAATGGATCTCTATTTCATAATCCTTTATCAACTCTAACCATCTTCGCTGCCTCATGTTCAGCTCTTTCTGAATGAATATGTACTTGAGGCTTTTGTGGTCGGTATATAAATGCACGAGGTTACCGAGTAGGTAGTGCCTCCACATTTTAAGTGCGAGCACCACGGCAGCGAGCTCCAAGTCATGAGTTGGATAATTCTGCTCATGGTTTCTGAGCTGCCGTGATCCATACGCGACCACCCTTTGATCTTGCATCAGCACACATCCGAGCCCAATGCCGGATGCATTGCAGTACACATCGAACGGTTTTGTTGTGTCTGGCTGCGCCAAAACCGGTGCTGATGTTAGGTGCTTCACTAATGCCTTGAATGCTGCTTCACATGCTGGACTCCAAACATATTTGGTAGCCTTCTTCAGCAGCTCTGTCATAGGCTTGGCAATCTTTGAGAAGTTCAGAATGAACCTCTGATAATATCCCGCGAGTCCGAGGAAACTCCGTACCTCGTGAACAGTTGTCGGGGACTTCCAATTCAGCACTTGGGTGATCTTACTCGGATCTACAGCGATGCCCTCCGCTGAGATAATATGCCCGAGAAAAGGCACTTGTGATATCCAGAATTCGCACTTGCTGAATTTCACGTATAGCTTGTGATCCCGCAGCCGTTGCAAGACTATACGCAGATGCTTCTTGTGTTCTTCCTCTGACTTGGAATATACCAATATATTGTCGATGAAGACCACGACAAACTTGTCCAGCTCCGGCATGAATACCGAGCTCATCAAATAAATGAAATGAGCTGGAGCATTGGTGAGGCCAAAGGACATGACTAGGTACTCATAAAGTCCGTACCTCGTCGAGAAAGCCGTCTTCGGAATATCCTCAGCTCGTATCTTAATCTGGTAGTACCCGGATCTTAAGTCCATCTTGGAAAAGATCTTTGCTTCAACCAATTGATCAAACAACATGTCGATCCGTGGCAACGGGTACTTGTTCTTGATGGTTACGGCGTTTAATGGACGATAGTCCACGCAAAGCCGCAACGTCTCGTCTTTCTTCTTCATAAATAATGCCGAACAACCCCATGGCAAGGAGCTCGGCCTAATAAAACCCTTTTCCAGCAGGCCCGTTAGCTGAGTCTTCAGTTCAGCCAATTCCTTGGGCGCCATCTTGTACGGCCTTCGGGATATTGGCATGGTTCCCGGTGTAAGTTCAATCTTGAACTCCACCTTTCTGTCGGGCGGCATCCCCGGTAAATCATCCGGGAACATGTCAGGGAATTCACGGACTACTGGAATGTCTTCCAATCTGATGGTGGTGGATTGATATATACTTGAAAGTTTGATTTCTGGACTGTCCAGAAATAAGGAGTGTGATTCGTGCACTTTTGAGTTCAAGTGCACGATTCGGAGGACGGTCTCTAAAACAGCGCCGTGACGGATTAACCACGACATCCCTAAGATAACATCGACCTTTTTGTCCCACTAGAACTATGAGAGACGTAGGGTATACTCTACCCTCTAGGCATAATGGCGCTTTTGGGACCATCATGCTTGCTGAAATCTTCCCACCCGGTGAACAAATCAGATATGAACTATCGGTGGGTAGTATTTGCAAGCTGTATTTAGCAATAAAAGCTTGGCTAATGAAGCTATGCGTGGCGCCTGAATCAAATAATACTATGGCGGGATGCTGGTGGAGTTGGAACATACCCGCAAGGATCGGCTCTCCCTCCGACACGTCCTCTATGGTAAGTTGGTGGACGGTGCCGGGCCTAGGGTTTGCCCGCCGCGCATTAGTGGGGTTCCGGGGCTGATTCCTCCCCAGAAGTTGCGGTGCAACTCCGCCGCCTTGCCTCTCCAGACAACTGCTGGCGAAGTGTCCTGGACGACCACATTTGTAGCATGTGGCTGCTGCTTGGCCGGTGCTTGGGGGACGAAAGCCCGACATGCGCTGCTGAGGTGCATACGCACGCGGCATCCCCCGCTGTTGTTGTTGTTGCTGCAGAGGTGGTACTGGCAGTGCCGGCCGGAATGCCGGTGGAGAATATGGCCGACTGCGGAATGGCATTGGCCTCTGTGGTGTCCGCCAGCGTGGACCCGATGGTGGGCGATTCACCATCCGATATTTCTGAGAAGGACCAACTCCCTCTCCGCTGCTTTGCGGCGCGCTTCGCTTCCTTTCCGCCGCCGCTAACTCCTTGTCAGAGTCCTCCTGAACAATCGCAGCATCAATAATGTCATTGAGGCTGCCGCGATTGAACATCGCCAGCTTGTCCTTCAGGAGCGGGTTAAACCCCTGGTAGAAATGATCCCGCCGCTTCTCGTCGGTATCGGCGTGATAAAAAGCGTAGAGCGCAAGATCATTGAACGCCCTGGAGTATTCCAGCACGTTCTGGCTCCCTTGCTGCAGGCGTAAGAACTCCTGCATGTTCCTCTTCATGAGACCCGACGGTATGTGATAGGCCCTGAAGACCGTCTGGAATTCCGCCCAGGTCATAACTCGCTCGGTGGGCTGCGAAGCACAGTAATTCGCCCACCACGCGCTCACGGATCCCTGGAGCTGTTGGACCGCGAACTGAGTATTGCTCTGCTCACTCACTTGGAGCAGCCCGAACTTCATCTCCATCGTGCGAAGCCAGTTGTCTGCATCGAGGGGTTCATCCGCCCTTGAGAATACCGGGGGATGAGTAGCCAGAAAATCAGAGTAGGAGCTCTGTTGGTGCTCCTCACGATCTTGACGCCTCTCTAGTCGAGACGTATTCGCAATGAGGGTCTGCAGCAACTCCGTGTGCTGCTGATGAGAGCCTGCCATTGCTGCCACAATGTCAGCCAAAGTAACCATTGGTGGTGGCGGTGGCGATTGTTGCTGTTGCTGTTGGTGCTGTTGCTGTCCCATGGAGTCCTCGGGAGGCTGTTGGGAGGTTTCTCCCCCCTGACTGGAACCCCCAACGTCCGGGTTGGCACGAGTACGAGTCGTTCTGAAATTCAAAACAGCAGCGATCAGCATATGTTATATTTAAAATTCCATATGAAACAGTAGGTATTGAAGTGACGCATGAATAATTTGCACAACATTCACATATATTGCTAAAGCATAAACTTTATACAAGATACATTAGTCTCGGTTCTCTGAGAAGTCGTGCTCATGTCGTCACCACCTATACATACACTACTGTCTACACGACATGTCACCGATTACAAAAGTTCGGATTACATAGCCCCAGCTGCCCTACTTGGCAACGGTAACCTCCTACTCGGAGTAGAATTCGACCTCCTGCAGGTCGTCCTCCTCCGCTACCTCTGCTGGTGGCTTGGGGTCCACGACCTCCTCTTCCGGCTCGGGTTCCCCCATTGCCGGAAGACCTAAGACCACAGGTACAACACCTACCACCGGTATGCCCATTACCAGAGGTACGAGGTCCTGCAACGCGTGCACCTCGTCCATGGCTTGGTTGTAGTCCTCTTCCCAGCCTTGCCCCTTCTCAATAGCGTCGTCCCGCTCTTGAGTAAGGACCTCGTTCTGCTGGGTTAGAGCCTTCTCCTGTTGTTGCAAAGCCGCGATGTCGACACGACTTTTCTTCTTCGCCTTCTTCAAACGATGCAACTGATTATATTGTTTGTTCAATCGCTTAATCGTTGGAAGGAGAACATTGCGGAGTGCGCTGTGAGCACGCTCTAAATGACCTCCATGGCTGTTGCTCTCCTTGAGCTTCACGGCGAGACATTCCGTATGAACAGCTTGGCTATCCATCACGGCTTTTCCCGCCCTTATCTGGAGGCTGAGGTTCACCTCCGCAGGGTTGTACCTTGGGCAACTTGAATCTGTTGCCTCCATGTACCTCCCTTCCCACACATGATTAGTCCATCCCTCCACCGGAACGAGTGCATATGGAGTGCCCTCCATAGCTCTCACATGTAGTTGGCAGAAACGCGACATGGTGTCGCGGGCTGCCACTTGCCACATTCCCTCCGGCTGTCTACCTCTCACCGTGACGGTGAACGGCGCCCAACCGGGTGGTGTAGGCCCTGCAGGAACTTCGACATGAATCATCCACATCTGGTTCCCCTCCAAGCCTTCTTCTTTGGCGAAGTACTGCGGCATCTTGCTATACCCGAAATATTGAAGCATTTGCCTCAACGATTCCGGATAGCCGCTGCGGTGAGAACAGTGGGACACCACCCACCCGTTCTCCAACTGTCTACCTGCTGTCATCTGTAAAAACATATTTGAGAAATGTCAAATATCTATTTGAACAGTAAACCATTGAGTTATAACATAAAACATGTCATTGAACTCATAAGACTTGGAAACATAGTCCAAACTTAAACAAATTTGACTGCTGATCTGCTGTCCACTATGACAGCCCTAACCAGTTTCCATTTCAACCTGATTTGGACCATGATAAATGCAAAACTAATTCTGGAGCTCAACACAAAAGTTAAAATTAACTTCAAAAGCTTTCCAGAAAGTATTTGCTTGGCCTAAGATCTGTCCTGGTTCAAAAGTTATGAGATGTCAAAGTTAACGGAATTTATGGAGAAAATTGGACAGCACCTCCCTGCTTGAGGTACGTATTTGATCCAAGAATTCCAGTTAATTCTACTCCAAATCTGACAAAACTTTTTGTTACAAAGTTGTAACCCATCTCATGAACTTTCCATAACTACCTAATTTTCTATTTTTGGATTTTTATGCAGGAAGTTATGCTCACTTTACAGAGAGTTACAGAGAGTGTTTGCTCTGCCCTGTTTTCTGGACAGTTTCAACTCTACTGCATTTTTCGATTGGTTAGGGGACGAAACATCTCTGGACATCAACAGAAACGTTGTAAATCTCTTCCAAAGATTTCCCAAAATGTATCATATGACCCCAACCTCGAAATAAATCAACCTCTAACCTCTGATTAACTTCAGCCTTAATTCAGCTGAAAACAGGGGATTGTGTCCTTAATATCCTATAAGTTGAAAACTTGTTAACTTTAAATATCCTTATTAAGGGAAGAGGTTACAGCAAAATTTAATGCTCTATATTAAAACTTTCAAGTTTTACCATGAAGTTGATCATTTAGTGGGGTGTGACGTCGATGCGTCACCAGATCATGTTGGTACTACGTCCTCACAAAGAAAACCTATACCAGACTTAGTCAGCTTCGTTACTTCAGTGGCACTAAACGTCACTCGCACATGGATGCTACACGTCTACCGTTTCGTGGTTAGACTACCTGCAGATAACTCAAACAATCATCAGACTCGGCTGCACACCAAGCCTGGTATCCATACAGTTCGTACACCCGGCCGTCATCACTCGCCTGGATGTTCTCAAGCCAAACACGCCTTGAGCTACGTGTTCACGTTACTGACCACGTTACGGGGTCTTCCAAATTGCCCAAAGCACGCCAGGGAGAGACGTTGCTCGAATGCCCCAAACGACATGAAGAGTCGTAGAGGATATTAAAGCGGGTCAGGTTACCTGCCACCCATGGGGCTCCACCCTTCAGCTTGTGCGCACTGGTGGACAGCGCTTACGTGCACTCCCCCAAGACATAAGGCGTCCCGAGATGCATGATTTTCCAACACAAGCAAATAGGTTAGTATGCCACTTTCTATACACTAATAACATCCTTATATGGGCTAATAACTCGTTCCTCACCGAATTTTTGAAAAAGATGACCTTTGTAGTGCGTTAAGCCTCAAGCGAGCTCTGATACCACGCTGATAGGGCCCCAACGGCCTCGTCGAGCCAGGATCACGCTGAGGGGTGCTGCGTTGCACAGCACCGGATAACACACATCAAAGGTACAAAGCGGAAGCAAAGTTTTATTACATAAACAGGTTTATGAACACTTTTACAACAAAATATGTTCAGTCTACACTCACGGGGCGTGGACTACACATCGAGTTCACGTTCAGCCCATGAACGTGTCCCCGCTAGCACGCACACACACTAACACGGCGGCGTGCACGACTCCCACTCGACGGGGTTCCCCTCCGGGGGTTCCGTCTCCTCCTCGGGAGTCCCTTCCTCATAAACTCCTGCAAAAGCTTCAAACACAAGCAGTGAGCACGATGGCTCAGCAAGACTGACCCGTCTCTCTTATACATGAAACTTCTATATGAAGGGTTTTTAGGTGCATGAGGTAAAATAAGTTGCAAAGGACTTGCCTAATTATTTGAACCTTACTTTCAATATTTTAGCAGCAGGTTGTGGAGAACCTTACGCTAAGGCACATGAGAGAGCCGCAATCAACAAGAAACACATTTCTCTCATGTACTCTGCCTAAAGTTGAAAAGAACTTTAATTAGCTCTAAACTACAACAAGACATTAACAAGCAAAGTATAACTTTCAAATCAGCAAACTTTTAACATGTATCTAGCCTGTTCTTTCTATGTCGCGGTACAGTGAACAAGTGGTACTCACTGACCGCGAGGGACGGCGATTATAATCGATTTACACCTGCAGAGTTACCCGAATAACCCGTCACGTACGCCCGTAGTCGATGTTGCCTACAGCAACGATCACGGACGTCGTATGCAATCACCTTTCAGCCGTTAGATAAATGTTGAACCGGTCCAATCGTCCCGAGCAAGAGGTCTCTGTGTGCGCATCCACAGTGCCGCCAGCCGATTTACACCTCGAGCTCTCAACCTACCCTCTGAACGACCAGCTATGCCTCAACACCCAGCTACCCGAGTTACATCGGTTTCCCGGTTCCCATATAGCCGGTAGGTCTTCGGTACTGTTCTAGCTTGTTTAACATGCCCGCACACGGCTCGGTCCTCAATCGACACAAGCGGAGCTATAGCACCCAGGCCCCGAAGTCCTGCTGCTCTTACTCTCCGCTCGGTCTCATTTTTCTTGCCATGTGTTTCATTTGCTATCTTTACCCAAGTCGAGTGCCTCTAGCCTATCCTCGCGAGTAGTTCCAACTACTCGACTTGTACCGAATCCTACTCTATCTTAGTATTGCAGTAGCTAACAAGGTTTTCAAACCTAATCCCGACCCATGGTTTTCTTGGCAATGTATTTGGGTTTCAAACAAGACTCTAATGCAAGAAGTAAGTGGTGCTCAAAGTAAGTTCTCAAAACAATAAAAATTTATAAAAAGGGTTAATGCAAACCGGAGCTTGCCTTGCTGCTCTTGGTCGTAGGCTAGCTGCTCTTCCGGAGTGACGAAGTCTAAGACTTCGGGTTCCTCCTCAACCTTAGCGACTACATGAGATAACATGTATATGTATCAATTTAAATGCATTTGAATTGAATTTAAACTTGTAAAGACTATAAGTCTTATTAGACAGAACCAATGACTGTGAAATTTTTACTGTGGTTTGGTTACAACCTAAACAGAGACTTGGCAAAGTTTTATTTGCAGCAAAGCTTATTTGAGCTCTCCACAAATAATTATGTCCTTGACCTTAATTGGAGCTCCTAGGGTGTTCTTGGGATTTCATGGAGCAAGCCATGACTTTCTGAAAACTAGATTTTCAGAGGGTTCTAATAGAGTTGGTCTCACTTAATTTGAAGGTTCCTAGCTAAAGATATGAGATAAACAATTTCAGAGAAATTCTGAAAATGTTTCTGGACATTTTCTATTTTCTCTGGAACACTTTTATTAATCCCACCATTAGGTGGATCAAATGAGCTCAAATGGATCTTATATTTTTATGGTAGCTTAGGGATATTTTGGTGAACATCCCAGCTAAATTTTAGAAATTTCCTCCAAAGGGTTCTCCAGTTAAAATTCTAAACAGTTTAAATTTGAAGAATTAATTCTGGAGAACTAAGGATTTTCATGAAGTGAAACTTGATTTGCTGGAAAGTACTCGGAGAGCTGAATACGACAAAATTTGGTTCACTCGATTTGGAGTTTCCTAGCCAAAGTTATGTGGGTTTGAAGTTTGAACTAAATCTGAAAATCGGGAAATGTTTAAAATACTGCACGTGGGTCCCATGCACAGTGCCTTCGTCTACCTCCCGCCAGCGCCCGAGCGTGCGACGTCCAGCGACGGTGGCGTGGTTCGTTCTCTGCCGCTACTGCCTAATTCTCGACGCGGTTTCTTCCTACATGATCCTTGGAGCACGGCGCACACGCCGGACACCTTCTCGGACCTCGACATCGCCGGAAACCTAGTCGGCGACGGCTGGGGCGGAAGATGAGCTCGGGTCCAACGGCGCTAGCTCGTCTCAGCGGTGAACAAGATCAGTCAATGGGTCGCAAAGCACCACTGGGGCACGGGGAAGCTAACCCTGCCCTGCTCTTCGCCGGAGACCGCCGGGAAAGTAGACTTCACCAGTGACCCAAGCCATTTTCACCGGCGATGGCAAAACTCCGGTGCTCGGCTCACTGGGATGATAATCACTGCTAGGATTTGGCTGAGGTGACCGCGAGGTGCTACTCTAGCTTCATCTCGACCAGGATTTCCGGTGATCAAGTGATCGAGGTGAATTTTGAGTTTTGGTTCTCGGTGTTCTTTTGGCGATCATCGGGAAAGTTTAAATTCCGTCTAACCAGTGCTACGAGGGACCTAGGGAGTTCGGGGAGAGCTACTAGACTTGGATGCTAAGCTCAGAGACACGTTGGTCGCGCTGGAGAAGCTTTGCGCTGCTCGGGCGACGGCGTCGAGTCGGAGGAGCTCTCGGGTTGACAGAACGATGGAAGATCGGCTCGGACAAGCTTCACTGAAGCTGATCACGAGCGGCTGAGGGCTGTAACACGTCGAGCAAGGGCCGGCGGTGCCATTTGTGGCCTCAGCTCTCGGTGGAAGGGACTGTACTGGCCGGTCGACGGCGAGGTGATGCAGCAGGGCTGTGCGGCGATCAGCTCGGTGTTCTCGGTGCTGGAAACATCAAGGCAGTAGGAAAGTGGGCTGCTGCCGGTGGAAGCTCACAGCTAAATAGCTGGGGACGTCGGTTTTGGGCGGTGATCGGCAACCAGGAGGTGGCAGCGGTGGGAAAATGCCGTGGCGCTCACGTGGTCACGCGTAGGAACCGAGCTGCGGTGACTTCAGTCAGTTTGAACACTGGTGAGGCTGACATGTGGGTCCCACCCCGGTTTTAACCTCTGAAATTGAATTTTCTCCACTGCTCTAAACAGTAGAGACCCAATTAACCTTGGTCATTTGAATTATCTACCCTTTGGCCATTTGAATTGGATAGAATTCAAATTGGGGTTTGTTTGAATATAATTTCAGTACATATGCAGTTTGAAATTCAAATAAAGTTTGAATTTGCTAACTTAGCTCATGTCAAGATCAACTCCAAATGGAGTGAAAATTGTTGTGTGAGCTCACAAAAATGTGCTGAGTAAGAATATGCCTCCCACTTTTGAATTCATGGGGTGGAAATAGTTTGAATTTGAATTTGAGTTCAAACCACCCTCTTTCTAGTTATACCCAAAAGGACTTCAAAAAGGTCTTGAATTTGGGTAAAATTTGGCATGGACATTCCTAGCAAGGTGTAGGACTTTTTCATATGTCCAGCCCCTATATGATGCCTGTGGGAAATGCCACTTTTGCATCTTGTGAGTTTAGTCTCTAATGAACATGTTGATGGTGTTTACTTGCTCTTAAAATGTATTCATCAAGTTTCTTCAAATGAAATGTGTGTCTGGTGATGAACACTTTGAATATGTGCCAAAAACTTAGGCCCTTACAGTTTCATGAGCTGGAACTTGTTTTGCTGGATAGTACTCTAAAAGCTGAATCCAACAAAATTTGGTTCACTTAATTTGGAGCTCCCTAGCAAAAGTTATGGCTAGTTGAAGTTTGAACCAAAACTGAAAAATCCTAGAAACGTTTGAACCCTGTGTTCGGGTTCTTCCTCCTCGCGCGCGGCAACACCCGAGTCGCGGCGCTCTCCGGTGAGCTCCGCGGAAACCGCTCTTCCGTTCACCCCTTGAGCCCAAACTTGCCGCCCCCCTTAATTTCCGCCGCTGAATTCATCTAGGGGGTCGCCGGCCACGGGCGACAACCTCAACTACCCGCGCACCAGCGGCAGTAGCCCTTAGGGTCCGGCGACGTCAGGTGACCTCAATTTTAGCTCAAACTTCCTGATTTTTGGCTTTAAAGCATCAGTGGACCGTGGAGAAGCTAGAACGGGCTGCCTAACTCGATGAAATGGCTGGCAAACTAGGGTTCCACGGTGAGCCGAGGTCATTTCCGATGGCGGCGCAGAAATCAGCTAGAAAATGGCAAATTCTTGATGGTTTTCTTCGGTTCTTCGTCGAGGATGGGCGCTAGGGGGTGTAGAACGTACTTGTAGACTAGCTCGAGCATGTGTTGATCACGTAGCTCGAATTTTGGGTTATACCGAGCCTTCAGATTATGAACTAGGGTTCAGTAAATTTGAGAATTCCAGCCACACGGTGGATCATTTGCCAAACGGCTTTCGGCTACATGATCTATGGAGGATAGCGCACCTTTCTTGTGTAACGAGTTGGGGAAGAAGATGGCCAGATTGGGCTGGCGAAGGTGAGCCAAAGCAAAGCTCCACCGGTCCCTTCCCGGTCCTCGACTTCGATGGCTAAATGGCACGTAACAGAGCACAACTCTCCGGTGTAGCACAGGGAGCAGCTAGAGCACTTCTTGGCGCTCCTTTTTGCTGTATAGCCCGCGAGCAACCGGTGATCAGCACCGGTGTTTGCTGAAGGATCGGAGGCGTGGTCGCCGGTGACTGTTTTTTCCGCGCAGGAGCTGAACAGAGCGGCGCTAGCTGGGGAAGGAAGCGAAGTTTGGTTGTGCAGCGTATGTGGGTGATCAGAAGGAGCGCGAGCTGATCGGAATAAAATGCTGGCGCGCACGTGCGATCAACAGAGTGAGGCGGCAACGCTCTCGGCAGCAGACCGAAGAAAACAAAGGTGGTTCTCTCCTCTCTCAGTCACTGACCAGTGGGTCCCCCTCCCCTTTAATCCTTTTCTCTTTTTCATTTTTGTTTTCACTGAAAAGATCTCAGATACTCACAATTGAATGAGATACTTAGCCTCCAAGTCATGAGCTGAATTTGATTTCCACAATTTGAAATTGGTTTGGCTAAATTTGCTTCAAATTTGAATTTGAAATCAAATACAGTTTTGAATTAATGCAAATTTTGCTCCCAACAAGATGAACTCCAATGAGGATGAAAATTGGTGGACTAACTCAGGAAAATGTGCTGAGTTTGAATGTGAGGTCATCTTTTGAATCCAAGTGATGAAAGTACCTGAAGTTTGAATTTGCATTCAAATTAGCCCTTTTTACACATGTCTCCAAAAGTGCCTCAAACTGATTTGGATTTGCATGAAACTTGGCATGAGCACCCCTAAGAATATTTAGGGCCTAATGGTAAACTCATCCTCTCATGGTTATGGTTATGAGCTCCTACTTTTTGGAATGATGGGTTTTCCTCTAATCACCCTCTTGATGGCGTTTACTTGCTCTTCAAAAATGTTCATGAGCTATCCACCAAATGAGCTGTGGTGTGGGGATGTGATGAACATTTTTTGCAAGTGAATTCTTGGGCTTTTACACCCCCCCTTAAAGAATCTCGTCTTGAGATTATAAAAGAAGAGACGAAGATGTACGAGGTACCCGTGATGAGACGCCATGAAATCTGGGTAGTTTGAGCGAAGGGATTCCTCGCTCTCCCACGTCGCTTCGTCAGCGGTGTGGTTGCTCCACAATATCTTGTAGAACCACAGCGTTTGGTTACGCGTGGTCCGAGCCTTCTCATCAATAATCGCCACCGGATATTCAGCATAAGTCAAATTCGGTTGTAGCTCGCCAATTTCTTCGGTGGGAACAGTAGCTGTATACTTCAGACATTTCCGGAGTTGTGAAACATGGAAAACGTCATGAACACCAGCGAGAGCCGCCAGTAGTTCTAGTTGATATGCCACTGGTCCGCACTGCTCAGTGATATCATAGGGTCCAATAAATCGGGGAGCGAGTTTCCCCTTCACACCGAATCGGTGCATGCCTTTCATCGGAGATACAGGGAGGTACACGTCTTCCCCGACATCAAAGTGTAGCAGCCTATGCCTCTTATCAGCGTAACTTTTCTATCGGGATTGGGCGGCCTTCAAGTTTGCTTGAATCATCCGAACGCGCTCTTCGGCGTCATTCACCAAATCAATCCCGAACGTGACCCTTTCACCTGACTCGCACCAGTTCAATGGGGTGCGGCATTTGCATCCGTAGAGAGCCTCATATGGTGCCATCTTGATACTCGCTTGATAGCCATTGTTGTACGAGAATTCCGCCAACGGTAGATGATCATCCCAGTTTCTACCGTGGTAGATGGCACACACTCTCAACATGTCTTCTAATACTTGATTTACCCTCTCAGTTTGTGTGACACCCGGTTCCGAAAACAGAACCAAGCTAATGCATATGTGTGCCCAGGATGTTCATCACACATACAAATGTAATCCACAAACTGAATTCAGAATATAACCACGAATAAATAGTGTTTAAATACTTTATTACATCGACTAATTGTCTCACTCATGATTGTCTATCTTATTCTACCAGCGGAAGTCTCTAAACGATAGCGGAAACAACTAAACAGCAGCGGCTCCATCTTCAACTCCACAGGCATGTTGACGGTAGTTCGCAAGCCTAGTACTCCACATGGTCCTCGAAGTACTCTTCTCCTGTTGCTGATGTTTATGTGATAATGCAAGGGTGAGTACATGTCATACTCAGCAAGTGCGGGAAAAGTATGACATGTAGCTTACAACAAGGTAAGGAATAAAAAGGCTCATTGCAGTAAGCAAATTTTATTTCAAAAACATGGTAAAAACAGCAGCTATTTCTAGATGAGTTTAATCCCAATATAAAAAAGTAAAAAATAAATATTCCTTCACCATAATTCACCATTTATCAAGTCTCAGCCAGTCATTAATCTTCCTCAAGTTTATCTCATGCTCATAAATATTCATAACCATCTCATGTTCATATAACCAAAGCCAAACTCATTGTCATGACTCAGCAGTCCCGAAACCAATCCCAATGACCATACCATAACCATACCAAACATCCATCCCAAGTTTTCCATCTAATCATGTGAGTTGGCCAGGTGCTTGTGACCGTAAGCACGGCTATCATGATAGTTTTACACTCTGCAGAGGTGGCACCACTTTACCCACAAGTTTGTGATTTCGTAACCCGTCGGCGACTGCAGAACCTCCATTATACCAGTACACAACCATCGGTGTATGGCCAAGAGATCACAAAATAGCCTTTACAAAGGGGCTACTAGATGTATGGACTCACTGAGGTTTCACCGGCAGGCTCGAATCACCATTCTTCCACCCACGGACCCCCTCTTGTGCCATGCAGTTCTCAGGGCAGTCCTCTCTCGACTCCCGTTCCCCGCGCCATCCACGGTTCATAACAAGCTAGCAACACACCTAATTAGTCAGCTAAGACGCACCCATATTTGGCCTTGTGGTGGCACTGTTTTCCTGGCATGTGCTGGCATGAACCGGTCCTTAGATCTACGGCAAGACAACCACCATCTCATTCAGCAACATCCACGAAACAAGCTTGCCTAGATCTCCCCCGATTCCATGCTCATTATCATCATCATCAAGTTCACATTATCATTGTTCATATGAGTGCAGTAGCTAACCATGTTTTAATTCAGCTTCCTGTATCCCGTAAATTAAGCGAAGCAAAAAGGAAAAACGACCATACCCGACTCATCAACTTTCCCGGTGACAAGGATGGTTAACAAAACTAGTAAACTCCTATAAAAGGGTGTCCCATCAAGTTGAATCAAGCATACACGTTTTCGCAAACAAAACAATTTCAAAACATGGGATCAATATGGTCAAGGGGCACTTGCCTTGCTCCCGTGGCTCTTGTTGCTCAAGTGTCTCGAAGTCTTGGCGCTATAGTTCTTCGTAGATGGCTTCCTGAGCTTGTCCTTCTACTCATGACCACACACATACAAAATTTACAGCAATCAAACATCATGCATAAACTTTACTCAAAATGCAATGGTGTAGATGAATGCAAATCCTATGGTGCTATTTTATTAGACCAGTTTGTACGTGTTCTTGCATGTTTTAATGGGCTTTCATTGGATTTTATGATGAACAAGGGTGTAGGGATCAAGTGTGGACGTGGCGATGATCTTGACTCAAGATCTAGATCGATTCCACCGTCAAAAACCAATCAAAACGCGGTCTGTCCACACGTAAAAGTTTCTGCTCGAAGGGAGCAAAGAAAACGGATGCGTAGAAACAGCAGCGATGTCGTAAGATGGGTAACGAAGACCTACCTCGCTTCCCTTTGACGATAGGGCCTTCCTCCTAGCAATGGCAGCAGCGGGGGCTCACCGGCGACTGAACTCCGGCGGGGGGGGGGTCTAACTCGGCGAGTTGGGGGCTAGGGCCTCCAAGTTGCCGACTTGGGAGGAGGAAAAAGGGAAAGAGGTTGCGGCCAAGGGGGATTTTGGGTTCTATTTATAAGGGGGAAAAAGAGGAGTCTTACTCAAATTGGAGCTCAAATAAGAGTCCAACTCAACTTTGGATTTCAGCAAACTTATCTCCAATTGTTTTGGTGCAACTGCAATATGGGGGAATTTAGAAATTTTTGGGGAGATTGTGTCGGTACCCTCAGTATCGGGTATCCCCGATCACAGGAGAAAAACCCCTAAGGGCCTCGCCTGCAGGGGCGAGCTCCGAGGGCGCCACGTGTCCAGCGGGGTCGGGCCTCCCCTCTCCTTAGAGGCGAGCTCCGAGGGCGCCATGTGTCCAGCGGGGCCGGACCTCCCTTCTCCTCAGAGGCGAGCTCCGAGGGCGCCACGTGTCCAGCGGGGCCGGACCTCCCTTCTCCTCAGAGGCGAGCTCCGAGGGCGCCACGTGTCCAGCAGGACCGGACCTCCCTTCTCTTCAGAGGCGAGCTCCGATGGCGCCACCGTATCCCGCGGGACCGGACCTCACCCCTTCCGCAGGGGTGAGCTCCGAAGGCGCCATGTGTCCAGCGACCGGACCTCACCCCTTCTGCAGGGATGAGCTCCGAAGGCGCCACGTGTCCATCGGCTGGACCTCACCCCTTCCGCAAGGATGAGCTCCAAAGGCGCCATGTGTCCATCGGCCGGACCTCACCCATTCCGCAGGGATGAGCTCCGAAGGCGCCACATCGCCAGCAGTGCCAGACCTCACCCCCTCCGTAGGGGTGAGCTCCGGAGGCACCACGTGTCCAGCAGGCCGGGGACGTGTCGACAGCGCACTTTGGCATTTTGGAATCGGCTCATATCAGCTATCTTTTTCCCATTCCCCATCATTTTTATGATTCTTTCTCCATTTTTATGGTTCCTTCCCCCATTATACTTCCTTTATAATGTTTCTCTATATGAAAAATGTATGCAATGCATGGAAGTGAATTTGAGGGTGTTACAAACCTACCCCCTTATACTGAGTCTCGCCCTCGAGATTCTATAGAGTAGAGAATAGATGAGGGAATTCTGCCTTGAGGTCTTCCTCACGCTCCCATATAGTTTCGGCTTCTGTGTGATGGCTCCATTGTACCTTGCACCAACGGATCACTTTATTCCTCGTGACCCTTTTCTTCACGTCCAAAATTTGGACGGGTGCTCCACATGGGTCAGATCCTCTTGAAGCTCGAGCTCATCCATCGGTACTTGTTCTTCTGGTACTCTTAAGCACTTCTTGAGTTGGGATACGTGAAACACGTCATGTACGTCGGAGAGGTGCGTTGGCAGCTCTAGTTGATAGGCTACTTCTCCTCGCTTGCCCAAAATCTTAAATGGCCCGATGTAGCGAGGTGCTAATTTTCCCTTGACGTTGAACCGTCGTTGGCCTCAGATAGGCGATACCTTAAGGTACACGAAGTCTCCTACTACGAAGGTCAATCTTCTTCGCCTATTGTCCGCATAACCTTTTTGTCGTGACTGAGCGGCCTTCAAGTTTTCTTGGATCGTTTGGACTTGTTTTTCGGCGTCTTGCAGCACTTCGGGTCCAAACACTTGGCTTTCTCCGATCTCATTCCAGAACAGCGGCGTTCTACACCGTCTACCATACAATGCTTCGAAAGGTGACATCTTCAAGCTGACTTGATAGCTGTTGTTGTATGAGAATTCAGCATACGGAAAGCTCCTATCCCAACTGCGCCCATGTTTCAAGGCGCAAGCTCTTAACATGTATTCCAAAATTTGATTTGTCCTCTCAGTTTGCCCGTCAGTTTGCGGGTGATAAGCAGAGCTGAAATTCAGCCGTGTACCCATGGCTTCATGCAGCTTCTTACAGAACCTAGAGGTAAATTGAGAATCCCGATCTGAAACTATCCTCTTCGGAACTCCATGGCGACACACGATTTGCTCCATATACAGCTCGGCTAGTTCTGCGACGCAGTACGTGGTTCTAACAGGAAGGAAATGGGCTGTTTTCATCAATCGGTCCACAATAACCCAAATGGAGTCGTAACCCGACCAAGTACATGGCAATCCGACGATGAAATCCATGCTGATGTCTTCCCACTTCCACTCAGGCACTTTCAATGGCTGCAACAGTCCAGCGGGTCTTTGATGTTCGGCCTTCACCTGTTGGCACGTGTCGCATAAGGCAACATATCAGCTATGTCCCTTTTCATACCATCCCACCAATAGCAAGTTTTCAGGTCCCTGTACATCTTTGTACAGCCGGGATGTATGGAATAAGTTGAGTCATGTGCCTTCTTTAATATCGTGTCGCGGATGTGCTTCACGTTAGGCACACAAATCCTTTTCCCTAACCAAAGCGTGCCCTTCTCGTCTTCCTTGAAATTCTTTTCTACGCCTTGTCGGATTCTTTCCTTGATTTCCTCATCCATTGCTTGGCCATCTCGTATCTCTTGTTCCAGCAAAGAGTTGAGTTCTATCACTTCCATCTCGTTCAAGAACCCGAGATGTAACCGTTCGAACTCCTTGCGCAGCTCGGGCGGTAGCTCCTGAACCGTGAGTTGGTGACATGCTCCCTTTCGGCTCAATGCATCAACTACTACATTGGCCTTTCCGGGGGTGATAATTGATTCCAACATCATAATCCTTGATGAGTTCCAACCGTCGACGTTGCCTCAAATTCAGATCCATTTGCATGAATATATACTTGAGGCTTTTGTGATCCGTATAGATCTCACATCGGTGGCCAAGGATATAATGCCTCCAAATCTTCAAGGCATGTACCACGGCTGCAAGTGCGCGTGGGGTAATTCAGCTCGTGTTTCTTTAGTTGTCTCGACGCATAGGCTACCACTTGTCCTTCTTGCATGAGCACACATCCAAGCCCTTGTCTTGATGCGTCACAATATATATCAAAACTCTTGCTCACGTCCGGCAATACCGAAACCGGCGCTGTGGTTAGTCTTTTCTTGAGCTCCTCAACGCTTTCTTGGCACACTGGTGTCCACTGAAATGCTTTTCCCTTCATTAGCAATTCAGTCATGGGCTTCGCTATTTTGGAGAAATCCTTGATGAACCGTCGGTAGTATCCAGCCATCCCAAGGAAACTCCGAATATCTCTCACATTCTGCGGTTGGTTCCACTTCAGAACATCTCCCACTTTTCCAGGATCAACCGATACTCCTCTCTCGGAGACGATGTGGCCTAGGAACGATATCTTCTTTAGCCAAAACTAACACTTGCTGAACTTGGCATACAATTGATGCTCTCGCAGTTTCTGCAACGTCAATCTCAAGTGTTCTTCATGTTCTTCCTCGCTTTTTGAATACACCATGATATCGTCGATGAAAACCACGACAAACTTGTCCAAGTACTCTATGAAGACCTTATTCATGAGGTACATAAAATATGCGGGTGCATTCGTTAACCCAAAAGACATAATGGTATATTCATACGAACCATACCGTGTTCGAAATGCAGTCTTGGGTATGTCGGAGGGCTTAATCTTCAGCTGGAAGTATCCCGACCGAAGATCAATCTTGGAGAAAATTCGTGCACCTTTCATTTGGTCGAATAGGTCCTCTATACGGGGCAGCGGGTATTTATTCTTGATCGTCACCTCATTGAGAGACCTATAATCCACACACATCCTTTGGGTCCCATCCTTCTTGTCCACGAAGAGCACGGGGGCTACCCACGGTGACGATCTTGGGCGTATAAAACCCTTTTTCTAGCTGCTCCTGAATTTGCTTCTTAAGCTCCACTAATTCATTAACGGGCATCCTATATGGCCTTTCTGCTATAGGTGCAGTTCTAGGTACTAAATCAATGGCAAATTCTATGTCCCGGTCAGGTGGCATACCAGGAAGTTCTTCCGGGAACACATCTGAAAATTCTTGAACCACCGGAATGCTTTCCAATGTTGCTTCTTCGACGTGGTTCAACGCTGCCTTCTCGGTTGCCGGTTGGGCTGACTCGAACTCAATACGAGTACCGTGCTCATTTGTCAACTGCACGCTCCTCTCAGCACATTGGATTACTCCGTTGTGCTTGCTTAACCAATCCATTCCAAGTATTATATCAATCCCTTGGGAATCCAAGACAATAAGGTTGGCAAGAAAGTCTACCCCCCTTATTTTAAGGTTTACTTTCGGACATACTATATTAGTCCTCATCTCTCCACGGGGAGAGTTAACCAACATAATGTGTATCATGTGTGATATGGGCAGATTATACTTGGCAACATACTTGGATGATATGAATGAATGCGATGCTACGGAATCAAATAAAACAGTGGCTGGGTTGGAGTTGGCAAGGAACATACCAATCACGACGTCCTCAGCTTGTTGCGCTTTCTCAGCAGAGACATGATTCACGTTGCCACGAGCGTAGTTCTGCTGCCCACGGTTACCTTGCGTAGCTCCTCCACTCGGCCGTGGGTTCTGTTTTGGTGCGTTGGTCGGCTATCCAAGGCCTTTCTTAGGGCATTGACTTGCAAAGTGTCCCGCCTCTCCGCATGAAAAGCATGCTTTGTTGTCCAAAACAGTAGGAACGTTGGGGCGAGGCTGGTTTTGAGCATAGACGCCCATGTTGGGACGGGGCACAGGAGGCAAAGGCATATGAGGTGCTTGCATAACAGGACGTTGCTGCGGTGGTTGATTAGGGCGAGGTGGGTTTGTAGGGCAGAAAGTAGAAGCGGACGAGCCATACTGTGGTGCAGCTGGGGACATGAAACAAGGACGTAGATTGCTCCCTTGTGGCTGGTATGACATCTTCCTCTTGCCCTCTTGCTCGATCTCACGGATCTTACTCTCAACCACTATAACTTTGTCAACAAGCTTCTGGAAACTTGCATAATCATTGTTGAGAAGTTGTACTTGGATCTCATTGTTCAATCCTCTCATGAACAAGTATTGCTTCCTTTGATCCGAGTTGACGTCTTCAGGAGCATACCTTGACAGCTGTGTGAACTTGTTGAGGTACTCATTCACGTTCTTCTTTCCTTGGCGGAGACCTTCGAACTCTTGCCTTGTAAGCATCATGACTCCCGTAGGGACGTAATGAGAGCGGAAACTCTCCTTGAATTCAGCCCAAGTGATAGTCTCCTGGTTGTCATGAGCATTGCAAAGAGCGTCCCACCAGTCAGCGGCTGCTCCCATAAGTTGGTGCGATGCAAAGAGAACTTTCTCCCGATCATTGCAGTGAACAATAGCAAGCTTCTTTTCCATGGATTTCAACCAATCATCAGCCTCCATGGGATCATTAGCTTGTGCAAAAGTAGGCGGTCGAGTCCTCATGAACTCTCCCAATCTGTTGTGAGCTGGCGGTGGTGGCGGTGGTGGTGGTAGGGATGCAGGAACAGGGTTAGGATTGTTGTAGTTGTTGGCTTGCAGCTGTCCCAAAGTTTGTATCATAGTTTGCATAAGATGGTTTTGCATAGCCATTCAAGGTTGTTTGCACCAGCCCCGGGGTTGGCATTTTCAGGAACTTCAACGTGGCCATCCTCTTGTGGTTCATGGTTGCCACGAACGTTCCTCCTTTGACGGCTGGCGTTTTCCCTCACCATCTGTGAGAGAGAGTTGGGTAGAATAGAAAAGAGAAGTTTAGATTGATCCCCCCAACTATATGCATCAAGGTGTATGAACTAAATATCTTCTTTTATTAATTTCAGCCTATGTGAGGATGTGAACACATGACGAAGCACCTCACATCTCTCTACTATGTGTGGATGTGGATATTCGCCGAAGCGTCCCACAACTCACACCAGCACACAAACACAAGCAATCATCACAAAAGTTCAACACACCACTCCTATTCACGCTACTACGATCTAAACGTTCCTATTACAGCTTATTCAATGGGAACCCTAAACTTAATCATGTGAATTGGTGCTGTCCCCGCCGTGTGACGGGGGTGGCCCATCGGACACCTCAATTGGGTTAAGTGCACTCCCACGTGGTGGTGAACGAGTACTTATGCGTGTCGTGCTCCTGATCACCGGCATCTATAAATAGGACATGAAAACTTTAGAGAAGGAAGAAAATACTTCAAAACTTCATAAGCTGTGAAGCAAGAAAGCAAAAGTGTTGTTGTCCAAACGAAGAGAAAAGACGGGCTGAAAATAGCACTTTGCAGTGGCTGAATTGACAAGAAAAGTGCAGCAGCAAGCAATTTTCGAAAATAGCAGTTTAGAGGGGTGTTCCTATGGGTTTTAGAGTGTCCATTCTACCTAGGCTTGCGTCCTACGGTCAACGTGGCTCTGATACCAATCTGTGACACCCGGCTCCAAAAACAGAACCAAGTTAATGCATATGTGTGCCCAGGATGTTCATCACACATACACATGTAATCCACAAACTGAATTCAGAATATAACCACGAATAAATAGTGTTTAAATACTTTATTACATCGACTAATTGTCTCACTCAAGATTGTCTATCTTATTCTAGCAGCGGAAGTCTCTAAACGATAGCGGAAACAACTAAACAGCAGCGGCTCCATCTTCAACTCCACAGGCATGTTGACGGTAGTTCGCACGCCTAGTACTCCACATGGTCCTCGAAGTACTCTTCTCCTGTTGCTGATGTTTATGTGATAATGCAAGGGTGAGTACATGTCGTACTCAGCAAGTGCGGGAAAAGTATGACATGTAGCTTACAAAACGGTAAGGAATAAAAAGGCTCATTGAAGCAAACAAATTTTATTTCAAAAACATGGTAAAAACAGCAGCTATTTCTAGATGAGTTTAATCCAAAAATAACCAAGTAAAACAGCAATATTCCTTCACCATAATTCACCATTTATCAAGTCTCAACCAGCCATTAATATTCCTCAAGTTTATCTCATGCTCATAAATATTCATAACCAAAGCCAAACTCATTGTCATGACTCAACAGTCCCGAAACCAATCCCAATGACCATACCATAACCATACCGAACATCCATCCCAAGTTTTCCCTCTAATCATGTGAGTTGGCAAGGTGCTTGTGACTGTAAGCACAACTATCATGATAGTTTTACACTCTGTAGAGGTGGCACCACTTCACCCACAAGTTTGTGATTTTGTCACCCGTCGGCGACTGTAGAACCTCCATTATACCAGTACACAACCGTCGGTGTATGGCCAAGAGATCACAAAATAGCCTTTACAAAAGGGCTACTAGATGTATGGATTCACTGAGGTTTCACCGGCCGGATCGAATCACCATTCTCCCACCCACGGGCCCCCTCTTGTGCCATGCAGTTCCCAGGGCAGTCCTCTCTCGACTCCCATTCCCCGCGCCATCCACGGTCCATAACAAGCTAGCAACACACCTAATTAGTCAGCTAAGCCGCACCCATATTTGGCCTTGTGGTGGCACTGCTTTCCTGGCATGTGCTGGCATGAACCGGTCCTTAGATCTACGGCAAGAAAACCACCATCTCATTCAGAAACATCCACGAACCAAGCTTGCCAAGATCTCCCCTGATTCCATGCTCATTATCATCATCAAGTTATCATTATCATTATTCATATGCGTGCAGTAGCGAACCATGTTTTAATTCAGCTTCCCGTATCCCGTAAATTAAGCAAAGCAAAAAGGAAAAACGACAATACCCGACTCATCAACTTTCCGGGCGACAAGGATGGTTAACAAAACTAGTGAACTCCTATAAAGGGTGTCCCATCAAGTTGACTCAAGCATACACGTTTTCGCAAACAAAACAGTTTCAAAACATGGGATCAATATGGTCAAGGGGCACTTGCCTTGCTCCCGTAGCTCTTGTTGCTCAAGCGTCTCGAAGTCTTGGCGCTGTAGTTCTTCGTAGATGGCTTCCTGAGCTTGTCCATCTACTCTCGACCACACACATACAAAATTTACAGCAATCAAACATCATGCACAAATTTTACTCAAGATGCAATGGTGTAGATGAATGCAAATCCTATGGTGCTATATTATTAGACCAGTTTGTATGTGTTCTTGCATGTTTTAATGGGCTTTCATGGGGTTTTATGATGAACAAGGGTGTAGGGATCAAGTGTGGATGTGGTGATGATCTTGACTCAAGATCTAGATCAATTCCACCGTCAAAAACCGATCAAAACACGGTCTGTCCACACGTAAAAGTTTCTGCTCGAAGGGAGCGAAGAAAATGGATGCGTAGGAACAGCGGCGACGTCGTAAGATGAGTAACGAAGACCTACCTCACTTCCATTTGACGATAGGGCCTTCCTCCTAGCAATGGCAGCAGCGGGGGCTCACCAGCGACTGAACTCTGGCGAGGGGGGGGGTCCAACTTGGCGAGTTGGGGGCTAGGGCCTCCAGGTCGCCGACTTGGGAGGAGGAAAAAAGGAGAGGGGTTGCGGCCAAGGGGGTGTTTTGGGTTCTATTTATAAGGAAAAAAAAAGAGGAGTCCTACTCAAATTGGAGCTCAAATAAGAGTCCAACTCAACTTTGGATTTCAACAAACTTATATCCAATTGATTTGGTGCGGCAGCAATATGGGGGAATTTAGAAATTTTTGGGGAGATTGTGTTGGTACCCTCAGTACCGGGTATCCCCGCGCACAAGAGAAAAATCCCTAAGGGCCTCGTCCGTAGGGGCCAAGCTCCAAGGGCGCCACGTGTCCAGCGGGGCCGGGCCTCCCCTCTCCTCAGAGGCGAGCTCCGAGGGCGCCACGTGTCCAGTGGGGCCGGACCTCCCTTCTCCACAGAGGCGAGCTCCGAGGGCACCATGTGTCCAGCGGGGCCGGACCTCCCTTCTCCTCAGAGGCGAACTCCGAGGGCTCCACATGTCCAGTAGGGCTGGACCTCCCTTCTCTTCAGAGGCGAGCTCCGACGGCGCCACATGTCCCGCAGGGCCGGACCTCACCCCTTCCGCAGGGGTGAACTCCGAAGGCTCCACGTGTCCAGCGACCGGACCTCACCCCTTCCGCAGGGATGAGCTCCGAAGGCGCCACGTGTCCATCGGCAGGACCTCACCCCTTCCGTAGGGATGAGCTCCGAGGGCGCCACGTGTCCATCGGCCGGACCTCACCCCTTCCACAGGGATGAGCTCCGAAGGCGCCACGTCGCCAGCAGTGCCAGACCTCACCTCCCTCCGCAGGGGTGAGCTCCGGAGGCGCCATGTGTCCAGCAGGCCGGGGACGTGTTGACAGCGCACTTCAGCAATTTGGAATCGGCTCATTTCAGCTATCTTTTTCCCATTCTATCATTTTTCTGATTATTTCTCCATTTTTATGGTTCCTTCCCCCATTCTACTTCCTTTATAATGTTTTTCTATATGAAAAATGTATGCAATGCATGGAAGTGAATTTCAGGGTGTTACAGTTTGCCCATCTGTCTGAGGGTGATAGGCGGAGCTTCGAATCAGCTTAGTACCCAAAGCAGCGTGCAACTGCTCCCATAAATGAGCCACGAACAGTGCCCCTCGATCTGAGATTATAGTCTTGGGTACTCCGTGCAAGCACCAGATTCTTGCAATGTACAACTCCGCATACTTGCTAGCATGGTAGTTGGTATGCACCGGAATGAAGTGAGCTGACTTGGTTAACCGGTCAACGATTATCCAAATGGAATCATGATTGTTAGAAGTCATGGGTAATCCCACAATGAAATCCATGCTCACATCTTCCCACTTCCATGCCGGAATTTTCAGGGGTTGCAACAGCCCTGATTTTCCCAAGTGATCTGCCTTCACTCGTCTACACGTATCACATTCGGATGCGTACTTGGCGATTTCCCGTTTCATCCGTGTCCACCAAAATTTACTCTTCAAGCTTTGGTACATTTTGTTGCTGCCCGGATGAATGGAGAACTTAGACAAGTGAGCTTCATCAAGGATCTTCTTTTTCAGCTCCATATTCCGGGGTACGACTATGCGGTCATTGAACCATAGCGTCCCCTCATCATCCTTCCAGAAACATTTGATATCCCCGCTGTCTATCCGTTCCCGGAGGTGTGCCATGCCCTTGTCACTCTTCTGAGCTGCAATGATATCTTCCCTAATAGTAGGGATGAGAGCAAGATTGTAGAGTGATCCATATGGAACCAAGTATAAACTCGGCTCTTCCTCTTCCATCGGTGTAATGGTACGGTTACGGACATGTGATTTCCGACTCAGCGTGTCGGCAACCACATTTGCCTTGCCGGGGTGGTAATGAATCTCAATCTCATAGTCTTTTGTTAATTCTAACCACCTCCTTTGCCTCATATTCAGCTCCTTCTGGGTGAAGATATATTTTATACTCTTGTGGTCGGTGTAGAGATGCACCAAATTACCTAGGAGATAGTGTCTCCATATTTTTATTGCCAAGACCATAGCAGTGAGCTCAAGATCATGAGTCAGATAGTGATGCTCGTGGTTTTGGAGTTAGCGTGAGCCATACGCGACCACACGTCATTCCTGCATCAACACGCAGCCGAGCCCGATATTGGACGCATCACAATACACGTCGAAGGGCTTGGTCGTATCTGGTTGAGCTAAGACCGGGGCTGTTGTTAGATGCTTCACCAATGCTTGGAACGCTCCTTCACATGCTGAGTTCCAAACATATTTCATCCCCTTCTTCAATAGTTCTGTCATCGGCTTAGCAAGCTTGGAGAAGCTCAGGATGAATCTCTGGTAATATCCCGCTAAACCAAGGAAGCTTCTGACTTCATGGACAGAAGTGGGGGCTTTCCATTTCAGCACTTGTTCAATTTTGCTTGGGTCAACTGCAATGTCTTCCGCTGAGATGATATGTCCCAAAAATGGCACTTGGCTGATCCAAAACTCGCATTTGCTGAATTTGGCATAGAGCTTATGGTCCCACAATCGTTGAAGAAACGATTTGCAAGTGTTCGGCGTGTTCTGCTTCTGACTTGGAGTAAACCAAGATATCATCAATGAACACCACAACGAACTTGTCCAGCTCCGGCATGAACACTGAGTTCATGAGGTACATGAAATGTGCCGGAGCGTTGGTAAGACCAAAAGACATGAAAAGATATTCATATAGGCCATATCTCATCGAGAAGGCCGTCTTCGGGATATCCTCCGCTTGGATTTTGTTTTGATGATACCCGGAGCAAAGGTCCATCTTTGAGAACACACTTGCACCCACAAGCTGATCAAACAGGATGTCAATACATGGCAGTGGATATTTGTCCTTGATGGTGACGGCGTTGAGCAGCCGGTAATCCACACACAGCCTCAAGGTTTCATCCTTCTTCTTGACGAACAGCGCCGAGTATCCCCAAGGTGAGGAACTCGGTCTAATGAAACCCTTGCTCAACAAATCATTGAGCTGTTCTTTCAAATCAGCCAGCTCGTTCGGAGCCATTTTGTACGGTCTCTGTGATATGGGATTAGTCCTGGGTGCAAGTTCTATCTTGAACTCCACGTCCCGTTCAGGTGGCATGCCCCGAAGATCATCCGGGAACACGTCGGGGTACTCTCGGACTACGGGGATGTCCTCTAACTTGGGAGCTTCAGTGTTATAGGATGCTGAAACTTCTGAGACAGGGTTGTCTATACCATTGAATGCGGATGGTGGAATGGAGAATTCAAATGAACCGTCTGCGATAGAGTGTCCAGGACAGCGCCATGGTAGCGTAACCATGACATCCCTAAGATTGCATCAATCTTCTGTCCCATAAGGATTTTCAAGGTGGTGGGATATATCTTCCCACCTAAGCACAATGGTGCTTTTAGAATCATCATATTTGCTGAAATCTTCCCTCCCTGTGAGCAAATCACATATCAATAATCGGTTGGAAAGACTTGTAGTTGATGCTTAGCCACATAGGATGCACTTATGAAACTGTGGGTTGCACCCGAATCAAATAAAATGATGATTGTTGGACCGATGAGAGTGAACATACCCGCCAGCACGTTCTCTCCTTCCGGGGTGTCCTGATTGTCGAGGTTGCGAACGCCCCCAGTTCGCTGACCTCCCTTCTTGACCAGAGGTCGGCCTCGAGCACCGCCCTGATATTGGGCTTGCCCGCTGCTAAATGTCACATACATACCTCAAGCTAAATGTGTATATAAAGCAAAACTTTATAAACTTTGTTAAATGCAAACCGAGGCTTGCCTTGTTGCTGCTGGTCAGATGTTAGCGGTCATCCGGGAGTAGGAAGTCCAAAACTTCCGGGATCTCCTGTAACAGCCCTAACTTTTGTAAAGTTTGATTTTAACTTATGAAACAAAGTTAAGGCGATAAAAGATTATAGTTGTGTCACATGAAATGATGAACACAAATATGGACATGTGAGGGAGTTAAAATTTTTCTCTAGCCCATGCTCAACACATGTTAACCTAGGGGAAAGAATTATACTCCCAAAACTCTAACTCTTGTGCACCTTCTCTATGAGGAGAGTGGAGAAAATTTAAACACCATTTTGAACCTTTTGAAAGGATTACTATTCAGATTGGCCAAAGGCCTATATGAGAGATCATAGATGCATTTCTCATGTATTCAAGAGCCTAAGTTTCAAATTTGGAGAATTTTAGGTTTCATATACTATTTATTCCGAGGATTAAATGAGGGCACATTCAAATTCAAACTTAAATTTGAATTTTGAACCAAACAAACTCAATTTCAAAATCTTATTTCAGATTTGAGTTCCTCATAATTCTTTTGACCTATCCTCTAAGTTCGATGAAATTTGGAGCTCGTTTGCTATTTTAAACAGAATTGGGAGATAAGAGGGGAGAATTGGGGCCCACATGTCAGTAGACTTCAACACGAAGTCTTCTCTGTTTTGCTCGGACAGCACGCATGCGCCACCTCCCGTCGGCCGGTGCCAGCTGATGACTCACTGAGGCCAGCTCCTGCTTGCGCGATCGTTTGCCGGTCTGATCGACATGCCCACGAGTGCAGCAAGCCATTTTGCTTTCTCCCAGCCCGAGCGCTCGCTCGCTGTTTTCCTCCCGAGCAGAACCCGCCGCTCTGTTTTCTCCCGATAACCACAGCAACCGTAGCTCGGTTGCTCGAGCTCTCCACAGAAAAGAGCTGCGCCCACCAGTGCTCTAGCCGGCCAGCCCTCTTCCTCCCCTGTCCTGAGCTTGTTTGCACCGGAAAACAGCAAGTTGCTGCAGCTTCTGTGTGGAACACCGAGAAACCGGAACTGGTCGCCGTGGACAGCCCAAACCAGGAGTGATCACGCCCAAGAAAGCCACCCGATCGGTGCACCTACAAGTCTAGTTGCTCACCTCCGAATCTCAGCCCTAGCCATTGATCACAGAGGGAGAATTTCAAGTTTTTCTCCCGGGCGGCAGAAACTGACCTTGAGGTAAGGAATTGTGAAATTCGTCCTCAAATCGTGTTTGTTGTGTTTCAAACTTCACACACAGGAGGTTAACTGCCTAGCACACCTTTTTCATCGATTTTAGACCAATAAATTGAGTGTAGAGCGAGGAATCCGAGTTCTTTTTGAGGGTGTACCGCTGGACCATATCGGGTGCACGGTACCGATAGGTTTAGAGCGCTCCCCGGCTTGTTTAGACCTCATGTCGGTATTCTAAATGATCCCCTGGTTCTTTAGAGCCTAAGAACCTACCATTTGGTGGAGAATTTACCGTGCACGACCTCGCCAGAGTCCTAGGGTTTGCTGTTGCCGGTGCACCCTGTTTTCCAGCGAGTTTCAGCCGCCGGCGACCTCACCAACGTGTTCAGCGTGGGGGAAAATGGGGGGGCAACCAGCAGGGGGTACGTAGGTGGCTGGGAAGTGCCTTTCCGGCGACCTCGCCAGAGGGAGCCGCCACTGCCCTGTTTGGCGCGAGGCTGAAGGTTAGGGATGACAGGTGGGACCCACTGTCGGCATTTAAACATTTTCCAGATTTTCCCACTTTAGTTCAAACTTTGGAGAGCCATAACTTTTTCAAGGAATGTCCAAAAATTGTGAAATTTTTTTTGTTGGATTCCTCTCAAAGAGTAATATCCTGGGGTGCATCCCAATATTTATGAAAATTCCTGGATTTGTCTCATTAATTCATTTAATAAAATCTTGTAGGAATTTTTACAGGAGTTATGTTTATTTGAAAATTCCCAAATTTTGACAGGACATTCTTCCAAAAACCCTTGAACTCCAGTAAAAATTTCAGAGGCATTGGACCTCAGTTGCTTGGTCAAATGATGTGTTCATTCCTTATGTCTCTGAAAAATGGGAAAAATGAACAGAGACATTTTCAGCTTTTCTCCAATCTTTGAAAATCCATATCTCCATGTAGGAAACTCCAAAAATGGTAAAAACAATTCCTACGGACTCAGGACATTTTGTACTTCACAAAAAGTCTACTTTTCAGCATAGGAAAGCTTAATATCTAGGGGTAAAGGCAGATTAGTGAAAACCACATAAGGATTTGTTGTACTCACATGAAGCCATTTCATGAGCTCAATTTTTGCACACTGCCTAAATACCTTCCATGGAGGCTGTGGTTAAATTCTCAGCTTCATTGGGCCTCTGTAACTTGAGCTACCATCTTTTAGGTTTAAGTGTTCATATAATGGACTTAATCACATGGTGATTACTAGTATCTCTTTTCACCCTAGCTTTCATCATCTCTAAGGTTGTAGATCCAACAACAGAACCCTTGCTGTTGTTTGTACCTTTTAGGTGTGAGCTAACTGGTACAACAGTTTTGAATCATTTTCTAAATTGCTTTTGAATACATGTGCATAAATCATCTTAATAGCACGTGACGTCGACATTCAAAGAGGACTCGACTCTGCAGCGAGGATCTCCATCTCATGACGAGCTTGGCGGATTCTCCGGAAGAATACTAACTCCTAGCTTCTAACAAAACCGTTGAGCAAGGCAAGCCCCGGTTTGCATATCATTACCGTTTTAAATTTTGCTTTACTTCACCTCATGTTTATTAGACTTGATACTGTGCATTATGTCTAGGATGATTGAAACCCACTTGCATGGCTATTAAATCCCTGATTAGAAGGTTTAGTGTAGGCTTTGCCTCGTTGTAGATGCTAGGCTAATGTTGTAGCTAGCTCGGTAGAAGTCGAGTAGTAAAAAGCTACTCGCGAGAAAGGTCGAGTAATGGATTTACTCGCGAGAGGTTGATGATAAGAGCACCCTGATGAAAATGAGATGGGGATGGGGAGGTTCCTGTAGGATGGAGCGCTCAAGGTTGGTCTCGACCTGCGATGGGTGTGACAATGCTTGAGACCACATGGGGCCTGGACCGGGATGGTAAGGCCAATGTGTAAGTTGGTTGTAGCCCCGTCCGTGTCGGTTAAGGACCGTATGTATGCGGCCCTGCTGGACAAGATTGAACTTTACCGGATACATAGTGGGGTATGGGACCCATGAAACCGATGTAACTCGATGGACCGTGATATAGAAACTCATCCTTCGCGTGGGAATGGCGTTGAGAAGGCGGGAGGTGTAAATCCTTTAGCGGGCAACTTCGACGTGTCCGTGTAGAGGACCATCCTGCTCGGCGCGAATCATTTTTCTATGTCGGGGTGTCATGTGAAAGGTTGCTGCATACAACGTAAGAAAGAGCTCTTGAGAGAGTCTTTCGAGGCGGGTGTATGTGTCATGTATTCCGCGTTGTTATTGATTCAAATCACCGTCGCTCGCGGAAGAGGATTGAGCATACTTGCCCACTGTGTCGTGACGTAGTAAGAAGAGGAACTAAGTCTCTTAACATGCTGATTGTGGATTAACCACTGTATTGGAACCTTGACTAAAGTAGATATAGAGCCAACTAAATTTCATTTCCACCTTAGGCTAGCAACATCGGGATATGTGTTTCTTGTTTGATTGTGGACTTCCGATGTTGTGAGGCGTGAGGACCACTAAAATGAAGGCTAAAAGAATCTGAATATAAGGATCAAGTTTAGTCAAGCTGCATTTTGCAAGTTCCTATTCCTACTGTCTTACTACCCCTGCATGTAGAGTTACATGTTTAGGATTGACGGTTAAGTCTTGTTGAGCCTTAGTGCTCACGGTTGCTTCTGAGTTGTTTTGCAGGTAGCAGGATGCCTGCTATGAAGAGGGTTGTTTGGTGAGACGACGAACCTCACGGTTTGTTATACTCATTGGAAACCTAGCCGCTGCCTTTCTTTTGTGAAGCTAGTAGGAAGCGTTCACGGGCTGAACGACTTCTCTTCGGCGTAGTTAGGGTCGAGAGTGAGTAGATTGTCCACTTTTTACATTCCGCTGCGTGTGTACTTATGTTGTAAAAGAACTTATCTTGAGTAACAAAATGGTTCCATATGTTCTTATCGTCTTTTCGTGCATGCTGTTGGGTGCCACATCGCATGGCACCACCCACTGCGATCACCGGGCCTCACATCTCCTCGTCTTCAGCGACTACACGTAAGCAAATTAACGAAATGTCAATTTAAATGCAATATGCGAGATTTAATATGTAAAGACCATAACTCTATCTACACATCCCCTTTGGCTCTGAAATTTTTATGACGGTTTGGTAAGGACCTAACCAGAGACTTGACCAAATTTCATTCGAAGCAAAGCTCATTTGAGCTCTGCACAAATAAAAGTATAAATGGTCAATTCTAGAGCTTCTAAGGATTTCCAAGGATTATCATGGATCAAACCATTACTTTCTGGAAACTAGAGTTTGAGAGGGTTCTAATGGAGTTGATTTCATGTCATTTGAAGAATCCTAGAGAAAGTTATGCCCTAATTAAGATTTGAGAAAATCTGAAAAATGTTTCTGTACATTTTTCTATTTTCTCAGGGCAGTTCATTTTATCATACCATTAGGGGAACTAAATGAACTTGGATTGATCTGAAATTTTTCCTTTGACTCAAGGATTTTCAAATAAACCTCCTGGTCAAATTTCAGAATTTTCAATAAAAGCAATCGCCAGATAAAATTCCCAGCAATTTAAATTTTAGGGAATTAATTCTGGAAAAATAATAAGTTTCATGAGCTGAAACTTCTTTTTCTGGATATTAATCGAATAGCTGAATCCAACAAAATTTGGTTCAATTAATTTGGAGCTCCCTAGCAAAAGTTATGGCTAGTTGAAGTTTGAACCAAAACTGAAAAATCCTAGAAATGTTTAAACCCTGCGTGCGGGCCCCACCACACACCTTCTTCCTCCTCTCGCGCGGCAACACCTGGGTGGCGGCGCTCTCCAGCGAGCTCCATGGAAACCGCTCTTCCAGTCACCCCTTGAGCCGAAACTTGCTGCCCCCCTTTAATTTCCACCGCTGAATTCATCTAGGGGGTCGCCGGCCACTGGCGACGATCAGAACTACCCGCGCACCGGCGGCAGTAGCCCTTAGGGTTCCGGCGACGTCAGGTGACCTTAATTTTAGCTCAAACTTCCTGAGTTTTGGCTTCTAAAGCATCAGTGAACCATGGAGAAGCTAGAACGGGCTGCCTAACTCGATGAAACGGACGGCAAACTAGGGTTCCACGGTGAGCCAAGGTCATTTCGAATGGCGGCGCGAAAATCAGCTAGAACATGGCAAATTCTTGATGGTTTTCCTTGGTTCTTCATCGAGGATGGGCGCTAGTGGGTGCAGAATGTACTTGTAGACTAGCTCGAGCATGTGTTGATCACGTAGCTCGAATTTTTGGTTAGACCGAGCCTTCGGATTATGAACTAGGGTTCGGTAAATTTGAGAATTCAAGCTACACGGTGGATCATTTGCCAAACGACTTTTGTCTACATGATCTATGGAGGATAGCGCACCTTTCTTGTGTAACAATTTGGGGAAGAAGACGACCGGATTGGCCTGTCGATGGTGAGCCGAAGCAAAGCTCCGCCGGTCCCTTCCCAGTCCTTGACTTCGACGGCTAAATGGCACGTAACAGAGCGCAAATCTCCGGTGTAGCACGAGGAGCAGCTAGAGCACTTCTTGGCACTCCTTTTTGCTGTATAGCTTGTGAGCAACCGGTGATCGGCGCCGGTGTTTGCTGAAGGATCGGAGGCGTGGTCAGCTGTGACTGTTTTTTTCCGCGCGGGAGATGAACAGAGCGGCACAAGCTGGGGAAGGAAGCAAAGTTTGGTTGTGCTGCGTACGTGGGTGATCAGAAGGAGCGCGAGCTGATCGGAATGTAATGCTGGCGCGCGCGTGTGATCAACGGGGCGAGGCAGCAACGCTCTTGGCAGCAGACCGAAGAAAACAGAGGCGGTTCTCTCCTCTCTCAGTCACTAACTAGTGGCCCCCCTCCCCTCTAATCCTTTTCTCTTTTTCATTTTTGTTTTCACAGAAAAGATCTCATCTACTCACAATTGAATGAGATACTTAGCCTCCAAGTCATGAGTTGAATTTGATTTCCTCAATTTGAAATTGGTTTGGCTAAATTTTCTTCACATTTGAATTTGAAATTCAAATTCAGTTTTGAATTAATGCAAATTTTGCTCCCTACAAGATGAACTCCAATGAGGATGAAAATTGGTGGACTAACTAAGAAAAATGTGCTGAGTTTGAATGTGAGGCCATCTTTTGAATCCAAGTGATGAAAGTAGATGAAATTTGAATTTGCATTCAAATTAGCCCTTTTTACACATGTCTCCAAAAGTGCCTCAAACTGATTTGGATTTGCATGAAACTGAGGACATCGCGGCCCTCCAAAGGAATGCGGCGAACCTCCATACTGAGGCCGTGAGCCTCCATGCCTCCACCGATGCACGTCTCGTAGCCGTGACGGAGCTCTGAGTGACACTCGTTTGTTGAGAGGAGGCGGCGGAGGCAAGGGAGAGGGAGCTCTCCGACCATCTGGCTTCCTATGAGGCAGAGCAGATGCGCCTGGACGAGCGACATTAGGGCGTCCATGACCAGGATGTCCTCGCTGCTTCCAGGGAGTCTGACCTGGAGGAGAAGACTGCGATGCTGGCCACCAGGGAGCAGGCCCTGGTTGCTCTAGAGCAGGGGCTAGCCACTGGGGAACAGGAGCTAGCGAGGAGGAGTTCGGCGGGGGAGCTGGCTTCATCCGTCAAGGAGGTCGAAAATCTCCGGGCTTCTCGTGCCGCTAAGGCAGAGAAGGCATGGGACTTCCTCAACCGCGCAGAGGCGGATAGAACCCGTCGGCTTCGGTCCCTTGCTCCCCGGAGGGCCAGTCCAGGAGGTGAGCCAGGTTCTCTCTGCCCTGGACTCAGCCGGAGAGAAGCTCCTGATGCTGGAGAATGTAGTGGGGGAGCATCTAGAGACCGAAGGCAAAGCTCTGGATCAGATGGTGGCAGGGCATGTGCTCACTTGCCTTTGGAGCTGCGACCCCAACATCTCCCTAGAACCTGTGGTGCAGGGCCACCTCGCAGAGCTGTCAGAGGCGGTGAAGTCTTCCGTGGAGGAAGCCACCCGACTTGTAGCTGCTAGGTTCCAGCGTGGATAGCTTCTAGGCCTCCCACTTGCCTTGTATCCTCCTGTGTATGCCGGAGCTCTGCTGTTATCGAAGACTTTTTGTTTCAAGTCTTATGTTATCTTGGGTTGTTGATGTAGACTTCGGACCCTTGGCAGGTCAAAGGTCTGGAATAAGTTAGCCGATGTGGATAGCTTTTTGCCGATGTCTCAAGCTTGCTCCTCCGGGTCCTTAACAGTGTAAGGACCCCGGGCGCCCCGGCAGTGTGGCTACCACACCTTCCGGGCCCTTGGCAACGTAAGGACCCGAGGGAAGTTTGGCCCTTGTCTTCAGCCTGTCGTAGCTGGTGCTCTGAGTCCTCTGCTCGCTGCTGCAGTTGTCCGACGTCCTACCCACCTGGTTCACCATGATGGCTCCCTGGTAGATGTGGCCCTTGAGTTGGGGCGCACCTACAACTAGATGAGGAAGGACGACAGCATCGGGCCCTCTGGGAGGTCCGAATCGCCAAGGACCTGTGCGGACCTGCAGTCATGGTAGGAAAATGGAGTAGTCGTGGTCTCTAGTGACGCTTCCTTGCTTGGTAGCTTTGTTGTGGCTTATGGTCCTTAGTTAAGGTGCGAGGCTTGGGTAATTCGATGTGGGTCGTCCGTGCCATGGTTAAAGCCTTACCCAGGGGTATGTGCCATCCGGTTCGCCGGTACCGAGCTGTAGCGCTAGAGAGGCAGGGTACGCACGCTAAGGGTACGGAACAAGGCATAGCAGGCTACACCCCTGGACCTCCCTCTGGCGTAAGCTTTTCAGGGGAGGGCCATTAGACGCCATAGGGCCTCCAGGCAATGAGACGATCAAGGATCCCTATGTTACGGTCAAGACTTTGCTCGTGGGTATGAGCCGTCCGGCTCCCCGGTACCGAGCTGTAGCACTAGAGAGGCAGGGTATGCACGCTAAGGGTATGGAACCAGGAATAGCAGGCTACGCCCCTGGACCTCCCTCTGGCGTAATCTTTTCGGGGGAGGGACCATTTGGTGCCATAGGGCCCCCGAGCAACGAGGCGACCGCAGGACCTCAGGCATGCCACAGGTACTTCAAGCAGACCCGCCTGTACTAGGATAGCACAGCCCCTGCTACGGTTGGACACAAGGAAAAGTGACTGGCCACACGGCCGGAGTGGCATGGAAAGAAAGCACGAAAAGTATGGGAGTAATGTCCGGGGTCCGGTTACGTCTCTTGTCCATAGGCGTGTTCTTTCTGGCCCCCAAGTACTCAGTTGTAGCGCAGGGGAGGCAGGATGTGCACGCTATGGGTACGGAACAAGGCATAGAAGGCTACACACCCTGGACCTCTCGCGGGCATTAACCTTTCAGCGAGGAGACCTTCCAGTGACATGGGACCTAGGGCAAGGGTGTAGGACAGGCTCCGGACATGCCATCTACAGTTGATATGCATGAACTAGCACAAACTGTAAATGAACTACTCAGGGCCAGATAAACTTTTCTTATTTCTGGCTTCCTTTGACTGATAGAAGGAAACAGACTGTTTAAGAAGGCAGCGACCCGCCCCGGATGACAAGAGTAGCTGGACCCCCCAGGGCTTAGCTGTTCTAAGCGCTGTTCCTAGACACTATGACACCCTTACAAGAAAGAGAAAAAGAAAAAAATAGATCCTACCACTACGCTAAGGGAAGAACTTACAGAGGTGTTCTATGTCTTGTGGTCTGGGTATAGATACCCATCCCCTGCGGCTAGGCGGGTGCACCTAGGGTGGCATACTTGTGCTGGTCGGGAGGGACCCTCCAAACTGGGGGAGGTTTTGTCACCCCTCCTCGAGAAACTATTGGCTGAGGTACCACGTGGCCCTACCTTGGGCTGCCTACTCTGCGCGTACTATTGCCGGAGAGTTTTGTGGTGTAGTGCATTTCGAGCAGCCTCTAGACACATTGCCTCGTCGACGAGGTCGGTTTCTTCACATAGAAGTTGGTTCTGCGTGGCTTCATCATATATCTGGACGTCGGGTGATACCTTGGTGTGTTCTGGGGGGAGGGCGGCCTTGACCCCCTACACCACCAGTGTAAGAGGGTGGTTTTCCCTTGTCACACGACGGAGGGGGAAATGCCTGGTTAGGCGTGGAGCGTCTTGCGTCGCTCGCTGTCATCGCTGGAGTCAAAGTCGGAGTGGCTGCAGACGGCATTCAACGCCCTCTCGGCATCTTGATACTCCATACCATGCTCAGCGTCGGCCTCAGGTTTGGCCTTTTGTTTGCCCTCCCGTTGGCGGGAGGGTGCACCGTCTTGGCACGGCCGCTGCTGTTGCAGCTCACGGAAGCGTTCCGCGAGCTTCTTGATCTCGCGGCAGTAGTTAGCACCGTGGCTCCCGGTGTTGTGCACCGGGCACCACTGGCCATCATCGCCAGCAGACGATGGTCGCAGGTGCTTGTCTAGGCGCGGGGCTCGGCCCCCACCGGCCGCTGCTAGAGCTGCAGTGGGTGCCCCGGCCAAATGCTTGTTCCTGCCTCCGGTCTTGTTCTTCTTGTTGCTGCGCGATGCAGCAGCCTCTCTGACACTCCCCGCCACGGTGGCAGATCGCGAGTGCCAGCCTTCCGCCACCCTGGCACATTTTTTGGCCTGGCTGAAGAGCTCGGAGACGTCTTGCACGTCGTGCGATGCTAACTTCTCGAGCATCTTCTTGTCGCGAACACCTTGCCGGAAGGCTATGACGACGGAGGCGTTAGAGATGCGGGGGATGGTGTTCCTAATCTGATAGAACCGCTGGATGAAGGACCGCAGCGACTCTCCATCACACTGACGCACAGCATGTAGATCTAGCTCGGTGCCGGGGCACGTGTAGGAACTCCCGAAGTTGGTTGTGAATCTCCAGCACAACTCTTCCCAGAACGTGATGGATCCTGGGGGAAAATTCATAGGCCATGACCGGGCTGTGCCGGTCAGGGCCATGGGGGGAAGTAGTTGGCCATGATGGCATCATCCCCTGCCGCAGCTAGGATGGAGGTGGAGTAGATCTGCAGGAACTTGGCGGGATTGATTGTCCCGTCATATTTTTTTGGCAGGTGGGGCCGGAACTTGGGTGGCCAGACCACCATATGAAGATGCAGGGCGAGCACCATGGAGCCTCCTAATGCCCTCGGAGAGTCTGAGGTAGGAGGAGCGCGGCCCGCCAGTACGGCGCTCGGAGAGCGGTACCCTCCTTCGAGGTTGCGATGCCTCTCGCGGCGTCGCTCGATGGTGGTGCAACCATCCTCACTTGTGAGGCAATGGTTCAACTCGACCCTGAGGTCAGGCGTGGCCATTGCATGCGGGGCTGCCACCCCACGAGCCACCGTCAGCGGATGTGACTGGGCCAGCGAGGGTTCAACCGGCTGTCTCCTGTAAGCAGGAGAGTTCATGGCAGCGGCGACGAGATGGTCGACGTCATGCAACCACTGCTCTGCTGCCTCGGGGGTGGAACCCTCACCCGGAGGGTTGTGGAGCAGAGCACGTGCGGCAGCTAGCACACTCTCCAGGCTCGGCCGTGGTGGTGTTGTCACCACTGCCAGAGAAGAGGGTGGTCGAGAGAAAGCGTCCCCTGGCGGTGTGAGCGTCGACGGCACACCATCTGTGCGGTTTCCGGCCCAACCCGACCTGGGCGCCACGGGCGCCTAAGGGCCTCCAGCATTCTGGTCGCTAGATTTGGGCGCTGAGGGCGCCCACTACAGGAAACTAGTAAATTAACGAGGGGGAAAATTATTTACGACGGTGCCGTCGTTAATAAGTGTATTGACGACGGTGAAAACACACCGTCGTTAATAAGGCCATTATTTACGACGGTTGACCTAACCGACATAAATAAGCTACTTATTTACGTCGGTTAATGGGCACCATCATTAATAAGGGCCTTATTAACGATGGTTGACCTAACCGTCGTAAATAAGTAGCTTATTTACGACGGTATAGGGAACCCTCATAAATAAGCACTTAATATATAGCCGCGCGCGGGGGAGGGGAGCGGTTTCGCTCCCCTACCGCGCGCGAGACCGACGCCGCCGCCCCGACACCGCGCCGCCGCCCTCGATGCCGCGCCGCCGCCGGCCGCCCCCAGCCGCCACCGACCACTCCAGGCCGGCCCCGGCCGCCCTCGGCCGCCCCAACCGCTCCCGTCCTCCCCCTGCCAACCCAACCGTTCCCGGCCGCCGCCTGCCGCCCCAACCGCTCCCGGCCGCCCCCTGCCGCCTCCTTGCCGCTCCCGGCCGCCCCCGGTCGCCCCCTGCCGCCCCCGGCTGCCCCCTGCCACTCCCGGCCGCCCCCGGTCGCCCCCTGCCGCCCCCGGTCGGCCCTCTGCTGCCGCCACGACCCGACGCCACCCGGTCTCTGCCTATTAAGGTTAGTTTGTCATTAGTTTTTTAGTTTAATTAGGTATTTAGTTTTGTTTGTAAAAAGTTTAAATTTAATAGTTTTGTCTAGTTTATAATTGTGTAATTAGATTATAATTAGATTGTAATTAGTTTGTTGAATTAGATAAGATTTTTTAAATAGTTTGTAATTGTTTACTTAGATTGTAATTGTTTAATTAGGTTATTTAATTAGTTTAAATTGTTTAATTAGTTATTTAGTTTAGTTTGTAATTAGTCTTCTTAACTATTATATAATTGTTTAATTATTTTTTATTGTTCAATTAGTCTCATAAGTTTATTAGTTTGAAGTATTTAATTGTTTATTTAGTTTTAAGATGTTCAATTAGTTTTGAATTAGTTAATTAATTGATTGCGAGTGTTTACTCATTATACGTATATTAACGGGTTTCGGGCCGACCCGACACGGCCCGACCCGCCACAGCACGACCCAACTCGGCACGGCACGACCCGACCCGGCACGGCCAAACCCGGCAGCATGGCACGGCCCGACCCGGCACATGGCCTAACCTCCAGCATGGCATGGCCTGACCCGTCACAGCCCAACCCGGCACGGCCTGACCAGGCACGACACAGTCTGACCCGGCACGACTCGACCCTAGAAGGCCCAACCCGGCACGGCCCAATCCGGCAGCACGGCACGGCCCGACCCGACACACGGCCCAACCCCTAGCATAGCATGGCCCGACGACCTGGCACGACTCGACCCTGCACGGCCCAACCCGGCACGGCACGACACGCCCCGACCCGGCCAGACCCTGCACGGCGCGACCCGGCAAGACCCGGCCTGACCTGGCACGACACGGCACGGTCCGACCCGGCATAGGCCCTTTGAACTTTCAACTCTGACCAACTTTCCTTCTCTTTCTCGTTCTTTCCTCTATCTTAAATGATTGGAAGATGGAAATGTTTAACGTAATCTATAGTAATTGATTACCCGTTTTGAATCTGCACGTTTCACATGTGATAGGCATGTGAAGCATGCAGGTTCGGAATTGTCCCTTTTTGGACAGCCTGAGAGTGATCGAGGACGTGCTTATGAAGAGCTAGGTATAGGGTCTGGGTCCGGATGAGATTTTGACAGCATAACCCTGTTGTTCTCTGCTGCACCATTTTTGGGCGTGCAGTGGAGAACAGCAGGGTTATGCTGCCGAAATTTCATTCGGATTCAGCCTCCGTGTCTCGTCATAAGCACGTTGCCTCGATCACTCTTGGGTGGGTTTAGGACCTATCAGCCTAGGTATAGGGGTCGTGACATTAAATAAAAAATGAACTTATAATGATGTGTCTGCTTTGAAGGTATAACCTGAATCATGGCTGAAGACCGCACATGGATGTACTCGGGTTGGAAAAAGAATGGGCTACACTCAGATGAGTGGTTCACCAAGACCGATGCTTTTATACAACAAACTTTTTTGTTGTCCAACAACAGTAAGGTGCGGTGCCCATGTATGAATTGTCAGAATGCAAAGTTTTTTGACAAAGTGACTTTGACGTTTCACGTGTGTCGAAACGGTTTCATGCAAAATTATGCGGTCTGGTACTTTCACGGTGAGACACGTTCTCGAGCTGCTGAAGAAGAAGTGGTGTCTGATAACACGGGGGTTGATATGATGGATGAGATGCTTGAAGCCATAGATCCTAAGTTGACGGAGGATGCTCCTATAACGGAAGTTGAAACGTTCTTCAAGCTCCTCAAAACATCAGAAGAGCCTCTGCATGAACACACAAAAGTGACTCTTCTTAGTTTCTTGATCCGACTTATGGCAATTAAGTCTAAATATTCATGCTCCAATAACTGTTACAACGATCTCATCAAATTGATCTGCGATATCCTGCGACAACCTCATAAAGTGCTGAAAGATATGTACCAGTCTAAGAAATTGCTATCTGGTCTTGGTATGAAATATGAGAAGATTGATGTGTGACTAGACAACTGCATGCTTTTTTGGAAAGAGTATGCCGCCGAGAAGAAGTGCTTACAATATGGTAAGTCTAGGTTCTTTGAAGTTGATAATGACGAAGGCGAGCGTGTACAGACTGAAATAGCACATAAGCAGCTTCGTTACTTGCCTGTTACACCTCGGTTGAAGCGTTTGTTTCTTTCAAAAAGAACTGCCAGACATAGGCGATGGCACAAAGAAGGTGTACGTGAGAACAGTGGAGTTATGGTGCATCCGTCCGACAGTGAGGCATGGAAGGTGTTGGACCGCTTCGATCCAGATTTTGCCAATGATGCAAGAAACATCCGCATTGGGTTAGCGACGGATGGTTTCTCACTGTTCAATACTAACGCACCCCATACTCATATTGACCGGTGTTCGTTATTCCGTACAATTTGCCAACATCTTTGTGTATGAAGTATGAGTTTATGTTTCTCTATCTCATTGTACCTGGACCAGATCATCCTAGTTCACGTCTCAACGTGATGTTGAAGCCGTTGATTGAGGAGTTAAAAATGTTATGGACAGGAATCGAAGCGTACGACTGTTATAGAAAACAGAAATTCAACCTTCGAGTTGCATACTTATGGTCCATTCATGACTTTCCAGCATACGACATGTTTTCTGGCTGGAGCACTCATGGTCGTTTGACATGTCCGATATGTGCTGCAGACACAGAATGTTTTCGGCTGAGTCATGGTGGCAAGATATCTTACTTTGATTGTCATAGATGTTGGTTACCTAAGAATCACATTTTTAGACAACAGAGGAATGCCTACAAAAAGGACACTATTATCACAAAAGGACCACCGCAATGTTTGAACAGGTCAGAGATTTCTGCATTGTTGGACAAACTTGTGCCAGATAAAAATCGTCTAGGATATTTTGTTGGTTACGGAGAGGACTACAATTGGACTCATGTTTGTGCATTATGGGAGCTACCGTATGTGAAGTCCTTAATTCTAATGCACAACATTGATGTCATGCATCAGGAGCGTAACATTTGCGAGTGCATTGTAAGTACATGCTTGGATATGATGGGCAAAACAAAAGACAATCTAAAGGCTCGAAAGGATTTGGCAGTAGTTTGTAATCGTCCAAGTCTTGAACTCACTGAAGCCGGTGGCAAACCTCGCGCATCTTTCTGTCTTAAAGCTAAAGACAAGAAAGAAGTCTTTAATTGGTTGAAAAAGTTGAAATTTCCAGATGGTTATGCTGCTAGCCTGAGACGAGCTGTGAATGTGAAGACTGGAAAACTCACTTGGTTGAAAAGTCATGATTATCACATAATCATGGAACGACTTTTGCCGGTAATGTTTTGGGGCTATCTTGATGATGCAGCGTGAAAGGTGTTAGCCGAGCTTAGTTTTTTTTATAGAAAGCTTTGTGCTAAAGAAATCACAAAGGAGATGATGGAAAAATCGGAAATACAGGTACCTATGTTGTTATGTAAGATGGAAATTTTTTTCCCTCCAGGCTTCTTCAACCCAATGCAACATCTCCTAATATATCTTCCATATGAAGCTAAAGTGGGCCGCCCTGTTCAATATCGGTGGATGTATCATATTGAAAGAGCACTTAGAATGCTGAAACCAATGGTTCACAATAGGTCAAGGGTAGAAGGATGCATCGCCGAAGCTTTTACACTTCAGGAGATAGGATACTTTTCAAGTGTTTACTTTGCAAAAGAAAACAATGTTAATGCTCCAATGTTGCGGTACAATGTGAATGAAGCACTTCCTTGTAGCGACCTCTCAATTTTTCAAATAAGAGGCACCACCGTTGGTAGTAGCACGAGCTACGATGCTACAACTGAAGAAAAGACAGCGGCATTGCTTTACATGTACGCAAATATAGATGGGATGGACAAATATTTTCAGTAAGTGTTTGTTCACCATGTATACTAAATAGCACGCATATCTGAATATACAATAATGACCCTGTTTTTTCTTTATTTAGTCTGTTTGACCGAGAAAGTTGGAAGTCTAAGCATCAACCTACGAGCAAGCAAGTACTAACGATGCGATGTATTGGAGTAAATGGAGGGCCTAACTTCCAATCTTGGTTTAGAGAACATGTAACGATTTCTTTTCTTTCTCTCCTTCTATGATTAACGATTTTGGGGCCAAAAAACCTTCTAACTTCTATATTTCGAACAGTGCAAAAATGACGCAGGTGTCCATGAGGACTTGCGTCAATTTTTATACGGATCTACTAAAGTGAGAAGCTATGGTCGATACGATGTTAATGGGTTCCGCTTTCGTACAACTGATTTTGAAGATCATCGTCCTCTAACGGCATCATGTAACACTGGAGTTGTGAATACGGCTATGGATGCCAAAGGACGGGAAACGGATTACTATGGGATTATTAAAAGAATCCTTGAATTCAGTTTTGCCGGAAATAAAGAGCTAAATGTAGTCTTTTTTTACTGCGATTGGTTTGATAATAATACAGGCACTCGACAAAACCGATTTGGCATGGTAGAAGTGAAACAAAATGAACGACTACGAGGATGTGACACATTCGTCCTTGCAAACCAAGTCGAGCAAGTGTATTATTTAAATTATCCTTGCGAAAAGCTACGTGCTTGGTGGGTTGTACAAAAGGTCAATCCTCGTTGTTACTTATAATGATACTTTGTTGTCGTTGAACGGTGAGATTGATGAGGTTTACCAAGAAGATGAGTTACCGGATCAATTTGTCATCGAGCCAGGTCTAGAACTTGATGAGTTAGTTGGAGATGTTCAAGATATAAAGACTCGTGAGACACGAAAACGAAAATGAAAATCAGTCACGGTTGAATTCTATTATCTTCCTTATTGTTAATTGAATTCAATAAATAATAATTATTCATTTAATAGAATGTCGTCGAGTAGGAGAAAGGGAAAGAGCAAGGGGGACAGGCCACCGGTGAGGGGTTTTCTGCCCACCGCTTCGAGCGAGGCCTTTTGGGGTAGCCAGCTCAGCGCTAGTAGGAGGGCTGCATTGTTGAGCCAGCTACCAGAGCTGCAAGGTAGAAATGTGGCAGTAATGCGGTCTTCATAGGTAAATAGCATCTTCTTCAATTTTCTTAAGTTCTTAAATTGTATAAGTACTACATTCATATATACAATTTCTAGGACGACTCTTCGTCCGAGTACTCCGAGGAGTGTGGTCCACAGCAGCCACTAGTGGCTGACCACCCTTCGCAGCCGGCTTCTGGGTCCGGTGGTTCTCAGCCAGGAGGTTCCTCAGTTGACCAATCTTCTGGGTCACCTAATGTGGAGCCTCGTCGGGTGAGCAAGACTAGGAGCGGGCACTTTGTGAGTCTTCCTCCTGCTCTAGCAAACCCATTGGATTGGATAGTTATCTGTCCGGTTGGCGATATGTAAGTAAATATCTTACACTTCAATTTAGATTTTTCTAAGCTTATATATATATATATATAATGATTCATAATTCTGTATTAGGGGTTGGTACGATGACTCCTTCTTGAGTCAAGGACGACACAAGCAGGTGAACCGTGTCCTCGGTGGTCTGATCTGTTTGCACTACCCAGGTGTAGTGAATGGTGTCGCCGCCGCGTCGTGGGACGATTACGCGACCGCACAGGACGTGACTCACGGCAACCACCAGGAGGCTGTATGGTCCGACTTCATGGTAACCATATCAAATATAGTCTATAATACGTTAAATACAATTACTTATAAATTTGTTATGCAAGGCACGGTACCGTTTGGAGGACGAGGGCGTGGTGGACCACGTCCGGTTAGTCTTCCACAACAACGCCAGGAAGCTCGTGACTCAGGCCCTTTCGAGCGCCCGGATTCAAGCTACCAACAAATATTTCAAGCTACATCCGGACGAGCAAGAGTTGGGCCACTTCATGGCAGCGTCTTCCACTTACCTGACTACATAGCAATACATGGAGGTAAATTGTCAATTTTATTTTGTTCAATTATCTCATTCTATTTAAAGTGCTTTCAACTAATAAGACATTTGTGTAGGGTCATGGAGGAGTCCAGTGGCTAGAAGGCAGGCCGGAGGCGTACGAGGCCCTTAGCTTACGCTGGGGGAGTGAGGATTTCAAGGCCCTCTCCCGCAGTCGTCGAGAAAGCAGAGGGACGGACCCGTCTCACTTTTTTGGTGCTGACGGGTATTTGCAGTAAAAAACGTCTTGTAAGTGTAACTTACAAAGTATAATGTTTGTTTATGTTTCATATTTTCATTTTGCTGACACGTGCATCCATAGGAGCGGACAACTGGTCAGGAGCCCCCACCGATTGAGGTGTGGAAGAGAGGTCACAGAGGAAGTGATCCGTCACAGCCCGACCAGCTCTGCTCTCAGTCGGCGACAGAGGCACTGGTGAGTTGTCTCATCACATGTATTGAATTCTCTTAATCAAACTAGCTGATATTCTTTTGTTTTCTTATTTATAGACCAGGTATGGGCAGAAGGCACGGAGGCTTTGCGGCGAGGAGTATGATTGGCAGAACGCGCCAACAATCATCCCAGAAGCCGCTTACGCAAGTGGACGCGGAAAACCTCACGGCCGTTGAGTTTTCATCTTCTATAATTACTATGTACGACTTTGTTGGAGTGGTCGATGAAAATCTAATAAACTTTGTTCTTTATGTAGGTTCAGCATCTTCCAAGGAGTGGACGACTCCAGGCAGGCACGACCCTCCAGGTCCTCTTCCTCTCAGCAGGCTGGCTCTTCCAACCGGTCTAGCTTGCTGGAGCTCTAGAGTGTCTAGGACGAGCTTCGCCGGACACAGGAGGAGCTCCGGAGAGAGAGAGAGAGATGACTCAGGAGGAGCACCGACTAGAGCGAGAGCGACAGGCCGCAGCCACTAGGGCTAGAGACGAGTATCTCGACTCGTACATGCTACAGTTTCAAGCGGCAATGGCAGTAAGTAATTGTCGTTCAAATATGTATATGTTTCAAAATTATGAATGCAAAAATGTGCTAATAGTTTGTATCCGCAGGCTATGATGGCTGGACAGCAGGTTGAGCTTCCACGGTGGGAGCCACCACCGATGATCGAGCCAGAGCAGCCACAGGTGCCAACTACAGGAGCTCAGGTAAAAATGAACCTCTCTTGAGTTTATTTAGACATACTTGGTCAATTATAACTAAACTTACTCAAATATAACTAAACTTAGTTAACATTTCTCTATTATAGACAAACACAGTCGAACTTTATCAAATATAACCAAAACACTTTGAACTTGCTCAAGTATAGTATTATATAGTTAAACTTGCTAAAATGAAGTCAAAACTAGTTCAACTTGCTAAATTCTAATAATATGTGCTAAAACATGATAGGCATCAGGGACGGAGGCTCGCACTCCATCGCCGCACGTGCCAGGAGTGAGTAGACGGCTTGAGGATGATTTTGCGGGCTCCGGAGGTAGCGGTCGTGGTAGTAATGTGTAGCTTCGTTTGTATCGTGTCATGTGATTGCTTGTGATGGACTTGTGATATACTTTCTATGATTGTGATCGTGTGATATACTTTCTATATGGACTTGTGACTGTTTGTGTTGCTGGCCATCGAGCCAGTGGACTGGCCATAGAGCCAGCGGTCAGCATTTTCTATTTTTTAAAAAAAACAAAAAAACTTATTTATGACGGTTTTGTATACAGTACCGTCGTAAATGATGTTTCTGTTATTTACGATGGGGTGGCTGTACCGTCGTAAATAATGCCCCTGTTATTTACGACGCGGTGGCTGTACCATCGTAAATAATGCCTCTGTTATTTACGACGGTACAGCCACCCCGTCGTAAATAAGTTTCCCGCTGTTCCACGTGGCACGTGGATTTATTCACGACGGCTAAAATTAGCCGTCGTCAATAAATTTATTTACGTCGGTAATCGTTGTTCCACGTGACCGCATTCTAGTGAAGGATGAAGAGATTAAGAATAGATGGCGTGATTACTTTAATGGGCTATTCAATGATGGGAATGGGAGCACTATGGTTGAGTTGGATGACTCCTTTGATGACTCCAACAGGCGGTTCGTGCGGAGGATACAAGAGTTTGAGGTTAAGGAGGCCTTAAAGAGGATGAAAGGAGGAAAGGCCCTCGGCCCTGACGATGTCCCTATTGAGGTGTGGAGATGTCTTGGGGACGTCGCAATAGTATGGCTCACAAAGCTATTCAACCACATTTTTCGGTCAAACAAGATGCCTGAAGAATGGAGGAAAAGTATATTAGTACCTATCTTCAAAAATAAAGGAGATATTCAAAGTTGTACTAATTATCGAGGTATTAAGCTTATGAGTCATACTATGAAGCTTTGGGAGAGAGTGATTGAACACCGCCTGAGGAAAGTGACCAATGTCACTAAAAACCAGTTTGGTTTTATGCCTGGGAGGTCTACAATGGAGGCGATTTTCTTGCTTCGTCAGCTTATGGAGAGATATAGGGAGCAGAAGAAAGACTTGCATATGGTGTTCATCGACTTGGAGAAGGCGTACGACAAGATACCAAGGTCAGTCATGTGGTGGGCACTAGAGAAACATAAAGTGCCAACAAAGTACATTACCCTTATCAAGGATATGTACAATAATGTTAGGACAAGTGTGCGCGTAAGTGATAGTGAGACTGATGCATTTCCTATCACGTTAGGACTACATCAAGGACCAGCTTTGAGCCCATACATCTTTTCCTTGGTGATGGATGAGGTGTCGAAGGATATACAAGGGGATATCCCTTGGTGCATGCTCTTTGCTGATGATGTAGTGCTGGTAGATGAAACTAGAGATGGTGTTGATAAGAAATTAGAGTTATGGAGACAAACCTTAGAGTCCAAGGGGTTTAGACTTAGTAGGACTAAAACCGAGTATATGAGGTGTGACTTTAGTGGTGTTGGTCGTGAAGAGGGAAATGTTAGTCTACAAGGACAAATAGCACCTAGAAGGGACTCTTTCCGATACTTAGGATCAATGTTACAAAGCAATGGTGATATTGATGAGGATGTTTGCCACAGGATCAAGGTAGGGTGGATGAAATGGCGGCAAGCCTCTGGAATCCTATGTGATAGGAAAGTCCCACAAAAGCTAAAAGGGAAGTTCTATAGGACGGTGATCAGACCCGCGATGCTCTATGGGGCGGAATGTTGGCCAACTAAACGGCAACATGTCCAACAAATGAGTGTCGCAGAGATGCGAATGCTACGGTGGATGTGCGGGCACACGAGAAGAGACCGAATAAGGAATGAGGCGATTCGTGATAAGGTAGGGGTGTCGCCGATTGAAGAGAAGTTAGTCCAACATCGACTTAGGTGGTTTGGACATATCCAACGGAGACCTCCAGAAGCACCGGTTAACAGTGGGATTTTAAGAGGTAGAGAAAATATTAGGAGGGGTAGAGGACGACCAAGGTTGACCTGGGAGAAGGCGGTAAAATGAGATTTGATATATTGGAATGTATCCAGAGACTTAGCTCATGATAGGACCGCATGGAAAGTAGCAATTCATGTGCCAGAATCGTAGTCTTGTTCTTTTTTTTTCTTTTTTCTTTTCTCTTTTCTTTTCCTTTTTTCTTATTTCTTTTCTCTTTTTCCTTTTTCTTTTTTTTTCTTTTTTCTTTTTTCTCTTTTTTTCTTTTTTCCTTATTCTTATATCTCTTCCTCTCTTTTACTTTATTGATATTGGGTTTCATGTCTAGCCGACCCCAACAGGCTTGGGATAAAGGCTTGGTTGTTGTTGTTTGTTGTTGTTGTCAGTAACCGTTGTAAATATACTTATTTACGTCGACTTATTTTTGACGGCTAAAAACCCTCGTAAATAAGTAAACACCGTCGCAAATAGCTTATTTATGAGGGTAATGTGCTTATTTACGACGGTTTTTCACCTTCGTTAATTGCTATGTTTCCTGTAGTAGCCAGTGGCACGCCGGTCGTCCGACCGCCAGCCTGGCCAGACATGCCCGCCCTGGAGCGAGAAGGCTCACCATGAGAAGTGATGTTCACCATGGTCGCATGGAGAGCGCGGAAAGCGCTCCTACCTGGCGCGGCAAATGTTAGAGTGTGAGCTGCGACACTCCTCCCAGCCTGCTCTAAAGCAGCCCGCGAGATTCTTTTTTTCCGGAGGGGGCTTGGCGCCCTACGCGACCTGAGCTCGAGAGAGCGGATGAACACAAAGATTACATGGTGTGGGACGCCAAAGCGTAATACCCTACGTCCACGGGTGTGCCTGTTCTATTGCTTGAGCGTGAGTGCTTGTGTGTTCCGGGATGCGGAGTCGGGAACCCCCTGCAGGGTGGTGACCCCGGTCCGGTTATAGCTCAAGGCCGGGCTGGTTACAATGAGGCCCGGGGCCCGATAGGTGGCCCCAAAGCTAAATGAACCCTATCTGCGATCTAGGGATTCGTCCTTTGAGTAGATTGGACGACAGGAGAGTTAAGTCCCGCCGCCCGACGCGCCGAGCGCTCCTGACCGCGTGTCAGGTGATGATGAAGACGCCGTCTTGTCACCGCGTCTCCTCGCCCTGCTTGGGTGGCTGCGTGCCGTTGGTGGCACTGTACCGCTGTCATGCCTCGCCGTCCTATCTCTTCACCGTAATGGTGAACAGGCAAGGGACGGAGGCGTGTGCTGTGCGCCATGCTTCTGAGAAAGGCACGAGCCTTGAATGCAAAGCCTGACAGCACACTTCCTTCTTGACTTCGTCGACCCACGACCCACGATGGATCGTGAGGAACGTGGTGACTCCGGAGCCCTTATCGATGGGCTTGGTGCCAGGGGACACGTGGCAGCTCCGGACCTCACCTCAGGGGGGAGGCTCGGGCCGGAGCCTGGGGCACGTGTTTGCTTCGAAGCTGTCCTCAGCAGGGAGGCGGCTCGGAGCCAGGGGACACGTGGCAGCCCCGGACCTCACCTCAGCGGGGAGGCTCGGTCTAGAGCCCGGGGCCTGTGTCTGCACCGGAGCTGTCCTCAGCGGAGAGGCGGCTCGGAGCCAAGGGGACACGTGTTAGCCCCGGAGCTCACCTCTGCGGGGAGGCTCGGGCCGGAGCCTAGGGCACGTGCCAGCTCCGGAGCTCATGTGCACGTGGCAGCCTCAGGGCTGACCATTGAGCCAAGGGCACGTGGCTTACCCAGGGGCCCGACTCAGCGAGGAGGCGGGGCCCAGACTGTCTTTTACCCACTATGCGGGCGTACCCGGTCTGCAGGATACCGACAGCGGTGAGCCTAACTCCCCAACACTTACGCGATTGTCCCTTCCAGTTGTATCTTCCACCACAATTGCACATGCTAGCATGATGACCTGAAAAACAAAATGTAGTGGTCCTGAGCTGCTAATAGTAAAACTTACACGTTTAACATGGTCAGCTACAACTGACTCCTAGAATGGAGGGGCTATGAGGTGGTTGATTGCAGTTCAGAACAAACATCACTAATAGTATATCCTTCCTTTTAAAATAAGAAAGTACAAAAGTTTGCATTACAAACCTAAAATAAACAAGTATCACAAACAATAACTTTAATTTTAATATAAAAAGTCATATTCAGGTCATGTTCCACTTTTTTACTTTGATGCGACTTAGTGAGCAAGCGGTACTCATAATCATGAGGGGCGATGATTCACACCAATTTGCATTCTGCAGGAGAAACCTGATTACATGACACACACAAACTTCCTAGAAACCGTACATGACAACATTTCACGCTAACTACTAACGGGTTGGTCTAGTTCCATCACCCCCAGGCAGAGGATCCCAACACACAATACTGGCCTAGATGTTATCTGTGAGTGAGTGTAATAAGCACTGGGGTGGTCTATGTTTTGGTGAGGGAGATAAATTCAATTTGAATTGGAGAGACGTCCACGATCTGACTACAACGATCATGGGATGTTGCGCCTTAGCGATCTATACACCAACTCCAGTGGTTGATCTCATGGAGCACGATCAACTAAACTACTAGGTCAAGCAATCGAAGAAATAGTACGAACAAGTTGAAGAGAAAACTGAATAAATTGGGGTTCTGAATCAAGTAGAACAGATGATCTAGCCAACCCACATGTCTAAAAGGAACTATCAGAAATTAAACTTGCATCTAAATAAAAATTTGAGTATTTCTAGCGACAGTTAAGATTTATAAATATGTGCGAGGACGACCACAGGGTTGTTGTGGTCGTGCTCCAACCATAGCGCACGTCCTTAATAGACTCAACTTGATACACGGTCCATCGGGTCAAATCAGGGTGACGCTGCACCGTGGACAGAAACAGGTGTCTTTAAGAAATTGATGATTGTGGTCGACATTGAATAGATTTGGATGCGTGGCTGGCTCCATTTGAAATTAGACTTCAAAATCTTTTCATCGGATAATTGAATGCTAAAATCAGAGTTTGTACGAGGTCGTGGCTGTCATAATAAGTTGGCGTTGTTCTTAAGTCCTAATCCAAATGAAAAAATGTGTTGGATTTGACCTCTTTATTTTCAAGGGCTAAAAGTGACGTGGTGGCCTGGTGGGTGATGTTGAGAATACTTGAACTTGGTTCCCAACCAACTTCTTTGGTCCTTCATGACTTTCATGTGCATTCAGTATTTTGCCTTATCCATGTAAGTAGTTCTGTAAATGAAAATGCACAAATTTTAAGGTGCGACATAAATTCATCATATTTATTAAAAGTAATCTAGATATAGAAATGACGGGGTAACGTACCCGGGGTACCCAAGAGGAAACCGGCTAGCCAGTCACGAGGGCACACGTGGATCCACGGGCCCCAACCTAGGGCCCGGACTCAGGGCGACGCAACCACAAGACTCGGCCCCAAGGAGTAAGCCGATCGCCAAGGTCGAATGAAACGTCCGACCTTCAAGCCCAGCCAGCAAGGCCAGAGTGAAGGGCAATTTGGGCTAGAGCCCGGATCGAAGGCAGACGAGAGGTTTAAATTCCAATGTGACGGAGTGGTAGAAGGAATTCAAGATGGAGTGGGAGGCCACGTGCGACAAAATAAGCACAACACTGGGCATCATCACCATCTGTCCCGTCCTGATCGACGTGGGCGTACAGAGACAGAAAGTAGACGTAGACCCTAGACTAGATGGGAGCAGGTGTACTCATCCCTCTTGCGTCAATTTGGGCCGCCTTAGGCTCTTACACACCATGTAAACCCCCACCCCATTTATGATGAGCCAGCGGGTAGGCATAGGCGTCCGGGCTATAAAAGGGGAGGCTCAAAACCTTCCCTGACACAGCGAACATAGGTCACACGTGACACTTAGGCTTTCTCCTCGTCCTCGCACGCGAGACAACTTTGCTTGTAACCATGGTTCCTCGAACCGCCTGAGTTAATACAAGGCCGATGAACACCGCAGACTGGACGTAGGGCACATTGTCCGAACCATATAAATCATTGTCTTTATTAGCTTTCCATCCATATATAAAACACACAACATTCGATTACTCGCCGGTGGTAAACACACCGACAGTTGGCGCACCAGGTAGGGGGCCGCTTTGCATTTTTGTTTTTTCTTATGTGATGGCTTTCGCGAACTCGAACTTTCGTACCATGAGAAGCTTCTTTAGGCAGCCTCAAGTTTTTCATCGCCCCCAACAATGAGCTCGAGGCCGACGTCGTCTTCGCGCCCTGCCAGGCCACCCGTTTTGGAAGTCTAGAGTTCGTCGCCGGCGGTAGCGACATCCTACGGTTGATGGACGACACGACCATCGACGTCCCAGACCGCGCCCCTGAGGGAAGCTTTGTGGGAATGATCGATGATGCATCGGCGTCCCTTCCCCCCTCCTGGAGGACACGACTGGCAGTGACTACAGCACCGACACTGGGTCCGACGAGGACTGTCGTTCCCTCTGCGCTTGCCGCGTCACAGATTCTGGCTACGACTCTCCGATTCCTCCCCACACTTACACAACACCTTCACCGGCCCCAATGCGATGGGAGGCTTCACGCCCGAACGATAGCAGAAAAGCCAGCGGTCGTGATGGAGCTGACGGGGCAGATCGAGACACGCCACGACATGCTCGGGGCGGAGAGGGCGCGACTGGACGTGGGCGAGGCAGCTTTCAAGACGTCAGGCGGCCGCCAACCCCGTGGGGGCGACGCACGAGCGTGTGGCCGCCAAGCCAGGAAGAGCATCATCAACGTCACGAGCAACCCCTCCTGGTTCGAGTGCTGAGTCAAAGCATGGCGACCGCCACCTTCATGGCATGCAGCCTCCCAGAACCTAGCAGTCCGGAGGCGTGATGGACATACCAGAGCCTCTGCTCCTTGCTAGGGAAGGTCACAACTCAACCATTTGAAGAATTGCCCGCTTGGCGACAAAGGTACCTGCCCATGGCGGCCTCGCGAGCGTAACGGGAGCACCATGAAGGCCCCGCGGGTCCATGCCTTAGACCGGAAAGAGAGACCAATCCTTGCCACCCCTCTGCACGGCTCAATACCCGAGCTTGCATGGCCGCCAGATCTATGAAGGGTCCTCGGGGCCCGTAGTGGAGCTCGGGAGGTGGCCACGGAGCCGCGTCCTGAGCGTCAATGACAACCGCGTCGGGGAGGATGTTTTGACGATGACGAGGATCATAGTTCGAGCCCCGACGCTCTACAGCTCCGAGCCCCCGAAAAAAGGTACGCATATCCTTGGGGCACGAGTTCGACTGCGAGGAGGGGAAGGGAGTCGGCATTGATGAGCAAAGACAACAGGTCGAGGTGAGCTTCAACATGATTCCAGCGGTCGAACGGCTCGAAGTCCGGAGGGTGGCCCATGCGCAAACCGACCACTTCGAGAGTCTACTGGAGAAACTGTGCACCAACCACGTCTCCCCGGTAATACACACCCTCAAAGACTGCGTCCTCCTGAAGCGTTTCTTGGGGAAAGGTTCGGATTCCCCAAACAACACAGGGAAGAAGCTCACGCAAGTGGCCGCATGGCAACAAGAAGGTCCCGTCCGTGCCGAGCTGACCGGATGCCTCATGATTTCCGGCAGGACCCGCGCACAGGAAAACTACCGGAGATAGAAGCTCACAGCTCGAGAGGTCAACTTTCGATGGTCCGAGATCGCTGTCACCTTTGATAGGACGGACCACCCCGACCGTGTCCGCAACCAGGGTGTTTGCCCCTGGTTGTAGATCCAATTGTCGGACCCAAGCGTCTGATGAAGGTGCTCATGGACGGTGGGAGCGACCTAAACATCTTGTACGCTGAGACGCTCGATGCCATGGGGATCGCCCGATCACAGCTACGGCCGATTCGTGCACCCTTCCACGGGGTCATCTCGGGAAAGCAAGCAACCCCCCTAGGGCAGATCGAACTCCCCATTACATTCGGGAACGCGGCCAGCTTTCACACCGAGATGCTCACCTTCGATGTAGCGGACCTTAGTGGCGCCTACCATGCCATCCTAGGGTGGTGTAAGTGCATCTAGGTATCCCCATGGGTTTTGGATGATTGATGACGACAATTAAGAGACTAATGAGCTGAGATGATCATAAGCACAGGATATTTCCAAGGCGGACACCTAAACTCTCAAAAAGTAAAAGGATGAAGAACGGCGTTGAAGACTCGAAGAGTAGAAATTAGGGTTTCATTTGAGTGTTTAGTAGGCTAGCTGTGTAAGAGTGAGAGTGTGTGTGTAAAGTGCATTGAGATCGTAGATGAGAGCTCAAAGCGTTAGAAGTGTCGAATCCTTAGTGGAGAGTGCTAGTGAGGTAAACTCGGGTAGGCTGTACTTGTCCGGGCCAGAGGTCGGACTAGTCCGGATGTGTCACACCCGGTTTTTCCGAAGAACAACCAAGTGAATATCACATGTATGCCAGGATCATTTTCTCATACATGTGATGACAAATAGTGAAGCATCATTTATTACAAGCCAGGTGTCGAATATAAATAAGTCTTACATAGCAAATGTCTCGATGGACAATAATAGGTTCATCACAAGTAAATAAACTAGCAACGGAATATTATTCTTAAGGGCTCCGTCACAGGCGTTGCCCGGGGGTCTCCATGAACCTAGAAACCTTCTTCGGGTCCAAAGTCTTGGTCATTATACACCACCTCATTATCTTGACCTGAGCAGCAATATAAACCAACAAATATGCAAGGTTGAGTACCAATGGTACTCAGCAAGTGTGGGAAAAACTATATCATGCATGGCTAGAACAAGGAGAGGTTAAACTCATGGTTAAAGCACTACGCAATTAATACCTATCACCTTAGCTTATTAAGCACTTACATTACTATACAGGTGAAATGGTCCCAATCTCCCATCCCATCATCATAATCCCATAACCATAACATCATTTCCAATGTTAAGCTCCCCGCTTAACTTCCAAAACCATCAATCCTCTAATCATGAATAAGTCCAAACCGCTCTTGACCGTGAGCACGGCTGTCATGACAGTTTTGACTCTGCAGAGTTTGCACCACTGTACCCACATGTAGTGATTTCATCCCCTGTTGCCGGGTGGACTAAAAGAACCTCCATTATGCCAGTGGCTACGAACCTGTAACACCCCAAAATTTTGATTCAAAACACTAAACCATGTTCAGAGGGGAATTTAAAAATTTTTGGACGTGTTGCATGTTTTGCAAAAATTCAAATTCAAACTGGAATTCAAATTATACTCAAAACAGAAAAGAAATGGAAAAAGAAAAAGAGAAACGGGAAAAAAACCGGCCAGTGGGCCGAAACCCGCCAGCCGGCCCAGCTTCCCCGCACCAGCCCGCCCCCGTGCGCGCCGTGCTGCCTCTCACAGACGGGTGGGACCCGCCTGTCATCCCTAACCCCGCGACCCCAGACTTTTCCCCGAGCGCGCGCGATCTTAACCGATCGGAAAACCCGTCCCGCAGCCCGAATTCCGGTCCCAGAAGAATCCAACTCGATCACAACTGACCCACCGCCCTCCCCCGGCTATAAAAACCCCAGCCCCGATCAGTTTTTCTCACGCGATCGCCGATTTTCACTCCGGTGAGCACCGAGACTTCGCCGGTGAATTCTGGCCGATCTAAGCTCGGAAACTCTGATCTAACTCGCTGGTCTTGATCCACCGCCTCCGGGGAACTTTGCAGGTGCACCAGCGCCGACGAGCTTCGCCGTGGTTTTGCCTCGGACCTCGCCGCCGATCACTTTCCAGGACCCCCGAGCTCGAGAAAACCCCCGAGGTGAGATCTCTGACCTCCCCTCTACCGATCTATGCCATAAGATCACAGTTTTAGGCAGAATTCTCGAGGATCCGAAACTTTCCGGCGAGATCGCCGCTTCCCGCCGCCGTGCGCCGCCGGCAGCGCCGCCCGCGCTCGATCAGAGCGACGTGGCCGCTTGTGCGCCGTTTATTTTAAATCGCACGGTAGACTTTAAAACCCCGCGTACCGGTTCGATGTTATAATCTCAGCCGTCGGTTTAAAATCGGACGGTCCACGTCAGCCCCGCATTATAAAGACTGAAATTCTTACGTGCTACCCCCTGGGGTTCTCTGGAATTGAGAGCTAGCCCCGGAAACTTCAGATCTAGCCCCTAGTACTCCAGAAAATCATGTAAATTCATTTAAAAATCAGTTTTAGCCCCTGGACTTAATAGAAATTAAGAAAAACACCTCTGATAAGTGTAGCTAGACCCCTGGAAATTATGAAAATAATATTATAGACCCTGTAATGGGGTGAGTTTACTTTTTAGCCCTGTTTAGTATTTAATTTAGAAAATTGAATATGTAACTAGTGTTTAAAAATTAAAAAAGGGGACAAACATAATTGTCAAAATTTATTAAAAACTTTCTCAGTACTTAGAAAACTTTGGAGTGAGATAAAAATATATTTTTGGGCTGAAATAAATCTATTTTATCTGTTATTCACATTTATTAGTATAGGGACACATTTTTAAGTAAAGAATAGTTATAGAAAAATAGGGAAAATAATTATGAAATAGTATACATCAGAAGCCAAGGTCAAAATATGTTATTAAATTATTTAGGACCAGAACCTATACTGTTTAGGTGATGTGTATTACTAATTTCATAATAAAATACACAAATATGCATAGGAGTATAAAAAATGATAAATGGAGTTTTTAAAATCCAAAGGGTTCAGTTTAGGGTTGGTAGAAATTATGAAGGCACATATGGGGAAGAAAAATACTTTTCATACACACTTGGTAGTAAAGAGGTGTAGTAGTTGAATATAAGAAATTTATTGGAAACCCATATAAATAGTATGTAAGTAATAAAGGTGGACACAAAAGTAGGAATCATATACACATGGTTAAAAGTGCATGCAAGCCACAACTTAACACACATAAAGTAACCACAACACATATAATGGTAAAGAACTTTTATAAATATGAATGTGTGGTTTGTATGAAGTAAGAAGTGTGAACTATGTCTTATGATTGTTGTTCTTCTTTTGCTATATGTGATGGTATGAAGTAGAACCTGCTCAAGAGCAAGTTAACCCTTTCCAAGATCAGGACTACCCATTTCAAGAGCAGCAAGAAGGAGGCAAGTGTCCTTGACCACTTTGATCCTATGCTAGGATGTGTAGATAGAATTATTTGCATTGTCAAATGAAATATGAAACCCATGCTAGGAAGTTTCCCTAGAATTGCATTACCTTGTTTCCTTGTAGCTTGGGTTGGGATTTATTTTGTCATGTCATTTATTTCCATGCATATGCTTAGCCATGCTTAGAATGGGATATTTGGGACATGAGATCATCAGTTTATTATACCATACTCTTGAATGAGCTATTGTGAGTTATGTAGAAGTAGGGATCAAGGCAAGTTGGATGTTTTGGTTGTGTGCTGGGTGCACGAGACTTGGGTTTGTGTTTAGTACTTGCCTGGATCCTAAGGACCGGTTCATGGAGCATGTAACCCGGCTTTACAGTGCCAACCACATGCTGAGATGGGGAAGCTTGGCCAATTAATTAGGTGTATCCCCGGCGTAGTATGGGTGTGTTGGATGGTGCGGGGAATAGGTGTCAGCTGGACTACCATATGAACCGCAAGGCTCAAGAGGGGGTCACTGCAGCGGGGTTGGAGCCTCTTGTATGCTGTTAGGGGTGAAACCTCAGTGGGCCCACGCTCGTCGGGAATCCCTTTGTAAAGGCTTCGTAGTGATCTCCTGGCTGCACACCTGGGAAGTGTGAATGTGGATCGTAGCCACTGGCATAATGGAGGTTCTTTTAGTCCACCCGGCAACGGGGGATGAAATCACTACTTGTGGGTACAGTGGTACAAACTCTGCAGAGTTAAAACTGTCTTGACAGCCGTGCTCACGGTTAAGAGCGGCCTGGACTTATTCATGATTAGAGGAATTGATGGTTTTGGAAGTTAAGCGGGGAGCTTAACATTGGAAATAATGTTATGGTTATTGGATTATGATGATGGGATGGGAGATTTGGACCATTTCACCTGTGTAGTAATGAAGGTGCTTAATAAGCTAAGGTGATAGGTATTAATTGCGTAGTGCTTTAACCATGAGTTCAACCTCTCCTTGTTCTAGCCATGCATGATATGATTTTCCCACACTTGCTGAGTACCATTGGTACTCAACCTTGCATATTTGTTGGTTTATATTGCTGCTCAGGTCAAGATAATGAGGTGGTGTATAATGACCAAGATTTTGGACTCGAGGAAGGCTTTTAGGTTCATGAAGACCCCCGGGCAACGCCTGTGATGGAGCCCTAAAGAATAATATTCCGCTGCTAGTTTATTTACTTGTGATGAAGCATTAGTGTCCATTGAGACATTTGCGATGTAAGACTTATTTACATTCGACACCTGGCTTGTAATAAATGATGCTTCACTATTTGTCATCACATGTATGAGAAAATGATCCTGGCATACATGTGATATTCACTTGGTTGTTTCTTCGGAAAAACCGGGTGTGACAGAGGTGGTATCAGAGCCAAGGTTGCCCGTAGGAACGTGGACCTAGGTAGAAATGGACGTATTTAAGGGCCCTATTTTCTTAAAAACTATTTTCCAAGGTGTGGGTGGAAAAGTGTTATTAAAGGAGTCATTTTCTTCATCTTACCCCAACTTTCATTCAAAATAGGATTTTTGTTTGAGAATTTATCTAACCTAATTTTAAATTCTTTTGTTTTAGATGGTTCGCATGATTCGCACCGATCGTAAGTCCACAGGAGGGAGAGTTCCCGTAGTTGCCCTTGCCGAAAGAGAGGAGAGTCATCCAGTGACATACCTTTCCTATGGATTGGCAGCAGGAGATTTGTTGCGCCGTCTTCGGCGTATGCTCGAAGCCGCCGGCAATACGGGCAAGCTAATCATCCACTATAACTCCACCAGGACCATCCGTGAGAAGAGGGAAGAATGGAGTTCGGAGATGAGGATTATACACGAGAATCAATTGCTTAAGATTCACCACTCTCCAGCTTGTCGAGCAACACAAGTTGATGCGGAGAAAGATGTCACCTGGGAGGCCATCACCTGCCAGATTCACATCTATCGTCGCCACTTGGACAAAACTGAGTACATGTATGTCCTCCAACGTGAGAGTGGTACCACGGAGTACAAGTACCCACCGGTGCAGCAAGGGACTTCCCATGAGCACATGGACTTGTGCTTGGAGGATGCTGCTATGCTCAGCACTCGACTGCAGGAGTGTCAACAAGAGCTTCAGGATGTCCGAGACACCCTGAAGGAAACGGAGGCGTTGCTGCGAGCTTGTTTAAAGGCGAGAGAAAGAGGAGATGGGAATGAACTGTGTGTCACCGTGAATGATACATGGACTCCTGACTCCCCGGATCGCCGAGCGATCAAGCGTCGTCGCACTTCTCCACCAGCAGCCTCCCCACCCAAAGCAGAGTCAGAAGGTAGCCGAAATGAGGAGGAAGATCCCGAGGAGCCAGCTCAAGAGGACTAGTAGTGTAGAGTCTTTCCCTTAGCTAGCAAGAGGTCGAGTAGTCGAGTCGTTACGTAGTTAATGGTGTGATAATGCTTGGTGTGTGACGTGAGTTGTGGAAGCCATGAGCAATTGTCCACAGCCTCGTCTTCAGATTGTTTTGCTTTGGTGTGTGAAACCACAGGAAATAATAGTACATTTATTTGGTGTGAGATATAAATCCTAGTAAAATTTTAACAACGCCTTAACACCTCAAAGTACACACAAATGAAAGTAGTAGGATGATACTAAATGATATCAAATTAACATTTGTTGATTCTGCCAGATGGCCGGAAGAGGAAAAGGACGTGCTGCCAACCCCGCCAACAACAATGATGAGGCATGTAACCCTCATCTTTCTGGAGGCCAGGACAGGGGTGGTCGCCGTGAAGAAGTTGATCCTCTCCACCAAATGCTGGAGAATCAAAATCAGCTCATCCAGAACTTGACTCAAGTGGTGGCCAACTTGCATCAAGTTCCACCTCCACAAGCTGCACCACGCCAACCAAGGTTGAGTGAGTTTCTAGGAATTCAACCTCCAAAGTTTGCAAGTGCTGCTGAACCTCTGGAGGCAGATGATTGGCTAAAGACCATTGAAAGTAAGATGAGGATCATACAGTGCCAAGGATATGAAAGGGTGCTGTTTGCCTCCCATCAATTGCAAGGACCTGCTGCTGATTGGTGGACCGCCTACGTGGCTGCCCATCATGACCCTGAGAACATCACTTGGGAAGAGTTCAAGCGTAGCTTCCGCAACCATTACATCCCAAGAGGTGAACCTAAAAACAAGAGGAAGGAGTTTTTGGGACTGCAGCAGGGAAACATGACGGTGAGGGAGTACCTCACTAAATTTACTCAACTATCCCGTTATGCTCCACGAGACATAGAGACCGATGAGCAGAAACAAGATTGTTTCGTGGAAGGACTTACCGCAGAGATGCAGTGTGCAATGTCCTCCAATGAGTATGAAAGCTTTCAAAAGATGGTGGACAGAGCATTTGTGGTGGAAAGGAAGCTAAAGGCCCTGGAAAATGAGAATAAGAGGAAGGCGGGGTGGTCACATCAGGCCTCAGGGAGCAACACCCGCCCACGTATGATGCAGCAACCTACGGGGCAGACAAGCCGTGCTGCGGTACCCTATTCAGCACCAAGAGGGTACAACCCAAACTACAGGCCACCCGCGGCACCAGCACAGCCGCCACGTCAGTTTGTGCAGCAGCCTCGCCCCGCATATCCACCTCGACCAGCAGTGCAAGGACCCCCAAACCAACCCCAAGACAACAAGGGCCCAGCATCTAAGATTGGGGTGCAATGTTTCAGCTGTGGTGAAGTGGGGCACTACGCCCATAAATGCCCAAAGAAGAAACCTGCGCTGCCACAACAGCAGAATGTAGTGAGAGGACGGGTGAACCACGTCACTATGGAGGAAGCACAAGAGGCACCCGACGTGGTAGTTGGTAAGTTTCCTGCCAATTTACACCTTGCAACTCTGCTGTTTGATTCTGGTGCTACCCACTCGTTCATTGCTCAAGGGTTTGTTAAGAAACATGACCTAGCAACCACACAAATGAACCATATGCTAGCGGTAAACTCTCCAGGTGGAGAAATAAGGACAAGACAAGTGTGTCCCAAAGTGAGCCTAGACCTTAATGGGGTAGTATTTACTGCTAAACTCATAGTGATAGATTCACAAGGGATAGATATTATTTTGGGTATGGATTGGTTGACCAAACATAAAGGAATCATCCATTGTTCGACCAGAACGGTGGAACTAACTCACCCCAATGGCACAAGAGTAAAGTTCATAACGATACACGAGCCTAGGAGGGACATTAAATTAAATCAAGTGGAGGTGAAAGTTGAGGAAATCAGGACTATCAGGGAATATCCAGATGTTTTTCCGGAGGAATTGCCAGGTATGCCTCCCGACCGTGATGTGGAATTCGCAATTGAGATAGTACCGGGAACAGCCCCGATATACAAGAGACCTTATCGAATGGACTCCAAGCAGCTAGAAGAGCTCAAGGATCATTTGAGAGAATTGACGGAGAAGGGGTATATTCGCCCTAGTTCCTCACCATGGGAAGCTCCGGTGATATTTGTGCCCAAGAAAGACGGAACCCAAAGGTTATGCATGGATTACCGTGCCTTGAATGAGGTAACCATCAAAAACAAGTACCCATTACCTCGCATTGAAGACTTGTTTGATCAGTTGAGGGGAGCTTGTGTGTTCTCGAAAATTGATCTCAGGTCGGGATACCACCAACTCAAGATAAGACAATCTGATATTCCCAAGACAGCTTTCGTATCTCGGTACGGACTGTATGAATACACTGTCATGCCTTTTGAGCTAACCAATGCCCCGGCATATTTCATGTACCTCATGAACAAGGTATTCATGGAATATCTAGACAAATTTGTGGTGGTTTTCATAGATGATATTCTCGTCTTCTCCAAAAATGAAGAAGAACATGAGAAACATCTAAGGTTGGTGTTACAGAGGCTGAGAGAACACCAACTATATGCCAAGTTGAGCAAGTGTGAGTTTTGGCTGAAGAGAGTTCCCTTTTTAGGACATATAATCTCGGAGGGAGGAATCTCCGTAGATCCCGCCAAAATCGAGGATATCCAGAAGTGGAAAACCCCTGAAAATGTCGGGGAAGTTCGAAGCTTTTTGGGCTTGGCTGGATACTATCGACGGTTTATTGAGGGATTCTCCAAGATATCGAGACCTCTCACCAAACTGTTGGAGAAGGGAATCACATTCACCTGGACGCCACAGTGCGAGACGAGCTTTCAAGAGCTAAAGAAGAGATTGACAACAGCCCCAGTGCTGGTTATGCCAGATATGCAGAAGAATTTCACAGTGTACTGCGATGCCTCTGGAAATGGGTTGGGATGTATTCTCATGCAAGAAGGACATGTCGTGGCTTATGCATCCCGGCAGCTTCGGAAGCACGAGAAGAACTATCCTACACATGACCTAGAACTAGCTGCAGTGGTACACGCGTTGAAAATTTGGCGGCACTATTTGATGGGGAAGAGGACAGAGATATATACGGATCATAAGAGTTTGAAGTACATATTCACACAGCCAGATCTCAATCTCCGACAAAGGAGATGCTTAGAGCTAATCAATGACTTTGATGTGGGCATCAACTATCATCCTGGGAAAGCAAACGTCGTGGCCGATGCTTTGAGTCGGAAAGTGCAGGTCAATAAGTTGAGCTTGAAGGACATGCCCGCAGAATTGAAGGACGAGGTTATAAGGCTCAATCTATGTCTAGTAAATAGTGGTGAAGCCATCGCCATGGAAGTGGACTCCACACTCGAGCAAGACATACGCGAGGGCCAAAAGAATGATGAGAAGATACAAGAGATCAGACGGCTCATTAAGGAAAATAAAGCTCCTGGTTTTAGAGAGGATGAACAGGGAACGGTGTGGCACGGGAAAAGGATCTGTGTGCCAGAAGTAAAGGAGATCCGTGAATTAATTTTGAAGGAGGATCACGATTCTGACTATTCTATTCATCCTGGGAGTACGAAGATGTACCAGGACCTCAAGAGCAGGTATTGGTGGTATGGCATGAAGCGAGATGTCGCGGAACATGTTGCCCTATGTGGCACATGTCAGTTGGTGAAAGCTGAACATCAACGACCCGCGGGATTATTGCAACCACTCAAAGTGCCTGAATGGAAGTGGGAAGAAATCAGCATGGATTTTGTCGTGGGATTGCCTAGGACCCAATCCGGGTATGATTCAATATGGGTCATTATTGATAGGCTAACCAAGGTAGCTCATTTCATTCCGGTGAAAGAAAGCTACAGCGGATCCAAATTGGCGGAATTGTACATGTCAAGGATTGTGTGTTACCATGGAGTGCCAAAGAAGATAGTGTCGGACCGAGGGACACAGTTCACCTCGAGGTTTTGGCAGAAGTTGCATGAAACCATGGGAACCCATCTGAACTTTAGTTCTGCCTATCATCCCCAAACTGACGGGCAGACGGAGAGAACCAATCAGATCCTTGAAGATATGTTAAGGGCATGTGCACTCAAAAACAATAGGAGTTGGGACAAGAACTTACCGTATGCGGAGTTTTCCTATAACAACAGCTATCAAGCTAGTATGAAAATGTCACCGTTTGAAGCTTTGTATGGAAGGAAGTGCAGAACTCCTCTATTTTGGAACCAAACAGGAGAAAGTAAAGTGTTTGGTCCAGAAGTGCTACAAGAAGCCGAAGCGAAGGTGAGGGAGGTTCGCAACAACTTGAGGATAGCACAAACACGCCAGAAGAGTTATGCTGATGTACGAAGAAGAGAGCTCGTTTTCAACGTGGGAGACTATGTTTATCTCAAGGTGTCCCCTATCAGAGGACTTCGTCGGTTCAAGATGAAAGGGAAGTTGTCACCTCGATACATCGGACCCTTTCAAGTTTTGGAAAGGAAAGGCGAAGTGGCGTACCAACTAGAGTTACCGGTTCATCTATCGGACGTGCACGATGTATTTCATGTGTCACAACTCAAGAAATGCCTGAGGACGCCTGAAGAGGTGTTACCCATGAATGAAGTGGATGTAGCTGAAGATTTGTCTTATGCCGAGCAACCATACAAGATTTTGGAGACAATGGAACGCCTCACCAGAAACAAGAGAATCCGGATGTGCAAGGTGCAGTGGAAGCATCACTCAGAAGAGGAAGCCACCTGGGAACGGGAAGATGAGCTCAAGGCACAGTATCCGGAATTGTTTTCTTAGAAACACCAATCTCGAGGACGAGATTTCTTTTAAGGGGGGTAGAGCTGTAACACCCCAAAATTTTGATTCAAAACACTAAACCATGTTCAGAGGGGAATTTAAAAATTTTTGGACGTGTTGCATGTTTTGCAAAAATTCAAATTCAAACTGGAATTCAAATTATACTCAAAACAGAAAAGAAATGGAAAAAGAAAAAGAGAAACGGGAAAAAAACCGGCCAGTGGGCCGAAACCCGCCAGCCGGCCCAGCTTCCCCGCGCCAGCCCGCCCCCGCGCGCGCCGCGCTGCCTCTCACAGACGGGTGGGACCCGCCTGTCATCCCTAACCCCGCGACCCCGGACTTTTCCCCGAGCGCGCGCGATCTTAACCGATCGGAAAACCCGTCCCGCAGCCCGAATTCCGGTCCCAGAAGAATCCAACTCGATCACAACTGACCCACCGCCCTCCCCCGGCTATAAAAACCCCAGCCCCGATCAGTTTTTCTCACGCGATCGCCGATTTTCACTCCGGTGAGCACCGAGACTTCGCCGGTGAATTCTGGCCGATCTAAGCTCGGAAACTCTGATCTAACTCGCTGGTCTTGATCCACCGCCTCCGGGGAACTTTGCAGGTGCAGAAAACCCGAAGACTTACGGTGTAAATCCAGCGCCGACGAGCTTCGCCGTAGTTTTGCCTCGGATCTCGCCGCCGATCACTTTCCAGGACCCCCGAGGTGAGATCCCTGACCTCCCCTCTACCGATCTATGCCATAAGATCACAGTTTTAGGCAGAATTCTCGAGGATCCGGAACTTTCCGGTGAGATCGCCGCTTCCCGCCGCCGGCAGCGCCGCCCGCGCTCGATCAGACCGACGTGGCCGCTTGTGCGCCGTTTATTTTAAATCGCACGGTAGACTTTAAAACCCCGCGTACCGGTTCGATGTTATAATCTCAGCCGTCGGTTTAAAATCGGACGGTCCACGTCAGCCCCGCATTATAAAGACTGGAATTCTTACGTGCTACCCCCTGGGGTTCTCTAGAATTGAGAGCTAGCCTCGGAAACTTCAAATCTAGCCCCTGGAACTCCAGAAAATCATGTAAATTCATTTAAAAATCAGTTTTAGCCACTGGACTTAATAGAAATTAAGAAAAACACCTCTGATAAGTGTAGCTAGACCCCTGGAAATTATGAAAATAATATTATAGACCCTGTAATGGGGTGAGTTTACTTTTTAGCCCTGTTTAGTATTTAATTTAGAAAATTGAATATGTAACTAGTGTTTAAAAATTAAAAAAGGGGACAAACATAATTGTCAAAATTTATTAAAAACTTTCTCAGTACTTAGAAAACTTTGGAGTGAGATAAAAATATATTTTTGGGCTGAAATAAATCTATTTTATCTGTTATTCACATTTATTAGTATAGGGACACATTTTTAAGTAAAGAATAGTTATAGAAAAATAGGGAAAATAATTATGAAATAGTATACATCAGAAGCCAAGGTCAAAATATGTTATTAAATTATTTAGGACCAGAACCTATACTGTTTAGGTGATGTGTATTACTAATTTCATAATAAAATACACAATTATGCATAGGAGTATAAAAAAAATGATAAATGGAGTTTTTAAAATCCAAAGGGTTCAGTTTAGGGTTGGTAGAAATTATGAAGGCACATATGGCGAAGAAAAATACTTTTCATACACACTTGGTAGTAAAGAGGTGTAGTAGTTGAATATAAGAAATTTATTGGAAACCCATATAAATAGTATGTAAGTAATAAAGGTGGACACAAAAGTAGGAATCATATACACATGGTTAAAAGTGCATGCAAGCCACAACTCAACACACATAAAGTAACCACAACACATATAATGGTAAAGAACTTTTATAAATATGAATGTGTGGTTTGTATGAAGTAAGAAGTGTGAACTATGTCTTATGATTGTTGTTCTTCTTTTGCTATGTGTGATGGTATGAAGTAGAACCTGCTCAAGAGCAAGTTAACCCTTTCCAAGATCAGGACTACCCATTTCAAGAGCAGCAAGAAGGAGGCAAGTGTCCTTGACCACTTTGATCCTATGCTAGGATGTGTAGATAGAATTATTTGCATTGTCAAATGAAATATGAAACCCATGCTAGGAAGTTTCCCTAGAATTGCATTACCTTGTTTCCTTGTAGCTTGGGTTGGGATTTATTTTGTCATGTCATTTATTTCCATGCATATGCTTAGCCATGCTTAGAATGGGATATTTGGGACATGAGATCATCAGTTTATTATACCATACTCTTGAATGAGCTATTGTGAGTTATGTAGAAGTAGGGATCAAGGCAAGTTGGATGTTTTGGTTGTGTGCTGGGTGCACGAGACTTGGGTTTGTGTTTAGTACTTGCCTGGATCCTAAGGACCGGTTCATGGAGCATGTAACCCGGCTTTACAGTGCCAACCACATGCTGAGATGGGGCAGCTTGGCCAATTAATTAGGTGTATCCCCGGCGTAGTATGGGTGTGTTGGATGATGCGGGGAATAGGTGTCAGCTGGACTACCATATGAACCGCAAGGCTCAAGAGGGGGCCACTGCAGCGGGGTTGGAGCCTCTTGTATGCTGTTAGGGGTGAAACCTCAGTGGGCCCACGCTCGTCGGGAATCCCTTTGTAAAGGCTTCGTAGTGATCTCCTGGCTGCACACCTGGGAAGTGTGAATGTGGATCGTAGCCACTGGCATAATGGAGGTTCTTTTAGTCCACCCGGCAACGGGGGATGAAATCACTACTTGTGGGTACAGTGGTACAAACTCTGCAGAGTTAAAACTGTCTTGACAGCCGTGCTCACGGTTAAGAGCGGCCTGGACTTATTCATGATTAGAGGAATTGATGGTTTTGGAAGTTAAGCGGGGAGCTTAACATTGGAAATAACGTTATGGTTATTGGATTATGATGATGGGATGGGAGATTTGGACCATTTCACCTGTGTAGTAATGAAGGTGCTTAATAAGCTAAGGTGATAGGTATTAATTGCGTAGTGCTTTAACCATGAGTTCAACCTCTCCTTGTTCTAGCCATGCATGATATGATTTTCCCACACTTGCTGAGTACCATTGGTACTCAACCTTGCATATTTGTTGGTTTATATTGCTGCTCAGGTCAAGATAATGAGGTGGTGTATAATGACCAAGATTTTGGACCCGAGGAAGGCTTTTAGGTTCATGAAGACCCCCGGGCAACGCCTGTGATGGAGCCCTAAAGAATAATATTCCGCTGCTAGTTTATTTACTTGTGATGAAGCATTAGTGTCCATTGAGACATTTGCGATGTAAGACTTATTTACATTCGACACCTGGCTTGTAATAAATGATGCTTCACTATTTGTCATCACATGTATGAGAAAATGATCCTGGCATACATGTGATATTCACTTGGTTGTTTCTTCGGAAAAACCGGGTGTGACAGAACCACATTCACACTTCCCAGGTGTGTAGCCAGGAGATCACTACGAAGCCTTTACAAAGGGATTCTCGACGAGCGTGGGCCCACTGAGGTTTCACCCCTAACAGCATACAAGAGGCTCCAACCCCGCTGCAGTGGCCCCCTCTTGAGCCTTGCGGTTCATATGGTAGTCCAACTGACACCTACTCCCCGCACCATCCAATACACCCATACTACGCCGGGGATACACCTAATTAATTGGCCAAGCTGCCCCATCTCAGCATGTGGTTGGCACTGTAAAGCCAGGTTACATGCTCCGTGAACCGGTCCTTAGGATCCAGGCAAGTACTAAACACAAACCCGAGTCTCGTGCACCCAGCACACAACCAAAACATCCAACTTGCCTTGATCCCTACCTCTACATAACTCACAATATCTCATTTAAGAGTATGGTAAAATAAACTGATGATCTCATGTCCCAAATATCCCATTCTAAGCATGGCTAAGCATATGCATAATAATAAATGACATGATAAAATAAATCCCAACCCAAGCTACAAGGAAACAAGGTGATGCAATTCTAGGGAAACTTCCTAGCATGGGTTTCATTTTTAACTTGACAATGCAAATAATTCTATCTACACATCCTAGCATAGGATCAAAGTGGTCAAGGACACTTGCCTCCTTCCTGCTGCTCTTGAAATGGGTAGTCCTGATCTTGGAAAGGAATAACTTGCTCTTGAGCAGGTTCTACATCATACCATCACACATAGCAAAAGAAAAACAACAATCCATAAGACATAGTTCACACTTCCACTTCATACAAACCACACATTCATATATGTGTTGTGGTTACTCTATGTGTGTTGATTTGTGGCTTGCATGCACTTTTGATCATATGTATATGATTCCTACTTTTCGTGTTCACATTTTTACTTACATACTATATATATGAGTTTCCAATTTAAATAAATTCCTTATATTCAATTACTACACCTTTTAGCTACCTAGTATGCATGAAAGGTATTTTCCTTCTCCATATGTGTCTTCATAATTTCTACCAACCCTAAACTGAATTCTTTGGATTTTAGAAACTCCATTTATCATTTATTAGTTGCTATATTTTCAGATTTATTTCCTATGCCTAAGTGTGAACTTTATTATAAAAATAGCAAGACACATCATCTAAACAGAATAGGTTCTGATCTAAAATATTTGCTAATATATTTTTGACCTTTTCCTCTGATGTAAACTATTTTACAATTATTTTGCCTATTTTCTAGAACTATTCTTTACTTAAAAATGTGTCCCTAAATGTGAATAATAAATTAAACAGATTTACTTCAACACAAAATATGTTTTTATCTCACTCCAATGTTTTCTAAATACTGAGAAAGTTTTTAATTTAATTTTGACAATATGTTTGTCCCACTTTTTAAATTTTAAACACTAGCCACATATTCAATTTCCCAAATTAAATATTAAACAGGGCTAAAAAGGTAAACTTACCCCACTACAGGGTCTATAATATTATTTTCAGAATTTCCAGGGGTCTAGCTACACTTATCACAGGAGTTTTTCCTAATTTTTATTAAGTCCAGGGGCTAAAACTGATTTTTAAATGAATTTACATGATTTTCTGATGTTCCAGGGGCTAGATCAGAAGTTTCCGGGGCTAGCTCTTATTTCCCGAGAACCCCAGGGGGTAGCACGTAAGATTTCCAGTCTTTATAACGCGGGGCTGACGTGGACCGTCTGATTTTAAACCGACGGCCGAGATTATAACATCGAACCGGTACGCGGGGGTTTAAACCCTACCGTGCAATTTAAAATAAACGGCGCACAAGCGGCCACGTCGCTCTGATCGAGCGCGGGCGGTGCTGCCGGCGGCGCACGGCGGCGGGAAGCGGCGATCTCGCCGGAGACTGTCGGATCTTCGAGAATTCTCCCTAGAACTGTGATTTTATGGCATAGATCGGTAGAGGGGAGGTCGGGGACCTCACCTCGGGGGTTTTCTTGAGCTCGGAGGTCCTGGAAAGCGATCGGCGATGAGGTCCGAGGTGAAACCACGGCGAGGCTCGTCGGCGCTGTGTTTACACCGCAAGTCACCGAGTTTTCTGCACCTGCAAGGTTCCCCGGAGGCGGTGGATCAAGACTAGCGAGTTAGATCGGAATTTCCGAGCTTAGATCGGTCAGAATTCGCCGGAGAAGTCTCGGTTCTCACCGGAGTAAAAACAGCCGATCGCGTGGGAAAACAGAACGAGACCGGGGTTTTTATAGACGGGGGAGGGCGGCGGGGTGGTTTAGATCGTGTTTGCTTCACCCCCGAGCGAAATTCGGCTGTGATCCGCAGCAATTCCGATGGGTTTGGATTCGGGTGAGATAGAGTCCGGCGCGGGCGCGAGGTGGAAGACGATCTGGTGGGTCCCGCCTGTCAGTGGAAGGAAGCGGCGCGCGCGGCCGCGGGCTGGCTCGGGCGCTGGTTGGGCCGGCTGGTTGGGCCGGCTGGTGGGTTGCGGCCCACTGGCCTGTTTTTTTGTTTTCTCTTTTTCTTTTTTTTTCTATTTCTTTTCTGATTTGAGTTTAATTTGAATTCCATTTTGAATTTGAATTTTTGCAAAACATGCAACACGTCCAAAAAATTTTAAATTCCCCTCTTAACATGATTTAGGGTTTTAAATCAAAATTTCGGGGTGTTACAGCTCTACCCCCCTTAAAAGAAATCTCGTCCTCGAGATTGGTGGTTCTAAGAAAACAATTCCGGAAATTGTGCCTTGAGCTCATCTTCCCGCTCCCAGGTGGCTTCCTCTTCTGAGTGATGCTTCCACTGCACCTTGCACATCCGGATTCTTTTATTTCTGGTGAGGCGTTCCATTGTCTCCAAAATCTTGTATGGTTGCTCGGCATAAGACAAATCCTCAGCTACGTCCACTTCATTCATGGGTAACACCTCCTCAGGCGTCCTCAGGCATTTCTTGAGTTGTGACACATGGAATACATCGTGCACATCCGATAGACGAGCCGGTAATTCTAGTTGATACGCCACTTCGCCTTTCCTCTCCAAAACTTGAAAGGGTCCGATGTATCGAGGTGACAACTTTCCTTTCACCTTGAACCGACGAAGTCCTCTGATAGGGGACACTTTGAGATAGACATAGTCTCCCACGTTGAAAACGAGCTCTCTTCTTCGTACATCGGCATAGCTCTTTTGCCGTGTTTGTGCTATCCTCAAGTTGTTGCGAATTTCCCTCACCTTCGCCTCGGCTTCTTGTAGTACTTCTAGACCAAACACTTTACTTTCCCTCGTTTGGTTCCAAAATAGGGGAATTCTGCACTTCCTCCCATACAAAGCTTCAAACGGTGACATCTTCATACTAGCTTGATAGCTGTTGTTATAGGAAAACTCTGCATACGGTAAGTTTTTATCCCAACTCCGACTGTTTTTGAGTGCACATGCCCTCAACATATCTTCAAGGATCTGATTGGTTCTTTCCGTCTGCCCATCAGTTTGGGGATGGTAGGCAGAACTAAAGTTCAGATGGGTTCCCATGGTTTCATGCAACTTCTGCCAGAACCTTGAGGTGAACTGTGTCCCTTGATCCGACACAATCTTCTTTGGCACTCCATGGTAACACACGATCCTTGACATGTACAGCTCTGCCAATTTGGATCCGATGTAGCTTTCTTTCACGGGGATGAAATGAGCTACCTTGGTTAGCCTATCAACGATGACCCATATCGAATCATATCCTGATTGGGTCCTAGGCAATCCCACGATGAAATCCATGCTGATTTCTTCCCATTTCCATTCAGGCACTTTGAGTGGTTGCAATAATCCCGCGGGTCGTTGATGTTCTGCTTTTACCAACTGACATGTGTCACATAGGGCAACATGTTCCGCGACATCTCGCTTCATACCATACCACCAATACCTGCTCTTAAGGTCCTGATACATTTTCGTACTCCCAGGATGAATGGAATAGTCAGAATCATGAGCCTCCTTCAAAATCAATTCACGGATTTCCTTTACTTCTGGCACACAAATTCTTTTCCCGTGCCACACCGTTCCTTGTTCATCCTCTCTAAAACCCGGGGCTTTATTTTCCTTGATGAGTTGTCTGATCTCTTGTATCTTCTCATCATTCTTTTGACCTTCGCATATGTCTCGCTCTAGTGTGGAGTCCACTTCCATGGCGATGGCTTCACCACTATTTACTAGACATAGATTGAGCCTTATAACCTCGTCCTTCAATTCTGCAGGCATGTCCTTCAAGCTCAACTTATTGACCTGCATTTTCCGACTCAAAGCATCGGCCACGACGTTTGCTTTCCCGGGATGATAGTTGATGCCCACATCAAAGTCATTGATTAGCTCTAACCATCTCCTTTGTCTGAGGTTGAGGTCTAGCTGTGTGAAAATGTACTTCAAACTCTTATGATCCGTATATATCTTGGTCCTCTTCCCCATCAAATAGTGCCGTCAAATTTTCAACGCGTGTACCACTGCGGCTAGTTCTAAGTCATGTGTAGGATAGTTTTTCTCGTGCTTCCGAAGCTGCTGGGATGCATATGCCACGACATGCCCTTCTTGCATGAGAACACATCCCAACCCGTTTCCAGAGGCATCGCAGTACACTGTGAAATTCTTCTGCATATCTGGCATAACCAACACTGGGGTTGTTGTCAATCTCTTCTTTAGCTCCTGAAAACTCGTCTCGCACTGTGGCGTCCATGTGAATGTGATTCCCTTCTCCAACAGTTTGGTGAGAGGTCTCGAGATCTTGGAGAATCCCTCAATAAACCGTCGATAGTATCCAGCCAATCCAAAGAAGTTTCGAACTTCCCCGACATTTTCAGGGGTCTTCCACTTCTGTATATCCTCGATTTTGGCAGGATCCACGGAGATTCCTCCCTCCGAGATTATATGTCCTAAGAAGGGAACTCTCTTCAGCCAAAACTCACACTTGCTCAACTTGGCATATAGTTGGTGTTCTCTTAGCCTCTGCAACACCAACCTTAGATGTTTCTCATGTTCTTCTTCATCTTTGGAGAAGACGAGAATGTCATCTATGAAAACCACCACAAATTTGTCCAGATATTCCATGAATACCTTGTTCATGAGATACATGAAGTATGCCGGGGCATTAGTTAGCCGGAAAGGCATGACGGTGTATTCATACGGTCCGTACCGAGATACGAAAGCTGTCTTGGGAATATCAGTTTGCCTTATCTTGAGTTGGTGGTATATCGACCTGAGATCAATTTTCGAGAACATACAAGCGCCCTTCAACTGATCAAACAAGTCTTCAATGCGGGGTAATGGGTACTTGTTCTTGATGGTTACCTCATTCAAGGCACGGTAATCCACGCATAACCTTTGGGTTCTGTGTTTTTTTATGCACAAATATCACCGGAGCTCCCCATGGTGAGGAACTAGGGCGAATATACCCCTTCTCCGTCAATTCTCTCAAATGATCCTTGAGTTCTTCTAGATGCTTGGAGTCCATCCGATAAGGTTTTTTGTATATCGGGGCTGTTCCAGGCACTAGCTCAATTACAAATTCCACTTCACGATCGGGAGGCATACCTGGCAAATCCTCCGGAAAAACATCTGGATATTCCCGGATAATCCTGATCTCCTCCACTTTCACCTCAACTTGATTTAATTTAATGTCCCTCCTAGGCTCTTGTATTGTTATAAACTTTACTCTTGTGCCACTAGGGTGAGTTAGTTCCATCGTTCTGGTCGAACAATGAATGATTCCCTTATGTTTGGTCAACCAATCCATACCCAAAATAATATCTATCCCTTGTGAATCTATAACTATGAGGTTAGCAGTAAATACTACCCCATTAATGTCTAGGTTCACTTTGGGACACACTTGTCTTGTCCTTATTTCTCCCCCGGGAGAGTTTACAGCTAGCATATGGTTCATTTGTGTTGTTGCTAGGTCATGCTTCTTAACAAACCCTTGAGCAATGAACGAGTGGGTAGCACCAGAATCAAACAGCAGGGTGGCAAGGTGTAAATTGGCAGGAAACTTACCAACTACCACGTCGGGTGCCTCTTGCGCTTCCTCCATAGTGACGTGGTTCACCCGTCCTCGCATCACATTCTACGGTTGTGGCTGCGCGGGCTTCTTCTTTGGGCATTTGTGGGCGTAGTGCCCCAATTCACCGCAGCTAAAACATTGCCCCCCAACCTTAGGTGCCTGGCCTTTGTTGTCTTGGGGTTGGTTTGGAGGGCCTTGTACTGCTGGTCGAGGTGGATATGCGGGGCGAGGTTGCTGTACAAACTGACGTTGTGGCTGTGCTGGTGCTGCCGGAGGCCTGTAGTTCGGGTTGTACCCTCTTGGTGCTGAGTAGGGTACCGCAGCACGGTTCGTCTGCCCTGCACGTTGCTGCATCAGACGTGGGCGGGTGTTGCTTCCTGAGGCTTGATGTGACCACCCGGCCTTCCTCTTATTCTCATTTTCCAAGGCCTTCAGCTTCCTTTCCACCACAAATGCTCTGTCCACCATCTTTTGGAAGCTTTTATACTCATTTGAGGACATTGCACACTGCATTTCTGCGGTAAGCCCTTCCACGAAACAATCTTGTTTCTGCTCATCAGTCTCTATGTCCCGTGGGGCATAACGGGATAGTTGAGTGAATTTAGTGAGGTATTCCCTCACCGTCATGTTTCCCTGCTGCAGTCCCAAAAACTCCTTCCTTTTGTTTTTGAGTTCACCTCTTGGGATGTAATGGTTGTGGAAGCTACGCTTGAACTCTTCCCAAGTGATGTTCTCTGGGTCATGATGGGCGGCCACGTAGGCGGTCCACCAATCAGCAGCAGGTCCATGCAATTGATGAGAGGCAAACAGCACCCTCTCATACCCTTGGCACTGTATGATCCTCATCTTACTTTCAATGGTCTTCAGCCAATCATCTGCCTCCAGAGGTTCAGCAGCACTTGCAAACTTTGGAGGTTGAGTTCCTAGAAACTCACTCAACCTTGGTTGGCGTGGTGCAACTTGTGGAGGTGGAACTTGATGCAAGTTGGCCACCACTTGAGTCAAGTTCTAGATGAGCTGATTTTGATTCTCCAGCATTTGGTGGAGAGGATCAACTTCTTCACGGCGACCACCCCTGTCCTGGCCTCCAGAAAGATGAGGGTTGCACGCCTCATCGTTGTTGTTGGCGGGGTTGGCAGCACGTCCTTTTCCTCTTCCGGCCATCTAGCAGAATCAACCAATGTTAATTTGAAAGCATTTAGTATCATCTTACTACTTTCACTTGTTTGTACTTTGAAGTGTTGAGGCTTTGTTATACTTTTCTGAGGGTTCATTTCTCACACAAAAACAAATGCAATATTATTTCATGTGGGTTCACACACCAAAGCATAACAATCTAAAGACGAGGCTGTGGACAATTGCTCATGGCTTCCACAACTCACGTCACACACCAAGCATTATCACACCATTAACTTAACTTAACGACTCGCCTATTCGACATCTTGCTGACTAAGGGAGAGACTCTACACTACTCGTTTTCTTGAGCTGGCTCCTCGGGATCTTCCTCATCATTTCGGCTGCCTTCTGATTCTGCTTTGGGTTGGGAGGCTGCTGGTGGAGAAGTGTGACGACGCCTGATCGCTCGGCGATCCGGGGAGTCAGGAGTCCATGTATCATTCACAGTGACACACAGTTCATTCCCATCTCCTCTTTCTCTCACCTTTAAGCAGGCTCGCAGCAACGCCTCCGTTTCCTTCAGGGTGTCCCGGACATCCTGAAGCTCTTGCTGACACTCCTGCAGTCGAGTGCTGAGCATAGCAGCATCCTCCAAGCACAAGTCCATGTGCTCATGGGAAGTCCCTTGCTGCACTGGTGGGTACTTGTATTTCGTGGTACCACTCTCACGTTGGAGGACATACATGTACTCAGTTTTGTCCAAGTGGCGACGATAGATGTGGCTCTGGCAGGTGATGGCCTCCCAGGTGACATCTTTCTCCGCATCGACCTGTGTTGCTCGACAAGCTGGAGAGTGGTGAATATTAAGCAGCTGATTTTCGTGTATAATCCTCATCTCTGAACTCCATTCTTCCCTCTTCTCACGGATGGTCCTGGTGGAGTTATAGTGGATGATTAGCTTGCCCGTGTTGCCGGCGGCTTCGAGCATACGCCGAAGACGGCGCAATAAGCCTCCTACTGCCAATCCGTAGGAAAGGTACGTCACCGGACGGCTCTCCTCTCTCTCGGCAAGGGCAACTACGGGAACTCTCCCTCCTGTGGACTTGCGAGCGGTGCGAATCATGCGAACCATCTAAAACAAAAAGAATTTAAACTTAGGTTAGATAAACTCTTAAACAAAAATCCTATTTTGAATGAAAATTGGGGTAAGATGAAGAAAGTGACTCCATTAAATAACACTTTTCAACACACACCTTGTAAAATAGTTTTTAAGAAAATAGGGCCCTTAAATACGTCCATTTCTACCTAGGTCCACATTCCTACAGGCAACCTTGGCTCTGATACCACCTCTGTCACACCCGGTTTTTCCGAAGAACAACCAAGTGAATATCACATGTATGCCAGGATCATTTTCTCATACATGTGATGACAAATAGTGAAGCATCATTTATTACAAGCCAGGTATCGAATATAAATAAGTCTTACATAGCAAATGTCTCGATGGACAATAATAGGTTCATCACAAGTAAATAAACTAGCAGCGGAATATTATTCTTGAGGGCTCCGTCACAGGCGTTGCCCGGAGGTCGCCATGAACCTAGAAACCTTCTTCGGGTCCAAAGTCTTGGTCATTATACACCACCTCATTATCTTGACCTGAGCAGCAATATAAACCAACAAATATGCAAGGTTGAGTACCAATGGTACTCAGCAAGTGTGGGAAAAACTATATCATGCATGGCTAGAACAAGGAGAGGTTGAACTCAAGGTTAAAGCACTACGCAATTAATACCTATCACCTTAGCTTATTAAGCACCTACATTACTATACATGTGAAATGGTCCCAATCTCCCATCCCATCATCATAATCCCATAACCATAACATCATTTCCAATGTTAAGCTCCCCGCTTAACTTCTTAAACCATCAATCCTCTAATCATGAATAAGTCCAAGCCGCTCTTGACCGTGAGCACGGCTGTCATGATAGTTTTTGTCACACCCAATTTTTCCGAAGAAACAACCAAGTGAATATCACATGTATGCCAGGATCATTTTCTCATACATGTGATGACAAATAGTGAAGCATCATTTATTACAAGCTAGGTGTCGAATATAAATAAGTCTTACATCGCAAATGTCTCAATGGACACTAATGCTTCATCACAAGTAAACAAACTAGCAGCGGAATATTATTCTTTAGGGCTCCATCACAGGCGTTGCCCGGGGGTCTTCATGAACCTAAAAACCTTCCTCGGGTCCAAAATCTTGGTCATTACACACCACCTCATTTTCTTGACCTGAGCAGCAATATAAACCAACAAGTATGCAAGGTTGAGTACCAATGGTACTCAGCAAGTGTGGGAAAATTATATCATGCATGGCTAGAACAAGGAGAGGTTGAACTCATGGTTAAAGCACTACGCAATTAATACCTATCACCTTAGCTTATTAAGCACCTTCATTACTACACAGGTGAAATGGTCCCAATCTCCCATCCCATCATCATAATCCAATAACCATAACATTATTTCCAATGTTAAGCTCCCCGCTTAACTTCCAAAACCATCAATCCTTTAATCATGAATAAGTCCAGGCCGCTCTTAACCGTGAGCACGGCTGTCAAGACAGTTTTGACTCTGCAGAGTTTGTACCACTGTACCCACAAGTAGTGATTTCATCCCCCGTTGCCGGGTGGACTAAAAGAACCTCCATTATGCCAGTGGCTACGATCCACATTCACACTTCCCAGGTGTGCAGCCAGGAGATCACTACGAAGCCTTTACAAAGGGATTCCCGACGAGCGTGGGCCCACTGAGGTTTCACCCCTAACAGCATACAAGAGGCTCCAACCCCGCTGCAGTGGCCCCCTCTTGAGCCTTGCGGTTCATATGGTAGTCCAGCTGACACCTACTCCCCGCACCATCCAACACACCCATACTACGCCGGGGATACACCTAATTAATTGGCCAAGCTGCCCCATCTCAGCATGTGGTTGGCACTGTAAAGTCGGGTTACATGCTCCATGAACCGGTCCTTAGGATCCAGGCAAGTACTAAACACAAACCCAAGTCTCGTGCACCCAGCACACAACCAAAACATCCAACTTGCCTTGATCCCTACCTCTACATAACTCACAATAGCTCATTCAAGAGTATGGTAATATAAAATGATGATCTCATTTCCCAAATATCCCATTCTAAGCATGGCTAAGCAAATGCTTGTAAATAAATGACATGACAAAATAAATCCCAACCCAAGCTACAAGGAAACAAGGTAATGCAATTCTAGGGAAACTTCCTAGCATGGGTTTCATATTTAACTTGACAATGCAAATAATTCTATCTACACATCCTAGCATAGGATCAAAGTGGTCAAGGACACTTGCCTCCTTCTTGCTGCTCTTGAAATGGGTAGTCCTGATCTTGGAAAGGGTTAACTTGCTCTTGAACAGGTTCTACTTCATACCATCACACATAGCAAAAGAAAAACAACAATCATAAGACATAGTTCACACTTCTACTTCATACAAACCACACATTCATATTTATGAAATTCATTCACCATTATATGTGTTGTGGTTACTTTATGTGTGTTGAGTTGTGGCTTGCATGCACTTTTAACCATGTGTATATGATTCCTACTTTTGTGTCCACCTTTATACTTACATACTATTTATATGGGTTTCCAATAAATTTCTTATATTCAATTACTTCACCTTTTTACTACCAAGTGTGTATGAAAAGTATTTTTCTTCCCCATATGTGCCTTCATAATTTCTACCAACCCTAAACTGAACCCTTTGGATTTTAAAAACTCCATTTATCATTTACTAGTTGCTATATTTTCAGATTTATATTCCTATGCATAATTGTGTATTTTATTATTAAATTAGTAATACACATCACCTAAACAGATTAGGTTCTGGTCCTAAATAATTTAAAATCATATTTTGACCTTGGCTTATGATGTAGACCATTTCATAATTATTTTCCCTATTTTTCTATAACTATTCTTTACTTAAAAATGTGTCCCTATACTAATAAATATGAATAATAGATAAAACAGATTTATTTCAGCCCAAAAATATATTTTTATCTCACTCCAAAGTTTTCTAAGTACTGAGAAAGTTTTTAATAAATTTTGACAATTATGTTTGTCCCCCTTTTTAATTTTTAAACACTAGTTACATATTCAATGTTTTAAATTAAATACTAAGCAAGGCTAAAATAATGAATTCACCCCATTACAGGGTCTATAATATTATTTTCATAATTTCCAGGGGTCTAGCTACACTTATCAGAGGTGTTTTTCCTAATTTTTATTAAGTCCAGGGGCTAAAACTGATTTTTAAATGAATTTACATGATTTTCTGGAGTTCCAGGGGCTAGATCTGAAGTTTCCGGGGCTAGCTCTCAATTCCAGAGAACCCCAGGGGGTAGCACGTAAGAATTCCAGTCTTTATAATGCGGGGCTGACATGGACCGTCCGATTTTAAACCGACGGCTGAGATTATAACATCGAACCGGTACGCGGGGTTTTAAAGTCTACCGTGCGATTTAAAATAAACGGCGCACAAGCGGCCACGTCGCTCTGATCGAGCGCGGGCGGCGCTGCCGGCGGCGCACGGCGGCGGGAAGCGGCGATCTCGCCGGAAAGTTTCGGATCCTCGAGAATTCTGCCTAGAACTGTGATCTTATGGCCTAGATCGGTAGAGGGGAGGTCAGGGATCTCACCTCGGGGGTTTTCTCGAGCTCGGGGGTCCTGGAAAGTGATCGGCGGCGAGGTCCGAGGCAAAACCACGGCGAAGCTCGTCGGCGCTGTGTTTACACTGTAACTCTCCGAGTTTTCTGCACCTGCAAAGTTCCCCGGAGGCGGTGGATCAAGACCAGCGAGTTAGATCAGAGTTTCCGAGCTTAGATCGGCCAGAATTCACCGGCGAAGTCTCGGTGCTCACCGGAGTGAAAATCGGCGATCGCGTGAGAAAAACCGATCGGGGCTGGGGTTTTTATAGCCGGGGGAGGGCGGTGGGTCAGTTGTGATCGAGTTGGATTCTTCTGGGACCGGAATTCGGGCTGCGGGACGGGTTTTCCGATCGGTTAAGATCGCGCGCGCTCGGGGAAAAGTCCGGGGTCGCGGGGTTAGGGATGACAGGCGGGTCCCACCCGTCTGTGAGAGGCAGCGCGGCGCGCGCGGGGGCGGGCTGGCGCGGGGGAGCTGGGCCGGCTGGCGGGTTTCGGCCCACTGGCCGGTTTTTTTCCCGTTTCTCTTTTTCTTTTTCCATTTCTTTTCTGTTTTGAGTACAATTTGAATTCCAGTTTGAATTTGAATTTTTGCAAAACATGCAACACGTCCAAAAATTTTTAAATTCCCCTCTGAACATGGTTTAGAGTTTTAAATCAAAATTTGGGGTGTTACAGCTCTACCCCCCTTGAAAGAAATCTTGTCCTCGAGATTGGTGTTTCTAAGAAAACAATTCCGGAAATTGTGCCTTAAGCTCATCTTCCCGTTCCCAGGTAGCTTCCTCTTCTGAGTGACGCTTCCACTGCACCTTGCACATCCGGATTCTCTTGTTTCTGGTGAGGCGTTCCATCGTCTCCAAAATCTTGTATGGTTGCTCGGCATAAGACAAATCTTCAGCTACATCCACTTCATTCATGGGTAACACCTCTTCAGGCGTCCTTAGACATTTCTTGAGTTGTGACACATGAAATACATCGTGCACGTCCGATAGATGAACCGGTAACTCTAGTTGGTACGCCACTTCGCCTTTTCTTTCCAAAACTTGAAAGGGTCCGATGTATCGAGGTGACAATTTCCCTTTCACCTTGAATCGACGAAGTCCTCTGATAGGGGACACCTTGAGATAAACATAGTCTCCCACATTGAAAACGAGCTCTCTTCTTCGTACATCAGCATAACTCTTCTGGCGTGTTTGTGCTATCCTCAAGTTGTTGCGAATCTCCCTCACCTTCGCTTCGGCTTCTTGTAGCACTTCTGGACCAAACACTTTACTTTCTCCTGTTTGGTTCCAAAATAGAGGAGTTCTGCACTTCCTTCCATACAAAGCTTCAAACGGTGACATTTTCATACTAGCTTGATAGCTGTTGTTATAGTAAAACTCCGCATACGGTAAGTTCTTGTCCCAACTCCTATTGTTTTTGAGTGCACATGCCCTTAACATATCTTCAAGGATCTGATTGGTTCTTTCCGTCTGCCCGTCAGTTTGGGGATGATAGGCAGAGCTGAAATTCAGATGGGTTCCCATGGTTTCTTGCAACTTTTGCCAAAACCTCGAGGTGAACTGTGTCCCTCGATCCGACACAATCTTCTTTGGCACTCCATGGTAACACACGATCCTTGACATGTACAATTCTGCCAATTTGGATCCGCTGTAGCTTTCTTTCACGGGGATGAAATGAGCTACCTTGGTTAGCCTATCAATAATGACCAATATTGAATCATACCCGGATTGGGTCCTAGGTAATCCCACGACAAAATCCATGCTGATTTCTTCCCACTTCCATTCAGGCACTTTGAGTGGTTGCAATAATCCCGCGGGTCGTTGATGTTCAGCTTTCACCAACTGACATGTGTCACATAGGGCAACATGTTCCGCGACATCTCGCTTCATGCCATACCACCAATACCTGCTTTTGAGGTCCTGGTACATCTTCGTACTCCCAGGATGGATGGAATAGTCAGAATCGTGAGCCTCCTTCAAAATTAATTTGACGGATCTCTTTTACTTCTGGCACACAGATCCTTTTCCCGTGCCACACCGTTCCCTGTTCATCCTCTTTAAAACCAGGAGCTTTATTTTCCTTAATGAGTTGCCTGATCTCTTGTATCTTCTCATCATTCTTTTGGCCCTCACGTATGTCTTGCTCGAGTGTGGAGTCCACTTCCATGGCGATGGCTTCACCACTATTTACTAGACATAGATTGAGCCTTATAACCTCGTCCTTCAATTCTGCAGGCATGTCCTTCAAGCTCAACTTATTGACCTGCACTTTCCGACTCAAAGCATCGGCCACGACGTTTGCTTTCCCGGGATGATAGTTGATGCCCACATCAAAGTCATTGATTAGCTCTAACCATCTCCTTTGTCTGAGGTTGAGATCTGGCTGTGTGAATATGTACTTCAAACTCTTATGATCCGTATATATCTCTGTCCTCTTCCCCATCAAATAGTGCCGCCAAATTTTCAACGCGTGTACCACTGCAGCTAGTTCTAGGTCATGTGTAGGATAGTTCTTCTCGTGCTTCCGAAGCTGCCGGGACGCATAAGCCACGACATGTCCTTCTTGCATGAGAACACATCCCAACCCATTTCCAGAGGCATCGTAGTACACTGTGAAATTCTTCTGCATATCTGGCATAACCAGCACTGGGGCTGTTGTCAATCTCTTCTTTAGCTCCTGAAAGCTCGTATCGCACTGTGGCGTCCAGGTGAATGTGATTCCCTTTTCCAACAGTTTGGTGAGAGGTCTCGAGATGTTGGAGAATCCCTCAATAAACCGTCGATAGTATCCAGCCAATCCCAAAAAGCTTCGAACTTCCCCGACATTTTCAGGGGTTTTCCACTTCTGGATATCCTCGATTTTGGCGGGATCTACGGAGATTCCTCCCTCCGAGATTATATGTCCTAAAAAGGGAACTCTCTTCATCCAAAACTCACACTTGCTCAACTTGGCATATAGTTGGTGTTCTCTCAGCCTCTGTAACACCAACCTTAGATGTTTCTCATGTTCTTCTTCATTTTTGGAGAAGACGAGAATATCATCTATGAAAACCACCACAAATTTGTCCAGATATTCCATGAATACCTTGTTCATGAGGTACATGAAATATGCTGGGGCATTGGTTAGCCCAAAAGGCATGACAGTGTATTCATACAGTCCGTACCGAGATACGAAAGCTGTCTTGGGAATATCTGATTGCCTTATCTTGAGTTGGTGGTACCCCGACCTGAGATCAATTTTCGAGAACACACAAGCTCCCCTCAACTGATCAAACAAGTCCTCAATGCGGGGTAATGGGTACTTGTTTTTGATGGTTACCTCATTCAAGGCACGGTAATCCACGCATAACCTTTGGGTTCCGTCTTTCTTGGGCACAAATATCACCGGAGCTCCCCATGGTGAGGAACTAGGGCGAATATACCCCTTCTCCGTCAGTTCTCTCAAATGATCCTTGAGCTCTTCTAGCTGCTTGGAGTCCATTCGATAAGGTCTCTTGTATATCGGGGCTGTTCCCGGTACTAGCTCAATTGCGAATTCCACATCACGGTCGGGAGGCATACCTGGCAATTCCTCCGGAAAAACATCTGGATATTCCCTGATAGTCCTGATTTCCTCAACTTTCACCTCCACTTCCAGCTTATCCAACAACTTGACCTAACCTAAACCATATGATTTAATTTAATGTCCCTCCTAGGCTCGTGTATCGTTATGAACTTTACTCTTGTGCCATTGGGGTGAGTTAGTTCCACCGTTCTGGTCGAACAATGGATGATTCCTTTATGTTTGGTCAACCAATCCATACCCAAAATAATATCTATCCCTTGTGAATCTATCACTATGAGGTTAGCAGTAAATACTACCCCATTAATGTCTAGGCTCACTTTGGGACACACTTGTCTTGTCCTTATTTCTCCACCTGGAGAGTTTACCGCTAGCATATGGTTCATTTGTGTGGTTGCTAGGTCATGTTTCTTAACAAACCCTTGAGCAATGAACGAGTGGGTAGCACCAGAATCAAACAGCAGAGTTGCAAGGTGTAAATTGGCAGGAAACTTACCAACTACCACGTCGGGTGCCTCTTGTGCTTCCTCCATAGTGACGTGGTTCACCCGTCCTCTCATTACATTCTGCTGTTGTGGCGGCGTGGGCTTCTTCTTTGGACACTTATGGGCGTAGTGCCCCACTTCACCACAGCTGAAACATTGCACCCCAATCTTAGATGCCTGGCCCTTGTTGTCTTGGGGTTGGTTTGGGGGTCCTTGCACTGCTGGTCGAGGGGGATATGCGGGGCGAGGCTGCTGCACAAACTGACGTTGCGGCTGTGATGGTGCTGCGGGAGGCCTGTAGTTTGGGTTGTACCCTCTCGGTGCTGAATAGGGTACCGCAGCACGGCTCGTCTGCCCCGTAGGTTGCTGCATCATACGTGGGCGGGTGTTGCTCCCTGAGGCCTGATGTGACCACCCAGCCTTCCTCTTATTCTCATTTTCCAGGGCCTTTAGCTTCCTTTCCACCACAAATGCTCTGTCCACCATCTTTTGAAAGCTTTCATACTCATTTGAGGACATTGCACACTGCATTTCTGCGGTAAGCCCTTCCACGAAACAATCTTGTTTCTGCTCATCGGTCTCTATGTCTCGTGGAGCATAACGGGATAATTGAGTGAATTTAGTGAGGTATTCCCTCACCGTCATGTTTCCCTGCTGCAGTCCCAGAAACTCTTTCCTCTTGTTTTTGAGTTCACCTCTTGGGATGTAGTGGTTGCGGAAGCCACGCTTGAACTCTTCCCAAGTGATGTTCTCAGGGTCATGATGGGCAGCCACGTAGGCGGTCCACCAATCAGCAGCAGGTCCCTGCAATTGATGAGAGGCAAACAGCACCCTCTCATACCCTTGGCATTGTATAATCCTCATCTTACTTTCAATGGTCTTCAGCCAATCACCTGCCTCCAGAGGTTCAGCAGCACTTGCAAACTTTGGAGGTTGAGTTCCTAGAAACTCACTCAACCTTGGTTGGCGTGGTGCCGCTTGTGGAGGTGGAACTTGATGCAAGTTGGCCACCACTTGAGTCAAGTTCTGGATAAGCTGATTTTGATTCTCCAGCATTTGGTGGAGAGGATCAACTTCTTCACGGCGACCACCCCGGTCCTGGCCTCCAGAAAGATGAGGGTTGCATGCCTCATCATTGTTGTTGGCGGGGTTGGCAGCACGTCCTTTTCCTCTTCCGGCCATCTGGCAGAATCGACAAATGTTAATTTGATACCATTTAGTATCATCTTACTACTTTCATTTGTTGGTACTTTGAGGTGTTGAGGCTTTGTTAAAATTTTACGAGGGTTTATATCTCACACCAAATAAATGCACTATTATTTCCTGTGGGTTCACACACCAAAGCAAAACAATCTGAAGACGAGGCTGTGGACAATTGCTCATGGCTTCCACAACTCACGTCACACACCAAGCATTATCACACCATTAACTACGTAACGACTCGACTACTCGACCTCTTGTTATCTAGGGGAAAGACTCTACACTACTCGTCCTCTTGAGCTGGCTCCTCGGGATCTTCCTCCTCATTTCGGCTACCTTCTGACTCTGCTTTGGGTGGAGAGGCTGCTGGTGGAGAAGTGCGACGACGCCTGATCGCTCGGCGATCCGGGGAGTCAGGAGTCCATGGATCACTCACGGTACACACAGTTCATTCCCATCTCCTCTTTCTCTCACCTTTAAGCAAGCTCGCAGCAACGCCTCCGTTTCCTTCAGGGTGTCTCGGACATCCTGAAGCTCTTGTTGACACTCCTACAGTCGAGTGCTGAGCATAGCAGCATCCTCCAAGCACAAGTCCATGTGCTCATGGGAAGTCCCTTGCTGCACCGGTGGGTACTTGTACTCCGTGGTACCACTCTCACGTTGGAGGACATACATGTATTCAGTTTTGTCCAAGTGGCGACGATAGATGTGACTCTGGTAGGTGATGGCCTCCCAAGTGACATCTTTCTCCGCGTCAACTTGTGTTGCTCGACAAGCTGGAGAGTGGTGAATCTTAAGCAGCTGATTCTCGTGTATAATCCTCATCTCCGAACTCCATTCTTCCCTCTTCTCACGGATGGTCCTGGTGGAGTTATAGTGGATGATTAGCTTGCCCGTATTGCCGGCGGCTTCGAGCATACGTCGAAGACGGCGCAACAAATCTCCTACTGCCAATCCGTAGGAAAGGTACGTCACTGGACGACTCTCCTCTCTTTCGGCAAGGGCAACTACGGGAACTCTCCCTCCTGTGGACTTACGAGCGGTGCGAATCATGCAAACCATCTAAAACAAAAGAATTTAAGATTAGGTTAGATAAATTCTCAAACAAAAATCCTATTTTGAATGAAAGTTGGGGTAAGATGAAGAAAATGACTCCTTTAATAACACTTTTCCACCCACACCATGGAAAATAGTTTTTAAGAAAATAGGGCCCTTAAATACGTCCATTTCTACCTAGGTCCACGTTCCTACGGGCAACCTTGGCTCTGATACCACCTCTGTCACACCCGGTTTTTCCGAAGAAACAACCAAGTGAATATCACATGTATGCCAGGATCATTTTCTCATACATGTGATGACAAATAGTGAAGCATCATTTATTACAAGCCAGGTGTCGAATATAAATAAGTCTTACATCGCAAATGTCTCAATGGACACTAATGCTTCATCACAAGTAAACAAACTAGCAGCGGAATATTATTCTTTAGGGCTCCATCACAGGCGTTGCCCGGGGGTCTTCATGAACCTAAAAACCTTCCTCGGGTCCAAAATCTTGGTCATTACACACCACCTCATTTTCTTGACCTGAGCAGCAATATAAACCAACAAGTATGCAAGGTTGAGTACCAATGGTACTCAGCAAGTGTGGGAAAATTATATCATGCATGGCTAGAACAAGGAGAGGTTGAACTCATGGTTAAAGCACTACGCAATTAATACCTATCACCTTAGCTTATTAAGCACCTTCATTACTACACAGGTGAAATGGTCCCAATCTCCCATCCCATCATCATAATCCAATAACCATAACATTATTTCCAATGTTAAGCTCCCCGCTTAACTTCCAAAACCATCAATCCTCTAATCATGAATAAGTCCAGGCCGCTCTTAACCGTGAGCACGGCTGTCAAGACAGTTTTGACTCTGCAGAGTTTGTACCACTGTACCCACAAGTAGTGATTTCATCCCCCGTTGCCGGGTGGACTAAAAGAACCTCCATTATGCCAGTGGCTACGATCCACATTCACACTTCCCAGGTGTGCAGCCAGGAGATCACTACGAAGCCTTTACAAAGGGATTCCCGACGAGCGTGGGCCCACTGAGGTTTCACCCCTAACAGCATACAAGAGGCTCCAACCCCGCTGCAGTGGCCCCCTCTTGAGCCTTGCGGTTCATATGGTAGTCCAGCTGACACCTACTCCCCGCACCATCCAACACACCCATACTACGCCGGGGATACACCTAATTAATTGGCCAAGCTGCCCCATCTCAGCATGTGGTTGGCACTGTAAAGCCGGGTTACATGCTCCATGAACCGGTCCTTAGGATCCAGGCAAGTACTAAACACAAACCCAAGTCTCGTGCACCCAGCACACAACCAAAACATCCAACTTGCCTTGATCCCTACCTCTACATAACTCACAATAGCTCATTCAAGAGTATGGTAATATAAAATGATGATCTCATTTCCCAAATATCCCATTCTAAGCATGGCTAAGCAAATGCATGTAAATAAATGACATGACAAAATAAATCCCAACCCAAGCTACAAGGAAACAAGGTAATGCAATTCTAGGGAAACTTCCTAGCATGGGTTTCATATTTAACTTGACAATGCAAATAATTCTATCTACACATCCTAGCATAGGATCAAAGTGGTCAAGGACACTTGCCTCCTTCTTGCTGCTCTTGAAATGGGTAGTCCTGATCTTGGAAAGGGTTAACTTGCTCTTGAACAGGTTCTACTTCATACCATCACACATAGCAAAAGAAAAACAACAATCATAAGACATAGTTCACACTTCTACTTCATACAAACCACACATTCATATTTATGAAATTCATTCACCATTATATGTGTTGTGGTTACTTTATGTGTGTTGAGTTGTGGCTTGCATGCACTTTTAACCATGTGTATATGATTCCTACTTTTGTGTCCACCTTTATACTTACATACTATTTATATGGGTTTCCAATAAATTTCTTATATTCAACTACTTCACCTTTTTACTACCAAGTGTGTATGAAAAGTATTTTTCTTCCCCATATGTGCCTTCATAATTTCTACCAACCCTAAACTGAACCCTTTGGATTTTAAAAACTCCATTTATCATTTACTAGTTGCTATATTTTCAGATTTATATTCCTATGCATAATTGTGTATTTTATTATTAAATTAGTAATACACATCACCTAAACAGATTAGGTTCTGGTCCTAAATAATTTAAAATCATATTTTGACCTTGGCTTATGATGTAGACCATTTCATAATTATTTTCCCTATTTTTCTATAACTATTCTTTACTTAAAAATGTGTCCCTATACTAATAAATGTGAATAATAGATAAAACAGATTTATTTCAGCCCAAAAATATATTTTTATCTCACTCCAAAGTTTTCTAAGTACTGAGAAAGTTTTTAATAAATTTTGACAATTATGTTTGTCCCCCTTTTTAATTTTTAAACACTAGTTACATATTCAATGTTTTAAATTAAATACTAAGCAAGGCTAAAATAATGAATTCACCCCATTACAGGGTCTATAATATTATTTTCATAATTTCCAGGGGTCTAGCTACACTTATCAGAGGTGTTTTTCCTAATTTTTATTAAGTCCAGGGGCTAAAACTGATTTTTAAATGAATTTACATGATTTTCTGGAGTTCCAGGGGCTAGATCTGAAGTTTCCGGGGCTAGCTCTCAATTCCAGAGAACCCCAGGGGGTAGCATGTAAGAATTCCAGTCTTTATAATGCGGGGCTGACATGGACCGTCCGATTTTAAACCGACGGCTGAGATTATAACATCGAACCGGTACGCGGGGTTTTAAAGTCTACCGTGCGATTTAAAATAAACGGCGCACAAGCGGCGCACGGCGGCGGGAAGCGGCGATCTCGCCGGAAAGTTTCGGATCCTCGAGAATTCCTCCTAGAACTGTGATCTTATGGCCTAGATCGGTAGAGGGGAGGTCAGGGATCTCACCTCGGGGGTTTTCTCGAGCTCGGGGGTCCTGGAAAGTGATCGGCGGCGAGGTCCGAGGCAAAACCACGGCGAAGCTCGTCGGCGCTGTGTTTACACCGTAATCTCCGAGTTTTCTGCACCTGCAAAGTTCCCCGGAGGCGGTGGATCAAGACCAGCGAGTTAGATCAGAGTTTCCGAGCTTAGATCGGCCAGAATTCACCGGCGAAGTCTCGGTGCTCACCGGAGTGAAAATCGGCGATCGCGTGAGAAAAACCGATCGGGGCTGGGGTTTTTATAGCCGGGGGAGGGCGGTGGGTCAGTTGTGATCGAGTTGGATTCTTCTGGGACCGGAATTCGGGCTGCGGGACGGGTTTTCCGATCGGTTAAGATCGCGCGCGCTCGGGGAAAAGTCCGGGGTCGCGGGGTTAGGGATGACAGGCGGGTCCCACCCGTCTGTGAGAGGCAGCGCGGCGCGCGCGGGGGCGGGCTGGCGTGGGGGAGCTGGGCCGGCTGGCGGGTTTCGGCCCACTGGCCGGTTTTTTTCCCGTTTCTCTTTTTCTTTTTCCATTTCTTTTTTGTTTTGAGTATAATTTGAATTCCAGTTTGAATTTGAATTTTTGCAAAACATGCAACACATCCAAAAATTTTTAAATTCCCCTCTGAACATGGTTTAGAGTTTTGAATCAAAATTTGGGGTGTTACAGTTTTGACTCTGCAGAGTTTGCACCACTGTACCCACATGTAGTGATTTCATCCCCCGTTGCCGGGTGGACTAAAAGAACCTCCATTATGCCAGTGGCTACGAACCACATTCACACTTCCCAGGTGTGTAGCCAGGAGATCACTAAGAAGCCTTTACAAAGGGATTCCCGACGAGCGTGGGGCCACTGAGGTTTCACCCCTAACAGCATACAAGAGGCTCCAACCCCGCTGAAGTGGCCCCCTCTTGAGCCTTGCGGTTCATATGGTAGTCCAGCTGACACCTACTCCCCGCACCTTCCAACACACCCATACTAAGCCGGGGATACACCTAATTAATTGGCCAAGCTGCCCCATCTCAGCATGTGGTTGGCACTGTAAAGCCAGATTACATGCTCCATGAACCGGTCCTTAGGATCCAGGCAAGTACTAAACACAAACCCGAGTCTCGAGCACCCAGCACACAACCAAAACATCCAACTTGCCTTGATCCCTACCTCTACATAACTCACAATATCTCATTTAAGAGTATGGTAAAATAAACTGGATCTCATGTCCCAAATATCCCATTCTAAGCATGGCTAAGCATATGCATAATAATAAATGACATGATAAAATAAATCCCAACCCAAGCTACAAGGAAACAAGGTGATGCAATTCTAGGGAAACTTCCTAGCATGGGTTTCATTTTTAACTTGACAATGCAAATAATTCTATCTACACATCCTAGCATAGGATCAAAGTGGTCAAGGACACTTGCCTCCTTCCTGCTGCTCTTGAAATGGGTAGTCCTGATCTTGGAAAGGAATAACTTGCTCTTGAGCAGGTTCTACATCATACCATCACACATAGCAAAAGAAAAACAACAATCCATAAGACATAGTTCACACTTCCACTTCATACAAACCACACATTCATATTTATGAAAGTCATTCACAATTATATGTGTTGTGGTTACTCTATGTGTGTTGATTTGTGGCTTGCATGCACTTTTGATCATATGTATATGATTCCTACTTTTGGTGTTCACATTTTTACTTACATACTATATATATGAGTTTCCAATTTAAATAAACTCCTTATATTCAATTACTACACCTTTTAGCTACCTAGTATGCATGAAAGGTATTTTCCTTCTCCATATGTGTCTTCATAATTTCTACCAACCCTAAACTGAATTCTTTGGATTTTAGAAACTCCATTTATCATTTATTAGTTGCTATTTTCAGATTTATTTCCTATGCCTAAGTGTGAACTTTATTATAAAAATAGCAAGACACATCATCTAAACAGAATAGGTTCTGATCTAAAATATTTGCTAATATATTTTTGACCTTTTCCTCTGATGTAAACTATTTTACAATTATTTTCCCTATTTTCTAGAACTATTCTTTACTTAAAAATGTGTCCCTAAATGTGAATAATAAATTAAACAGATTTACTTCAACCCAAAATATGTTTTTATCTCACTCCAAAGTTTTCTAAATACTGAGAAAGTTTTTAATTTAATTTTGACAATATGTTTGTCCCACTTTTTAAATTTTAAACACTAGCCACATATTCAATTTCCCAAATTAAATATTAAACAGGGCTAAAAAGGTAAACTTACCCCACTACAGGGTCTATAATATTATTTTCAGAATTTCCAGGGGTCTAGCTACACTTATCAGAGGAGTTTTTCCTAATTTTTATTAAGTCCAGGGGCTAAAACTGATTTTTAAATGAATTTACATGATTTTCTGATGTTCCAGGGGCTAGATCAGAAGTTTCCGGGGCTAGCTCTTATTTCCCGAGAACCCCAGGGGGTAGCACGTAAGATTTCCAGTCTTTATAACGCGGGGCTGACGTGGACCGTCTGATTTTAAACCGACGGCCGAGATTATAACATCGAACCGGTACGCGGGGGTTTAAACCCTACCGTGCAATTTAAAATAAACGGCGCACAAGCGGCCACGTCGCTCTGATCGAGCGCGGGCGGCGCTGCCGGCAGCGCACGGCGGCGGGAAGCGGCGATCTCGCCGGAGACTTTCGGATCTTCGAGAATTCTCCCTAGAACTGTGATTTTATGGCATAGATCGGTAGAGGGGAGGTCGGGGACCTCACCTCGGGGGTTTTCTTGAGCTCGGAGGTCCTGGAAAGCGATCGACGATGAGGTCCGAGGTGAAACCACGGCGAGGCTCGTCGGCGCTGTGTTTACACCGCAAGTCACCGAGTTTTCTGCACCTGCAAGGTTCCCCGGAGGCGGTGGATCAAGACTAGCGAGTTAGATCGAAATTTCCGAGCTTAGATCGGTCAGAATTCGCCGGAGAAGTCTCGGTTCTCACCGGAGTAAAAATAACCGATCGCGTGGGAAAAACAGAACGAGGCCGGGGTTTTTATTGACGGGGGAGGGCGGCGGGGTGGTTTAGATCGTGTTTGCTTCACCCCCGAGCGAATATCTGCTGTGATCCGCAGCAATTCCGATCGGTTTGGATTCGGGTGAGATAGAGTCCGGCGCGGGCGCGAGGTGGAAGACGATCTGGTGGGTCCCGCCTGTCAGCGGAAGGAAGCGGCGCGCGTGGCCGCGGGCTGGCTCGGGCGCTGGTTGGGCCGGCTGGTGGGTTGCGGCCCACTGGCCTGTTTTTTTTGCTTTCTCTTTTTCTTTTTTTTTCTATTTCTTTTCTGATTTGAGTTTAATTTGAATTCCAGTTTGAATTTGAATTTTTGCAAAACATGCAACACGTCCAAAAATTTTTAAATTCCCCTCTTAACATGATTTAGGGTTTTAAATCAAAATTTTGGGGTGTTACAGGATGTCCTACGGCTTAGTCCATTTTGGGGCGGACTAAGAGTTCTTGACTGAGTTCGGACTTGTCCGTTTTGGGATGGACTAGTCCGTTTTTCTCTTGATGAGAGTGTTTTGGGACTAAGTCCCGGTGGACCGGACTTGTCCGCCTCAGTGGCCGGACTAGTCCGGGCTAGCCAGACTTGTCCGTTTTCACACAGACCAAGAGTTCCTGTGTGAGTTCGGGCTAGTCCGTTCTAATGTGGACTAGTCCGTATGGTTGTGAGATGAGAGATCCCACGGCTAAGTCATGGTGGACCGGACTTGTCCGCCTCTGTGGCCGGACTAGTCTGGGTCTTCCAGACTTATCCGCTCTCACCCAGACAAAGAGTTCCTGTGTGAGTTCGGGCTAGTCCGTTCTGAGGCAGACTAGTTCGTATGGTTGTGAGATGAGAGCTCCCACGACTAAGTCTTTGTGGACCGGACTAGTCCTCCTTAGTGGCCGGACTAGTCTGGGTCCTCCGGACTTGTCCGTTCTCACCCGGACAAATAGTTACTGTGTGAGATCGGACTAGTCCGGTGTGAGGCAGACTAGTCCGGACTTTTGGTAGGTGGCAACGGTTGGCTGTCGGGACTTCTATAAAAGGAGATGCCCCGACTTCATTTAGACACCCCTGGAACCCTAGCGCCGCCACAACCATTCTAGAGCCTCTCCAAGCCTTCTCTCTTGCCTACTCACCCTCTAGAACAAATTCTTTAGTGAATTTGGGTGTGTGAGGAGAGGAGAAGGAAGAACTTCGCGTTTAGGCTCTTGAAGTGATCTCGTACACTTGGTGTGAAGTCTCTGTGATCTGTGGCTTGTGAGATTGATGGAGTTTTGTGGACGTGATCAAGTGGGAGCCTCAGATTGTGAGCAGCCCCAAAACTCTATAAGTTCACCCTTGAGATAGTGAAGAACCAGGTTGGCCTTAGTGGCGAATTAGTGAGGAAAGGGCTGTTAGACCCGGTCCTTTTTGGACTCCTCAATGGGGATGTAGATTTCTGAGCGGAATCGAACCTCGGGCAAAAATCTTTGTGTCACTGTTGCATTTACACTTGATTGACCATTAGAATTGCTTAGGGTTAGCATCGATCATTCCGCTATTATAGTATTCATTGTTACAATCTTGAGATCCACTTTTATATCTTGTCAAATTTGTCATATCAAAATTACTACATAGTTTATCTGCACTTTATTGAACTAAAATCTGAAGAAAAACCCATAAAAAATAAGTTTAGACTTTTCCAGCAGTATGACCGGACTAGTCCGCCCCTGAGCCAGACTAGTCCAGCCTTTTAAGGCTTTTTCAGCAGGCTGACCGGACTAGTCCGCCCCTGAGCCAAACTAGTCCGGCCCCTGTGTTTCTAATCTCGTTTAATTAAGTAATTTCAGGTATTTTAGCCTATTCATCCCCCTCTAGGCAATTTCAATTGGTATCAGAGCAGATCTCTCCATCAAGAGTCTAACCACTCGGAGAGAAGATAGCCGGAGTTGAGGGATATGAGATTTCGCCGATGTCGCAAGGCGAAAACACATATGACAATAAAAAGGACGCTGATGTGCTGACAGACCACTCAAGGGGTGATGAAGAAGTTTGCCAGCTCAATGCACGACTTCGCGAGAAGCTAGGTCACTCAAGTAAAGAGGAGAAGAAGACGAAGGATCAAGAAAGGAGTGGTCAACCGGACTACTCCCAATATCCTTTCAACTATGAGCGATTAACTTCTAACAATCATTACTTATCTATTCCTCTTGGCAAACCTCCTCATTTCGATGGAAATGATTACTCAATGTGGAAGCATAATATGAAGATGCATCTAATATCCTTAAACCCTAGCTTGTGGCAAATTGTCTTAATAGGTGTCCATCTTCCAAGAAATGAAGAAGACTTTACCCCGGAGCAAGCCATCCTACTTCATGGCAATGCTCAAGCAGTTGGGGTCATCACCTCATCCTTGACTTGAGAAGAGTTCAACCGAGTCGATGGATTAGAGGTGGTCAAAGACATATGGGACACACTCAAGACGGCACATGAAGGCAACCGAGTCATTAGGGAGGCCAAGATCGAGATGATCGAAGGAGAGCTTGGGAGGTTAACCATCATGGATGGTGAGTCCCCTCAAGACATGTACAACCGTCTCAAGGTCCTCGTCAACAAGATCCGATCTTATGGATGCACCCGGTGGACGGATCATGAGGTGGTGAAGAGGATGCTTTGGGCATTCATGCCTCAAAACATTGCTCTTTGCTCCTTGATCCGTGAGAGCCCGAGATATGCTCAAATGGCCCCGAAGGAAGTGCTTGGAATAATCATCAACAATTAGATGATGGAGAAGGAAGCCATGTTCTACAGCGACCTCCAAAGGCTTGCCTTCTCCAAGAAGAAAGATGTTGCTTTCAAAGCAACATCCTCATCACAAGACTTCAAAGCAAGTGATGATGAGGGTCTCGACACCGATGAAGAAGAGGCGCTTATCATCAACAAATTCAAGAGTATGATGAGAAGGAGGAAGGGGACCAACCATTATGAGAACAAGAACAAGGAAAGGTCCAAGCCCAAGACGAAAAGAGCATGCTACAACTGTGGTGAATATGGACACTTCATTATGGATTGTCCATATGAAGAGAGTAAGAAGAAGAGAGATGGCAAGTCCCAAGAGAAGAAATTCTTCAAGAAGAAGAATCCATCAAGACATGCTCATCTTGGGAAGGAATGGGACTCAAACGAAGACTCATCCTCCGAGGATGAAGAGAAAGTGGCAACACTTGCCATTGGAAGGAGCAAGCTCTTCCCAAACCTTGAAGACTTCAAGTCTACATGTCTCATGGCTAAGGAGGGAAGAAGAAAGGTTAAATCTAAATCACCCTCCTCTACTTCTTCACTTGATAGCTTTGATAGTAGTAGTGAAAATGAATCCATGCTTAAGGATCTAAGTAGTAGCACCTTGAAAAATATGAGATTGTTGTCGGAAGAAATCTTTGAGAAGGATGAACTCATCAACCGTCAAGAAGACATGCTCATCCTTGAAAAAGAGAGATGTCATGAGCTTGAAGATCTCTTTGAAGTTGAAAGTTAAAGAAGAAAGGCACTTGAGCTGAACTCGCTTTGAGCAAGGAAACTTGCTCAAATCTTGAGGACACAACTATAATGCTCAAGGATGAAATTGTTAACTTGACAAAAGTCAACAAGATCCTTGAAACACAAGTTGAGTCTCTCAAGATCAATGCACCTTCTTCTCTATGATTCCACCCTCCTCAAAGAAATCTTCCGAAGCAACTCAAACTTGCAAGTGCTCAAACTTAATCCTAAAACTTAAAGATGAACTCGAGTTGGCACAAAACAAGCAATCACCGAAAGGTGGGATCTTTGACAAGGAAAAATTGGCATATGCAAGAAGTGCATATACCAATGTAAGACCTCCACATGTCAAAGATGGTCTTGGCTATTCTCGGGAGTGGAAGCAACATGCTAAAACTCCCAAGAATGGGAAAGACTCGATTGTATTTGTCAAGGAGGGTTCATCTAACAAACAAAATGTAAAGAACATTGCAAACTCATCTAACATGCCTAAAAATGAACCTCATCCTTTGTTCCATGACTTTGATGCTTCATATATGTTTTATTGAGGAACAAATTTGGAAAGATCTATGCTAGGTATGTTGGGCCACACTGCAAGAGTCGAAAACCTTGTGTGTGGGTGCCCAAGTGCCTCTTGACTAACATGAAAGGACCCAACTCTGTTTGGGTACCAAAAGGTAAGCATAACTCTATTTTGTAGGAATACTCCTCCGGTAGATTAAAATGGGTGCTCGACAGTGGATGCACAAACCTTATGACCAGAGAGAGAAGGATGTTTGTGGAATATGAGGAAAATGAAGATCCAAGTGAAGGAATATACTTTGGGGACAATAGCCAAGGGAAAATCCTAGGCACCGGTAAAATTGTTATTTCTCCCCATCATACTCTTTCAAATGTTTTGCATGTTGACTCCCTTGATTATAACCTTCTATCCATATCCCAACTATGTGATAAAGGTTATAATTGTATTTTCACTAACGAGGGTGTGACTGTCTTAAGAAGAAGCAATGACTCAATCGCCTTTAAGGGCGTGCTCAAGGGAAAGCTTTACCTTGTGGATTTCACCACGGATAAAGCTCAACTTGACACGTGCTTAATGGCGAAGATCAACATGGGATGGCTTTGGCATAGATGGCTAGCCCATGTTGGGATGAGAAACTTGCAAAAACTTCTTAAGAGAGAACACATTTGAGGCTTGAAAAATGTTGTTTTTGATAAGGACAGGCCATGTAGTGCTTGTCAAGCCGGAAAGCAAGTTGGAGCTCAACATCCATCCAAAAACGTCATAACGACCACAAGACCTTTGGAGCTACTTCACATACACCTTTTCGGTCCAATCGCCTACATAAGCATCGGCGGTAACAAATATGGCCTTGTTGTTGTAGATGATTATTCTCGCTTCACTTGGGTGTTTTTTTTTGCATGACAAAGGCGAAACTCAAGGTGTGCTCAAGAAATTCTTGAGAAGAGCTCAAAATGAGTTCTCCTGAAGAATCAAGAACATAAGGAGCGATAACGGCACCGAGTTCAAGAACACTCAAGTGGAAGAATACTTGGATGAAGAAGGCATCAAGCATGAGTTTTCAGCCCCCTACTCCCCTCAACAAAACGGGGTGGCTGAAAGGAAGAATAGAACTCTTATTGAGATGGCAAGAACCATGCTTGATGAGTACAAGACGTCAGACCGGTTTTGGGTGGAAGCGGTTAACACCGCTTGCCATGCCATAAACCGGTTGTACCTTCATCGACTTTTGAAGAAGACGTCCTACAAACTTCAAACCGGTAACAAACCCAACATCTCTTATTTTCGTGTCTTTGAGAGCAAGTGTTATATTCTCAACAAGAAGCCTAGGACTTCAAAGTTTGCTTCAAAGTCCGATGAAGGTTTCTTGCTTGGTTATGACTCAAACATCTACGCCTATCGTGTTTTCAACAAAACTTCCGGAATTGTTGAAATAGCGAGAAACGTAGTGTTTGATGAGACTAATGGCTCCCAAGTGGAGCAAGTTGATCAAAGTGTGCTAGATAAAGAAGAGGCTCCACAAGAAGCACTTAAAAGGATGGCACTTGGAGACATTTTTCCTAAAGAACATCCTCAAGACTCAAATGATCATCCAACAAACGAAGATACGTCTCCCTCCCATGATCAAGCTCAAGATGAGCAAGGCCAATCTCAACAAGATCAAAACGATCAAAGTCAAGAAGGAGGATTGGATCAAGGGGGGGAGACGAAGAAAAGAGCGACAATGAAGATAAAGATCAAAGAGTTCAACCACCTCATCCAAGAGTGCACCAAAGTGTTCAACAAGATCATCCCGTCGACAATATACTAGGAGATATCTCCAAATGGGTGACCACTCACTCTCGAATGGCTAACTTCTGTGAACATTACTCTTTTGTTTCCTCTTTGGAGCCCCCTAAGGTAGAAGAAGCACTACAAGATCCAGATTAGGTTGTGGCCATGCAAGAGGAACTCAACAATTTTGAAAGAAATCAAGTATGGGAACTCGTAAAGTGACCCAACGCAAATGTTGTGGGAACCAAGTGGGTTTTCCGCAACAAGCAAGACGAGTATGGGGTTGTAACAAGAAACAAGGCAAGACTTGTTGCAAAGAGATATGCACAAGTAGAAGGTTTGGATTATGATGAACTTTTGCTCCCGTAGCTAGGCTTGAATCAATTCGTATCTTGCTTGCTTTTGCTACTCACCATGATTCCAAGCTATACCAAATGGATGTGAAAAGCGTCTTCCTCAACGGTCCGATCAAGGAGGAAGTGTACATGGAGCAACCACCCGGATTTGAGGACGATAAGTATTCTAACCATGTCTTTAAACTTCAGAAAGCCCTCTATGGCCTCAAACAAGCTCCTAGAGCTTGGTATGAGTGTCTTAGAGACTTTCTTATTAAAAATGGTTTTAGGATAGGAAAGGCCGACTATACACTCTTCACTAAGCATTTTAACGATGATTTATTCGTGTGCCAAATATATGTCGATGACATTATATTTGGTTCTACTAACAAAGATTTTTGTGATGATTTTTCAAAGATAATGACCGAAAGGTTCAAGATGTCAATGATGGGGGAATTGAATTTCTTCCTAGGATTCCAAGTCAAACAACTCAAGGAAGGAACGTTCATAAGTCAAACCAAGTATACTCAAGACATACTCAATAGGTTCGACATGGACAAAGCCAAACCAATCAAGATTCCAATGGGAACCAACGGACATCTTAACCTTAATGAAGATGGTCCAAGTGTGGACCAAAAGGTATTTCGTTCCATGATAGGTTCTTGCTTTACCTTTGTGCATCTAGGCCCGACATAATGCTTAGTGTGTGTATGTGTGCACGGTTCCAAGTCGCTCCTAAGGAGTGTCACTTGATGGCCGTTAAGCGGATTCTTAGATATTTGGTTCACACTCCTAACCTAGGACTTTGGTATCCCAAGGGATCCAAGTTCAATCTCATCGGATACTCCGATGCCAATTATGCCGGTTGTAAGGTAGATAGGAAGAGCACGTCAGGGACTTGTCAATTACTTGGTAGGTCCTTGGTTTCGTGGTCTTCAAAGAAACAAAACTCCATTGCCTTATCCACAGCCAAAGCGGAGTACGTCGCAGCCAGGAGTTGTTGTGCACAACTCTTATGGATGCGACAAACTCTTAGGGACAATGGTTACACTTTGAGCCATATTCCACTCCTATGTGAAAATGAGAGTGCCATGAAGATTGCTCACAATCCTGTGGAGCATTCTAGAACCCAAGACATTGATATCCGTCACCATTTCCTGCGAGATCACTCTATCAAGGGAGATATCGTTATCTCTCATGTTAGGAGTGAGAAGCAATTGACGGACATCTTCACCAAACCCCTTGATGAGAAACGCTTTTTTGACCTAAGGAGTGAACTAAATATCCTAGATTCTCAAAACGTTGCTTGAGTCGTACACATCTGTTTGTTGCTTTTTTATAAACTTAAAAAATTGCATGCTTTCAAAATATTACCCTAATCTCTCTTACTCTATGAAAACTATGTTCAAAAGGATTCTTTGTAAAATATGGTCATTGTTTGTTTGATGTATGCTTACTGACCATGTTTGCCAAAGATATTTGCAAAAACTTGTCCAAAAAGGATCATATTCTTGAGCTAAAATTCAAATTAAATGAATTTCAGCATATAGCCACACTAGTTCGCCCATGGGCCGGACAAGTCCGGGCTGTAAGGTGGGACTTCTCAGCGGACAAGTCCAAACCAGACTAGTCCGCCTGAGAGGCCGAACAAGTCTCGCACCAGAGAAGTCCGGCTCTGGTCCGCCGACTGGACTTGTCCGGGCACAAGGCCGGACTAGTCCATCCCCTGGGGACTTAACCTCCCACGGGCGGCCAGACCCCTGTCCCTTCACAGACTAGTCCGCTCTCAACTCTCTCTCAAGCGGGAAACTCCCTCATTGGCGATTTTTGCTTTTCTCCCCCAAAAATATCGTCCAATCCACGGATTGGAGCCCTAAGGAGTGCGGAAATCCTTCCCTGTGCTTCATTGCTCAAGCTTCGCCTCCTATTTCATCACATTTTAAGATTTCAAGAGGTATTCTTGACCTAACCAAAAATCTTTCCTTTTCTTCATTCTTAGGTCTTTTTCTATAAACCTCTTCACAAATGTTGTTCCTAGTGTCAATGCGATCGTAGCCTACGAGTATTGCGACCTGATTCAAAGTTTTTGTGAAAAATTGTTAGGATTAGGGTTCTTCCTGTGCAACCCGGACTAGTCCGGTTTCCGGGCAGACAAGTCTGTTCTCGGGCAGACTACTTCGTCCCCTTAACGGACAAGTCCGGTTTACATAGGATAAACTCCAACTTTAGCCATTTTTAGTGAATTCTTTCGCAATATTCCACTTCCTTGACCTCTTATGTCTTGTTTCTCACGTAATATGCCGGACTCCGACCAAAGCTCTCCTCTTCCAAGTCCCACGGTTAAGGAAGCCCGACAAGCCCTTCATCGGCGCATTGCCGAAGAGAGGGCGGCAAAGGAGGCCCAAGCGGCTAAGGAAGTCGTCAGTCGAGAGGCAAGAACATAGAAGAGACATGATCTCGACAAGGAGGCACAGATTGCCCAAGCCGTTCAAGAATCCTTGGCGGATCAACGGAAGAAGAAAAGGGTCGAACATGAAGCCCATAGCTCCCAGGCTGCAAGTGCCGTAGAGCCCAAGAGGAAGAGGTTGGTCACTTTGGGAGAGAAAGAGCGGGAAAAGGAGAAGGAGAAGGAATCCGAGGGTAGGGTTCTTTGTGACCCGAAGAAAGGCAAGGCTCCACTTGCTGAGGAGCCCAAGAACAAAAAGGCAACTGCCAAGGCACCGACAAAGAGGGCAGGAGGGATAGGAATCAGGGAGAAAGGGCAATCGAAGCCCATCGCCCCCCTGAAGATGGCTGCCCCTGCTAGAGATCCAAACCAGCAGCCCAACAATCCGGCATATGTGTTCAAAGGGAAGGGGGTTGAGAAGGTGAGAAGGCTGAGAATGGATAAAGTCTATGACTATGAGAAGCACAAAGCCGACCCTAGGTTTTGGCGTGACTTCCATTGCAACTACTACCACCTAGTGTACCTAAAGATGAAGACTCCAGTCGCTCAAGCGCAATGGGTAGATTGGGACTACATGGCCAAAAGGAAGCACAAAGCCTTTGATGCCATGATTGAAGCCGCAGAGCGCCATGGAATCAAGAAAATCATGAGCTTCAAGTATGACTGGAACATTGAGGTGATCGTGCAGTTTTACACCACCGTGTACTTCTCCACCTACGGTGACCGGAAAATCACCTGGATGACTCATGGAGAGCAGTACTTAGTCACTTATGAGAGGTTTTCTCAGATACTTGGCCTTAAGGAGCACCTGGACCATGAGATTATCATTTCCAACCTCAAGGCAGTGGATAGGGATCAGCTTGACTACATGTATCCTAGTCATATTCCCTATGAGGTTTGGCTTGCTAGGAACATCAAGCCATTCTATAGCATCCTCAACCGGATTTTGAGGAGAACTATTACCCCTAAGGATGGAGATGCAGGGGTGATTCAAGGAAACTTAAGGCATCTCCTCCTGTTGATAGATGGTGAAGAGAAGTTCAACCTTTTGAGCACATCTATGATGACATCTTCAACATCTCTCACACTCCCAAACGCTCATGTGGGTATGCACCATATATCGTGTGCTTTAATTGAGAAGGTGTCGGGGATTGTCTTTGTCAAGGATGTCACTCATCGACCTCTCCGCCCTCAGCTACCCCCTATTGTGCCAGAACCCTCCAGAAGGGAAAATGCTCAACCTTCTTCCAGCTCAACAGCCCCTCCTAGCTCAGTGGCTACCTCATCACCTCCTCCTCCGCAGTCAATGAGCGGATTCTTCAAGTGCTTCAACGCACTCTTCGCCTCTTGTCGGCGTTTGGAGGTCCGGACTCAACGCATGGAGAGGTGTCAAGAGAAGTACCTCAAGGTTGTGTGTGACAAGCTTAAGGTACCCATATCTCCTCCCGAGGAGAGTGATGGGGAGCTCACTCCATATCCAGAGTTCACCGCTGATGAGTTCGCCCAGTTCAGGGAAGATGGAAGCTCCTCCAAGGCTATGCCTCCATCCACTGCCGCCGACGATAAGGAAGATGATACGGAGGCCACGGAGAGCGATGAAGGTGGCGATGAAGAAGAATAAGATGAAGATGACGAGTAGACTTAGGCGTATCTTTTTTCTTTTTTCTTTTTGGTGTCTTGATGCCAAAGGGGGAGAGATGGAAGAGGATGCCTTCTTGTTATCATCTTCTTCTAGTCTTGTAATAGATCCTTGGACATGACTATCTCTATGGTTTATCTCTATATTTTATGCATTATGTCTCTTTTGTGTAAGACTACGTGTTGGATATTATGGCTTATATTTGATCATTGTTGCTCTTTGCTATGTTTCATTGTCTTATCACATTTTTAGCGCAGCACGTAGGCACCCCACCATAACAAGTGAGTGTATGTCAACTCTCCTCTTTTACTGTTGCATACATCCAGGGGGAGTTAAGCATACATACACTTGTTGTGAAAATCAAATTTTTATCTTTTATGTTGAAACTTAATGTGTTGTCATCAATCACAAAAGGGGGAGATTGTAAGTGCATATAGGTATCCCCGTGGGTTTTGGATGATTGATGACGACAATTAAGAGACTAATGAGCTGAGATGATCATAAGCACAGGATATTTCCAAGGCGGACACCTAAACTCTCAAAAAGGAAAAGGATGAAGAACGGTGTCGAAGACTCGAAGAGTAGAAATTAGGGTTTCATTTGAGTCTTTAGTAGGTTAGCCGTGTAAGAGTGAGAGTGTGTGTGTCAAGTGCATTGAGATCATATAAGAGAGCTCAAAGCATTAGAAGTGTCGAATCCTTAGTGGAGAGTGCTAGTGAGGTAAACTTGGGAAGGCTGGACTTGTCCGGGCCAGAAGTCGGACTAGTCCGGATGTCCTACGGCTTAGTCTGTTTTGGGGTGGACTAAGAGTTCCTGACTGGGTTCGGACTTGTCCGTTTTGGGACGGACTAGTCCGTTTCTCTCTTGGTGAGAGTGTTTTGGGACTAGGTCCTGGTACCGGACTTGTCCGCCTCAGTGGTCGGACTAGTCCGGGCTAGCCAGACTTGTCCGTTTTCACACGGACCAAGAGTTCCTGTGTGAGTTTGGGCTAGTCCGTTCTGATGCGGACTAGTCCGTATGGTTGTGAGATGAACGATCCCACGACTAAGTCATGGTAGACCGGACTTGTCTGCCTCTGTGGCCGGACTAGTCCGAGTCCTCCAGACTTGTCCGTTCTCACCCGGACAAAGAGTTCCTGTGTGAGTTCGGGCTAGTCTGTTCTGAGGCAGACTAGTCCGTATGGTTGTGAGCCGAGAGCTTCCACGACTAAGTCTTTGTGGACTGAACTAGTCCGCCTTAGTGGCCGAACTAGTCCGGGTCCTCCAGACTTGTCCGTTCTCACCCGGACAAATAGTTTTTGTGTGAGACCGGACTAGTCCGGTGTGAGGCGGACTAGTCTGGACTTTTGGTAGGTGGCAACGGTTGGCTGTTGGGACTTCTATAAAAAGAGATGCCCCGAATTCATTTAGACACCCCTGGAACCCTAGCGCCGCCACAACCATCCTAGAGCCTCTCCAAGCCTTCTCTCTTGCCTACTCACCCTCTAGAACAAATTCTTGAGTGAATTTGGGTGTGTGAGGAGAGGAGAAGGAAGAACTTTGCGTTAGGCTCTTGAAGTGATCTCGTGCACTTGGTGTGAAGTCTCTGTGATCTGTGGCTTGTGGGATTCGTCGAGTTTTGTGGACGTGATCAAGTGGGAGCCTCGGATTGTGAGCAGCCCCAAAACTCTGTAAGTTCACCCTTGAGATACTGAAGAACCGGGTTGGCCTTAGTGGCGACTTGGTGAGGAAAGGGTTGTTAGACCCGGTCCTTTTTGGACTCCTCAATGTGGACGTAGATTCCTGAGTGGAATCGAACCTCAGACAAAAATCCTTGTGTCACTGTTGCATTTACACTTCATTGACCATTAGAATTGCTTAGGGTTAGCTTCGATCATTCTGCTATTATAGTATTCATTGTTACAATCTTGAGATCCACTTTTATATCTTGTCAAATTTATCATATCAAAATTACTAGATAGTTTATCTGCACTTTGTTGAACTAAAATCTAAAGAAAAACCCATAAAAATCAAGTTTAGACTTTTCCAGCAGTCTAACCGGACTAGTCCGCCCCTGAGCCAGACTAGTCCGGCCTTTTAAGGCTTTTTCAGCAGGCTGACCGAACTAGTCCGCCCCTAAGACAGACTAGTCCGGCCTTGTGTAGTCTCGTTTAATTAAGTCATTTCGGGTAGTTTAGCCTATTCACCCCCCTCTAGGCTATTTCAGGTGGCCATGCTACGCAAAGTTCATAGCCGTCCCCAACTACACCTACATCAAGCTGAAGATGTCAAGCCCACGTGACTTCATCACCATAGGCGCCAAGTTTGGGAAGGCTCTCTTATGTGAGCAGTACAGTTGCGAGCAAGCAGCTGTGATTATGGCGGGGACCGAACTCTCCAAGCTTACCCAAGCGATCGAGGGCGGCCGACCCGACTCCAACCTAGCCTCAGCTTCAGAGGATTTCAAGCCGGCAAGACACGAAGGGCATCCAAATTAATCCTAAGGATGCCGCCAAGACCGTGCGAGTCGATGCCTCCCTCGGTGCTAAATAGGAAGGCGCACTCGCCGACTTCCTGCATACGAATCGGGATGTTTTCTCCTGGCAACCCTATTGCATGTCGGGCATCCCAAAGGAAGTCGTCGAGCACACACTCAACATCAGGCTGGGGTACAAGCCCATGATGCAAAAGCTCTGGCGCTTTGATGAAGAGAATTGTTGAGCCATTGGCGAAGAAATCGCCAAGCTCCTTGCAGTCGGATTCTTTAAGGAGGTGCATCACCCTGAATGGCTGGCCAATCCTGTCCCCGTAAGGAAGAAGACCGGAAAGTAGAGGATATGCGTGGATTACACCGGTCTCAACAAGGCATGCCCCAAAGATCCAATCCCGCTGCCAAGAATCGGTCAAGTGATTGGTCTGCCCTCAGGGAGCGAGTCCCTGGGCTTTCTGACACGTACTCTCGCTACCACCAGATTGCTCTCAGTGAGGAGGAGCAACTGACGACCACGTTCATCACGCCCTTCGGCTCCTACTTCTATGTGAGAATGTCGTTCGGTCTTAAGAACGCAGGGGCCACGTACCAGCGACGCATGAAAAAGTGATTACAAACACAGATTGTGCAGAACATCAAAGTATACATGGACGATATCGTGGTGAAGTCCAAACAATCAAACAACCTCATTGCCGACCTTGAAGGAACATTCACAAACCATCGAAGATACAACATCAAGCTGATCTTGGAGAAATGGGTGTTTGGTGTGCCAAGAGGGAAGTTGCTCGGGTTCATCATCTCAGAGCGTGGCATCGAGGCTTACCCCAAGAAGATAACCCCATCACCAGCATGGGGGCTATCTACGACGTCAAGGGGGTGCAGAGACTGATGGGATGCCTTGTGGCTCTAAGCCGCTTCGTCTCACGACTCGGAGAGCGAGGTCTACCTCTCTACCGGCTCCTACAGAGGTCTGAGCCCTTCAAACGGACAGAGGAAGCACAAACGACCTTGGACAGGCTGAAAACCTTCCTCACCAGTCCTCTCGTGCCGGCTTCGCCCAGGCAAGACGAACCTCCCCTCCTTTACATAGCCGCTACCATCTAGGTAGTTAGAACTGCCTTAGTTGTAGAAAGGGAGGAGCTCGGATGCACCTAGCCGGTCCAGAGGCCGATCTACTTTGTGAGCAAGGCTCTGACCGACTGCGAGGTCAATTACTCCCCCCCACCCGGTGCAAAAGCTTGTGCATGCAGTCGTCATAACAAAACGCATGCTGCTTCACTACTTTGAACGCCATCCAATAATAGTGGTGACGGCACATGGCCTCGGGGTGATCATCAACAACCGTGATGCCACAGGCAGGATCGCCATGTGGGCCCTCGAGCTCATGGGTCTCGACATATCATACGTACCTCGCACGACGGTTAAATCGCCGGTCCTGGCGGACTTCGTCGCCGAATGGACGGAGACCTAAACTGCCACCGAGCCAACCATTTTGACGTACTGAACAATGTACTCTGATGGGTCCCTAACCCTCAACTGGGTCAGGGCCGGCGCGGTACTCATATCCACCTAAGGGGATAAGCTCCGATGCGTGTGGCGCCTCCACTTCAAACAACCAAAAACGTCGCTGAATATGAAGTACTCTTCAACGGACTCAAGATGGCCATCGGTCTCGGTGCTAGACGGTTCTATGTGCAATGGGACTCCAAGCTCGTCGTCAACCAAGTCATGAATGAATCGAGCTGCCAGGAGCCGCGCATGACCGGTTATTGCTGCGAGGTCCAAAGGCAAGGAGATTGGTTCGAAGGGCTCGAGCTCCACCAAGACCCTAGAAGGGACAACGAGACGGCTGACCTTCTAGCCAAAATGGCCTCTAGTCAGGAGACCCTTCCTCTCGATATCTTCATCGAAGAAATCCACGAACCATCCGTTCAAGGAAAACAAAATGGCCCAAACCACCAAGCTAGGTAGGAGCCTGGGATCGGGGAGGACAAGGATAAAACCAACCTCCCTCTCGGCCCCTCCGCCCTGATGGCTGAACAAGGCTGGGAGGCACCCATCATCAAGTACGTAAAACACGAAGAGGTCCCAGTCGACGAAACCGAAGCCTTCCTCCTCGCACGAAGAGCTAAGTCCTTCGTTATCATCGGCAACAAACTTTTCCAGCGCAGTGTCACGGGGTTCTTCCAGCGATGCATCCAGACCGACCAAGGGTGGGCACTTCTCCTTGACGTCCACGAGGGTGTCTGTGGTCATCACGCTGCACCATGTTCCTTGGTTGGAAAAGCGTACCATCAGGTCTTTATCTGGCCGACTGCAGTAAACGACGCCCAAAAGATCATGCGCACCTGCAAGGGTTGAAAGTACTTCGCCCGGCAAAAGCACGTGCTAGCGCACGACCTCCAGACCATCCCCATCACCTGGCCTTTCACTGTTTGGGGCCTCGATCTCCTCGGACCTTTAAAGAAGGCACCCGAGGGCTTTACCGTTCTCCTCGTGGCCATCGACAAATTCATGAAGTGGATAGAATCAAAGTCTTTCATCTCGGTGAAGTTCAAACAAGCGGCAACTTTTTTTCGGAACATTGTGTACCATTTCAGAGTACCCAACTCCATCATCACCGACAACGAAACAAAGTTAGCTAGGAAAAGGTTTCTGGAGTTCTGCAACAAGTTCAACACCCGGTCGACTAGGCTTCGGTAGCTCACCCCCGAACCACGGGCAAGTCGAGTGAGCCAACGGCATGATCCTGCAACAGCTCAAACCTTGTATCTTTGATCAACTCAATTGGTCCGTCGGGCGATGGGTCGCCGAAGAAACCTCCGTCCTTTTGAGCCTGTGCACAACGCCCACCGGACAATCGGCTTCACACCCTTCATCATGACTTACGGGTCGGAAGCAGTTCTCCTGACTGAGCTCGAATATGTCTCTCCCTGAACAAAAGCCTACGATGAGGCTCGGTCTGAAGAGGCCAGGCAGGACTCCATCGACCAACTAGACGAACCTTGTGACGTTGCCCTCCTAAGAACGACTAAATACCAACAGGCACTTCGTCGCTACCACTCGCAACGAGTCCGACCCCGATCCTTCCAGGTCAACAATCTGGTCCTCTGAAGGATCCAGACCAACAAGGACAAGCACAAGCTATCCTTCCCCTGGAAAGGCCTCTATGTGGTGGCGAGCATCCTATGGCCCGGCGCTTACCGACTAAAGGATGTCTATGGGAACGTATTCCCCAATGTCTGGAACATCAAACACCTTAGGCGGTTTTACCAATAGCGACCCCGACCCCCGAGCGAAAGGAAGCAAGTCGGAAGTTAGAAGATAAGTGCCCTCATTCTCTTTTTTGGATTTTTACTTCCATGCAAAAGTAGGTCGTGCCTCCCAGGCCTAGGCCCAGGCGCATCGACTCGTCAAAGAGGGTGATGCCCCTGATCTCGAATAATCAGAGCTCGGGCGGATCCGCATGGATTAAGTGCCACAAGGTGCACCGACCAGCTCGATCGCCATGTGCCACTCGGGACCTACTACCCTCAAGGCACTTATGAAAATTTTCTAAGTATTTCCTTCGCGCTTCACAACCTGCGGCTAGAACTACAAAAGTTCTCATAGCTACGGATCGAGCGAGGCACAGGAACGAAAGCAACGTGCTATTTCCTTTTTTTGACCTAGTGTTCATAACCAGAACTGTGAAATTCTCAAAATTACAAACCAAAAATGCATCGCAAAGGAAAAATCTCACACACATAGAAAAATTTCCTGGTTTTCTTCATTAGAAGATCCACGAAGGACTGATACATTTGCATTACAAGGAAATATCACGCTTTTATTCATTAGAAGAGTCACAAAGGGCCAGTACATTCACAAAACAAGGGAGGAGGGCAAAGTACCGAACAAAGGCTTACAGGAGGATGGTTGATGTCAATAAGAAAATTGTTGATTATAGGCAACATCCGCAATTCAACATTCTTGCAAGCTCACTTACCCCCAGGTAGCGTTCTTGCAAGCTTACTTGCCTGCGGTCATCCCCTCTGCTTGTAACACCTCGACTCGCATCTGGACCACAACGGCTCTCTGCTTGAATGCCCTTATGACACCCCAGCACTGCTAGCCCCGAACGATGGACGACCAGTCCACGAGGAACGGAAGCACGAGACCATCGCGGAGATGAGGCCAGTTTAGACGTCAGTTCACTCAGGCTCCATCAGTGGCAAGATGAAGGCACCGCCACCCATCGGGGTCAAGGAGTCGGCGTCCGCACCCAGAAGGAACACCGTCATACTTGGAACCAAGGCTTGGCAGAAGGGAATACCGCACATTCTCTCCTCTGAATCTTCTCCTAACTCACATCATCAAGTCTTGCAGGGAAGCAGGAGCACGAGAGGGCTGGAGAGGAAGAGGAAATCAAAGGCATGAAGGCTTGCACCACAAAGGGCCGCTTATATAGCCAACGCACGACGACAGCAAGTAAAAGCGATGGGCCAACGGATGCACGTGCCCCGTAGCAACGCCTCCCATCCATAGAATGACCGCATGTCTCTCGAGACCTTGGGACACGACGTCGCCATAATTACGGTCAGACGACTCCACCTCTTCGATATCCATGACAAATTGAAGAATCGCACGCCGCCTTTTCCTCTTTCCCACCCACCTGTCCTCCGTGCCCCCTCGCTCACCTTTGGCGCGAAGTCGATGGGCCGAATGAATCAAAGGCCCAGGTAAGTAGGTAAGTTTTTATGGCCCACTTTTGGGGGTCCGATCAAGGTTTTGGGTTCTAAGGTATACGTGTGACGCATTTCGAAAGGACGGCCTAGAACGAACCCGATCGAGGAATAGGCGATGTGAGATGGCCATCAATGGCGCATTAGGGGCTTCGACGTCTTGTCTTGGTGACTCCCAGTAACCTTCCGAAGGGTCGGCATCAAGTCTCCTTGGCCCTCGGACAACCCAAGATCCGTGCGAGTGAACCAAGAGGGATCTTATGGAACGCGGGCGCCGAGCCTCGATCAAGCCAACCTGATTCCCCCGTCCTTGCGGAGAGGCAGTGGGGTTCAACTTGGGTTTACCCGTTAGGCAGCTCACCGAGCTCGGGAATTCGGCCATCGAGGAAAATTCCCGTCTGGCACAACACCTCCAAGCCCGTGAACGGTTTGCGGACGGGGAGCAGAGCGGATTGGCTAAACAAACCGGGCCCAACCCGCGTAGGGAGGGCTCGGGGGATATCGAATGACCCAAAGTCACGATGGGCTCGGTGCCCAAGGCTTTGAGCTCGGACTTAACCACGAACCAAAAAGAAACAATGATTGCACACAACTTCTGTTTTCTCTTATCGTTTTTAGGACCTTTGACACATGCGAGAACATGCCTAAACATGCCTCTGACCGATTTAGAAGGAAATCAGCCGAAGGCCTGGGGGTTACTGACGGGGTAATGTACCCAGGATACCCAAGAGGCATACGACTAGCTAGTCACAAGGGCACACATGCCTCTGCGGGCCCCAACTGGGGCCCGGACTCAAGATGACGCAACCACAGAATTCGGTCCCAAGGAGTAAGCCGACCGCCAAGGTCGGAAGAAATGTGCGACCCTCAAGCCCAGCCAGCGAGGCTAGAGTGAAGGGCAATCCGGGCTTGAGCCCGGATCGAAGGCAGATGAGAGGTTTAAATGCCGACGTGACGGAGCGACAAAAGGAATTCAAGACAGAGTCGGAGGCCACGTGCGACAAGACAAGCATGACACCGGACCATCATCACCATCCGTCCCGTCCTGCTCAGCGCGGGTGTACAGAGACAGAAAGTAGACATAGACCGTAGACTAGACGGGAGTAGGTGTACTCATCGCTCTTGTGCCACTTTGGACTGCCTTAGGAGCTGTCACACCATGTAAAACCCCGCCCCATTTATGAGGAGTCGGTGGGTAGGTATAGGCGTCTGAGCTAAGGGGAGGCTCGGAACCTTCCCTGGCACGGCGAACACAACTCTCACACACGCGACACTTAAGCATTCTCCTTGTTCTCGCATGTGGTTGTAACGTTGGTTCATCGAGCCGCCTAAGCTTATACAACGCCAACGAACACCCAGACTGGATGTAGGTTACGTTATCAGAACCAGTATAAATTATTGTCTTTATTAGCTAGCCATCCATATACAAAAGGTGCAACATTCGATTACACACTGGTGGTAAAAACACTGACAAGAAGTGATTCAACTTTGGATCAAAGACTGTTAGTATGGTCATATTGTGAGGACCTGACTATCCCGACAAACCATTATCTCGCTGAGGGGTGCTGCGATAGACAACACCGGATAACACACATAAAAGGTGTAAGGCGGAAGCAAAATTTATTACATAAACTTGTTTAAGAACATAATTACATCAAAATAACGTCAATTCTACACTCGCAGGTGTAGACTAAGAAAAAGAGTTCACCTTCAGCCCGTGAACGTGTTCTCACTAGCACACACACACACTAACACGGCGGCGTGCACGGCTCCCATTCGACGGTAGTTTCCTCTTGGGGGTTCGTCTCCTCCTCCGGAGCCTCCTCCTCATAGCACCATGCAAAGCTTCAAACACAAGCAGTGAGCACGATGGCTTAGCAAGACTGACCCGTCTCACCTACACATGAAACTCTACATGTTGGGTTTGCAGTGTATAATAGTAAAGTATGTTGCAAAAGACACGCCTAATTAGCTGAATCTTACTTTCAAGTTCTAGCCTCAAGTTAGTGGAAAACCTCGTGCTAAGACACATAAGAAAACCGCAATCAAACAAGAAAAGCATTTCTCTTATGTACTTTGCCTAAGGTTTAAAAGAACTTTGATTAGCTCTAAACTAAAGCATTTCATTAACAAACAATGTAAAGCTTTCAACCAGCAATCTTTTAACATGACGCTAGCCTGTTCTTTGTACGTCACGGTACAGTGAACAAGTGGTACTCACTGACTGTGAGGGACGGTGATTATAATCGATTTACACCTGCAGGGTTACCAAAATAACCCGTCACGTACGCCCGTACTCGATGTTGCCTACAACAACCACCACAGACGTCGTATGCAACCACCTTTCATCTGTTAGCCAAGTGTTGAACCGGTCCTATTGTCCCGAGCAGGAGGTCTCTATGTGGAGCATCCGCAGTGTCCACTAGCCGATTTACACCTCGCTGCTCCCAACCTACCCTCTGGACGACGAGCAATGCCTCAACAGATCGCTACCCGAATTACATGGGTTTTCCGGTTCTCATATATCTGGTAGGTCTTCGGTACTTTTCTAGCTTGTTCAACAGGCCCGCACATGGCTCGGTTCTCAATTGACACAAGCAGAGCTATGGCACCCAAGCCCCAAAGTCTTACTGCCCTTACTCTCCGCTCGGTTTTATTTTCTTGCCATGTGATTCATTGTCTATCTCTAACCGAGTAGTGTGCCTCTAGCCTATTCTCGCGAGTAGTTCTAAATACTCGACTTGTACTGAATCTTATACCATTTTATCATTGCTGTGGCTACTCAAGGATTGAATCCTAATCCCGAAACCTCTGGTTCTCTTGGCTATGCATTTGGGTTTCCAATCAAGACTCAATGCACAATTGTAGGAAATACATAAAGTAGGTGATCAAAACATAAGACTTTGTAAATGGGTTAATGCAAACCGGGGCTTGACTTGCTGCTGATTGTGAGCTACTGTTCTTCCGGAGAAATGAAGTCTAAAAGCTCTGGATCGTCTTCGAGTTTAGCGACTACACGAATAAACAGACGATGCGTGTCAATATAAATGCAATTGAGTTGAATTTGATGATGTGAAGACTATAAGTATAGGAAGACAGTCCTAATGACTCTGAAATTTTTACTGTGGTTTGGAGACAACCTAAACAGGGACTTGGCCAAATTTCATTTTAAGCAAAACTCATTTGAGCCCAGCACAAATAAATGTGTATTTGGCCATAATTAGAGCTGTTATGGTTTTCTATAGTTTTTCATGGAACAAGCCATGACTTTATGGAAACTAGATTTTTAGAGGGTTCTAATGGAATTGGTTTCATTTAATTTGGAGTATCCTAGCAAAATATATGAGCTACACAAGTTCAGAGAAAATCTGAAAAATGTTTCTGGACATTTTTCTTTTTTTTCTGGACCAGTTTCCTTAATCACATCATTAGGTGGATGAAATGAGCTCGGATGGATCTGAAATTGTTATGGTGGCTCCGGTATATTACAAGGAACATCCTGGCCAAATTTCAGAATTTTCCACTAAAGGGCTCTCCAGTTAAAATTCTAAACAGTTTAAAATTTGGATAATTAATTTTGGAGAAATAAAGGTTTTCATAGAGTGAAACTTGATTTGCTGGGAAGTACTCAGAGATATAAATCCAACAAAATTTGGTTCACTTGATTTGGACAATCCTAGCCAAAGTTATGGATTTCTAAAGTTAGAGCTGAATTCTGATTTATTTTCCAATAGAAAATCGATTCCTGCGCTGACTCTGCCGCTGACAGCGGGACCCGCCGCTTAGTTTAAATTAAACCCGGCGCGCGCTCCAGACAGTGGCTGACAGATGGGGCCCGCCGTCTTCGTCCTCCTCTCACCACCCGGCAATCCCGCAGCGGAGCACTCCGGCGAATCTCGCCGCCGGCCAATCCCCGGCGCCAAGCTTCACGAAACTCGCCGCTAGGGCCTATTCCGACGCGAGGAACATGCTGGTGGGGTCGGCGGTTGTCGACGGTGACCGGAAAGTAGCTCCAGGCGGTGCACCGAGGCGGAGCAACTTCGGCGACATGGACCGAGCATGGGAAAATCCCAAACGCTCCGCTGTTTCCTCCTACAGCACCGGTGGAGCTCGGGGATCAATGATCTGATCCTAGATGACGGTGGAAACGGCCGCAACACCGACTTCACCGATGACCTGAGGTGCTTTTTCCGGCGACGAAGGATTTTCGAGCAAACCGCAGCTATACACGATGGTTTGGCTCGGGGTTTGCTCGAGAATAATCGCAGAAGTCCTAGGAATCTTCCTCTAGACCCGGTCGATCGCTAACTAAGTGTGTGCAAGGAATTTCTAGTTTTTCTAGTGACTGTTCCGAGAACCCGCCGGCGGTAGACATTAAATTCCGGCCGGCGTGGTCCATACTAGGTTTCTAGATTTGTAAGGTAACTAGTGGACCTGCTCACGCATCTCTGAGGCCAAGAAGTAGATCGAAAGGTGGACGATATCGTCGGGGCGACGAGTTGGCTTGGAAGCGGAGGAACTCGGCCGCCAGGATGAAAACCTTGTCGCGGTTCGGCAACCGTGCGAGCAGGCAGCCTTGGAGGTGGTCCGGAAGGTACAGAGGGTTCTTGCGCTCCTTCTTGCGGCCTCAGTTTGACGCGAGGTGCACGAGAGCGACGGTTCCCTGGTGAGGTGGTTGGCGCACAGAAACGGCGAGTGTGGCGGCTTCTTTTCTGTGCGAGGGCATCGGTGCTCGAGCGAAACGGTGCTGTTGTTATCTGGGGTTCGGAGATAAGAGGCTGGGGTGAGTGATTCGGCGCTGGAAACCCGGAAGCAGCTGGTGGCAATCGGGTGTGCGCTGTGGTGTCCGCAGCGTCGGCCCAAAGAACAGAGCACTTGGCTGTGAGGCGGTTTAGTTGCTTTGTGTGGCTGACAGGAGGGTCCCACCTCCAGTAATTTGTCCCAAAGACTTCAATTTCTACTGCTCTAAATAATGGGAACCCTAATACCCTTGGCAATTTGATCAAATCACCAAATGCCCATTTGAGTTTGAATAATTCAAAGTGTGACATTGTTTGGATGAATTTGCAGCACATGTGAAGTTGAAATTCAAATTTGATTTGAATTTAGTCAAACTAGCTCATGTCAAGATCAACCCCAAATGGAGTGAAAATTGGTGTGTGAGCTCATAAAAATGTGCTGAGTATGAAAACGGATCCCACTTTTGAATTCATGGGATGAAAGGAGTTTGAATTTGAATTTAAGTTCAAACTAGCATTTTAATAATTGTACCCAAAAGTACCTCAAAAGGTTTTGGATTTGGGTGAAATTTGGCATGAGCATCCTAACAAAGTTTAGGAATTAATCAAATGCTCAACCCTTATATGATGCATGTGGGAAATACCATTTTGCATTTTGTGAGTTCATCTCTTAATAAATCTATTTACGGTGATTACTTGCTCTTCAAATATGTTCATGTGATTACAACAAATAAGGTGAGGTGTGGGTGTGATGAACACTTTTAGCAAGTGAAAAACTTGGGCCCTTACATTACTCCCCCCTTAAAGGATTCTCGTCCCGAGATTATAAGGTAAAAATGAGAGAGAGAGAGAGGACGGTGGAAAAATTACCAGATATGTGACGCTAAAAAATCGGGGAAGTTGGCACGAAGAAATCCTTCGCTCTCCCATGTCGCTTCATCCTCGGAGTGATTAATCCATAGAACTTTATAGAACTACAACATACGGTTGCATGTGGTTCGGGCTTCTCATCAGTGATCTGACTCGGCTCCTCTTGATACGTGAGATCCAGTTTCAGTTCCTCGATATCTCCCAGCGGAACGGTGGTTGAAAACTTGAGGCACTTCCTCAGCTGAGAAATGTGGAAGATGCTGTGCACACCCGAGAGTGTCGCTGGTAATTCAAACCGGTATGCAACGGATCCACATCTTTCCAGAATCTGGAACGGACCGATGAATCCGGGTGCCAACTTTCCTCTGACCCCAAATCTGTTAACGCTCTTTATTGGAGACACACATACATGTGATCCCCAACTTCAAGTTGTAGAGGACGTCTTCTACGGTCCACATATTGTTTTTGTCGGGATTGGGCGGCTTTTAAGTTCGCTTGAATCAGCCAAACTTTTTCTTCCGCGTTGTTGACAAGATCAATCCCAAAGGTGACCCTTTCGCCAGACTCACACCAATTCAGCGGTGTGCGGCATTTTCTTCCGTATAGTGCCTCATAAGGCACCATCTTGATGCTGGCCTGGTATCCATTATTGTACTAGAACTAGGCTAACGGTAAGTGATCATCCCAATTCTTACCGTGGTTGATAGCACAAGCTCGTAACATGTCTTCTAGAATCTGATTTACCCGCTCGGTTTGCCCATCCGTCTGCGGGTGATACGCTGAACTACGGATCAGCTTCGTCCCCAAGGAAGCATGTAACTGCTCCCAAAAACGAGACACAAATAAAGTGCCCCGATCCGAGATGATAGTGTGGGGTACGCCGTATAAGCAAAGGATCCGTGAGATGTACAGTTCAGCATACTTCTTGGCGTTGTAATTGGTGTTGACCAGAGATAAAATGGGCAACCTTTGTGAGCCGGTCGACGATCACCCAAACCAAATCATGTTTCTGAAATGTGGTGGGTAAACCGAAGATGAAATCCATGCTCACATTCTCACTTCCAGGCAGGAACGCCTAGCGGTTGCAACATTCCCGGTTTCTTCATGTGGTCAGCCTTTACCCTCCCTCATGTATCACACTCGGACACGTATTTTGCGATCTCCCGCTTCATCCGTGTCCACCAAAATTTGCCTCTGAGTTCTTGTACATCTTGTTGCTGCTGGGGTAAATAGAAAACTTTGACAAGTGAGCCTCGTCAAAAATTTTCTTCCTCAATTCCGGGTTACGGGGTATGATGATCCTGTCCTTGATCCACAGCACGCCGTCTCCGTATTTCCGGAAACATTTCAGTACCCCACTGTCTACATGTCTCCGCAAATGCGACATACCCTTGTCATGTTTCTGGGCTGCCACTATCTCTTCACGGATGGTGGGGATAAGAGCTAAGTTGTAGAGAGCTCCATGGGGAACCACATACAAAGGTGGTTCACTCTCTTCCAACGAGGTGATGGTCAGATTATGTACGCGTGACTTGCGACTCAGCGCATCCGTCACCAAGTTTGCTCTGCCGGGGTGATAATGGATCTCTATATCGTAATCCTTTATCAGCTATAACCACCTTCGCTGCCTCATGTTCAACTCTTTCTGAGTGAATATGTACTTGAGGCTTTTATGGTTGGTATATAAATGTATGAGGTTACCGAGTTGGTAGTGCCTCCACATCTTGAGTGCGAGTACCACAGCAGCGAGTTCTAAGTCATGAGTTGGATAATTTTGCTCATGATTCCGAAGCTGCCGTGATCCATAAGCGACCACCTTTTGGTCTTGCATCAGCACACATCCGAGCCCAATGCCGGATGCATCGCATTATACGTCGAACGGTTTTATTGTGTCTGGCTGCGCCAAAACCAGTGCTGATGTTAAGTGCTTCACTAAAGCCTTGAATGCTGCTTCACACGCTGGACTCCAAACATATTTGGTAGCCTTCTTTAGCAGCTCGGTCATAGGCTTGACAATCTTCGAGAAGTTCGGAATGAACCCCTGATAATATCCCGCGAGTCCGAGGAAACTTCATACCTCGTGGACAGACCTCGGGGACTTCTAATTCAACACTTGTGTAATCTTGCTCGGGTCTACAGCGATGCCCTCCGCTGAGATAATATGCCCGAGGAAAGGTACTTGCGATATCCAAAATTCGCACTTGCTGAATTTCGCGTATAGCTTGTGATCTCGTAGACGTTGCAAGACTATACGCAGGTGCTTCGCGTGTTCTTCCTCTGACTTGGAAAAAACCAGGATGTCATCGATGAAGACCACGACAAACTTGTCCAGCTCCGGCATGAATACCGAGTTCATCAAGTACATGAAATGAGCTGGAGCATTGGTGAGGCCAAAGGACATGACAAGGTACTCATAAAGTCCGTACCTTGACGAGAAAGCCATCTTCGCAATGTCCTCAGCCCGTATTTTAATATGATGGTACCCTGATCTAAAATCCATCTTGGAAAATATCTTTGCTTCGACCAACTGATGAACCAACATGTCGATCCGTGGCAATGGGTACTTGTTCTTGATAGTCACGGCATTTAGTGGGCGATAGTCCATGCGAAGCTGCAACGTTTCGTCTTTATTCTTCACAAATAATGCCAAACAGCCCCATGGTGAGGAGCTCGGCCTAATAAACACCTTTTCCAGCATGCCCGTCAACTGCATTTTCAATTCTGCCAACTCCTTTGGCACCATCTTGTATGGCCTTCTGGATATTGGCATAGTTCCTGGTGCAAGCTCAATCTTGACCTCCATCTCCTGGTCAGGCGGCATCCCTGATAAATCATCCAGAAACACGTCAGGGAACTCACGGACTACTGGAATATCTTCCAATCTGATAGTGGTGGATTGGTATACGGTTGGAAGTTTTATTTCTGGACTATCCAGAAATAATGAATGAGACTCGTGCATTTCTGGGTGCAAATGCACAACTCGTAGGACGGTGTCTAAAATAGTGCCGTTGTGGGTTAACCACGATATCCCTAAGATGACATCGACCTTTTGTCCCTCTAAAGCTATGAGAGACGTAGGGTATATTGTACCCCCTAAGCATAATAGTGCTTTTGGACCATCATGCTTGCTGAAATTTTCCCACCCGGTGAACAAATCAAGTATGGACTTTTGGTGGGTATTATTTGCAAACTGTTTTTAGCAATAAAAGCTTGGCTAATGAAATTATGTGTGGCACCCGAATCAAATAAAACTATGGCAGGATGTTTGTGGAGTTGGAACATATCCGCAAGGATGGGTTCTCCCTCCGGCACATCCTCTATGGCGAGTTGGTGGACGGTGCCGGGCTTAGGGTTTGCCCACCACACATTAATGGGATTCTGGGGCCGATTCCTCCCCGGAAACAGTGGTGCCATTCCGCTGCCTTGCCTCTCGGGGCAGTTGTTGGCGAAAGGCCCCAGACGACCGCACTTGAAATATGTGGTCGATGGCTGGCCGGTGCTTGGGGGACGAATGCCCAGCATGCGCTGCTGAGGTGCAAATGCACGCGGCATCGCCCGCTGCTGCTGTTGTTGCTGCGGAGGTTCTGGTAAGGCTGGTCCGAATGCCGGTGGTGAATACGGCCGATTGCGATATTGCATCGCTCGTTGCGGTGGCTGCCAGCGTTAACCCGATGGTGAGCGATACACCATCCGATACTTCTGGGGAGGACCACCTCCCTCTCTGCTTCTTTGCGGCGCGCTTCGCTTCTTCTCCGCTGCCGCTAACTCCTTGCCGGAGTCCTCTTGTACAATCACAGCATCAATCATGTCATTGAGGCTGCCTTGATTGAACATTACCAGCTTGTCCTTCATGAGCGGATTTAGCCCGGGTAAAAGTAGTCCCGCCGCTTCTCATCCGTATCGGCATGATATGACGCATAGAGGGTGAGACCATTGAACGCCCTGGCATACTCCACCGCGTTTCGGATCCCTTGTTGTAGATGGAGGAATTCTTGCGCCTTCTTCTTCATCAGACCCGGCGGTATATGGTAGGCCCTGAAGGCCGTCCGGAATTCCTCCCAGGTCAGCACTCGCTCGGTGGGTTGCAAGGCGCAGAAATTCGCCCACCAAGCGCTCGCGGAACCCTGAAGTTGCTGGGCCGCAAACTGTGTTTTCCGCTGCTCACTAACTTGGAGCAGCCTGAATTCCATCTCCATCGTGCAGAGTCAGTTGTCCGCATCGATGGGTTCATCCGCCCTTGAGAATACCAGGGGATGCGTCGCTAGAAAATCCAAGCAAGAACTTTGCTATCGTTCCTCCCGGTCTTGACGCCTTTCTGGTCGAGACGTATTGGCAATCAGAGTCTGCAGCAATTCGGTGTGCTGCTGGTGCGAGCCCGCCATGGCCGCAACAATATATGCCAACGTGACAGTTGGTGGTGGTGGTGGTGGCTGGGGTTGCTGTTGCTGCTGCTTCTGTCCCGAGGAACTCTCGGGAGGCTGTTGGGAGGTCTCTCCCCCCTGACTTGAACCTACAACCTCAGGGTTGGCACGAGTACGAGTCATTCTGAAATTCAAAACAGCAACGGTCAGCACATGTCATACTTAAATATCCATGAGAAGACAATAGGTATTGTAGTGACACATTGAGAATATTGCATAACATTCACATATATTGCTAAAGTAAAAACTTTATACAAGATACATTATTCTCGGACCTCCAAGAAGTCGTGCTCATGTCGTCACTGCATATACACACGCTATTGTCTACACGACATGCCACTGTTACAGAAGGTATTACACATCACCCTCGCTGCCCTACTCGGCAACGGTAAACTCACTACTCGGAGTAGAATTCGATCTCCTGCGGGTCTTCCTCCTCCGCTAGTTCTGCTGGTGGCTCAGGGTCCATAACCTCCTCTTTGGGTTCAGGTTCCGGCATCGCCGGGATACCTAAAACCATAGGTACTGCACCTACCATCGGTAGCCCCACTACCAGAGGTACGAGGTTCTGCAAAGCATGCACCTCGTCCATGGCCTGATTATAATCTTCCTCCCAGTTCTGCCCCTCCTCAATAGTGTCATCACGCTCTTGAGTAAGGACCTCATTCTGCTGGGTCAATACTTGGATCTGCTGCTGCAAAGCCGTGATGTCAACACGGCTTTTCTTCTTCGCCTTCCTCAGACAACGCAACTGATTGTGCTGTTCATTCAGTCGCTTGATCATCGGAAGGAGCACATTATGGAGTGTGTTGTGGGCACTCTCAAAATGGTCACAGCGGCTGGTGCTATCCTTGAGCTCCACGGCAAGTCGAGCCGTATGGACAGCTTGGCTGTCCATCACTTTCATCCCTGCCGTCAAATGGAGGCTGAGGTTCGCCTCCGCTGGATTGTACCTTGGGCAACTCGGATCAGTCGCCGCAAAGTACCTCTCCCTCCACACGTGGTTAGCTCGTCCCTCCACTGGGACAAGCGTATATGGAGTGCCCTCCATAGCTCTCACGTGTAGCTGGCAGAAACGCGACATGGTGTCATGGGCTGCTACTTGCCACATCTCTTCCGGTTGTCTCCCTTTCACCGTGACGGTGAACGGTACCCAACCCGGTGGCGTAGATCCTGTTGGAACATCGACATGTTCAGTCCATGTCTTGTTCACCTCCTAGCCTTCTTCCTTGGCGAGGTAACGTGGCGTCTCTACATACCCGAAATATTAAAGCATCAGCTTCAACAATTCCGGATACCCGCTGCGTTGAGAACAGTGGGACACCACCCATCCGTTCTCCAGTTGTTTATCCTCTGCCATCTGTAGAAACATATTTGATAAAGGTCAAATATTCATTTAAACAGTAAATAAGTGAGTTATAACATAAAACATGTCATTGAAATCATAAAACTTGGAAACACAAATCAAACTTAGAACAATTTGATTTCTGGTCTGCTGCCCAAACTGACAGCCCTGACTAGTTTCCCTTTTAATCTGATTTAGACCATGCTAAAAGAAAAACCAGTTCTGGAGCTCAACATCAAAGTTAAAGTTAACTTCAACAGATTTCCAAAATGTATTTGTTTTGCCTTAGATCTATCATGGTTCAAAAGTTATGAGATGTCAAAGTTGACAGAATTTCTGGAGAAAATTGGACAGCACCTCCCTGCTCGAGGTACTGATTTGATTCAAGAATTCCAGTTAATTCTATACCAAATTTGACAAAACTTTATGTTACAAAGTTGTAACCTATCTCATGAACGTTTCATATATACCTCATTTTCTATTTTTAGATTTTTATGCAGGAAGTTATGCTCATTCTACAGAGAGTTGCAGAGAGTATTTGCTCTGTCCTGTTTTCTAGACAGTTTCAACTCTACTGCATTTTTCGACTAGTCAAGGGATGAAAAACCTATGGACATCAATAGAAAAGTTTTAAAGATCTTCCAAAGCTTTCCAGAAATGTATCATACGACCCCAACACCGAAAGAACTCGACCTCTAACCTCTGTACAACTTCAGCATTATTTCAGCTGAAAACAGAGGACTCTGTTCCTAGTCTTACATAAGTTAAAAACTTGCTTACTTTGGGAATCCTGATTAAGGGAAGGAGTTAAATCGAAGTTTTAGTGCTCTGGATCAAAACTTTCAAGTTTTACAATGATGTTGATAATTTAGTGGACTGTGACGTCGAAGCGTCAACCAATTCACGCCGGTACTACGTTCCTCACAAAGAAAACCTATACCGGACTTAGCCGGCTTCGTTAATTCAGTGGCACAAAACGTCTCTCGCACACGTAGGCTACTCGTCTACCGATCCGTGGTCAGACTACCTGCAATTAGACCACACAATTGTCAGGTTCAGCTTCAGACTGAACCCGGTCCCAATACAGTTCCATACAACCGTCCATCATCACTTGCATGGTTGTTCTCAAGCCAAACATGCCTTGAGCTACGTGGTCACATTACTAACCACGTGACGGGGTCTCCCCTACTTGCCCTAGCATGCTAGGGAAGGGCGTTGCTCAAATACCCCAAACGACATGAAGAGTCGTAGAGGATACTAAAGCTGGCCGGGTTACCAGCCACCCGTGAGGCTCCACCCTTAAGCTTGAGCGCACTGGTGGACAACGCTTACATGCACCTCAAGACATATGAAGTCCCGAGATGTATGATTTTCTGACATAGCAAATAGGTTCGTATTGCCACTTTCTATACACTAATAACATTCTTATATGGGCTAATAACTAATAACTCGTTCCTCACCGAGTTTTTGAAAATTTAACCTTTTAAGTGCGTTAAACCTCAACGGAGCTCTGATGCCATGCTGTGAGGACCCGATAGTCCGCACAAACCAGGATCTCGCTGAGGGGTGCTGCGATAGACAACACCGGATAACACACATAAAAGGCGTAAAGCGAAAGCGAAATTTTATTATATAAACTTGTTTAAGAACATAATTACATCAAAATAAATAGACGATGTGTGTCAATTTAAATGCAATTGAGTTGAATTTGATAATGTGAAGACTAAGTATAGCTAGACAGTCCTAATGACTTTGAAATTTTTACTGTGGTTTGGAGACAACCTAAACAGCGACTTGGCCAATTTTATTTGAAGCAAAACCCATTTAAGCCCTGCACAAATAAATGTGTATTTGGCCATAATTAGAGCTTTTATGACGTTCTAGGGATTTTCATGGAACAAGCCATGACGTTCTGGAAACTAAATTTTTAGAGGGCTCTAATGAAATTGGCTTCATCTAATTTGGAGTATCCTAGCAAAAGATATGAGCTACACAAGTTCAGAGAAAATCTGAAAAATATTTCTAGACATTTTTCTTTTTCTCTGAACTAGTTTCCTTAATAACACTATTAGGTGGATCAAATGAGCTCGGATGGATCTGAAATTTTTATTGTGGCTTAGGGATATTACAAGAACATCCTGGCCAAATTTCAGAATTTTCCACGAAAGGGTTATCCAGTTAAAATTCTAAACAGTTTAAAATCTGGAGAATTAATTTTGGAGAAACAAAGGTTTTCATAGAGTGAAACTTGATTTGCTGGAAAGTACTCAGAGAGTTGAATCCAACAATATTTGGTTCACTCGATTTGGACAATTCTAGCCAAAGTTATGGATTTCTAAAGTTGGAGCTGAATTCTGATTTATTTTCCAATATAAAATCGATTCCCGCGCTGACTCAGCCGCTGACAGCGGGACCCTCCAAAAAGGGGGGCCTACCCAGTTCCGAAGGCTCCCACACATGTGGGGTCTGAGGAAGGGTTATGTGGGGTCTGAGGAAGGGTTATTTCTAGACAGTCTTGCCCCTGCTTTTGCAGAGAGGCTGGTTCGAACCCAAGATCTCGGGACATGTAACACCCCAAAATGTGTCAACAATGTGAGTTCAAAATTTTTGGACGAAATGCATGTGGAGAAAAATTCAAACTCAAACTGAAATTCAAATTTGAATCAAAAACAGAAAAGAAAAAGGAAAAAGAAAAATGACCAATGGGCCGTAACCCACCTCAGCCGGCTCAGCAGCCCGCAGCTTCTTTCCCCCTCCCTCTCTCTCTGCCGTGCGGGACCCACCTGTCGGCACCTTCGTCTCCAACCGCCACCCAGCCTTTTTCCGAGCTCCCGCGCCCGATCGTGCCGCCTCCTCCGAATCAGGCGCACGTACCCCACGATCTCTGGTTTCGTTCGGTTCCACACGATCCCAACCGACCCCCGCTGCCCTCCTTCGCCCATTTAAACGCCGAGATCCGCCCCTTTTTCCTCCCCGATCAACTCGCTTCAGTTCCCGGTGAGAACCGAAGTCTACACCGCTGTTTCTTCCTAATTCTTCCCGATTTCGCCGATCTAACTCACGTAGATCGTTCCACCGCCACCGGGGAGCCTTCCAGGTGAAAGAGACGCCGTGTGTCGCGCCCTAGCTGCCACCCCGACGAGCAACCCAGAGCTCCACCCTCGGACATCGTCGACGAGCAGTCTCCGGCCACTTCGGGGTCAAGAAAGGCCCACTAGTGAGTTCTGTAGGATTGAAGAGCACGTGAAAAGCTACCAGAGGGGGGGTGAATGGTAGATTAAAACTTTTCGCAGTGGAAACAACAAAAACCCCTCAGCAAAAAATCAATCGGTTAAAGAAACCGTGTGTGCAAGTGTTTTCAAACGTGTTCAACCACGACAAATCAAGTAGAGAGGTAGAGAATCAAGTCACGAATCTAATGCAACAAGAATCACTTGAAAACACGAAGTAAAACTTGAGATACGATCAAAACATTAAACGAAGATCAATCTGTTCTACCCGATATAAAACAGATCTGCAACGCTGCAAAGAAACTCGTGTATCTCAAAAACTACAGATCCGAAGCTCGTGAAAATTTCACAGATGATAGATAATTGAGTTTTGAATACAACCCAAAAAGAATCACGTCAATCGGATCTGTAAAACTCGAGTTATGAACGAAACACCGAAGCAACGTCGGTCTGTCCAGAGACTCGGCGAGAAAGACTTGACGAAAAACAAATCGGAGGAACAAGACACAAAAGCTCCTTGAAACTATGAGCTTTATTCAATAGAAACACAAGATGAACAGTCCAAAGTTCTCTCCCCACGAGAGCTCTGGCCTCCCTTGCTTTTATAGCCAGCACTAAGGCTAATCAATCTAATCTAGGACTCCTACTCCTAATTGGACTCGTATCCTAACTTACCATAACTGCTCAGGACTCTCCTATTCGCAGATAGAAGCAATCGTGAGACTTCCAAACACCGTAGGAACGTCCTAAACATTCCTAAAACAACTCAACTTCGTGCCTAGCACGAAATCCTATCATAACCAACTCAAATCTTCCATATTTGAGCCATATCCGACTCAGCCTGAGTACGCAATCCAGCCGGTTGGACCTTCCCGACCAATTCTTTACGTTCACTTCTCTTCATCACGCCTTGGAACAATGTTGCCACGTCCATGCACTCCTTGCACACATGCAAACACCTTCCAACGACGTACACGCAACCTTCATATGCACTGCTCTTGATCCAAACATGCTGCGCGACCTCCCGATCAACTCAACCACAGCTCCTCCCAAACTTGGTTGTTGGAACCTCATCTCCTCCCTGAGACTAGTCCAAGGATCCCGTCACCAGCCATGTCTTGAACTCAAGAAATACCTGCACATGAATAAACAACCAATTCTTCCGAGCACAAGTCCTCGACTTGACTCACGTTAGTTCGAAAACCACAACACCTTACATGAGCACGTCACATAAGCATGTTGCAAACCATATCAAATGATAACAGCCATAACCACCAGAACACACCAAAAACTTAGCAAATTAATACTAAGCAAACCTTCCCATAAAGCAAGTTTGAAACATTGCGAGTTAAAAGCAAAAATAAGACGCTACAGTTCTACGAGTTGAACTTCACGGGAGCTCCCTAAAAAAAAGCTCCGGACCTCACAGAAGCTCTCCGGACCTTGCCAACACTTGGCGGACCTAACAAAGAACTTGTCAGACCTTGCGACAGAAGAATGTTTTGGCAATATTCAAAACTTTGAATGTTAATGCTAACTTTTATCCTAATTGCCAATGTATTCAACACACATAGGTCTCACAATCTCCCCCTTGATGAATGCATTGGCAACACCAATTAAAATCCAAACATTGGCTTATGAAAAGTTTTGAAAAGCTTTGAAAACTCATTTCTCCCCCTTTATTAATTTCTCCCCATTTTTTAAAATCAGAGAAGGAAGAAAGTGTATAACATATGCAAAGTGTAAAAAAATCTCTCCTTATACATATTTCTCCCCCTTTGACAATGTATTCAGCAAGGTTCAAAGGAGAAATTTTTAATTGTTATGAGCATATTATAACATATACATACAAAACAAAGCTCATCCAATTCATACTATCAGGTTACTTACACTATCACATCAATGAGATACATAAAGTAGTGTAAGCCATGCTAGAGATCAAATGTATGTATTTTTCAGTTTAAGCAAGTCATGATCTCCCTTACTCAACTATTTCAAAACCTGAAAACATGACACTTGTTGCTGCATTTTTATTATTCATAATCATTTAAGGCACAAAGTTGATCATATGATATTTGCAAGAGATTATATGCCGCATCAGCCTTATTCTAACCAACCAAGCCAAGCCTATGTCATTTGACAATCAGAAGATTAAGGAATGGTTTTAGTCATACACAATTCCTTACAAGTTCATATCTTAGTGTAATGATAAGCAATCTCAAAAGAAGAAGTGCGATGCATGCATATTCTCTTGATCTTTTCTTAATTTTTTATTTGAAAACTCAACATGTGAGCTGATCACTTGATTAATTTTTTATGATTAAAAGTACTTGTGAGCACGCAACAAGTTCAAAACAGCAAGAAAGTTCGATCATGACCAGATTTAGTGTAAGTAATTATTCCAATTACTAGTCATGGCAAAAACTACAAAATGTATAACATGAGTAATGTAGTAAGAACTTTCAGCCTGTAAAAGGAATCACAAAGTCATATATGTATGAAATACTATGCTCATATTATTTTAGTTTCAGATTCACACATAGACTTTCAAAGTTTCAAAAACTCCCCCTCAATTTAAGCCATGAGGATGCATAACCCCTATTTCACTACGAATGAAACAAAAACGAGTGAAATCCAAAGGTTTTGTAAAAATATCAGCCAATTGTTGTTCGGTATCGACATGGTGAAGCACAATGTTTCCTTTTTCAACATTATCACGAAGAAAGTGATACCTAATGTCAATGTGCTTAGTTCTAGAGTGTTTCACGGGGTTTTTAGCAATACAAATTGCACTAGTGTTATCACAAAACTGTGGAACACTATCTAAATCAACCCCATAGTCCTTAAGTATTTGAACAATCCAAAGAATTTGTGAGCAAGCGCTAGCCGCAGCTACATATTCAGATTCGGCCGTGGATTGTGCAACTGAACTTTGTTTTCTAGAGGACCAAGCAACAAGTGAATTACCAACAAAATGACCAGCACCCGAAGTACTTTTATTATCAATCCTACAACCCCCAAAATCAGCATCCGAAAAAGCTTTCAAAGAAACGGTTGAGGAAGAAGGAAGAAAAATGCCAAATTCTTGAGTTCCATGTAGGTACCTGAGAATCCTTTTGATGGCTTGGCGATGTGAAGCACGTGGAGAAGCTTGAAAACGTGCACAAAGACATACGCTGAATTGTATGTCCGGTCTTGACGCCGTGAGATACAAAAGTGATCCAATCATACTTCTGTATTCTTTTTTATCGACCGGGTCACCATCTTCGTCAAGTTCAAGTGTTGTTGCTGTTCTCATTGGTGTCCGAAGAGGCTTGCATTTGTCCATGTTGAAGCGCCTAAGAAGGTCCTTTGTATACTTAGTTTGATGCATAAAAGTTCCTTCTTTTGTTTGTTTGATTTGCAGCCCCAAAAAGTATGTGAGTTCTCCCATCATACTCATCTCAAATTCTGAACTCATCATAGCTGAAAACTTGGACACGAGATCATGAGAAGCACAACCAAAAATAATATCATCCACATACACTTGAACGAATAATGAGTCATTGCCATGCTTAAGTACAAAAAGAGTTTTATCAACCTTGCCCATGGTAAACTCCTTTTCAAGTAAGAATGTTTTTAACCTATCATACCATGCTCTAGGGGCTTGTTTTAGACTGTACAAGGCTTTGGACAGTTTGTAAACATGATTAGGAAAATTTGGATTTTCAAAACCAGGTGGCTGCTTAACATAAACCTCCTCCTCTATGTAGCCATTAAGAAAAGCACTTTTAACATCCATTTGATACTTGAAACCTTTAGATGCAGCAAATGCTAATAAAATTCTTATAGATCCTAATCTAGCAACAGGAGCAAATGTTTCATCAAAATCTAGACCTTCAATTTGAGTGAAACCTTGAGCAACCAACCTAGCTTTATTCCAAACCACAACCCCATCCTCACTTTGCTTATTTTTAAATACCCATTTAGTTCCAATTAATGTGTGACCTTGAGGTGGAGGTACAAGTTTCCAAACATTATTTCTTTCAAAATTTTCTAACTCTTCTTGCATGGCATTAATCCAAGATTCATTAGTGAGTGCGTGTCATATATCCTTGGGTTCAAAAGAAGCAACAAAAGCAGAATGAGCATGAGAGTTTGGATCGCAAAACCTGGACCGAGTGACTCGTTCATGCAAACTTCCAATGATTTGTTGTGGAGGATGACTTTTGAGTACTCGGAGGGGAGTAGACACTTCACAAGCACCTTCTTCTTCATGTTCGGACCTTTGATTAGGAGAGCTTGTTGATTGAGGAAGGTCCGAACCAGCAGTAGTGACTGTTGGTGCTGGTTGTGGTGCAAAATCAGCAGCTTGATCGTTATTTACTTCCGAGTTTTCGGGCAGCAGCACCACTTCTTCATCTTCTTCAATAAAAATACTCTCCCCCTGCGGATATGGATCCGGACCTGCAATATCGGAGCTAGTACTTGGGCTAGCTTCAGCAAAAGAAACCTCGCAAGTCTCCACAATTTTGTTAGTGTCAAGTAAAAGCACACGGTAGCCTCTAGTATGAGATGGATAACCAAGAAACATGCCATCAACAGATCTAGCTTCAAATTTATCAAGATTACCATGTTTCTTAACAAAGCATTTGCAACCAAAAACCCTAAAGTGTGTAACACTAGGCCTATGTCCAAACCGGAGCTCATATGGGGTTTTTCCAAGCTTAGCACGCAAGAAAACACGATTTGAGACATAACAAGCGGTTGCAATTGCATCAGCCCAAAATTTCCTAGGAGTTTGATATTCATCAAGCATAGTCCTAGCCATCTCAACTAAGGTCCTGTTATTTCTTTCTACGATACCATTTTGTTGTGGTACATAGGGTGAAGAGTATTGATGATCTATTCCATTTTCAGCACAAAAGTGATCAAAGGATTGGTTTTTAAATTCAGTTCCGTTATCACTTCTAATTGCTTTTAATGATCCTGGGTGATCAATAGATAATCTAAGAAATAAAGTTCTAAAATGACTAAAAGCTTCATTCTTAGATGCCATAAAATAAACCCAAGAATATCTGGAATAATCATCAATAATCACAAGCACATACCATTTACCTCCGAAGGGTTGAACACGTGCCGGACCTACTGTGTCAAGATGTAAAAGTTGTCCCGGTTCAGCTGTCATGGTCATTGTGAGAGGAGCATGTGAACCTGCAACAAACTTAGCATGTCTACAAGAAGAGCACACAATATCATTGTCCTTTTTAAGCTTCGGCAGCCCACGTATGCGATCGAGAGCACTAACACGAGTGAGATGATCAAAGCCTATGTGACCAAGTCTACGATGCCAAAAATATAGATCCTTTATATCATTAGCAACTAGACACCAATGCTTAGAAGTTGACAAATCAAAATCAGCTTTAAAAACTCTTCCAAACCTAGACATGTTAAACAAAAGCTCACCTTTTGAATCTACAACCTTGCAGCAATTTTTAGTAAAGCTAACCTCTAGATTTTCATCTAGCAATTGTGAAACCGAAAGCAAGTTGTATTTCAAATTTTTAACAAGTGCCACATCTTTCAAAGTGTAGAGATTGTTTACTCTAACCGAACCTTTAGCAATTATGGGAGTAGAAGAGTTATCGGTGAAAGTAACATTTTCTACACGTGACACAAAAGAGAGAGAGGAGAACCATTCTTTGTTACCGGTCATGTGGCGTGAGCAACCTGAATCCACAATCCAAATGTTCTCCTTCCTCAAACGTGAAACCTACACAGCAGCACAATACGTCGATGACTCAATACTGGGGTTAGTTAAAAGACTTTTAGGAATCCAGTACTGAGACACACGACGTCCAGCAGGAATAACACGCGAAAGCTGAGAAGGTACAGCAGGTTTATGAGCCAAATATCGAAAATTTTTGTTCCCAACTACTGACTTAGAAGATGTGTTATATGTAGCACAAAAAACGGTAGGTCCGGGAGCAAGTTTTTGACTCATTACAGCAGGTTGCAAGCTCCGAACATTCGGTCTAGTAGATCTTGCTTGGTTGTTATGTGATCTAGCAAGTATTCTTTGTTTCTTATCGTGTTTAGCTAGTCTATAACAAAAATCCATGACATGACCATCTCTACCACAGTAGGTACAATGAAAAATAACCTTATTATCATGTCTAGATGAGCAAGCAACACGTTTATTAGAACCCGAATGGGACATTACTCCTGCAGATTTGAAAATCACCTCTTTTTGTCTAGGAGCTGTTTGAATCAAACCACTTCCTAATGACTTTACAACTTTAGGTGGGTGTGCCTTAGCATGAGCATGAGAATTAAAACCTAAACCAGTTTTATCATTACAAGACTTGGAAGAATTCAGCAGCAAGTTTAGGTTCTTATTTGCATTAGAAAACCGATCTAGTGTCCTATGCATGTCATCAAGTTTATTGGACAGATCAAAGCAGTTTTCACATGAAGTTTTTCCTTTTAGTTTGCAATTTGAACAATATTTAACTTCATGCACACGTAAAGTATTGTTCAAAATAGAAATCTCATTCATAGCATCATTTAGTTTCTTATTCAGATCATCACATGAAGAACAATGCAAATCAATTGTAGAACAACAAGCATCTTTCAAATTTTTATCATTAAGTGCAGCAAGCTCTTTGTTCTTTTCAATTTCAAGTTCAAGTTTATCAAGTGTAGATGCGTGTGCACTTCTTAAAGAGGATAATTGTTCATAAATTAAATTACATGAGGAACAAGAATCATCACTAGGAATCAAAGTTTTTAAACGATTAATTTCAGATTCTAGTGATTCAATTTTAACAGCATTGTTCCTAAGTTTTTTATCCTTTTTCTTTAATATAACAGTGGCACGAGAAATAGCATCACACATTTCTTCGCAAGTGGGACATACCTCTTCATCGTCGCTATTGTGTTCTGCCTCCTCGGAGCTTGAACTTGACTTGCTCGCCATGCAGCACATATTTGCAATAGCTTCTTCATCTTCATCACTACCGGTGTCCACATCACTTGAGCCGAAATCTTGAAGTGCAGAGATCATTACTATGCACTATGTTGCGCATTGATAAATCTTTCTTCTTCTTATTCTTTACAAATGATTTCTTCGGCCTTGTTTGCTTTTCTTCACGTGAAGTTGGACCTGAAAGGTTAGGGCACTCCGTACGAAAATGTCCTGTCTTACCACATTCAAAACATCGTTGAGGTCCCGAGCTTCCTCTCCTTCTAGTTCTCACATTTTGCAATGCTTTTGGGAACCAAGTAGAGATGAGTGCAGGCTCCTCCTCTGGAAACTCTTCAATCTGTTCAAGGGTTAGAGAGGACAGCAAAGAGAGTGCACCACTAGATGATGATTGACTAGAACTAGACATGTCACGTTGCGAAACAAATGCAATAGACTTGTTGGGGTTTTTACGTGAGATGATGTCAATTTCATGAGTTTTCAATTTACAATAAAGCATGTCTAAAGTAAGAGAACTCATGGCAGTAGATTCACGAATAGATGTAACTTTCATCTCCCAAATTGACATATCTAATGCTCCTAACAATTGTCTAGCATTTTTAGCATATGAAAAGTTAACATTGACACTACGCAAGTTGCTGAGAATTTTATTAAAGCGAGCAAAAAGGTCGTCAATTGACTCACCGGGTTGCATCTCAAAACGCATGTATTCTTTCTTGAACATATCTTGCCTTACCTCCTTGATCGTATTGGATCCTTCATGGTAGTCACAAAGAGCTTTCCAAACATCATATGCAGATTGGAGGTGTGCAACACGGTCAAAGTCGCTTTGAGTCAATCCTTGGATGATCAAGTTGCGAGCCTTGTTGTTGTTGTCAACATCTCTCATGTTCGCAGCTGTAACTTGATCGTTGGGTGGTACATCGAAGTTCCGGTAGACCTTTTCCCATATGGCAAAGCCTTGCGCCTGTATGTAGGCCTCCATCCGCGCCTTCCAAACCTGAAAATCGATGTCATTGAACACGCAAGGTTTTGCGGAGTACTTCTCCATGATGGTTAGTCAAAACACGTGTAAATCACAAAGATTAGAGCACCTTGGCTCTGATACCAATTGTAGGATCGAAGAGCACGTGAAAAGCTACCAGAGGGGGGTGAATGGTAGATTAAAACTTTTCGCAGCGGAAACAACAAAAACCCCTCAGTAAAAAATCAATCGGTTAAATAAACCGTGTGTGCAAGTGTTTTCAAACGTGTTCAACCGTGACAAATCAAGTAGAGAGGTAGAGAATCAAGTCACGGATCTAATGCAACAAGAATCACTTGAAAACACGAAGTAAAACTTGAGATACGATCGAAACATTAAACGAAGATCAATCTGTTCTACCCGATATAAAACAGATCTGCAACGCTGCAAAGAAACTCGTGTATCTCAAAAAATACAGATCCGAAGCTTGTGAAAATTTCACATATGATAGATGATTGAGTTGTGAATACAACCCAAAAAAGAATCACGTCAATCGGATCTGTAAAACTCGAGTTATGAACGAAACACCGAAGCAACATCGGTCTGTCCAAAGACTCGGCGAGAAAGACTTGACGAAAAACAAATCGGACAAACAAGGCACAAAAGCTCCTCGAAACTATGAAATTTATTCAATAGAAACACAAGAGGAACAGCCCAAAGTTCTCTCCCCACGAGAGCTCTGGCCTCCCTTGCTTTTATAGCCAGCACTCAGGCTAATCAATCTAATCTAGGACTCCTACTCCTAATTGGACTCGTATCCTAATTTACCATAACTGCTCAGGACTCTCCTATTCGCAGATAGAAGCAATCGTGAGACTTCCAAACACCTTAAGAACGTCCTAAACATTCCTAAAACAACTCAACTTCGTGCCTAGCACGAAACCCTATCATAACCAACTCAAATCTTCCATATTTGAGCCATATCCGACTCAGCCTCAGCCTGAGTACGCAATCCAGCCGGTTGGACCTTTCCGACCAATTCTTTACGTCCACTTCTCTTCATCACGCTTTGGAACAATGTTGCCACGTCCATGCACTCCTTGCACACGTGCAAACACCTTCCAACGACGTACACGCAACCTTCATATGCACTGCCCTTGATCCAAACATGCTGCGCGACCTCCCGATCAACTCAACCACTGCTCCTCCCGAACTTGGTTGTTGGAACCTCATCTCCTCCCTGAGACTAGTCCAAGGATCCCGTCACCAGCCATGTCTTGAACTCAAGCAACACCTGCACATGAATAAACAACCAATTCTTCCGAGCACAAGTACTCGACTTGACTCACGTTAGTTCGAAAACCACAACACCTTACATGAGCACGTCACATAAGCATGTTGCAAACCATATCAAATGATAACAGCCATAACCACCAAAACACACCAAAAACTTAGAAAATTAATACTAAACAAACCTTCCCATAAAGCAAGTTTGAAACATTGCGAGTTAAAAGCAAAAATAAGATGCTGCAGTTCTACGAGTTGAACTTCACGGGAGCTCCCTAAAAACAAGCTCCGGACCTCACAGAAGCTCTCCGGACCTTGCCAACACTTGGCGGACCTAACAAAGAACTTATCGGACCTTGCCACAGAAGAATGTTTTGGCAATATTCAAAACTTTGAATGTTAATGCTAACTTTTATCCTAATTGCCAATGTATTCAACACACATAGGTCTCACAAGTTCCCCTACTCCTCCGCAGCCGATCCGTGCAAAAAGATGTGAGCTCTAGCGCATAGCGGCAAAAACCGAGGCCGAGCCGGCGATATCGCCGCCCCCCGCCGCCGTGCGCGTGGGCTGGCTCCGGCCAGGGCGACATGGCCCGCTGTGGTCCGTCCGTTTTAAATCGTGTGGTCCCGAATAGATTTAACCCGTACCGCTTCGCGATCTAATCTCAGCCCTCCATTTAAAATCCAATGGCCCACATCAGCCCCGCGTTATAAAGGCCAGGAATCTTACGCGCTACCCCCTGGGGATCTCGGAAAACACGATCTAGCACCGGAAAACTTCTGATCTAGCCCCTGGACCCTTAGGAATTTATGCAAACACGTTTAAACATCAGTTTTAGCCCCTGGACTTAATAAAATTAGGAAAATCTCCCTGTTTTGCACACTTAGACCCCTGAAAATTTAGAAAATGAGAAATGGGGCCCCACTCCAGTGTGGATTTGCACATCAGCCCCTGAGGGTTATTAATTTCAGGAAATTGAAATTGTGAATAGGATTTAAATTCAAACATAGGTATAGATTCAGTTTAATTATTCTAACACTGTTGGAGATTTGTAGAACAATCTGAAGTCTGAATTTAGAGGGGAAATAAACTTTTAAACTAAATGAGGTTGCTGTTTTGTGATTTATCCCTGAAATACACCCTTTAGGCATAAAACAAATTTAAAATGTGGGAAAATGAATATAAGTAACCGAAAAGGGGTAGGGAAAATTTATAAAGGTTCTTTTTAGGTAATTGGAACAGTAGAAATTTTTGTATGAATTAAGGTTGCTGTTTTATGGCTGGAAATTCATTTTTAGGCTATAAAATAATTCTGAAAATGGGTAAAAATAATTTTAAATTGATCCCCATCAGAGAGGAAGTCAAAAGATATTTTATTGGACATTTTAGATCAGAACATATTCTGTTTGGGTGATATGTCTTGCTATTTTAATATTAAAGTTCACTTTTAGGTATGGAAAATAAATCTGAAAATATAGGAAAACAGGTATGCATAATTAGAAAATGTTAAATGAGGTCCCCAAATCCAAAACCTCGAATTGAGATTTTGTAGAAGATTTGAAAACCTAACTGGAGTAGGAAATTATCTTTCATGCAAATTTTGTTGCTAAGAAGTGTATTATCTAATATAGAAAATTTGTTCAAATTGGAAATTCATATATAGTGTGCACTTAGAAATCTGAATATTAAAGCTAGAAATAATATATATGTTTAAAAGTGCATGTATGCTTAGAATCAACATATCTAGGGTAAGCACAATACTTAAATATGTGTATGACTTTCATATGTATGTATGTGTGGTTTGTATGAGCGGAAATGTGGACTATGGCTTATGGAATGTTGTTTTCTTTTGCTATGTGTGTATTGGCATGAGTAGAACCAGCCCCAGAGCAGATTCTCACCTTTCAAGATCAAGACTTTCCATTCCCGGAGAAGCAGGAAGAAGGCAAGTGTCCTTGACCACTTTGATCCTATACTAGGATGTGTAGTTAGAATTTAATTGCATCGTCAATTTGGAATATGATACCCAAGCTAGGAAGTTTCCCTAGAATTGCATTATCTTGTTTCCTTGTAGCCTTGGGTTGGGAGTTACTTTATTATATCTTCCATTTATGCTACTCATGCTTAGCCATGCTTAGAATGGGATACATGGGATATGAGATCATCACCCTGATTACCTTACCTGTGAATGGATTATTATAAATTATGTAGAGGTAGGAATCTAGGCAAGTTGGATGCTTTGGTTGATGCTGTGTGCACGAGACACGGGTTTGTGTTTAGTGCTTGCCTGGATCCTAAGGATCAGTTCATGGAGCATGTAACCTGGCTTTACCGTGCCAACCACATGCTAAGATGGGGCAGCTTGGCCAATTAATTAGGTGCATCCCCGGCGTAGTATGGGTGTTTGGATGGTGCGGGGAATAGGTGTCAGCTGGACTACCATATGAACCGCAAGGCTCAAGAGGGGGCCACTGCAGCGGGGTTGGAGCCTCTTGGATGCTGTTAGGAGTGAAACCTCAGTGGGCCCACACTCGTCTGGAATCCCTTTGTAAAGGCCTCGTAGTGATCTCCTGCCTCGGAAGTGTGAATGTGGTTCGCGGCCACTAGCATAATGGAGGTTCTTCTATTCGACCCGGCAACAGGGGATGAAATCACTACATGTGGGTACAGTGGTGCAAACTCTGCAGAGTCAAAACTGTCATGACAGCCGTGCTCATGGTCAAGAGCGGCTTGGACTTATTCATGATTAGAGAATGATGAGTTGGCTATTGCGGATGTTAAGGGGGGAGCTTAACATTGGAAATGAGGTTATAGTTACTTGATATTGATGAGGAGTTGTGGGATTAAGACCATTTCACCTATGTAGTAATGTAGGTGCTTAATAAGCTAAGGTGATAGGTATTAATTGTGTAGTGCTTTAACCATGAGTTCAACCTCTCCTTGCTCTAGCCATGCATGACATAACTTTTCCACACTTGCTGAGTACCTACGGTACTCAATCTTGCGTTTCTATTGGTTTTAAATTGCTGCTCAGGCCAAGGGAATGACGTGGTGTACAACGACCAAGACTTCGGACCCAAAGAAGGATTCTAGGTTCACAGAGTCCCCGGGGCAACGCCTGTGACGGAGCCCACAAGACTTATCTTCCACTGTTGGTTTATTCATATGTTGTGAACATATTATCGTCCATCATGACGTTATGTTATGTAAGACTTATTTATATTAGAACACTCGGCTTGTAATATAATGACGCTTCACTTTTTGTCATGGCATGTATGAGAAAATGATCCTGCCATACATGTGATAGTCACTCGGTCGTTCTTCGGAAAAACCGGGTGTGACAGAAGTGGTATCAGATCCAAGGTTGCCCGTAGGAACGTGGACCAAGGTAGAAATGGACGCATTTAAGAACCCTATGTTCTTAAAAACTATTTTACAAAAAGTCTGGGGTGAAAGTGGTATTTAATGTTGTCACTTTATTTTATTTATTTATCTTGCCTCAACTTTTATTCAAAATATAGTAATTACTTGATTATTTTCTAACTTGATTTTTAAATGTTTCTAACTTGATTTTAAATATTTTATGTTTTAGATGGTTCGCATGGTCCGCACCGCTCGCAAGTCCACCGGAGGAAGAGTTCCTATAGCTGCCCTTGCCTTGAGGGAGGAGAACCGCCCGGTGACGTACCACTCCTACGGGTTTGCAGTAGGAGGCTTGTTGCGTCGTCTTCGGCGTATGCTCTACGCCGCCGGCAATGTTGGCAAGCTGATCATACACTACAGCTCCACCAGGACCATCCATAAAAAGCGTGAAGAATGGAGTTCAGAGATGAGGATTATCCACGACAACCAGCTGCTCAAGATCCACCGCTCTCCAGCTTGTCGAGCGACTCAGGCCGATGCTGAGAAGGATGTCACCTGGGAGGCTATCACGTGCCAGAGTTATATCAACTGCGGCCACCTGGACAGGACTGAGTATATGTATGTTCTCCATCGTGAGAGTGGCACCGCGGAGTACAAGTACCCGCCGGTGCAGCAGGGGACTTCCCATGAGCACATGGACCTGTGCTTGGAGGATGCAGCTATGCTCAACACTCCACTGCAGGAGTGCTAGCAGGAGCTTCAGGATGTCCGTGACACCCTGAAGGAGACTAAGGCGTTGCTTCACGCCAGCTTGAGGGCGAGGGAGAGAGGAGATGGGAATGAATTGTGTGTCACCGAGAATGACACATGGACTCCTGACTCCCCAGACCGCCGGGCGAGAAAGCGTCGGCGCACTTCTCCACTAGCAGCTTCCCCACCTAAGGCGGTGTCAGAGGGCAGCCGCAATGATGAGGAAGACCCCGACGAGCCAGCTCAGTGATACGAGTTGATTATAGTTATTTCCCTTACTTCAGCATGTTATCAAGTAGTCGCGTCAAGAACCTTTCTATTTGTTTGTTAATGTTTGGTAAGTGACGTGAGTTGTGGAAACCATGGGCACTTGTCCACAACCTCGTCTTTAAGATTGCATTTTCTTATTGTGTGTGAAACCCTATGAATCAATAGTTACATTTATCTTCGTATGAGACATGGTGCCTAAGAGTCTATGCCGATATACGGAGAAGAGAGCTCACTTTCAACGTAGGGGACTATGTCTATCTCAAAGTGTCTCCTATCAGAGGACTTCATCGATTTAAAGTGAAAGGGAAGTTATCACCTCGATACATCGGACCCTTCCATTCTGGAGAGGAAAGGCGAAGTGGCATATCAGTTGGAATTGCCGGCTCGCCTCTCGGATGTGCAAGACGTGTTCCATGTGTCACAACTCAAGAAATGCTTAAGAACCCCCGAAGAGATGCTACCCATGAATGAAGTGGACGTCTGAGAAGACCTTTCGTATGTCGAACAGCCGGTCAAGATTTTGGAGACCATGGAACGCATCACAAGGAACAAAAGAATCCGTATGTGCAAAGTGCAATGGAAGCACCACTCGGAAGCGGAAGCCACATGGGAGCGAGAAGACAAGCTCAAGGCACAGTTTCCGGATCTATTTCCCTAGAGTCACCAATCTCGAGGACGAGATTTCTCTTAAGGGGGTAGAGTTGTAACACCCCAAAATGTGTCAACAATGTGAGTTCAAAATTTTTGGACGAAATGCATGTGGAGAAAAATTCAAACTCAAACTAAAATTAAAATTTGAATCAAAAACAGAAAAGAAAAAGGAAAAAGAAAAAGAAAAATGGCCAATGGGCCGAAACCCACCTCAGCCGGCCCAGCAGCCCGCAGCTTCTTTCCCCCTCCCTCTCTCTCTGTGTCGTGCGGGACCCACCTGTCGGCATCTTCATATCCAACCGCCACCCAGCCTTTTTCCGAGCTCCCGCGATCGATCGCGCCGCCTCCTCCGAATCAGGCGCACGTACCCCACGATCTCTGGTTTCGTTCGGTTCCACACGATCCTAACCAAACCCCGCCGCCCTCCTTCGCCCATTTAAACGCCGAGATCCACCCCTTTTTCCTCCCCGATCAACTCGCTTCAGTTCCCGGTGAGAACCGAAGTCTACACCGCCGTTTCTTCCAAATTCTTCCCGATTTCGCCGATCTAACGTGCGTAGATCGTTCCACCGCCACCGGGGAGCCTTGCAGGTGAAAGAGACGTCGTGTGTCGCGCCCTAGCTGTCGCCCCGACGAGCAACCCCGAGCTCCACCCTCGGACGTCATCGACGAGCAGTCTCCGGCCACTTCGGGGTCAAGAAAGGCCCACTGGTGAGTTCCCCTACTCCTCCGCAGCCGATCCGTGCAAAAAGATGGGAGCTCTAGCGCATAGCGGCAAAAACCGAGCCTGCCCCGGTGAGATCGCCGCCCCCCGCCGCCACACGCGCGGGCTGGCTCCGGCCAGGGCGACGTGGCCCGCATTGGCCCGTCCGTTTTAAATCGTGTGGTCCCGAATAGATTTAACCCATACCACTTCGCGATCTAATATCAGCCCTCCATTTAAAATCCAACGGCCCACATCAGCCCCGCGTTATAAAGGCCGGAAATCTTACGCGCTACCCCCTGGGGATCTCGGAAAACACGATCTAGCCCCGGAAAACTTCTGATCTAGCCCCTGGACCCTTAGGAATTTATGCAAACACGTTTAAACATCAGTTTTAGCCCCTGGACTTAATAAAATTAGGAAAATCTCCCTGTTTCGCACACTTAGACCCCTGAAAATTTAGAAAATGAGAAATGGGGCCCCACTGCAGTGTGGATTTGCACATCAGCCCCTGAGGGTTATTAATTTCAGGAAATTGAAATTGTGAATAGAATTTAAATTCAAACATAGGTATAGATTCAGTTTAATTATTCTAACACTGTTGGAGATTTGTAGAACAATCTGAAGTCTGAATTTAGAGGGGAAATAAACTTTTAAACTAAATGAGGTTGCTGTTTTGTGATTTATCCCTGAAATACACCCTTTAGGCATAAAACAAATTTAAAATGTGGGAAAATGAATATAAGTAACCAAAAAGGGGTAGGGAAAATTTATAAAGGTTCTTTTTAGGTAATTGGAACAGTAGAAATTTTTGTATGAATTAAGGTTGCTGTTTTATGGCTGGAAATTTATTTTTAGGCTATAAAATAATTCTGAAAATGGGTAAAAATAATTTTAAATTGATCCCCATCAGAGAGGAAGTCAAAAGATATTTTATTGGACATTTTAGATCAGAACATATTCTGTTTAGGTGATATGTCTTGCTATTTTAATATTAAAGTTCACTTTTAGGTATGGAAAATAAATCTAAAAATATAGGAAAACAAGTATGCATAATTAAAAAATGTTAAATGAGGTCCCTAAATCCAAAACCTCGAATTGAGATTTTGTAGAAGATTTGAAAACCTAATTGGAGTAGGAAATTACCTTTCATGCAAATTTTGTGGCTAAGAAGTGTATTATCTAATATAGAAAATTTGTTCAAATTAGAAATTCATATATAGTGTGCACTTAGAAATCTGAATATTAAAGCTAGAAATAATATATATGTTTAAAAGTGCATGTATGCTTAGAATCAACATATCTAGGGTAAGCACAACACTTAAATATGTGTATGACTTTCATATGTATGTATGTGTGGTTTGCATGAGTGAAAATGTGGACTATGGCTTATGGAATGTTGTTTTCTTTTGCTATGTGTGTATTGGCATGAGTAGAACCAGCCCCAGAGCAGGTTCTCACCTTTCAAGATCAAGACTTTCCATTCCCGGAGAAGCAGGAAGAAGGCAAGTGTCCTTGGCCACTTTGATCCTATACTAGGATGCGTAGTTAGAATTTAATTGCATCGTCAATTTGGAATATGATACCCAAGCTAGGAAGTTTCCCTAGAATTGCATTATCTTGTTTCCTTGTAGCCTTGGGTTGGGAGTTACTTTATTATATCTTTCATTTATGCTACTCATGCTTAGCCATGCTTAGAATGGGATACATGGGATATGAGATCATCACCCTGATTACCTTACCTGTGAATGGATTATTATGAATTATGTAGAGGTAGGAATCTAGGCAAGTTGGATGCTTTGGTTGATGCTGTGTGCACGAGACACGGGTTTGTGTTTAGTGCTTGCCTGGATCCTAAGGACCGGTTCATGGAGCATGTAACCTGGCTTTACCGTGCCAGCCACATGCTGAGATGGTGCAGCTTGGCCAATTAATTAGGTGCATCCCCGGTGTAGTATGGGTGTTTGGATGTTGCGGGGAATAGGTGTCAGCTGGACTACCATATGAACCACAAGGCTCAAGAGGGGGCCACTACAGCGAGGTTGGAGACTCTTGGATGCTATTAGGGGTGAAACCTCAGTGGGCCCACACTCGTCGGGATTCTCTTTGTAAAGGCCTCGTAGTGATCTCCTGGCTACACACCTCGAAACTGTGAATGTGGTTCGCGGCCACTGGCATAATGGAGGTTATTCTAGTCCACCCGGCAACGGGGGATGAAATCACTACATGTGGGTACAGTGGTGCAAACTCTGCAGAGTCAAAACTGTCATGACAGCCGTGCTCACGGTCAAGAGCGGCTTGGACTTATTCATGATTAGAGAATGATGAATTGGCTGTTGAGGATGTTAAGCGGGGAGCTTAACATTGGAAATGAGGTTATGGTTACTTGATATTGATGAGGAGTTGTGGGATTGGGACCATTTCACTTATGTAGTAATGTAGGTGCTTAATAAGCTAAGGTGATAGGTATTAATTGCGTAGTGCTTTAACCATGAGTTCAACCTCTCCTTGCTCTAGCCATGCATGACATAACTTTCCCACACTTGCTGAGTACCTACGGTACTCAAGCTTGCTTTTTTGTTGGTTTTAAATTGCTGCTCAGGCCAAGGGAATGACGTGGTGTACAACGACCAAGACTTCGGACCCGAAGAAGGATTCTAGGTTCACGGAGTACCCCGGGCAACGCCTGTGACGGAGCCAACAAGACTTATCTTCCGCTGTTGGTTTATTCATATGTTGTGAACATATTATCGCCCATCGTGACGTTATGTTATGTAAGACTTATTTATATTTGAACACTTGGCTTGTAATATAATGATGCTTCACTTTTTGTCATTGCATGTATGATAAAATGATCCTGACATACATGTGATAGTCACTCGGTCGTTCTTCGGAAAAAACGGGTGTGATAGGACACAAATGGAGACACACTACCACTGCGCCAGGTCCACCCTTCTTACCGGGACCCACCACTTTGTTTAAATTAAACGTGGCGCACACGCGCTCCATACAGCATCCGACAGCTGGGGCCCACCGTCTTCGTCCTCCTCTTGCCACCCGGCAATCCCGCGGCGATGCACTCCGGTGAAGCTCGCCGCCGGCCAATCCCCTGTGCCAAGGTTCACGAAACTTGCCACTAGGGCCTATTCTGATGCGAGGAACATGCTGGTGGGGTCGGCGGAGGTCGACGGTGACTGAAAAGTAGCTCCCGGCGGTGCACCGAGGCGGGGCAACTTCGGCGACGTGGACCAAGCTCAGGAAAACCCCAAACACTCAGCTGTTTCCTCCTACAGCACCGGTGGACCTCAGGGATCAATGATTTGAGCCAGATGATGGTGGAAACGGCCGCAACACCAACTTCACCGATGACCCAAGGTGCTTTTTCCGGCGATGAAGGATTTTCGAGCAAACGGAAGCTATACACGATGGTTTGGCTCGAGGTTTGCTCGAGGATCATTGCAGCAGTCCTGGGAATCTTCCTCTAGATCCGGTCGATCGCTAACTAAGTGTGTGCAACAAATTTCCAGTTTTTCTAGTGACTGTTCCCAGAACCCACCGGCGGTAGACTTCAAATTCCGGCCGGCGTGGTCCATACTAGGTTTCTAGATTTGTAAGGTAACTAGTAGACCTTATCACACACTTCTGAGGCTAAGAAGTAGCACGAAAGGTGGACGATATCGTTGGGGCGACGAGTTGGCATGGAAGCGGAGGAACTCGGCCGCCGGGACGAAAACCTTGTCGAGGTTCGGCAACCGCGCGAGCAAGCGGCCTTGGAGGTGGTCCGGAAGGTACAGGGGGTTCTTGCGCTCCTTCTTGTGGCCTCAGTTTGGCGTGAGGTGCACAAGAGCGACAGTTCACCGGTGAGATGGTCGGCGCACCGAAACGGCGAGTGTGGCGGCTGCTTTTCTGTGCGAGGGCGTCGGTGCTCGAGTGAAACGGTGCTGTGGTCTTCCGGGGTTCGGATATAAGAGGCTGGGGCGAGTGATTTGGCGCTGGAAACCCGGAAGCAGCTGGTGGCAATCAGGTGTGCGCCGTGGCGCCCGCAGCGTTGGCCCGAAGAACAGAGCACTTGGCTGTGAGGCGGTTTAGTTGCTTTGTGTGGCTGACAGGGAGGTCCCACCTCCAGTAATTTGTCCCAAAAAGTTCAATTTCTACTGCTCTAAATAATGGGGACCCTAATACCCTTGGCAATTGATCAAATCACCAAATGCCCATTTGAGTTTGAATAATTCAAAGTGTGACATTGTTTGGATGAATTCGCAGCACATGTGAAGTTGAAATTCAAATTTGATTTGAATTTTGTCAAACTAGCTCATGTCAAGATCAACTTCAAATGGAGTGAAAATTGGTGTGTGAGCTCATAAAAATGTGCTGAGTGTGAAAACGGATCCCACTTTTGAATTCATGGGTTGAAAGGAGTTTGAGTTTGAATTTAAGTTCAAACTAGCCTTTTGATAATTGTACCCAAAAGTACCTCAAAAGGTTTTGGATTTGGGTGAAATTTGGCATGAGCATCCTAACAAAGTTTAGGAGTTAATTAAATGCTCAGTCCTTATATGATGCATGTGGGAAATACCACTTTTGCATTTTGTGAGTTCATCTCCTAATAAATCTATTTACGGTGGTTACTTCCTCTTCAAATGTGTTCATGTGATTACCACAAATGAGGTCAGGTGTGGGTGTGATGAACACTTTTAGCAAGTGAAAAACTTGGGCCCTTACACATATCCAAGCTGGTGATGTTTCCATCATTCTCCCCTTCTTGACTGCAAATCGTCCTCACTTTTGCATTATGGTTGATGTTCAGGAGTAATGTTTTATCAAGTTCTTTCAAATACAGTCCTGGAACTTGCACTACTACAGCAAACTTCATCTGGAACGAAGAGCCTGTGATAATCAGCAATTTTCACAGGCGGAAACTTAAACCGCATGTGAAAAAAGTTATCACGGGTGGTCTTAACCTTCATGAATCCACCTGTGAAGACTCTTTATCACAGGCAGTTCTATACCTATGATAATCCGTCTGTGATAACTCCATTATCGTAGGCGGTTCTATACTTACGACTTGCTGCCTGTGAACAATCTTTATCACAGGCGGTTTGTAACGTAAATAGTATTCGCCTGTGATAACTCCATTATCGCAGGCGGTGCTTCACCTACGATATTTGTCATTTTTGTATGTTGCATAATCATTAATTTTATGAGTGCATTTTTCTATGGGACTTTTTAGTCATCATACCAACCTCTATGATTTTTTTTCAGATTTTTTAAAAATTGTTTCAATTAATGTGTGTTCAAAATTTGAAGAATGCCTCATATGTATATGAACATTTCATTAGAATGAAGGATAATTTTAATTTTGACATGTTGGATTGCTTTAAAAAATAATAAAATTCATACATGTATAAATAAGACAATATGTTCATAAAAACCAACTTTCAGTGGAAGATCCATTTTTTACGAATGACAATCCAAATAATATGTGCATATAAATTAATGCTATATTTACCAAAATATAACGATGTTACCTATATAAGTTTTAAACTTTTTGTTCCATATGGTATATATTAATTTTTGAAGAATATAGAAAAAACATCGAGTTTGGACTTAATTTGTAGAATCTATCAATGTTTGAGTATTTACATTGGAATCTAAATAAAAAATAAAGCAAAGGAAGAAGAAACCGAAGAGCTGACCTATGAAGAGGCAATTATCGCATGCGGTTTTTAATATCGAACCTTCTTAATACCCGACTGTGATAATGGACGACTATATAAAGCACCGCTCGGGCACCGCAAAAACCTAACTCAGGAGATTTCACATCAACGCCGTCAGGCTGCCAAAAAATACATTTGTCCCTCGCCGCCGTCGCCGCCGTCCTCTCCCTTGTTGCCGAGCCCACGTCACTATCCTCGCCCTCGCCTCCAAACGCGCGCACGTTGTCGTTCTCGCCTCCAAGTGCCATCACTGTACGCTAGCTTTACGAATCGTGTGTTCAACTTTGAGCCTTCACTTGCATTTAAAAATGGTTACTATCATATTTTTATTTTACAATTTGACATAGAAGATAGATCGCCGAGCGTGGATGTACAACATGCCAAGACCTGATCCTATGTACATTCAAAATATTGCAAACTTTATTAAAACGTTCAAGAGACATGCGAAGATGCAAAGATAGATGACATATTATGTCCATGTATCGACTGTGAAAATAAGATTGCTTGGATAGATTATATAGTAACCCAATGTCATTTGGTGAAAAGGAGTTTCAAAGAACACTACACAATATGGACAGAGCATGGTGAGTTAGATAAGAAAGAGGTGGATAAAAATAATGAGAGAGATTATGATGATGATAATGCTCATATCGATTATGGTAGTGACAATCAGGATGATGATGATGAGTTTGATTGTGAGAAGATGTTGCGTCACATCAAACCACATCTATTGATTTCTATGGGAGCAAGTAAAGGTTTAAGTAAAATGGAGACGTTGCAGAATGCCGTAACGGAGCTCTTATATGATGAATCAAAGGGTTGTGATAAAGAGTTTACTACATTGGGTGCAGTTCTAGAACTACTAAAGTTGAAAGCCACACATGGATGGTCCAATTGTAGTTTCTCTGATCTTTTGAATCTATTGGCAGAAATTCTTCCAAATCTCAATAAACTGCCCAGAAGCACTTATAAAGCGAAGAAACTTCTTTGCTCGATGTCACTAGGTGTGACAAAAATATACGCTTGTGTGAACCATTGTATTCTATATCGCAAAGAGCATGAGCTCGCAACTAGATGCCCCATCTGCGGTGTCAGTAAATACAAGAAGGAGTACAATCACCAGTATGTTACCAACATGAATAAGGCCCTGAAGAATAAGAGAATATTATTGGCCCTGAAGGTAACGATGATGATACTTCTGACGATGCAGGCGGGAAGAATAAGAGAAAAATTCCTACCTTGGTGATGCGGTACCTTCCAGTAAATGATCAGTTGAAGCATTTGTTCTCAAACCCTAGGGAGGCTAAACTTATGCGTTGGCATTCCGAGCAGCGCAGGAAGAACAAAAATATATTTGACACCCTGGTGATGTAACCTAGTGGAAAAATCTTGATATACAGTATCCAGAGTTTACACGGGAAATCAGAAATGTAAGGTTTGCCTTGGGTACAGATGGAATGAATCTATTTGGTGAAAAAAGGAGCATACACAACACATGGCCCATGGTATTAACGATGTACAATCTACCGACGTGGTTGTGTCACAAAAGGAAATATATTTTGTTATCTATTCTTAAAAGAGGTCCGAAACAACCCGGCATCGAAATTGATGTGTTCTTGGAACCTCTAACAGAAGATATGACGAAACTGTGGAATGAAGGGGTACGTACATGGGATGAGTACAAGTAGGAGTATTTCACGCTAAGAGCAATGATATTCGTTACCGCGCATGATTATACTGTATTGTTTACATCATCGGGATAAATGAAAGGGAGGAAAGGTTGTGTAAGATGCGTGGATGGAACTGGATTTTTGTACCTCACTTCATCCAGAAAGACGGTGTACATGAGACACCGGCGGTTCTTGTCAGATACACACAAGTACAGGAAGATGAAACAACAATTTAATAACGCAATCGAAAAAGATTGCGCTAAAACCTTACAGCGGAAAACTCGTGTTTGAAATGGTCAAGAACATTCAGGGTAATTTCGGTAAGGGCAAAAAATGTAAAGAAACAAAGAGAAAGAAAGCTACATATTTGGGGGTACAACTGACATGGCTTTCAAGAAACAATCGATTTTTTTCAAGTATCTTCCGTACTGGAAGAACCTGGAAATTTGCTATAGTATTGATTTGATGCACGTTACAAAGAATGTATTTGACAACATCATTGGAACCTTGCTGGACATGCCGAGGAAAACAAAGGACAGATTAAAATCACGTATGGACCTAGTAAATCTTGATATGATACCAGAGCTTCACCCGGTAGAAAAGGCCAACGGGAAGCATTACCTTCCCCCAGCCAGCCACAACTTGACACTACAGGAGAAAAGGCAATTTGCGAATGCTTGCATGGGATCAGAGTGCCCACGAGTTTCTCATCCAATATCCGTAAACTAATCTCGATGAAAGACTTGTCTTTATTAGGCTATAATTCTCACGACTGTCACATGATAATTACAGTGTTCCTTGCCATTGCAATAAGGGTCATCAAGCCTGAGCATGTAAAAGTTGTCATCACATGTTTGTGTTACTTCTTCAATGCAGTATCACAAAAGGTGGTAGCTTGGGAAGACTTAGACTATTTGAAAACGTGCATCATAGAGACTATGTGCAAACTTGAGATGTGTTTCCCACCATCCTTTTTTGATATGCAAGTGAACCTAATCACACATCTTATTGATCAAATAAAAGTATTGGGGCCACTATTTTTACATCACATGTTTTCGTTAGAGAGATATTTAGGAGTACTAAAGGGTTATGTGCAGAACCGTACTCACCCGGAGGGTTCAATTATGGAAGAATACACTGCTGAAGAAGTGATTGAGGGTTGCGCTAATTACATCAAAGATGGAAAGCCGATAGGTGTGCCTATACCAGTACATAAGGGTAGACTATGTGGGAGAGGCAAAGTGGGTAAGAAAACTTTTATCGTTCAAGATTACAAATTAGTACACTGTGCATATTTTGGTGTACTACAACAGCTCGCAATAGCTAAGTCATACATCAAGAAACACGAAATTGAGCTTCGCGGAAAAAACCAAGGCCGCACAGAGGACTGGATCATGAAAGAGCACAGAAGACGTTTCACTGAATGGTTAATGGATAAAAATATATCATACGGAGACTCTGATGAAGAGGCAACAATGAAAAGGTTAGCTTCTAGCCCATCTGCTTTGGTGACATCATGGCAAGCATATGACATCAATGGTTACACATTTTACACTAAGGAAAAAGACGGTAAGAGTGTTGCACAAAATAGTGGTGTTCGTATAGAGGCTTATGATCCACAAGGGCAGAAGACCACATACTTCGGGTTCATAGAGGAAATATGGGAACTCGATTATGGCGAAAGAATGCAAATGCCCATGTTTAAGTGCCAATGGGTCAAACATCCTTATGGTGTGAAAGTGGACAACTAAAGGCTGACACTGGTAGACTTGAACAAAGTGGGTTATAAAGATGATACGTGGGTTCTCGCCCATCGTGTTGCACAAGTTTTTTATGTACAGGATCCAGGAACTGAGAAGATGCATGTAGTTGTTTCTGGAAAGCAAAATATTGTTGGGGTTGAGAATGTGGGAGATAATGAAGAGGAATATAATCAATATGAAGATATGTACCTTTCCACCGATCCAGACAACATCAAGCGCATAGAAAGAAGCATTAAAAAGGATTTGAAACCCTATATGCGAGAAGATGTCAATGCTGGAAAAAATATATGACATATATTTTATATATTTGTAATATTGTAATGAAGCTTTAATATTTTAATTGTACAATTTTCTCTTTTAATATTTGAATTTTGACATGTTGAATGCTTTAAAAAAATTAACAAAATTCATACACTGACATATACTGCACTTGAAGTCATGGCCGGCTGAGTGCCACTTCATCTCTATGTGTACGTGTGAGCTCTGTTTTTCCTCTGTTCATGTGCGTATATAATTTTCCTCTGTTTTTCCTTCAAGTAAAGACCGTCTGTGAAAATATTTTGAACAACGTGCACAAGGGGCGGCTCCTAGCCGGCGTGACAATCCCTGGCACGAGATCACAACTTTCGAGACTTGTCATCACCGAGTTGCCGGCTGGAGAGGCTCCAGAGGCTCAAGCCAGCGGTGTGTCACTTCCTCCATAAGCTCCACGTACATCAACTAGCCAGAAACGGATGTTGGTGGGAGCAGTGGCTCAGAGCCGATCCATAAAACCGACTGATGGATACTAGAGCTTTTGGAGAGAAGGCAAGTTGTGCAGGAGATGCTGCATTTGTGCAACTTGACATTTTGGGGCCCTGTAATGCATGCTACCATGTGAGACATATTTTGTCGCTACAACTTTTGTGACCTGGTGCATGCTACAATTTTCACAAGCGGTTCTATTCCTACGACTAGCCGCCTGTGAAGAATCTTTATCACAGGCAGTTTGTAATGTAAAGAGTATCCGCCTATGAAGAATCTTTATCGCAGGCGATACTTTATTCACGGCTGTCCACCTGTGAAGAATGTTTATCACGGATAGTTTATAACGTAAGATTATTCGCCCGTGTAACTCTAAGGACGCATGTATTGCGCGTGGCGCGTTCCCCTCGTGCGCGCGGTAACCTAAAAGGTAAGGCGCTCACGCCCGGTCGCTTCAGCCTCCTGTATTAATGGCCAATAATGCAAGCGGCTCCTCCTCCACGGTCCGTCTCTATCATGCGGTCGTTGTCATTCGCACGCAGAATTCGAAGCGATCCGACCTCTCTTTCTCCACACCATTATAACTTGCACCTTCCCCTTCTCTGCAGTATGCACCACCATCACAGTCTTCTGCTTCCCTCTAGTCTTCGTCTTCCTCGCCGCACCGTAGCCATAGTCACAATGGCACCACCGACGAAGCGCTCCCGACCATGCTCTCCACTCGCCGCGCCTCCGTCCCCGACTCCAACCGTGCCTCCGTCCCTGGCTCCAACCGCACCTCCGTCCCCAGCTCCAACCGCACCTCCGTCCCCGGCTCCAACCACACCTCCGCCGCCTTCCTGGGTGGAAGAGAGAGTGCACCTGCTTAGGAAAATCGCTTTCCTAGAGCAGAGTTTGGTTGCCCTCAGGGCACAGGCGGACGATGACCTATCACCATTGCGCCGACAGATGGCAAAGGATGTATTTAACAATACATCTGATGCCATGGTTCTTCTGTGTCTTGGTCGCCTTCCAGAATGTACTGGAACGGGCACCATAGCCCACTACCTCTTCGGGTTAAGCGCAGTGGCTGGTCGTCTTGACGCGATATGGGAGATGGTTGGTGAGGTGCTTGGGGTGGAAGGCAACAGGAAGTTGGTGGAGGCGATCACCGACAAGTGTGAGGTTTCTCCGCCACTGGAGGACTAGGCGATCGTCTGTTATTTTCTTTTGTTGTTTGTAAAAATTTAATTTTTAATGAATGTGTGTTTGATGATGAATGTTTGTTATCGATTATCGAATTGCTTGTTGTCTTCTGTTTGATGCTAAATGTGGTTGATGTATACCGGGTCGCGACGTTTGGTGGCTTCGAATTTGTGTCAAAGGCGTGTTCCGATCCCCTCGGTATTAATGGCCAATATTGCAAGCGACTCCCTACTCCCGGTCGTTTCAGCCGCCTGTATTAATGCGGCTTCGAATTGAATTTAAAGGCACGTTCCCCTCGGTATTAATAGCCAATATTACAGGCGGCTCCTACTCCCGGTCCCTTCAGCCGCCTGTATTAATGGCCCATATTGCAGGCAGCTCCTACTCCACGGTCCGCGTGTGAAAATTGATATGTTTACACAGACGGTTTACCGTTGCGAGCCATCTGTGATATTTATTCATCACAGGCGGCTATTAAATCATTCGACATCACGGACGCATTTTTTTACGGACCGACTGGGTCTGAAAAACGAGGCGCCTGTGATAATGGTTTTTGTAGTAGTGTTGCATAAAAGTACATGACAACAGTGATTACTCCCCTTGCGAAATTGACACGTAGCATGTAATTAATTGTAGAGAAACTATATATGGTGTTGTTGGCCTGAATGCAAGTTGTTAATATGCATAATATAGTTGTTATTGTCATATTTGTCAATTGCATGAAAAGAAAAATAATCATAACATTCAAAACTGGACTTCTACAATAATAACTTTCCTAAACTTAGTCATAAAGAAAATCAAATTTGATACAACCTAAACAATTTAAAAAAGATATGATTCTCAACTCTCCTTGCTTACTATCAATTCAGGGAACACGTCTTATTTTAATAGGGCTATCCTAAAAAATAGAACTAACATGTCTGTTCACTGGTTCTGTTGTAGATGTAAATGTAGCATCATCACACAACTATTCTCTATCACAAGTATCAATCTTATAATCATCTTATAACAAAGAAATTACACCAAAAGGTTCCACTAATGATTGATCTAATGTAGAAGGGGAATGGATAAATTCAGCACCAAAGCAATAGTTTCATATGGAGCCATAATTACAGCATGTGCCTCTTTTCACATGGCCAATTTCCACACAAACAAAAGTTACTCTTTTGACTCTCTTCCTTTGATACGTGTGCAGCCAAATCTTTTTTATTCTGTCCAAACTTAGTCATAGTGGAACTCATAATAAAAAGCATCTCATCCATATATTTTTCTTTTCACAAGTGGGTAACAAATCATCTACTTTCTTTTCACACGATCATTCATAAGCTGAATCTCAATGTTAGAAGCAAGCTCAATCAAGCGAGAAATTGAATCATATGCCTGATGTATAAGGATGTCATGAATTTCAGTATTAAACCCACTTCAATAGCTTTTTCATATCATTCTAAACCACAACATCAAATGTGAAATTTTAGGTCATGGTAGTATTTCTCAACGAAGTTAATACCTTGTTTTAAATTTTATAGTTTTGCTAGTATCAGGGTGGCCTGATATTTCAGTGAAAGGGATAACTTTGATTTGAACTGGAGAGTCATTCACTGTAGCAACCGTACACCAACTCTAGTGGTTGTTCACGATCTCATACAGCACGATCAACGAAACCACTAGGATAATTCCTGCAAGCAATTGAAGAACTAGCAACAACAAGACGGAAAGGTGACTAAATAAAGTGAAGTTATGAATCCAGTAGAAGGGATGGTCTAGCCGATACTCATGTCTACAAAGAAGTAGCAAAAGCAAAACTTACATGTGAATAAAACTCGAGTGTTTCTGGCGGCAGTTAAGATTTATTAATAGGTGAGAGGCTGACAACAGGGGTGTTGGGGTCATGCTCCAACCCTAGCACGCATACTTAATGGACTTAACTTTATACACGGCCTGTCAGGCCAAAATAGGGTAACACGACATCGTGAACAAAAACAAGTATCTGTAATAAATTGAAGATTGCGGCCGACTCCAAATAGATCTAGACGTGTGCTTGGATCTATTTGAAAGTATACTTAAAAATCTTTTCATCAAGTTTTTGAACGCCAAAATTGGAGTCTGTATGAGGTTGTGGTTGCCATCACAAGTTGGTGATGTTCTTCTGTCCGAATCCAATTTAGAAAGTATTTTGGATTGGCCTTTTTGATTTTTTCGGTTAAAAGTGACGCGATGACCTGGTGGGTGACATGGAGAATACTTGAACTTGGTTCCCAATCAACTTCTTTGGTCCTCCTGACTAAAATATGCATTTAATATTTTGCTTGATCCATGTAATTAGTTTTGTAAATGAAAATGCACAACTTTATGGTGCAACATCAATTCATCATACGTATTAAAGGTAATCCAAATATAGAAATTATTTACCTTTGAGTCAAAGACCGTTAATATGGTCATATCCAAACTGGTGATGTTCCCATTATGGACTTTGCCTCCTAAATTCATTCATAAAAGGAAGGTGGTATGAGTTCGAGCAATGTGATGGTCAAATTTTATCTATTTACTAGTGCTCATATCACTAGAATGCAATCGATATCTTTAATGCTTGATTAACAAGGCCACTAATGGTATGGTCCAGAATCGATACTGACGGGGCTACCACACACAGGACCAATGCCCAATCGTATGACCTATATTTCATTACCCGTTCAGTTAAAAAAATATCACCATGTGACTGTCCAACAACAAACTAAGATTTGAGAAACTATAGCTCACTAGTAGTGTTCCACAAAACTCAACTTCTTTCGCCGTCCTAGAATTAAGAATAGCAAACTATCGAGCTAATGATACTAATATAAACTCCAAACAAGATAGAGTTCATAAGGAATGCAGCTAGGGTGTCAATGAGTTCCTAGAACCTAGTCCACTACCATGATTTCAATGATATCGATAGTTAATAAATAAAAAATGTTTTAAAACATGGTGGAATGAACCAAGGCTTGCTTTAGCCTCTTTCTGGGTTCGCTTTTCAAGAGCTGGTTCTTGATCAGCTATGATGTCCTCCATTACTTGCTCCACTTGCATCTTCTTCACCTCACTCTCTATCATATGCACAAGTGATGCAAGAATGAGTGGCGAAGTTATTAATTTGCATAACTTAATTACCAAATAAAAGGTAAATTAATATATCTTGTTTTCTTTTAAGTACTTCCTTCATTAATAAATGTGGATATTTTTATTTAAACGAAAATTTTGGCAACAGACATCACCTGGCCTCATTAGCATGCCTACTGCCGCTCCGCCTCTCGCGCAGCGACGTGCTTGCCCGACCATGGGCCACTCGCACACTAGACCAGTCGCAAGACCAACGGCTCTGCTCTGTGCTCTGCACGCGTAGCCCCGCCTCCAGTCGAACTCAGGCCAAGCGTCCGTATGCGGTGCACTCGCCTCTGCAGCTGTCGTGGCTTGAGGAAAGACAAAAGAAAAGGCTTAGGTTTTTGACTGGGGGAAATAGAAAATGAGCGAGTTCTATGTGTAGACGAGATCGAATCTGAGCCGCCTGTTTTGATTTATAACTCAAATAGATTTAATGTTAAGTTGGGCTGAGGAGGCAAAATAGGCCGTCGACCACCGACTTACAGTTCTGGACCGCTTAGTCTTTCATTTATAAAATAAGAGAATAGTTATGTTTTGGAGCGATTTTAATGGGCCGTGCAGATTGACATGGAGTATTATGGGCTTAAATTCGAGAAGTAAGTCCTTAATTTATGGTTAATTGATGGGACGTGCAAATTAAGGAGTGTTATGGACTGAATTATTAACCAAAATTCATAATAATTTTTTTATATGTGTGAAGCATAATGTTCAGAAATTAGTATTAAGAAAACTTATTATCAAATTATTATAAAGAAAGGATAGGGCACCCGGTGCATTTAGCTCCCGCTTGCGCATGTTCCGAAAAGGGTCCAACCCACTTGGGTATTTTGGCCCTGTTTGGCACAGCTGAAACTTGTTGAGAAACTGGCTTATTTCTAACTGCTATGAGAAGCAGCTGACTGGAGAAGCAGCTGTTAAAATAAGCTAGATGTTTGGCAAACTGCGTTTTGAATGTGTTGGTCTGTTGTTTTAAAGTAAAAAATGTCCAAATTGCCCATGATAGTTTTTTTACATTTATATTTACTAACTCTAGGTTAGTTTTTTTATTGTATTTTATTTAACACATGATAATAACTATTTAATATTCTTTGTGCGTTTCTCTGTGCTTTTTAGCCCAGATTTTTATACACAAATTCTCTCTAAGTTGTGACAAGAGGGACGAAAGATTGACAGATAGTACCACGCACTACTACCTACCTGTAGTTTTTATCATGGAAAGAGTTCTTGCACAGGAAACAACTTGTGTGTTGCTGGCTTGCTGCTAGAAATCAACCAACATATTACATAACACGGTACTTCTCACAACATAATCAGACTTATTGTCACAAACTCAAACAAACAAATTGATGAAAATGGAAGGCTGGCCCATGGGACTCTAATTATCTCACAAGGAACTTTCATGTCCTTCCATGCTTGTTGCACTCCTTGGTAGTTCATCCAATCTTGTTGCCGATAACCATAATGTAGTCTGCACTTTCCAATCAGATGCACTGTTGCAAGTTAAACTTGTGTATTAAAACTATGTTAATACAGATATCATACAGCCTCAGTCGCTCATATCTCTGCTCTTAGATATTGTTTACTACTAAAAGGCTAATTACAAGAATTGAGAAACCAACTCTGCATTGCACACAATAACCATTAGCGAACAAGTTAAACAGACCATATCAAGATCTTAAAACGGTGAGTACAATTTATCCAACAACGCAAACTTGGAAACAATATCATACCTGGCCTTGGACGACTGTACCATTGCAGCAAAACTCTTTCTTGAGATCATTCAGTACCTTGCCGTAGATGAATTCCTTCTTGAACCCCTGGACAATCGTCAGACTCTTGCAACCACGGCGCTGCTGAATACATACATGAACGTAGTTTTTCGATCCTACAACTGCATCAAAGTCACGAATTAAAAATTAAAATAAAGGAGAAACAGAGCGCATACCCTGGGAGGTGGTCAAAGAGGAAGTGGTCAACCAAGAACCCTCACGAAGGTGTGGATTGTGAATAAGCTTCGGGAAGTCAAAAGCAGTACCAAATCCCATGCCCTAGGCGCAGATGGGGAAAAGATGGAAGAAAATCAAGATATGTACCGGTCTGGAGGAGATACAGGAAGAAGGATGGGTTCTGCTCTGGCGACGGACTCTGCTGCTCGGGTGAGCGGATGGCGACGCAATGGAGGAGGGAGAACCAGCGCAGAGAGAGGAGTCAGGCGGCAGAGACGGAGGAGAGGAGCCGGCGGCACAGAAAGGGGTCGGGAGAAGAGGATGAAGCAATGGCAATTGAGGGTAAATATAGTTGAAGTTCAAGTGCATTTTGGTTTCTTTAGTCCGCAGACGCGCCGAGAAGCGGCCCGGAGACCGCTTTTTTTCAACGTTGTGTATTAGTTCAATTTAAGAAGCGCGTTTTTAATAAGCGGGATCAGAAGCTAGCTGTTTGGAGGTTTAAGCGCTTAATTTTATTTAGAAGCTGGTTGATAAGTTGTACCAAACAGGCCTTTTGTACGCAGTCTTTCCCTGCATTTCTGCAAGAGGCTATTTCGAGTAATTGAACCCATAACCTCAAGGTCACAAGATAACAACTTTACCGCTTTGCTAGAGCTCCCCTTCTATTGTTAAATTATTATAATTAAAAATATAATTATGAGCAAATCTTATTAAGTATTTTTTATAAAAACTTTCCCTGCTGAGGACGGCTCCGGTACAGACACGTGCCCTAGGCTCCGGCCCGAGCCTCCCTGCTGAGGTGAGGTCCGGAGCTGCCACGTGTCGCCTGGTACCAAGCCCATCGATAAGAGCTCCAGAGCCGCCACATGACCCACGATTCATCGTGGGCCGTGGGTCGACGAAGTCAAGAAGGAAGTGTGTTGTCAAGCTTCGCATTCAAGGCTCGCGCCTTCCCCAGAAGCTTGGCGCACTACACACGCCTACGTCCCTTGCCCGTTCGCCATTACGGTGACAAGACAAGACGACAAGATATGACAGCAGTACAGTGCTGCCCAACGGCACAAAGCCGCCCAAGCAGAGAAGATGCGGCGACAAGACAAGACAACATCTTCATCATCACCTGACACGCGATTAGGGATGCTCAGCGCGCCGGACGGGGGGACATAACTCTCCCACCGGCCACTCTACTCAGAGGACGAATCCCTAGATCGTGTATAGGATTCTCTTAGCTCTAGAGCCGCCTGTCGGTCCCCATGCCTCATTGTAACCGCCCCGGCCTTGAACTATAAAAGGACCAGGGTGGCCACCCTGCAGAGGGTCCCGATTCTGCATCCCAGAACACACAAGCACCCACGATCAAGCAATAGAACAAGCACACCCGTGGATGTAGGATATTACGCTCTGGTGGCACGAACCACGTAAATCTCTATATTCATCAGCCCATGTCGCGTAGGGAACCAAGCCCCTTTCAGAAAAAAAAAGAACCTCGCGGGCTGCTTCCGAGCAGGCCGGGGGGAGTGTCGCAGCTCACACTCCTACATTTGGCGCGTCAAGAAGGGGGGCTTTACGCGCTCTCCTCGCGACCATGGTGAACATCAGTTCTCATGGCGAGCCTTCTCGCCCAGCTCGTCGTCGTCTCCAGGAGAGAGATGACGAGGCTCCCCCCCCCCCCCCCCGCTCCAGAGCAGGCAGGTCTGGCCAAGCCAGCAGCCAAGCGGCCGGCTCACTCTGTGTGATGTACGGGGGTTCTTCCGATGTCTCGTCCAAGCGAGCCGTCAAGACCCTCCATCGAGCAGTGGCAGCGGCTGCCCGAGTCCCGGGTGAAAGTACATTTAGATAATCCCCGTGATTTTGGTTGATTGATGACAATTAAGATGCTAATAAGTTTCTACTGAGTATGAGCACAGGTGTTTATCAAAGAAATGGATGTGGAGTCTCTCAAGAAGCGAAAGGAAAAGAAGGAGACTTGGAAGAGTTGAAAGTAGCATTTTTTATCTTCACATTTTTTTTAGTTGTGTATAGGGTATTCTCCTTTAGAGTGCTTAAGAATCACTAGAGAGCTCAAACGAAGGATAGAACGTTAGAATCAAGAGATAAGGTAGTCATAGACATGAAGAAAAGGGAAGACCGGACTTGTCCGACAAATGGTCGGACTAGTCCGTTCAGAAGCGGACTATTCCGTTTTAGACCGGACAAAGAGTTCCTGAGTAAGCTCGGACTAGTCCGATAAAGGCCGGACTAGTCCGTTGTTATGTGAGTCTGAGCCATTATGAGACTAAGTCTCAGAAGGTCGGACTAGTCCGCCCAAGAGGCCGGACTAGTACGCTAAGCGGACTAAGCCGCTTAGATCCGGAGAAGGAGTCTCTGAGTGTCATCGGACTAGTCCGCTCTACAGGCCGAACTAGTCCGATCTTTTCAGACTAGTCCGAAATAGGACGGAACAAAAGTTCCTATGTGAGCTCAGACTAGTCCGAGGTTGGCTGGACTAGTCCGCAGCTCCAGTTGAGAGAGTCTTTTAGACTAAGTCTGGTAAGACCGGACTAGTCCGCTCTTTGGGCCGGACTAGTCCGTCCTTACCAGACTAGTCTGTTCTCATACGGAACAAAGGTTCCTGACTAAGATCGAACTAATCCGCTCTTGGCCGGACTAGTCCGGGGTTTCATGACCGTTTGAATTCAACGGTCACTAAAACTTTATCTGGTAAGCCGTGACGTGAGTGGTCCCTCAAGATCGGACTAGTCTGGGGTTGGGACCGGACTAGTCTGGACTTTAGTTGGTAACGGCTAAATGTCGGGAGTTCTATAAAAGGAGACCCCCCCCCGGCTGAGAATAGAGAAGACACGAATCCAAGCGTTGAAAAACTCATTCCTAGAGCTCTTTTAAGCCTTCTTCCTCACCTTCTAGACCCCTAAGATTGGATCTTAAGGTGGTAGCAGTTTTTGTGAGAGGAAAGAAGTGGTGACCGACGTTTGAGCTCTCGGTTTGATTCCTTTGCACTCTAACTGTTATTTTGAATTGTTAACAGCCGTACTTTGAATTCTAGAACTACTTGGTTGGTGTAGGGAGCCTCAAAGTGTGAGTATCCCCTAAGATCGTTGTAATTACATTCGATTGATAGTGAGAAAACCCGGGCTTGATCTTGGTGATCGCTCGGTGAGGGAAGGGTTAGAAAAGACCCGGTCCTTGGTGGACTCCTCAACGAGGACGTAGATTCCTGTGTGCAATCGAACCTCGGGATAAATCGTGTCACTTTGTCTTTCCACTATTTAAATTGCTCACTAGAATTATTGGTTAAGATTTCATCGTGTTATCTCCCGCAAATTGTTCTATTATTTTGCAATCTAATCATTCTCAACTAATTAGTGATATCATTTGACTACCACATATTTTCCGCTCAAACAAACTTAAAAGGAAATCGAAAACACAAATTAGGCTTAAACCAGACTAGTCTGATCTCATACCGGACTAGTCCGGCCTGCTATGTTTTTATCCGTTGTTTATTTGAATTTCAGGTTTTATTAGCCTATTCACCCCCCTCTAGGCAACTTTCAATTGGTATCCGAGCCTAACTCTCCACAAAAAGCTTAACCGCTTGGAGAGGAGATGGGGGACAAGGTCGATAGCCAAATTGATCTCAACAAGGGAAAAGGAGCAAGCTCGAGCAACTTTGAAGAACAAGGGTCTAACCCACCTTCCGCGGTTGCTCCTCCACAAGACGTTACAAGCTCAGAAGAAGATGAAGAAATTCTTCGTCTTATGGCACTCCTCAAAAAGAAGAAGGAGGAGGCCAAAAGGAAAAAGAAGGAGGAGTTAGAGAAGAAACTCAAGAGTAGTCAACAAGACTACTCGCGATATCCTTTTAACTATGAAAGACTAAACTCTCATTCCAGTTATTTATCAATTCCTCTAGGCAAACCACCACACTTCGATGGAACTAACTATACAATGTGGAAACACAACATGAAGCTGCATCTAATTTCCTTGAACCCAAGTCTTTGGCATGTGGTATGTACAGGTATAGATATCCCCGAAGACGAAGATGAACTCACTCTAGAACAAGAACAACAAATCCATCGCAATGCACAAGCAGCAGCCGTGCTCAACTCATCTTTGAGCATTGAAGAATTTAACAAGGTAGATGGGTTGGAGCTCGCCAAAGATATTTGGGACACCCTCAAGATCGCACATGAAGGAAACCGATCCGTGAGGGAAGCTAAGATTGAGATGATTGAAGGAGAGCTGGGAAGGTTTGCCATGGAAGAAGGCAAAACACCTCAAGAAATGTACAACCGACTCAAAACTCTTATCAACAAGAGTCGGGCATACGGATGCAAGAAATGGAATGACCATGAGGTGGTTAAAAGAATAATACGAGCATTTATGCCTCGCAATGTGACCCTATGCACCCTAATCCGGGAAAGTCCAAACTTTCATTTGATGACTCCGGATGAAGTGCTAGGGAAAATCATTAACCATGAGATGATGGAGAAGGAAGCCCAACACGTCAACGACTTAGCCAAAATCACTTCATCCAAGAAGAAGGGCATTGCTCTCAAGGCCATATCCAAGTCAAAGGCAAAAGAAACACAACTCACAAGTGAAGATGAAGAAAGTGATGATGAAAGCACATATATGGATGATGAAGAAATGGCATTCTTCATCAAAAGATTCAAAAGGTTGATGAGAAGAAGGAGAAGCCATCACTATGAGAACAAGAGCAAAGACAAAGGCAAGTCAAGAACAAAGAAGACCTGCTACAACTGTGGAGAACATGGGCATTTCATTGTGAACTGCCCCCGTAGCAAGGAAGATGACAAGAGAAAGAAAAAGGATGGGAAGCCACAAGAAACGAAATTCTTCACAAAGAAGAAGACATATGGACAAGCCCACATCGGAGAAGAATGGGACTCAAATGAAGAATCTTCCTTCGAAGATGAAGAAAAAGTGGCAACTGTAGCCATCAAGAGGCCAACCATGAAGAAATCACTCTTGCCAAACAAGGGTGATTGGAAAAGCCGAAGTCACACATGCCTCATGGCAAAGGAAGGAAAACTCAAGGTAATGACTAAACCTTCTAAGTTACATATTGAAGATGATAGTGACTTTGATAGTAGTAGTGAAAACGAATTCATGTTTAGAGGATTAAACAAAAAGGCTATAGCTAAAATGAAAATGCTATCGGATGAAATATTTGAACAAGAAGAGCTTCTCAATCAACAAGAAGAATTGCTTATCTTTGAAAAGGAAAGAAACCTTGAGATCGAGAAACTTCTTGAATTTGAGAGAGAAAAGTGTAGAACACTTGAAAGTGAACTTGCCACGAGCAAGGAGACATGCACTCAGCTTAAAAGTGATAATATAGCCCTTCAAGATGAACTTGTAAGTTTAACCAAAGCTCACAAGAATCTTGAAGCACAACTTAACTCACTTAAGTCTAGCGTCCCAATTAATACATCCTCTAAAGGCTCTCTCTCAACAAAGATAGAATCCAACACTAAAACTTGCAAATGTGCTAGCACTATCTTAAACTTAAAAAATGAGCTCAAAGAGGCACAAAGCAAAAATACACACAAGAGTGGGATCTTTGATAAAGAAAAAAACAATTATGCAACGCAGTGCATACACAATCACAAGATCTCCCTTCATCAAAGATGGACTTGGATATACTAGGGGAGGAAAGCAAAATGCTAGAATCCTTAAAAACAATAGCAAATTCGTAGCCTTCATAAAAGAAAACTCAAGTCAAGACAAGAGTAAAAACCTTGCATCTACCTCACATAAGATTACCAAAAATATAAAATCTATAGTATTTTATAATTTTGGTGCATCTTATGTTCTTATGAAAAGCAAGTATGATAAAGTTTATGCAAAATATGTTGGGCCATTCCACAAGAGTCCAAAAACTTGTGTGTGGGTGCCCAAATGCCTAGTAACTAACCTCAAAGGACCCAACCAAGTTTGGGTACCTAAGAGCAATGTTTAAATTGTTTTGCAGGCCTACTCCTCCGGTGGCACTAAATGGGTGCTAGATAGTGGATGCACTAACCATATGACCGGAGAGAAGAAAATATTTGTTGAGTATGAAGAAAATGATAATCCAAATGAAGGCATCTATTTTGGTGACAACAGCCAAGGAAGGGTACTAGGTATTGGTAAAATCGCAATCTCTTCTCAACACTTTCTTTCACATGTTCTACACGTTGAATCATTGGATTATAACCTATTGTCCATATCTCAACTATGTGAGAAAGGTTATAATTGCTTGTTTACTAACGAGGATGTGACCGTCTCTAGAAGAAGTGACAACTCAATTGCCTTTAAGGGTGTGTTAAAAGGAAAGCTCTACTTGGTGGACTTTTTCACAAGTAAAGCTCAGCTTGACACATGCTTAATAGCAAAAACCAACATGGGATGGTTGTGGCATAGAAGACTAGCCCATGTTGGAATGAGGAATTTACAAAAACTTCTAAAGGGGGATCACATCCGTGGACTAAAAGGTGTTGTTTTTGAAAAGGATAGACCATGTAGTGCGTGCCAAGCAGGAAAGCAAATTGGAACAGCTCACCCCGCCAAGAACGTGATGACGACAACAGGACCATTGGAGATGCTTCACATGGACCTCTTCGGTCCTGTCACCTATATAAGCATTGGCGGTAACAAGTATGGTCTTGTAATTGTTGATGACTATTCTCGTTTCACTTGGGTATTTTTCTTGCATGATAAGGGAGAAACTCAAGGAATCCTCAAGAAGTTCTTGAAGAGAGCTCAAAATGAGTTTTCTTCAAAGACTAAGAAGATTAGAAGTGACAATGGTTCTGAATTCAAGAACACTCAAGTGGAAGAATTTTTGGATGAAGAAGGCATCAAACATGAGTTTTCAGCCCCTTATACTCTCGAACAAAATGGGGTGGCTGAAAGGAAGAACCGGACACTCATTGAGATGGCAAGAACCATGCCTCAACGAATACAAGACCTCGGATCGATTTTGGGCGGAAGCAATCAACACCGCTTGTCATGCTACAAACCGCCTCTACCTTCATCGACTCTTAAAGAAAACCTCATACGAGCTCCTAACCAGTAACAAACCCAATATCTCCTACTTTCGAGTATTCGGTAGCAAATGCTATATTCTTAACAAGAAGCCTAGGATTTAAAAATTTGCTTCGAAATCCGATGAAGGTTTCCTACTTGGTTATGACTCAAACACCTACGCTTATCGTGTCTTCAACAAAACCTCCAGGTGCGTTAAAATTGCACGTGACGTGGTGTTTGATGAAACTAATGGCTCCCAAGTGGAGCAAGTTGATCAATGTGTATTAGATGAAGAAGAGGCACCAAGTGAAGCACTAAGAAGAATGGGGCTTGGAGAAATACGTCCCCAAGAAAACGTAGGACAAGATGCTACAAGCTCATCAAAAGTGGCACCTCTCACTCAAAGTCAAAACCTAGCACCCCAAGATCAAGACGGTCAGTTTAAAGAAGAAGAAAATCAAAACCATGGCATTGATCAAGGGGGAGAAGAAGATGAAGATGAAGAAAACCACTCAAGAAATCAAGTGCCTCACCCAAGGGTTCATCAAAGCATTCAACGAGATCATCCCGTTGATAACATCCTTGGAGATATCACAAAAGGGGTAACAACACGTTCTCGTATAGCTAACTTTTGTGCACATGACTCTTTTGTGTCGTCCTTGTAACCATTTAGGGTGGAAGACGCACTCAAGGACCCGGATTGGGTAGTAGCCATGCAAGAAGAATTAAACAACTTTACAAGAAATCAAGTATGGGAGCTAGTGAAAAGACCAAACGCAAATGTGGTAGGCACCAAGTGGGTGTTCCGCAACAAACAAGATGAACACGGAGTGGTGACAAGAAACATGGCCAGACTTGTAGCAAAGGGATATGCTCAAGTCAAAGGTTTGGATTTCGATGAAACTTTTGCTCCCGTAGCTAGGCTTGAATCTATTCGTATTCTATTAGCCTATGCTACTCATCATGATTTTAAACTCTATCAAATGGATGTGAAAAGTGCCTTTCTAAACGGTCCAATCAAGGAGGAGGTGTACGTGGAGCAACCTCCCGGCTTTGAAGACCGAGAATATCCTGATCATGTGTTTAAATTGCATAAAGCTCTCTATGGCCTTAAACAAGCTCCTAGAGCTTGGTATGAATGTCTTAGAGACTTTCTTATTGATAACGGCTTTCAGATAGGCAAAGCAGATTATACATTGTTCACAAAGAATGTAGACAATGATCTTTTTGTATGCCAAATATATGTCGATGACATTATATTTGGTTCTACTAGCACATCCTTTTGCAATGAGTTTAGCAACATAATGACAGATAGGTTTGGGGTGAGTTTACCTTTTTAGCCCTGTTTAATATTTAATTTGGGAAATTGAATATGTGGCTAGTGTTTAAAATTTAAAAAGTGGGACAAACATATTGTCAAAATTTAATTAAAAATTTTCTCAGTATTTAGAAAACTTTGGAGTGAGATAAAAACATATTTTGGGCTGAAGTGAATCTGTTTAATTTATTATTCACATTTAGGGACACATTTTTAAGTAAAGAATAGTTCTAGAAAATAGAGAAAATAATTGTAAAATAGTTTACATCAGAGGAAAAGGTCAAAAATATATTAGCAAATATTTTAGATCAGAACCTATTCTGTTTAGATGATGTGTCTTGTTACTTTTATAATAAAGTTCACATTTAGGCATAGGAAATAAATCTGAAAATATAGCAAATAGTAAATGATGAATGGAATTCTAAAATCCAAAGAATTCAGTCTAGGGTTGGTAGAAATTATGAAGACACATATGGAGAAGGAAAATACCTTTCATGCATACTTGGTAGCAAAAAGGTGTAGTAATTGAATATAAGGAATTTATTTAAATTGGAAACTCATATATATAGTATGTAAGTATAAATGTGAACACAAAAGTAGGAATCATATACATATGAATAAAAGTGCATGCAAGCCATAAATCAACACACATAGAGTAACCATAACACATATAATGGTAAATGACTTTCATAAATGTGAATGTGTGGTTTGTATGATGTGGAAGTGTGAACTATGTCTTATGGATTGTTGTTTTTCTTTTGCTATGTGTGATGGTATGATGTAGAACCTGCTCAAGAGCAAGTTATTCCTTTCCAAGATCAGGACTACCCATTTCAAGAGCAGCAGGAAGGAGGCAAGTGTCCTTGACCACTTTGATCCTATACTAGGATGTGTAGATAGAATTATTTGCATTGTCAAATGAAATATGAAACCCATGCTAGGAAGTTTCCCTAGAATTGCATTACCTTGTTTCCTTGTAGCTTGGGTTGGGATTTATTTTATCATTTCATTTATTATTATGCATATGCTTAGCCATGCTTAGAATGAGATATTTGGGATATGAGATCATCAGTTTATTTTACCATACTCTTGAATGAGATATTGTGAGTTATGTAGAGGTAGGGATCAAGGCAAGTTGGATGTTTTGGTTATGTGCTGGGTGCACGAGACTCGGGTTTGTGTTTAGTACTTGCCTGGATCCTAAGGACCGGTTCATGGAGCATGTAACCTGGCTTTACAGTGCCAACCACATGCTGAGATGGGGCAGCTTGGCCAATTAATTAGGTGTATCCCCGGCGTAGTATGGGTGTGTTGGATGGTGCCGGAATAGGTGTCAGCTGGACTACCATATGAACCGCAAGGCTCAAGAGGGGGCCACTGCAGCGGGGTTGGAGCCTCTTGTATGCTGTTAGGTGTGAAACCTTAGTGGACCCACGCTCGTCGGGAATCCCTTTGTAAAGGCTTCGTAGTGATCTCCGGGCTACACACCTGGGAAGTGTGAATGTGGTTCGTAGCCACTGGCATAATGGAGGTTCTTTTAGTCCACCCGGCAACGGGGGATGAAATCACTACATGTGGGTATAGTGGTACAAACTCTGCAGAGTCAAAACTGTCATGACAGCCGTGCTCAAGGTCAAGAGCGGCTTGGACTTATTCATGATTAGAGGATTGATGGTTTTGGAAGTTGTGGATGTTAAGTGGGGAGCTTAACATTGGAAATGATGTTATGGTTATTTGATTATGATGATGGGATGGGAGATTGGGACCATTTCACCTGTGTAGTAATGTAGGTGCTTAATAAGCTAAGGTGATAGGTATTAATTGCGTAGTGCTTTAGCCATGAGTTCAACCTCCCCTTGTTATAGCCATGCATGACATAACTTTCCCACACTTGCTGAGTACCATCGGTACTCAACCTTGCATATTTGTTGGTTTATATTGCTGCTCAGGTCAAGATAATGAGGTGGTGTATAATGACCAAGACTTTGGACCTGAAGAAGGTTTCTAGGTTCATGGAGACCCCCGGGCAACACCTGTGATGGAGCCTACGAGAATAATTATTCCGCTGCTAGTTTATTTACTTGTGATGAACTTATTATTGTCCATCGAGACATTTGCTATGTAAGACTTATTTATATTCGACACCTGGCTTGTAATAAATGATGCTTCACTATTTGCCATCACATGTATGAGAAAATGATCCTGGCATACATGTGATATTCACTTGGTTGTTCTTAGGAAAAACCGGGTGTGACAGAGGTGGTATCAGAGCCAAGGTTGCCCGTAGGAACGTGGACCTAGGTAGAAATGGACGTATTTAAGGGCTCTATTTTCTTAAAAACTATTTTATAAGGTGTGTGTTGAAAAGTGCTATTTAATGAGTCACTTTCTTCATCTTACCCCAATTTTCATTCAAAATAGGATTTTTGTTTAAAAAGTTATCTAACCTAAGTTTAAATGCTTTTTGTTTTAGATGGTTCGCATGATTCGCACCGCTCGCAAGTCCACAGGAGGGAGAGTTCCCGTAGTTGCCCTTGCCGAAAGAGAGGAGAGTCGTCCAGTGACGTACCTTTCCTACGGATTGGCAGTAGGAGGCTTGTTGCGCCGTCTTCGACGTATGCTCGAAGCCGCCGGCAATACGGGCAAGCTAATCATCCACTATAACTCCACCAGGACCATCCGTGAGAAGAGGGAAGAATGGAGTTCAGAGATGAGGATTATACACGAAAATCAGCTACTTAAGATCCACCGCTCTCCAGCTTGTAGAGCGACACAGATCGATACGGAGAAAGATGTCACCTGGGAGGCCATCACTTGCCAGAGTCACATCTATCGTCGCCACCTGGACAGGACTGAGTACATGTATGTCCTCCAGCGTGAGAGTGGTACCACGGAGTACAAGTACCCGCCGGTGCAGCAAGGGACTTCCCATGAGCACATGGACTTGTGCTTGGAGGGTGCTGCTATGCTCAGCACTCGACTGCAGGAGTGTCAGCAAGAGCTTCAGGATGTTCGTGACACCCTAAAGGAAACGGAGGCATTGCTGCGAGCCTGCTTGAGGGCGAGAGAAAGAGGAGATGGGAATGAACTGTGTGTCACTGTGAATGATACATGGACTCCTGACTCCCCGGATCACCGAGCGATCAGGCGTCGTCGCACTTCTCCACCAGCAGCCTCCCCACCCAAAGCAGAGTCAGAAGGCAGCTGAAATGATGAGGAAGATCCCGAGGAGCCAGCTCAAGAAAACGAGTAGTGTAGAGACCTTCCCTTAGTTAGCAGGATGTCGAATAGTCGAGTCGTTACGTTAAGTTAATGGTGTGTTAATGCTTGGTGTGTGACGTGAGTTATGGAAGCCATGAGCAATTGTCCACAACCTCGTCTTTAGATTGTTTTGCTTTGGTGTGTGAACCCACATGAAATAATATTGCATTTATTTTTGTGTGAGAAATGAACCCTCAGAAAAGTATAACAAAGCCTCAACACTTCAAAGTACAAACAAATGAAAGTAGTAAGATGATACTAAATGCTTTCAAATTAACATTGGTTGATTCTGCCAGATGGCCGGAAGAGGAAAAGGACGTGCTGTCAACCCCGCCAACAACAACGATGAGGCATGCAACCCTCATCTTTCTGGAGGCCAGGACCGGGGTGGTCGCCGTGAAGGAGTTGATCCCCTCCACCAAATGCTGGAGAATCAAAATCAGCTCATCTAGAACTTGAATCAAGTGGTGGCCAACTTGCATCAAGTTCCACCTCCACAAGCTGCACCACGCCAACCAAGGTTGAGTGAGTTTCTAGGAACTCAACCTCCAAAGTTTACAAGTGCTGCTGAACCTCTGGAGGCAGATGATTGGCTAAAGACCATTGAAAGCAAGATGAGGATCATCCAGTGCCAAGGGTATGAGAGGGTGCTGTTTGCCTCCCATCAATTGCATGGACCTGCTACTGATTGGTGGACCGCCTACGTGGCTGCCCATCATGACCTTGAGAACATCACTTGGGAAGAGTTCAAGCGTAGCTTTCACAACCATTACATCCCAAGAGGTGAACTCAAAAATAAGAGGAAGGAGTTTTTGGGACTGCAGCAGGGGAACATGACGGTGAGGGAATACCTCACTAAATTTACTCAACTATCCCGCTATGCCCCACGGGACATAGAGAATGATGAGTAGAAACAAGATTGTTTCGTGGAGGGACTTACCGCAGAGATGCAGTGTGCAATGTCCTCAAATGAGTATGAAAGCTTCCAAAAGATGGTGGACAGAGCATTTGTTGTAGAAAGGAAGCTAAAGTCCTTGGAAAATGAGAATAAGAGGAAGGCCGGGTGGTCACATCAAGCCTCAGGGAGCAACACCCGCCCATGTCTAATGCAGCAACCTACAGGGCAGACGAACCGTGCTGCGGTACCTTACTCAGCACCAAGAGGGTACAACCCAAACTACAGGCCTCCCGCAGCACCAACACAGCCACAACGTCAGTTTGTACAGCAGCCTCGCCCCGCATATCCACCTCGACCAGCAGTACAGGGACCTCCAAACCAACCCCAAGACAGCAAAGGCCAGGCACCTAAGGTTGGGGTGCAATGTTTTAGCTGCGGTGAAGTGGGGCACTACGCCCATAAATGCCCAAAGAAGAAGCCCGCACAGCCACAACAGCAAAATGTAATGAGAGGACGGATGAACCACGTTACTATGGAGGAAGCACAAGAGGCACCCGACGTGGTAGTTGGTAAGTTTCCTGCCAATTTACACATTGCAACCCTGCTGTTTGATTCTGGTGCTACCCACTCGTTCATTGCTCAAGGGTTTTTTAAGAAGCATGACCTAGCAACAACACAAATGAACCATATGCTAGCCGTAAACTCTCCGGGTGGAGAAATAAGGACAAGACAAGTGTGTCCCAAGGTGAACCTAGACATTAATGGGGTAGTATTTACTGCTAACCTCATAGTGATAGATTCACAAGGGATAGATATTATCTTGGGTATGGATTGGTTGACAAAACATAAAGGAATCATCCATTGTTCGACCAGAACGGTAGAACTAACTCACCCTAGTGGCACAAGAGTAAAGTTCATAACAATACACGAGCCTAGGAGGGACATTAAATTAAATCAAGGTGAGGTGAAAGTTGAGGAAATCAGGACCATCAGGGAATATCCAGATGTTTTTCCGGAGGAGTTGCCAGGTATGCCTCCCGATCGTGAAGTGGAATTTGCAATTGAGCTAGTGCCTGGAACAGCCCCGATATACAAGAGACCTTATCAGATGGACTCCAAGCAGCTAGAAGAACTCAAGGATCATTTGAGAGAATTGATGGAGAAGGGGTATATTCGCCCTAGTTCCTCACCATGGGGAGCTCCGGTGATATTTGTGCCCAAAAAGGACGGAACCCAAAGGTTATGCGTGGATTACCGTGCCTTGAATGAGGTAACCATCAAAAACAAGTACCCATTACCCCGCATTGAAGACTTGTTTGATCAGTTGAGGGGAGCTTGTATGTTCTCGAAAATTGATCTCAGGTCGGGATACCACCAACTCAAGATAAGGCAATCTGATATTCCCAAGACAGCTTTCGTATCTCGGTACGGACTGTATGAATACACTGTCATGTCTTTCGGGCTAACTAATGCCCCGGCATACTTCATGTATCTCATCAACAAGGTATTCATGGAATATCTGGACAAATTTGTGGTGGTTTTCATAGATGACATTCTCGTCTTCTCCAAAGATGAAGAAGAACATGAGAAACATCTAAGGTTGGTGTTGCAAAGGCTGAGAGAACACCAACTATATGCCAAGTTGAGCAAGTGTGAGTTTTGGCTGAAGAGAGTTCCCTTCTTAGGACATATAATCTCGGAGGGAGGAATCTCCGTGGATCCTGCCAAAATCGAGGATATACAGAAGTGGAAGACCCCTGAAAATGTCGTGGAAGTTCGAAGCTTCTTGGGATTGGCTGGATACTATCGACGGTTTATTGAGGGATTCTCTAAGATCTCGAGACCCCTCACCAAACTGTTGGAGAAGGGAATCACATTCACATGGACGCCACAGTGCGAGACGAGTTTTCAGGAGCTAAAGAAAAGATTGACAACAGCCCCAGTGTTGGTTATGCTAGATATGCAGAAGAATTTCACGGTGTACTGCGATGCCTCTGGAAACGGGTTGGGATGTGTTCTCATGCAAGAAGGGCATGTCGTGGCATATGTATCCCGACAGCTTCGGAAGCACGAGAAAAACTATCCTACACATGACTTAGAACTAGCCGCAGTGGTACACGCGTTGAAAATTTGGCGACACTATTTGATGGGGAAGAGGACGGAGATATATATGGATCATAAGAGTTTGAAGTACATTTTCACACAGCCAGATCTCAACCTCAGACAAAGGAGATGGTTAGAGCTAATCAATGACTTTGATGTGGGCATCAACTATCATCTTGGGAAAGCAAACGTCGTGGCTGATGCGTTAAGTCGGAAAGAGCAGGTCAATAAGTTGAGCTTGAAGGACATGCCTGCAGAATTGAAGGACGAGGTTATAAGGCTCAATCTATGCCTGATAAATAGTGGTGAAGCCATCGTCATGGAAGTGGACTCCACACTAGAGCGAGATATCCGCGAGGGTCAAAAGAACGACGAGAAGATACAAGAAATCAGGCAACTCATCAAGGAAAATAAAGCTCCTGGTTTCAGAGAGGATGAACAAGGAACGGTGTGGCACGGGAAAAGGATCTGTGTGCCAGAAGTAAAGGAGATCCGTGAATTGATTTTGAAGGAGGCTCATGATTCTGACTATTCCATTCATCCTGGGAGTACGAAGATGTACCAGGACCTCAAGAGCAGGTATTGGTGGTATGGCATGAAACGAGATGTCGCGGAACATGTTGCCCTATGTGACACATGTCAGTTGGCGAAAGCAGAACATCAACGACCCACGGGATTATTGCAACCACTCAAAGTGCCTGAATGGAAATGGGAAGAAATCAGCATGGATTTCATCGTGGGATTGCCTAGGACCCAATCAGGATATGATTCGATATGGGTCATCATTGATAGGCTAACCAAGGTAGCTCACTTTATCCCCGTGAAGGAAAGCTACAGCGGATCCAAATTGGCAGAGTTGTACATGTCAAGGATCGTGTGTTACCATGGAGTGCCAAAGAAGATTGTGTCGGATCGAGGGACACAGTTCACCTCCAGGTTCTGGCAGAAGTTGCACAAAACCATGGGAACCCATCTGAACTTTAGTTCTGCCTACCATCCCCAAACTGATGGGCAGACGGAAAGAACCAATCAGGTTCTTGAAGATATGCTGAGGGCATGTGCACTCAAAAACAATCGGAGTTGGGAAAAAAACTTACCGTATGCGGAGTTTTCCTATAACAACAGCTATCAAGTTAGTATGAAAATGTCACCGTTTGAAGCCTTGTACGGGAGGAAGTGCAGAACTCCCCTATTTTGGAACCAAACGGGGGAAAGTAAAGTGTTTGGTCCAGAAGTACTACAAGAAGCCGAGGCGAAGGTGAGGGAAATTCGCAACAACTTGAGGATAGCACAGACACGCCAAAAGAGCTACGCCGATGTAAGAAGAAGAGAGCTCGTTTTCAACGTGGGAGACTATGTCTATCTCAAGGTGTCCCCTATCAGAGGACTTCGCCGGTTCAAGGTGAAAGGGAAGTTGTCACCTAGATACATCGGACCCTTTCAAGTTCTAGAAAGGAAAGGCGAAGTGGCGTATCAACTAGAGTTATCGGCTCGCCTATCGGATGTGCACGATATATTTCATGTGTCACAACTCAAGAAATGCCTGAGGACGCCTGAAGAGGTGTTACCCATGAATGAAGTGAACGTAGCTGAGGATTTGTCTTATGCCGAGCAACCATACAAGATTTTGGAGACAATGGAACGCCTCACCAGAAATAAAAGAATCCGGATGTGCAAGGTGCAGTGGAAGCATCACTCAGAAGAGGAAGCCACCTGGGAGCGGGAAGATGAGCTAAAGGCACAATTTCTGAAATTGTTTTCTTAGAACCACCAATCTCGAGGACGAGATTTCTTTTAAGGGGGGTAGAGCTGTAACACCCCAAAAATCTTGTAAAGACCCTAAATCATGTTAAGAGGGGAATTTAAAAATTTTTGGACGTGTTGCATGTTTTGCAAAAATTCAAATTCAAACTGCAATTCAAATTAAACTCAAATCAGAAAAGAAATAGAAAAAGAAAACAGAAAAAACCGGCCAGTGGCCCACCAGCCGGCCCAACCAGAACTCGCGCCAGCCCGCAGCCGCGCGCGCCCCTTTCCTCCCACTGACAGGCGGGGCCCGCCAGTTCTTCGTCTACCTCGAGCCCGCGCCGGACTCTCTCACCCCAAATCCAAACCGATCCGGATTTCTGCGAATCCCAGCCGAATTTCGCTCGGGGGCGACGCGAACTCGATCTAAACCACCCCGCCGCCCTCCCCCGTCTATAAAAACCCCGGCCTCATTCTGTTTTTCTCACGCGATCCGCCGATTTTTCTCCGGTGAGAACCCGAGCCTTCTCCGGTGAATTCTGGCCGATCTACGCTCGGAAATTTCGATCTAACTCGCTGGTCTTGATCCACCGCCTCTGGGGAACCTTGCAGGTGCAGAAAACTCGGTGACTTGCGGTGTAAACACAGCGCCGACGAGCCTCGCCGTGAATTCACCTCGGACCTCGTCGCCGATCACCTTCCAGGACCTCCGAGCTCAAGAAAACCCCCGAGGTGAGATCCCCGACCTCTCCTCCACCGATCTATGCCATAAGATCACAGTTCTAGAAAGAATTCTCGAAGATCCGAAAGTCTCCGGCGAGATCGCCGCTTCCCGCCGCTGTGCGCCGCCGGCAGCGCTGCCCGCGCTCGATCAGAGCGACGTGGCCGCTTGTGCGCCGTTTATTTTAAATCGCACGGTAGGGTTTAAATCCCCACGTACCGGTTCGACGTTATAATCTCAGCCGTCGGTTTAAAATCGGACGGTCCACGTCAGCCCCGCGTTATAAAGACTAGAAATCTTACGTGCTACCCCCTGGGGTTCTCGGGAAATAAGAGCTAGCCCCGGAAACTTCTGATCTAGCCCCTGGAACTTCAGAAAATCATGTAAATTCATTTAAAAATCAGTTTTAGCCCCTGGACTTAATAAAAATTAAGAAAAACTCCTCTGTTATGAGTAGCTAGACCCCTAAGAATTCTTAAAATAATAGTATAGACCCTGTAGTGGGGTGAGTTTACCTTTTTAGCCCTGTTTAATATTTAATTTGGGAAATTGAATATGTGGCTAGTGTTTAAAATTTAAAAAGTGGGACAAACATATTGTCAAAATTTAATTAAAAACTTTCTCAGTATTTAGAAAACTTTGGAGTGAGATAAAAACATATTTTGGGCTGAAGTGAATCTGTTTAATTTATTATTCACATTTAGGGACACATTTTTAAGTAAAGAATAGTTCTAGAAAATAGGGAAAATAATTGTAAAATAGTTTACATCAGAGGAAAAGGTCAAAAATATATTAGCAAATATTTTATATCAGAACCTATTCTGTTTGAATGATGTGTCTTGTTACTTTTATAATAAAGTTCACATTTAGGCATAGGAAATAAATCTGAAAATATAGCAAATAGTAAATGATAAATGGAATTCTAAAATCCAAAGAATTCAGTCTAGGGTTGGTAGAAATTATGAAGACACATATGGAGAAGGAAAATACCTTTCATGCATACTTGGTAGCAAAAAGGTGTAGTAATTGAATATAAGGAATTTATTTAAATTGGAAACTCATATATATAGTATGTAAGTATAAGTGTGAACACAAAAGTAGGAATCATATACATATGAATAAAAGTGCATGCAAGCCACAAATCAACACACATAGAGTAAACCACAACACATATAATGGTAAATGACTTTCATAAATGTGAATGTGTGGTTTGTATGAAGTGGAAGTGTGAACTATGTCTTATGGATTGTTGTTTTTCTTTTGCTATGTGTGATGGTATGATGTAGAACCTGCTCAAGAGCAAGTTATTCCTTTCCAAGATCAGGACTACCCATTTCAAGAGCAGCAGGAAGGAGGCAAGTGTCCTTGACCACTTTGATCCTATACTAGGATGTGTAGATAGAATTATTTGCATTGTGAAATGAAATATGAAACCCATGCTAGGAATTTTCCCTAGAATTGCATTACCTTGTTTCCTTGTAGCTTGGGTTGGGATTTATTTTATCATGTCATTTATTATTATGCATATGCTTAGCCATGCTTAGAATGAGATATTTGGGATATGAGATCATCAGTTTATTTTACCATACTCTTGAATGAGATATTATGAGTTATGTAGAGGTAGGGATCAAGGCAAGTTGGATGTTTTGGTTGTGTGCTGGGTGCACGAGACTCGGGTTTGTGTTTAGTACTTGCCTGGATCCTAAGGACCGGTTCATGGAGCATGTAACCTGGCTTTACAGTGCCAACCGCATGATGAGATGGGGCAGCTTGGCCAATTAATTAGGTGTATCCCCGGCGTAGTATGGGTGTGTTGGATGGTGCGAGGAATAGGTGTCAGCTGGACTACCATATGAACCGCAAGGCTCAAGAGGGGGCCACTGCAGCGGGGTTGGAGCCTCTTGTATGCTGTTAGGGGTGAAACCTCAGTGGACCCACGCTCGTCGGGAATCCCTTTGTAAACGCTTCGTAGTGATCTCCGGGCTACACACCTGGGAAGTGTGAATGTGGTTCGTAGCCACTGGCATAATGGATGTTCTTTTAGTCCACCCGGCAACGGGGGATGAAATCACTACATGTGGGTACAGTGGTACAAACTCTGCAGAGTCAAAAATGTCATGACAGCCGTGCTCACGGTCAAGAGCGGCTTGGACTTATTCATGATTAGAGGATTGATGGTTTTGGAAGTTGTAGATGTTAAGCGGGGAGCTTAATATTGGAAATGATGTTATGGTTATTTGATTATGATGATGAGATGGGAGATTGGGACCATTTCACCTGTGTAGTAATGTAGGTGCTTAATAAGCTAAGGTGATAGGTATTAATTGCGTAGTGCTTTAGCCATGAGTTCAACATCCCCTTGTTATAGCCATGCATGACATAACTTTCCCACACTTGCTGAGTACCATCGGTACTCAACCTTGCATATTTGTTGGTTTATATTGCTGCTCAGGTCAAGATAATGAGGTGGTGTATAATGACCAAGACTTTGGACCCGAAGAAGGTTTCTAGGTTCATGGAGACCCACGGGCAACGCCTGTGATGGAGCCTACGAGAATAATTATTCCGCTGCTAGTTTATTTACTTGTGATGAACTTATTATTGTCCATCGAGACATTTGCTATGTAAGACTTATTTATATTCGACACCTGGCTTGTAATAAATGATGCTTCACTATTTGTCATCACATGTATGAGAAAATGATCCTGGCATACATGTGATATTCACTTGGTTGTTCTTTGGAAAAACCGGGTGTGACAACATCATAGTAAAGGTTAAGTCGCAAGCATCTCTGCTTGACAACCTAGCCCTAGTCTTTGACAGACTGCGTTCCACACGCACGAAGTCGAACCATGACAAATGTGTCCTCGGGGTCTCTGCCGGGAATCTGCTCGGTTTCTTGGTCTCACACCGAGGGATCAAAGCTAACCCAGAGAAGATTAATGCGATAGAGCTGATGCGGCCCCCTGCCCGCATCAAGGACATGCAGAAGCTTACCAGATGCTTAGCTGCACTCAGTCGGTTTATCTCTAGACTGGCCGAGCGGGCTCTTTCGTTCTTCAACTTCTGCGCAAAACTGGTCCATTTGTATGGACCGTGGAGGGGGATGAGGCGTTTCAGGAGTTGAAGAAGTTCCTCACAACGCTGCCAATCATGGTGGCCCCTAAACAAGGCGAGCCACTACTCCTCTACATTGCTGCCACAACCGAGGTCGTGAGCATGGTTTTGGTCATGGAGCGGCCAAAACTCCATCGACCTCAAGTCTCAGAAAGGGTTCCTGTTGCCGTTGGTCTGAAGCCCCAGGGCTCAGACTCTGCAGGAAATCCCGGGGATAGGGAAGTAATCAGGTCCCAAACCGGCGGACCTAATGATCAATGCATATCTGGGTCCAAGCTCCCGGAATGTGGTCCCGAGCCCGGGGCCCTCGGGGCCTTGAGTCCCGGACCTCCCCAATAAGAACTAGTCGGGTCTCGGCCATCTATACCCAGCAACCGGCGTGCGTCTGGGTCCGAGCTCCTAGAATGCAGTCTCAGACCAGGGGGCCAGGGGCCCCCGAGCCCCGGACCACTCCAAGGAGAACTAGATGGGTCCCAGCCATCTGGACCCGGCAACAGGCGTGCACCTGGGTCCGAGCTCCTAGAGTGCAGTCCCGGGCCTGGGGCCCCGAGTCCCGGACCTCTACTAGACGACGCTTCAGACCCCTCCGGGAGGGTCCGAAGCATCCAGCATCCAATCTACTTCATCAGTGAGGTCCTCCACGATGCCAAAACAAGATATCTGGAGGTCCACAAATTGCTCTATGCGGTCCTCGTTGCATCAAGGAAGATGCGCCATTACTTCCAAGCTCACAAGATCTCGGTGGTTACCTCATACCCGCTGAGACCGTCCTCTACAGCCCCAACGCCACTGGAAATGTGGCTAAATGGGTGCGGAGCCGGCGGAGTTTGAGCTGGACTTCTTACCGCACCATGCGGTGAAAAGCCAGGCGTTAGCTAACTTCGTGCCAGAGTGGACTCCACCACCATGCCAGCCAGGGGGCCAGGACATCAGTGAACCAGTGCTCAGAGCTCCGGTCTTCACTGGGCCCTACTGGACTCTCTTCTTTTATGGCTCCTCAGGAAGCAAGGTGTTGGGGTGGGGGTTCTGCTCACTACACCAACCGGAGAGCAGTTCAAATACATGGTGCGACTTGACTTCAAGGCGATCAACAACATGGCGGAGTATGAGGCTCTCATCTTTGGGTTAAAAACCATGCTATCCCTCAGCGTCCAACAGTTGTTGGTAAAGGGTGATTCCCAGCTGGTAATCAAGCAAGTCAAGTGAGAGTGTAGCTGCAACAGCCCACAGCTTGCAGCTTATCTCCTCCAAGTACAGAAGTTGGAGAAGAACTTCTTATCCTTGGACTTGCGCCATGTTCCCCATGCCAACAACACAATAGCCGACGACCAGTCAACGAAGGTTTCCACTTGGGCTCCGGTGCCTGAGGGGGTCATTGAAAGGAAGTTGCTATGACCTACCGACTGGTTGGCTGAACCAGGTGAAGGGTGCGGGACTAGCACCTCGAAGCTGGCAATCCCGGAGACCCTGTTACCATGGCGTCCGCCAAGGATCATAAGCGTCACGGGGGGCTCCGTGCGACCCGACGCTCAATATCCAAGTACTCAAGTAGCTCATGATGCATGGATCGCGGAGATTCTGGACTACTTGAAAGACAATTTCCTTCCCAATGAATGTGTAACCGCTGAACGGATCGCTCGGTTGGCTAAAAGATACACGCTGGTAGAAGTGGATCTCTACGGCGTGGCGCTAATGGCATTTTATTGAGGTGCATAACCCGGGAGGAGGGCTGCGACCTGCTCGCAGAGATCCATTGAGGCGAGTGTGGAAACCATGCATGTTCCCGCACGCTGGTTGGTAAGGCCTTCCGGCATGGCTTTTACTAGCCGACAGCTCTCTAGGATGTTGTCGACCTAGTCAAGAGATGCAAGGCATGCCAGTTCCATGCCAAGCAGATCCACACACCAGCGCAGATGCTGCAGATGATCCCACCCTCATGGCCCCTCGCTGTGTGGGGGCTGGACATACTGGGACCATTCCCCAGATCTGTCGGAGGGTACCGATATCTCTACGTCGCCGTAGACAAGTTCACGAAGTGGACGGAAGCTACCCTTGTAGTAACCATCAACAAGCATTCAGCAGTCAAGTTCATCAAGTTAATCGTCTGTCGGTTCGGGGTCCCAAACAGAATCATCACCGACAACGGGACCCAATTCACTAGTGCGATATTTCAAGACTGCTGTGAAGACCTCGGCATCCAAGTTTGCTATGCTTCCGTTGCTCACCCAGAGAGTAACGGTCAAGCCGAAAGGGCCAACGCCGAGATTCTCAGGGGACTCAAGACGCGGACTTACAATGGCTTGAAGAAGCACTGTACCAATTGCCTAGAAGAGCTTCCGTGTACACTATGGGTTATCCGGACGTCCCTCAATCGCTCGACAGGGGAAACACCCTTCTTCCCGGTGTATGGGGTTGAGGTCGTCCTCCCCCCCCCCCCTGAAATCACCATGGGCTCATCCCGTGTCCAAGCGTACGACGAAGCCACGTAGGACCAGCTCTAGCGTGAAGATATCAACCTTGTCTATGAGCGAAGGTGGCAAGCAGCTGTCTGAAACGCTCGATACCGTCAAGCGCTCTGGCGCTATCAGCAGGGGTTCGTGCGGAGTAGACTGCTCGAGGTGAGCGACCTGGTGCTACGACGGATACTTTCTCGAGAAGGGGGGTGGGGGGGCAAACTCTCCCCCAGCTGGGAGGGCCCATTCAGAGTGACACAAGTATGTTGCCCCAGGTGCGTGCGCCTAGCCACAGAGGATGGGGTACCTCTACCCAATCCATGGAACATAGAACATCTCTGTAAGTTCTATCCTTAGCGCAGTGGTAGGGTTCTGTTTTCTCTAAAAGGGTGTCATAGTGTCCAAGAGCATCACTTAGAACAGCTAAGTCCTGGAGGAGTCCTGCCACTCTCAACATCTGGGATGGGTCGCTGCCTTCTAGTACGGCCTGTTACCTCCTATGAAGAAGAGCCTAAAGTGAGAAAACTTTGCCTTGTCCTGTGCATTATCCCTTTACAGTTTGTGCTTCCTCAAGCACATTAACTATAAACAGGCAAAGCAACGTATCCTTGGCCGTAAGTTCAGCCCTGGGGCTGCCACGTGTGCTTGAGTTCCGGAGCCGACGCATGCCCTAAGCTTTGGTCCAAAGTCTCCCTGCTGAGGTGGAACCCGGAGCTGCCACGCATCACCTGGCTCCGAGTCGCCTCCCCGCTGAGGAGAGCTATAGCGCTGACAAGTGCCCTGGGCTCCGGTCCGAGCCTCCCTGCTAGGAGAAGTCCGGAGCTACCACGTGTCCCTAGGCTTAGAGTCGCCTCCCCGCTGAGGACGGCTCCAGTGCTGACACGTGCCCTGGGCTCCGGGCTGAGTTTTCCCTCTAAGGAAAATTCTAGAGCTCCCATGTGTCTCCTTGGGGGAAGCTAAAGACGAAGGCTGAACTTTCTTCAAATCATTGCACTGTCGAGGACTCGGAAGGAGGGGTAGCCACACCGCCGGAGCTTCTAGGATCCTTACGCTCCTAAGGATCCAGAGGAACGAGCTCGAGGCATCGGTGGGAGGCTATCCACATCGGCTAAGTCATCGCGGACCCTTGTGCTGCTAAGGGCTTGAGGTCTACATTGAAAACACGGGACAATCAAAGACTTGAGACAAAGAAGCTTTCATTAATAACAGAGTTTTGGCATACAAAAGGGGATACAAGACAACTAAGGAAATCAGCAGCTACAAGTCGAGCAATCTCCTGCTCCGTGGCCTGCTTGGTTGTTTCCCGAGCCAATCTCTACACAGAGAGATAGTCACCTGCTATAAGACTGAGGACGGCAGCAACGCATGCTAGACCGAGGAATCGGTGACATCCAGTGTCGTGTGGGCCAAACGCCACATATGGTGGATTTGGTTGTCCACAACAGTACTTGGAGGAAGGCTTGACCACTCTGGACTTAGCCTTCCTCCGGTACCAGCAGGTAGTCGTTCTTCGACGAGGTGCCTAGAGGACATGTACCACACGACACTGGCTTAGGGACTCTCTATGAGTCGAGGCTCCAGTCCCCGATGGCCTCCCTTTCCATCGGTAAGACATCAGGATGGCTTATGCTTCTATTCGGGACCGTCAAGAAGAGGGACGTCTCAGTGAGCCACAGCGGAGGCTGCACACACGCGAACATCTCACAAAAGTGGACAAAGACGACTGCCGATGTAAGAGCATCTAGTGGGCGAGAGTGCTGAGAAGTGGAAGCTTCCAGCGCGGCAAGAGGAGAACAAAGGCCACATGGTGAAGGAGGGTGTCGTCCAACAATGAAAGGCCCCCCTTTCTATACACCACTACGACCTCAGGAAGGGCAATAGGTGCCATGATTGGGCTTCCACCCCCGCACGCCACAGGTTATTCGCCACCCCAACGACAGGTTAGACCCAGGTCCACCCGTCAGACACTAGGGGTCGGGTGAGTAACGTCTCAGGAACGTCCGACGGTTCCCGAGGAGAGCGGCGCTGTGGAATAGTGGCGACCAACCTCTTGGTTGCCACAGTAAGTGCCCCGAGGCAACCCCCCCCCCCCCCCCCGAGCACGTCTCTTCAAGTTATTCACCTCTCCCAGCGATGGGTAGGACCCAGGTCCACCCGTCAGACACTAGGAGTCGGGCGAGTAATGCCTCGGGAACGTCCGACGGTTCTTGAGGAGAGCGGTGCGGTGGAATTGGGGCAACCAACCCATTGGTTGCTGTAGTAAGTGCCTCGAGGCAATCCCTCGAGCACACCACCTTGGCACTCACCCCCAATGACGGGTAGGGCCCAGGACCACTGGTCAGGCACAGGGGGTCGGGCGAGTAGCATCTCAAAAACGTCTGGCGGTTCTCGAGTCGTGCGGCGCGGTAGACCTACGACCCATGGTCTACCGCAGTAACTACCCAAAGGCAACCCCTCAGGACGTGCAACCTTTATGTCTCCCAGGTATAACCACTCGTCCACTACGTGTAAGTCTCGCCACCGCTTCGGATTCCAAAGCGCAAGTTCAAAACCACCACGCGGGAGAGATGGGGGCCCCACCTATGGGCTCGATGCCTCTCCTAAGATGGGCCCGGGGAACACTATTGGTACCCTGCAGATCGGGTACCCCCGCGTAGTGGGTAAAAGACAGTCTAGGCCCCGCCTCCCCACCGAGGTGGGCCCCAACATAAGTCGTGTGCCTTAGCCCCATGGTCAACCCTGGGGCCGCCACGTACGCATGAGCTGCGGAACTGACACGTGCCCTAGGCTCCGACCCGAACCTCCCTACTGAGGTGAGGTCCTGGGCTAACATGTGTCCCCTTGGCTCCGAGCCGCCTCCCCGCTGGGTACGGCTCCAGAACAGACATGTGCCCCAGGCTCTGGCCCGAGCCTTCCTGCTGAGGTGAGGTCCGGGGCTGCCACGTGTCCCCTTGCTCCGAGCCTCCTCCCTGCTGAGGACAGATCCGGTACAGACACATGCCCTGGGAGGTCCGGAGCTGCCACGTGTCCTCTGGTACCAAGCCCGTCGATAAGAGCTCCAGAGCCGCCACGTGCCCCACGATCCGTCGTTGTCCGTGGGTCGATGAAGTCAAGAAGGAAGTGTGTTGTCATACTTCGCATTCAAGGCTCGCGCCTTCCCCAGAAGCATGGCGCACTAAACACGCCTCCGTCCCTTGCCCGTTCACCATTACAGTGGCAAGACAGGACGGCAAGGCGTGACAGCAGTACAGTGGTGCCCAATGGCACAAAGCCGCCCAAGCAGGGCGACAAGATGCGGCGACAAGATAACGTCTTCATCATCACCTGATACACGGTTAGGGGCGCTCATCGTGTCGGACGAAGGGACTTAACTCTCCCGCCAGCCACTCTACTCAGAGGACGAAACCCTAGGTCGTGTATAGAATTTGCATAGCTCTGGGGCCACCTATCGGGCCCCAAGCCTCATTGTAACCGCCCCGGCCTTGAACTATGAAAGGACCGGTGTGGCCACCCTGCAGAGGTCCCGATTCCGCATCCCTGAACACACAAGCACCCACGCTCAAGCAATAGAACAAGCACACCCATGGACATAGGGTATTACGCTTCGGCGGCCTGAACCATGTAAATCTTTGTGTTCATCCGCTCCCTCAAGCCCAGGTCGCGTAGGGTGCCAAGCCCCTTCCGAAAAAAAGAACCTCGCGGGCTGCTTTCGAGCAGGCCGGGAGGAGTGTCGCAGCTCACACCCCGACATCTAGGTTATTATGTTTTCATCCTTAACTCATAAGTTGATTTTCTAATTAAATTGGAACCAAGAAAAAGATCATGTTAGAAAAATATTTAAGTATCATGATGATAAAATTATTATGATTAAGTTTAATGAGTCTTTATTAAGTTTTGCATATATATGACAAATATATGCATGATCTTTGGTCTACTAATATCAAGTATTCTTTTGCTTATATTAGATCCAACGTGAAAATGTAGTTACAAGAAATGAATGTTTTGTTCTTTTAATTGCTACAACATAATGGGTCATAATAACTAATAGTCTTGAATCATAATAATCAAGTAATTTTTAGTGCAACTTTATTGCATTTCACCTCAAGGCATTGTTTTATGAGAATTATTATCCATGTAATGAGCCATTATCTTGCCAAAAATTAAGCTATTTTTTATTAAGTATGGCTTAGAGAATATGTTATTCAGACCATTATGAATTTATTCTTATCATGAGATCATTATTACTTAGTTGAACCATTGTTTTGAGATTTTGACCAAATAGGTATGCGTTGCTTGAAAAATGTATATTTTTCAGAAAAGTTTGACTATTATGAGTCAATATGATTTTCATAGTTTATGGTCATATACTGACCAACTTTGTCTATGATCATGGATTGTTGAAATTGATTGATCAATTATGTCTTATTAAGTTCTCGTCTCAAGATATCTGATGAATAAAACTGAAACTAGGATTTTGCTTTTCTCTCTCACTTAGGCCAGTGATATTAATGTTCATCCCCATGAATAAATTTGTAAGTTTTTAAGTATTATGTTTTTTTGAATTTTTGTGGACTTAACTTAATGTTTCATGATATATATGGTACATTATATGGACAATAATAAATATTAGAATTATATTTGGTAGCCAAGATATATGATCATATAAATCAGAAGTATATTTTGTAGGCCAGATAGACACACATATAAAAATTAGAAATTTGCAATCATTAAAAACTTATGGCTTAGAAGACTAGAGTATGATTTGTTTTATGCCTCATGACTATATACTGACCAACGTTGTTTATGCTCATGTATCATTTAACATAGATTTATATTAATTTAACTTTTATTCTCTTAAACAATCTTGATCACAGCCATTTGAAACTCTATGTTTCTCGTATAAAAAAGTTTCCTCTAACTAAGATAGAACCAACAAGAAATCTTGGTTAGGGATTTTATGTTGTTATATGATTATTATGTTATGGCACATAAGTATATTCTCACCAGCGTTCATTATACTTAACATACCATTAGCAATAGTTCAAATTTGTAAGAATATTAGAATATTTTATTTTCATCAATTTGGGATTATGTTTTTCCTTTCAAATAAACACTACAGGAAAAAGCCACATTTACGACGGCTATAATAATTTACGACGGGCTTAGGGTTAGCCGTCGTAAACAACAGTATTTACGATAACCAGGTATGACCATCGTAAGTTAGGCTCAACTAACGACGGCCAGGGCACAGCCGTCGTAAGTTAGCCTCAACTTACGACGGCTAACCCTAGAGCCGTCATAATTAATAAGACCGTCATAAATAACCCATTATTTACGACGGCTAGGCCCCTAGCTGTCGTAAATGACGGGTATATACATGCCCGGGCCGGGGTCGCCGCGGGCATTCACGCCCGCGCCGACCCCGACCCGCCGCCGCTGCCGCACCCGCCTGAGCGTTGCTGCCGCTCGAGCGCCGCCTCCAGCCGCACACCCGCACAGGCCCCTGCCCCCCCCCCCCCGCCGCCTCCACACCGAGCCGCCGGAGCAACGGCCAGCCCCGCCGCCCCCGTCGCCGCCCCAGCCAGCCGCCCCGGCACCACCACTCCCTCGGCCACCGCCGCCCCCGACCCCAGCGGTTCCGGCGCCCTCCCCGACACTGGCAGCCCCCGATACTCATCCCCGACCCGGCGTCCCGCTGCCCCGCCTCCGGCCCCGAGCTCCCGCGCCATCGAGCACATCGCAGTCATTGAGAAGTTAGTTTTTTTAATTTAGTAGATAACTGGATTTAGTTTAGATAATTTAGTTATTAATTGTTATTGTTTAATTTATGCAAATTGTTTTATTAGTTTTAGATTAAATTTAGTTTAGTTGTTAATTGTTTATTTTATGAATTTTGTTAAATATAGTTGTCAATTCTTTGTATTAGTTTTAGATTTAACTTAGTTTAGTTGTAAATTGTTTAATTTATGAATTTTATTTAGTTTAGCTATAATTTGTTTGTATTAGTTAGATTTAATTTTGTTTAGTTGTAAATTGTTTAGTTTACGAATTTTGTTTAATTTAGTTGTAAATTATTTAGTTTTAGATTGAATTTACCTTCCCTCCCGCCCACCCCCGTCGCGTCGCCGGCCGCCCCGCCGCGCCCGCCACCCCAGCACCCCGCGCCTCTACCGCCCTGTGTCGCCGCTCGGTTGCCCCCGGCCTCCTCCGCCCGGCCGCCCTTGCCCACCACCTCGGCGTCGCCGGCCGCCGCGCCGCCGCACCCGACCTCCTCCACGCCGCCTGCCACCGGCCCTCACCCCGCGCCTTTGCCTCCCCGTATCGCCGCTTGGCTGCCGCCGGCCCTCCGTTCACCCACCGTCTATATGTTTGCTTCATTTCATTATTTAGTTGAATATTGTGTATAAAATTGAGTGTTTATCATATGCTTTCATGACGGTTAGGTATATATATACACAGTCGTGAGAGAATGTGGAAAACATATTAATTATGACGGTTTTGGGCTGGGTAGTCACGTCGTTACAGCGGCGGGAGCTGCAAGGCCTCAAACCTCCATGCTTCGAGCACCCAAGGACGCGGAGAGACGCTCGACGAGAGCGGTCGGTCCGGGCTTGGCGCTCGACTGACCTCCATCCAACGCTCGACTGCTCGTCCGCCATGACCCGTCGCAAATGGGTTTAAGGACCACCCAACGACCCGTGTCCGGTGCTCGAGCCCCCAAAAGGCCGGTGGGCTTTGACTTCGTCCTTCTCCAATTGTTCTTAAGATCTCGGACATGCCAAAGAATTCGGTCGCATGGACGCAGACCCGCGTGTTGACGGTCACCCCTATTCTTTCCCCCCTCTCTCTCTTTCGTTGTTTCCTCCCTCTCTGTCATAAATGACTCAAAAAAAATGAGTAACGTAAACCTTTAGAATATGCATCACCCGTTTCGAAACGGACCGTCTCACATGCGTTACGCATGTGAGCCGGGTAGGCTCAGAATTGTCCCTTTTTGGACAGCTTGAGAGTGACCGAGGGGGCGTGCCTACGACGAGACGCGGGTCTGAATCTGAATGAGATTTTGACAGCGTAACTCTGATGTTCTCTGCTGCACCATTATCGGGCATGCAGTTGGCGAATAATAAACCTTCTTTGTATGTCTTTATAATATAATTAACATACTAACACATATCCACAGGAGCGCGAGACCGGTGAGGTACTGACCGACACTGCCGTGTGGAAGGGGGGTCTTAAGAACCCATCCCAGCCTGGGGAGTGCAGTCAGGTTGCAGCCGATCGACTGGTAAGTTATCAAAACTTATCAATTCAATTGTTACTAATTTGTTGTTACTAATACGCAATTTTACTCCTTTTAGGAAAAGTATGGGCGAGAGGTCGTGAGGATACACGGCGAAGGGTACGATTGGGAAAACGTGCCAATCGACCCTCAAGCCGTTTACGCTAGCGGAGGCGAGAAGGCACATGGACGTTAAGTTGGTCATTTTATTTATTTCTGTAAAAACTTGCTTATTCTAATTATTATTATTTTTATTTCTTTGTAAATTTGCCATTTTCGATGGAGTTGTCGGCTCGAGGGTAGTGCGACCTTCGATCGTCACTCCATCGACTAAGGGTTCCTCCATCGGGCATACAAGTTGTCGTCCCTCATAGAGTCAGATAGAGGAGCTCCTTGAGGAAAGAGGAGAGATCCGGAGAGAGAGGAAGGTTGGAGAGGGATCTGGCCCGGGCCACACAGGAGTACCAGGCCGCCTACATGGCAAACTACATGGCTCAGATGCAAGCGGCGATGGAGGTAAGTATTTGAACATAAATTAATTTAAATTCCTAACATTACATTAGTTTACTTGTTTTAATATTTTGCAATTACAGGCCTTAGTTCAAAAGAGTGGGCAGCAAATCCCGATATTGACGTGGCAGCCATCAGATTTGACCCCGCCACAAGTGCCCCACAACCACATGCACATTCAGATATCCGGGTAGTGTGTTTTTATTTGCCGTTTTCTAATATAATAAAAACTTAGTGTAGTTGATCGGAGAGAGTGAGAGTGAGGGGAGAGAGGGAGAGAGCGAGAGTAAGAGATAGTTGTAGAGAGGGGGAGGGAGAGGGAGAGATAGTGAGAGTGAAAAGGGAAAGAGAGAGGGAGAGAGAGACGGAGTGGTAGAGATAGGGGGTGAGAAAGAGAGGGATTCATAGAGAGAGGGGGGAGAAAGTGAAAGTGCGGGGGAGGGAGAGAGAGGGAGTGACAGTAGTGGAGAGAGAGCCGTACAAGGTTAAGCTCACTTTATCTATTTATTTGAATTGCAGAGATTGGCAACGGAGGTTCAAACTCTACCGCCACAGCTACCGGCACCGGGAGAAGGGCGCAGAGATGAATTCTTCGGCTCCGGAGCAAGTGGAGGAGAGAGTGGAGGAGCTAGTGGAAGGGGTATTGTTTAGCCCCTTTGGTTTTAGATTTTGGATGATTATTTGTCTTACTGTGTATATGATGGATGATTATAATATTCTGTGAGCTGGCCATCGTGCCAGGATAGCTGTTTTCTATTTTTTTGAAAAAATAAAAACCTTTTTTACGACGTCCAGTTGTACATGGTCGTCGTAAGTTAACATAATTAACTTACGACGACCTTGTCCTGGCCATCGTAAGTTAACCTAACTAACTTACGACGGCCGGTACCCTGCCCGTCGTAAGTAAGGCGCCAAGCCCGCCACGTGGAGAGGCAATGGGCGACGGTCTTTTACTTACGACGGTCGTTCTTAACCGTCGTAAGTTAGTTATTTACGATGGTAACCGTCGTAAATAATTTTATTTACAACCAAAAACTTGAAACGACCAGAAACCGTCATAAATAACTAACTTATGATGATTTTCCTTTATTTACGACGATTTCTGGCCGTCGTATGTGTGTTGCGTTCCTGTAATGAAAGTGACCTATGTTATCATAAGGGAAGAAATTTGACTTTAATTTCTCTGTATTATATTCTAATGACCTTGAGAACATATAGTTAACTCTATAGACTTATTTTGAAGTGAAACAATGTCTATGAAGGTTTGTCAAATTGTGGTGTTTTCACTTAATCAACATTTCAAGGGGGAAATGATTCCTTGATTTCCCATATTTCACTTATATTATGTTTTATCTAATGTCTAGTAGAACTTGATTATAATTTAGAATATATTTTTAGGCATCCTAAAAGAGTCAAAACAGTGACTTGTTATGAGTTCACAAACTTAACCGTGACTTTAAAGAAAAATAATAAGGTTTATTACCATTTAAGTTTCTAAATGATAGGGATATTATGATATCTATATTTTTTTTATTCTTCTGGACATTAAAATTATTTCTATGAATTCACTTATGTATTTAAAGTTATAGAATCATCTAGATAGGTTCAAAATGAGTTGTAAGTTTACCTCAATCATGAGACAATACTTAATATAAGAGGATAATTAATTTGTCATGGTTACATCTATTTAAGGGCAATGAGTTTTCCTAACAATCATTAGGTATAATAAGTCATTTATGTGCCCTTGATAGTTGTATTATCTGAATTTTTAGTAGAAATTAATTTAGGATTGAACCCCTGAGAATATATTAAAGAAATATTGCGTTGTGAGTATAACACCAAAAGATTATATAGCCACGTATAAGGAATTGATGACCTCTTACAAGTCATCTAAAGTTAAACGGTGTGATGATATTAATACTCCACATAAGTCTTCAACCGACATCTTATCACATTATTAATGATGTAAAACTGAATTGTGGCATGTCATAAACCGCATTATGATATCATTATTGTAGTTTAAGGAAATCAACTTAAAACCCTACCCTGACATATTTAAATGAGGGTGCGATTTCATTCGAGTAACATGTCAGTTGTGCCGCCAAATACGGGATAATGTGAAAGAATCCAGAACCAAATGATGTTTGAAGTATAACGCTCAAAAGGTTATGAATTAATACTCATATAAGTATTATGTATAAGAAATAAATGTTGAGCATGTTTTATTTTAATGAGTGCATACTATAGATATGATCATAATATTGCTAGCGTTAATATTAATGACAATCTATAGTTTTAAGTGAGATCTCATATAGTGATTCTAGAGAGAAATTTATTTTCTACTGTATAGATGTGCACATAACAATAAATGAAAATCAATCGCACAAGGATCATATATTTATAAGACATCTCCCATTAAGTGTATGTGTTTTCTCACTTCGAGATAAAGATTATGCACTATAAGAAAGCATCAATTGCGTTTTATTTGTTGTTGTGGCGCTTTACTTCGGTGCACCATCTTTATTGAGAAGTGGGCTCAAAAAGTTAAACCTTTCGATCAAGGAGGGGTATTGGAATTTTATCTCAGGTTTGGTCAAATGACCAATTCTTAGGGATTTACTGCCACGACTATGATTGACATGTCTAAAGATTTAGAAAAGGGAATACCCAGATTTCTCGATTAATCCCTTCTTAATAACTTGCCTTGATTGGAGGCAACACAATTAAATCTTTTCTTGATCTAGTCTCACGCCGCGTCATGCTATAAAAAGAGGGCACAATAGATGATGGATGATGAATGTTTTGATGAATTGGGATAACTAACCTCAGAACTCTAACCAATCTAGAGGGTATGAAATTGACTTGAAGGCGAAGGCCAATCGTCGAAATCTCACCGGTGTTCATGAAGGAGCATGCATGCTACATTGAGCAGGCATGGGACTTCAGCGGTCCAATTTAAATGGGATCATCGATCGGGTCAGTTGTTGGCGTATTTTGTTATACGATTAGTGTGTTCATTTCTAGACTAGTAAGATACTATTGAACCAATCACAATTTGGTCTATCTTTTTTAGCTCCATAACACCATATGTGATGCTCCCTCTGTTCTGAATTAAATGATATTTAGTACAGTTAATTTAGTTCAAACTGAACTAAATTTTTTATGCTAAATATTATTTATTTTAGAATAAAGGGAGTACAAGATAACATCAATGAGTCTCGTGTCTGGCTCCGCCACTATCTCCCATCTACGATGGCGGTGCACCGATAGGCGACGAAGGCGGACCACGAGCTTCCTCACCCGGGACCTGTTCTGCTCCAACACGTACATGGTCAAGATGGGCCCCGTCTGCGTGCTCACCGGAGCACAAAGCGAGATCAGGAACAAGTGGCATGCTGTCAACAAATTTTATTGTGTTTAACACATATATAGATTAGAGTGCTAATTGCCCTGAGATTCAGCGAGAAGACGTCGCCTTCGGTGGAGGTATCAGGTACATGATCCTGTCGACGACTAAGGTCCCACCGCTACGTCGTTCTGCATGACGAGGCATTCCATTTATTTTTGCGGTTGATGGTGATGGCTCACAACAAGGTTATGACTGTAGACAATTTGAAAGCGAGAGGTATTGAGAAACCACCAATGTGCCAGTTCTCCACAGGGCCCGGAACAGTTCACCAAGTTTTCTTTGAGTGTGTGATCGCTAGGAGTTTGGGGGATTATAGACGCCTGAAAATTACAATTGGTGTTGAATGTACCAATGTGGCAAATAGATGGAAAGTCCAGTTTTACCAGATTCAAGAACTGAGAAACTCGATTGGAGCTTCAGCGATGAGGATGAAGGAGACCAGGCCTCGGAATCCCCTATGCAGTATGCACCAGCAGGATCTAAGACAGGAGGGAGCTGAAGCTAAGGCAGACGTATCTAGCGAGACTGCTCAGATGCAAGCCACGGAAATTGAGTAGAGAATCCCTCTCACAAGGCCTGAAGCAGCAGATCTGAACTGCAGAACGACAGGCACCGTAAATTTGAAAAAAGCAGTTGCATGGGGCTCGAGTGAAAAAGAAAAGCAACTGCAACTGAAGCAGCGGTCGTCCTCAGAAGATGCGGAAGCTAGAAATTTCAAATTCGGTATGAAATGGATTCGAAGCTCGCAGAGACCTGTTTCCCCACAAGATGCAGGGGAGACTGCAGCAAATCAAAGCGAATCGATGAGGAAGGCAAGGACCATCGAGACCCGGGCGCAGAGAGGCAACCCTTTGTCCTACAGAGATGCTTTACTGAATGGGCTAAGGTGAGATCCCCTGCAAAAGCATCATATTTCAGGACACCTATCTGATAGAAGCCAGAGAAGCAGCAGACACGACGCATCACTAGAGAACGGCTGGCAGCTGGTGCAGCAACGACGACGAGGATACAACCAGCTCACTAGGATAGCAGGAGAGGGGTCATGGGTGACTCCTCTTAACAGAAAATCGGTTTTCTTGGAGAAGACAAGAGGCCGATGCTTCAACTGTTTCGCCCTGGACCACAAAGCGGCCAGCTGCAAGAAACCCACAAGATGCTGGCGGTGTTGACGTCCAGGCCATAGTTCTTCGTGCACCAGTAGGCGGCCGCCGAAACCACAAGCAAACACCACCACCAAATCACCAATGGAGGGGGGAGCCCGCCTGCTAGAGGAGCTTGGCCTACGCAATCGGCCGGACAGAGAGGGTTGCAACGTGCCGCTAACTAAAGGAATGCAGCAAAGGATCGATTTCTTCAGACCAAGATCCCTGTTAGTCTGGATGGGGAGAAACCGTCCCCATACTGAGGCAGGACAAGTCGTCGCTGTAGAGTGGAATGGTTGGAGCGTTCTACTATACTTAGGTGGCCGTGGATTGCGTGTTTATATAGGCACTAAGGCTGCGTGTAACAACTTATACAATAAGGCAACCGAATCAATCTATTATTGAAGTTTCTATCTATACACAGTCTAGAATATATCCTTTCTATCTATAGGAGATTGATTCAGCCTAGAATATATTCTTTCTATCTATAAGAGATTGATTCCGTTGGCTAAAGATTACATGTACGAGAAAACTTATAGAATATTATCTCTAACCACACGGAGTATCGTAACTTCATCTAACACCCCCCCTCAATCGCAACTGTCTAAGTTGAGATTGCATCGAAGTTCTTGTAATCATTGTTGAGAAAGAGCCTTGGTGAAACCATCGGCTAACTGATCTTGAGTGGATATAAATCGAACATCAAGCAGAAGCTTGACAACTTGATCTCGAACAAAATGATAATCAACCTCAATGTGTTTCATTCGACCATGAAAGACCGGATTTGATGACAAGTACTTAGCCCCCATATTGTCACACCAGAGCCGAGCAGCAGGAGGATAAGAGACTTGAAGCTCCTTCAATATGGACTGAACACACATGAGTTCAGCCGTGGCGTTGGCCATGGATTTGTACTCTGCCTCGGTACTTGACCGAGACACCGTTGGCTGCTTCTTCGCGCTCCAGGATATCAAGTTAGACCCAAAAAAAAAAGCAAAGCCACCCGTAGATTTCCTGTCATCAGAGTAGCCGACCCAATCCGCATCGAAGAAGGCACTAAGAAGAGTCGATGATGATTGCCGAATCTTGAGGCCAAGACCAAGAGTAAACTTGATATACTGCAGTATGCGTTTTACTGCAGTCCAGTGAGCAGTTGTAGGGGAGCTCAAATATTGACATACCTTATTGATGGGAAAAGCAAGATTTGGTCGGGTGTGAGACAAATACTGAAGAGCTCCCACAATACTACGATATTTGGACGCATCATCTGGTCCAAGTGGATCACCATCACAAGCTGACAATTTCACCGAGGTGGAGAGGGGAGTAGTAACAGGCTTACAGTCCGACGTACCAGCTCGCCTGAGAATATCCGAGGCATACTTGGTTTGAGTGAGCAGAATGCCATCAGACAACCGGTTAACCTCAATGCCCAAGAAATAATGAAGGGGCCCCAAGTCTTTAAGAGGAAATTCAGCTTTCAGATCAGATAGCAGAGCATCAATAGCAGCCAGACAAGAGCTTGTAACTATTATATCATCAACATACACCAATAAATAAATGGTGACTGCACCCTTCTTATAAATGAACAATGATATATCAGCTTTTGATGATGTGAAACCAAGAGCTTGAAGTTTGAGACTAAGTCGAGAATACCAAGCGCGCGGAGCTTGTTTCAAACCATACAGGGCCTTGTCCAACTTACAGTGATAATCCGGATGAGAAGGATCTTGGAACCCAGGAGGTTGTTTCATATACACATCTTCCTCTAGAACACCATGAAGAAACGCGTTCTGCACATCCAGTTGGCGGGGGCTCCAACCCTGAGAGACAGAAAGAGACAAAACAAGGCGAACAGTAGCAAATTTAACCACTGGGCTAAAAGTGTCATCATAGTTAATGCCGTAACGCTGTTTAAAACCCTTAGCCACCAATCGAGCTTTATGACGGTCAATAGACCCATCAGCTTTTCTCTTGAGTTTATAAACCCACTTGCAATCAATCAAATTTCTATCAGGTGCCGGAGGAACCAAGTGCCATGTTTTATTCCGCAGAAGGGCAGAAATTTCTAGGTCCATGGCAGCTTTCCAGTTTGGGTCAGACAATGCAGCAGACAAACTAGAGGGTTCTTCACAAATTGTGAAATTTCCATACCTGACTGTGCCATCTGTAAACTTTCTGGGCTTCACAATGCCACTCTGTAGCCGAGTGCGCCTTGCAGGAAGCGGAACAGGACCCGAGGCTGATGGCGTGGAACCAGTAGCTGCTGAGGGCAAATGGCCATCGGCGAGAGAGGGACCAGCCACGCCAGAGTCAGCAGGGGGCAATCCCGAAGTGGTCGGTGCTGTTGATGCGGCCGTGGTGGTGGGAAGCACCGCGTTGCTGGGCGCACCTGCAGCCACGTCGGAGGAGTGTGGCGTGGAGCCCGACAACAGATCAGCATCGGGATTGAGGCCACCAGCCGGGACAAAATCTGCAGCAGGGATCATCGATGGCTGCAAAAGCTGGTTAGGCCACAAAATCGGAGCAAGCATGCTGGATTCAGCAGGAGGTTTAGTCACAAAATCATCTGAGTTGGCCCGAGAATTATTAGGATCAGGTAGAAGAAGCACGTCAGAGGTATATCTAGCACCGTCTGTGGGATGGAGAGCAACAAAGGGAAAAAGCGTCTCATCAAAAACAACATCACGTGAAATATAAACACGGCCCGTAGAGATGTCAAGACACTTGTAACCCTTGTGAAGGTTGCTATAGCCTAGAAAAACACACCGAATGGACCGAAACTGGAGTTTATGGGTGTTGTATGGCTGCAAATTTGGCCAACATGCACAGCCAAAGATGCGTAGATTAGAGTAATCTGGGGTAGCACCTAAGAGACGATGGAGCGGTGTGTCATAATCAAGAAGCTTAGTAGGAGTTCTATTAATAAGATGTGTTGCGGTGAGGAACGCTTGGTCCCAAAACTTGAGCGGCATAGACGCATTAGCGAATAAAGAGGGGCCCATCTCAACAATGTGTTTGTGCTTACGCTCGGCGACCCCATTCTGCTGATGAGCATAGGGGCAGGACACCAGATGAGTGATGCCAATGGTACGAAAAAAGGAATTAAGCCGCTCATATTCGCCACCCCAATCGGTTTGCATAGCAATGATTTTTCTATTGAGCAAGCGCTCAACTAGGCTTTGAAATTCTTTGAAGAATTGAAACACCTCAGACTTATGGCGAAGAAGATAGATCCAAGTAAATTTACTATAATCATCAATGAAGCTGACATAATATCTTTTATAACCAAAGGAATTAATGGCGGGTCCCCAGACATCGGAGAACACTAGATCTAAAGGAGCAGCAAACTGACTGGTCGACTGAGGATAAGGCAACTGATGGGCCTTAGCACGAAGGCAGGCATCACAGACTGACTTCGAGGAATCTAAGCTTGAACACACTAAATTATTATTTCTAATGACACGAGCGATAATATCACGCGATGGATGACCTAATCTGCAATGCCAACACTCAGAGGATGGCTTTATTGTGGCAAGGATGTGCTTCTGGGTAGGTGGTGCAAGAGATGTCAATGGGTAGAGGCCGCCCCTACATGGTCCGCGCACCAGCACTTTCCTCGTGGCCTGATCCTTAATCAATAAAAAGAACAGATGTAACTCAATAAAGGTGTTATTATCAAGATTGAAACGATGAATGGAAACAAGATTTTTATGGGCATGAGGGACACGAAGGACATGATTTAGGTGCAGAGGGCGGGAGGAAGTGGGCAAAACAGAATGACCAATGTGAGTAATTTCCATACCTGCACCATTAGCCGCCTGAATCTGATCATTGCCATTGTAACGATCATGAGATGTTAGCTTCTTCAGCTCGCCGGTGATGTGATCAGTCGCACCGGAGTCAAGGTACCAGTTTGGATCAACAGTAGTGGAGGATGACGCCATGGCTGCAACCCGATCATCATGGCTGCAACCCGATCATCAGAAGTGAATTCTTCATCAAAGCGGTACCAACATATATTAGCTGTGTGACCGACTTTAAGGCAGATCTGGCAGCGTGGACGAGACTGGCCACCGGATTGATCTGCCGGTGGACCGGAACTGCGCCTGAAGTTGTTGTTGTTGCTGTAGCCGCCGCGCGATGATGATGAAGGAGAGCCATGGCCATTGCCACGTGAGCGTCCGCGGCCGCGATTTGAAGAACCGCCACGCCAGGAGCTACCACGACCACGAGTAGCCGCATTGGCTGATCCATGAGCAGCGTACCCGCCGCCAGACTGCTTCGCAAGCCGAAGCTCATAGCTGAGCATCTGCGAGTATAACTCGGCAGGGGAGATTGGCTCGACGCGAGTGACAATGGACGACACAAGCGGGTTGTAGATTTCTTCGTCAAGGCCGGTGAGGACGTAGGCGACGAACTCCTCATCGCCCAGAGGTTGGCCGGACGCCGACATCTTGTCGGCATAACTCTTCATCTTGGAGTAGAATTCAGCCATTGTGGCCGTGCCTTTCTTCGTGGTGGCGAGCGCAATGCGCGTGTTGACGGACCGCGCACGTGTGCAAGATCCGTACATGGCTGCAAGGGAGCTTAGACGTCGGCCGAGGTTGTGGCTGTCGTGACACCCATCAAGACCTCGCGCGTCAGAGAGGAGAGGATATATCCCAGCAGCGCTTGATCGCGAGTCACCCAGTTGATGTACTCGGGATTGGGCTGCTCCATAGAGGCGCTGTTAGTCGTCACAGAGACAGTCTCAGCCGGCATCTTTTCTTTGCCGATGAGCAGATCGTAGAGCTGGGCAGAGCATATGGGCGGCAGGATTTGGGCACTCCATAGGCGGTAGTTGGTTTTGGTGAGTTTTTAGGTGACCGGGATCGAGAAGGAGGAGGGGATGGTGGTGGAATTTGAGGAGCTACTCGCCATGATGGATGTGTTGTAGAGGACCTGGCTCTGGTACCATGTAGAGTGGAATGGTTGAAGCGTTCTACCACACTTAGGTGGCCGCGGATTGCGTGTTTATATAGGCACCAAGGCTGGGTGCAATAGCTTATACAATAAGGCAACCGAATCAATCTATTGTCAGAGTTTCTATCTATACACAACCTAGAATATATCCTTTCTATCTATAGGAGATTGATTCAGCCTAGAATATATCCTTTCTATCTATAGGAGATTGATTCGGTTGGCTAAAGATTACATGCACGAGAAACTCATAGAATATTATCTCTAACCACACGGAGTATCATAACTTCATCTAACAGTCGCGGCCTTCAACCGGAGGTTTGGTATTGACCCTAACACAATCCAAGTTTCTAAGCATTTCCCGGAAGATTTCCTAGTCACGTTTACTTTAAGAGAAGACTTTGAGGTGCTCAAAAACCGTACAAGCTTTGAAGATGGAGGAAGGCAATTCCACTTGAGAAGGTGGGTTTCATACATCACGGCGAGCAGGGACAATACTTGTTTTCATGTTAAACTCTGCCTGGAAAACTTGCCATTGCCATTACACCTTTGGACTGAGGTTGTGGCATCGCTGATTGCAAAATTCTATATTTTCCACTGTTACAAATGATGCTTGTATTATTGAGGATGGTAGAGGCCTCTATGAATAGATGTACAGGGATAACAATTATGCAGGAAAATACAAATATACCCCTACATCTATAACACACCCCTCAAACTAAAGGTGCATCACGAACACTAAGTTTGGAGAGATAAAAATCATATTGAGCACGGGTATGTGCCTTCATGAAGAAATCAGCCAGCTGAAGCTCTGAAGGCATATACTGAAGATTAACAACACCATCCTGTACCTGTGCTCGTGTATAAGAAGCATCAACACCAATATGCTTGGTAAGCTCATGCTTGACCGGATCAGGAGCAATATTTATAGCACCTGTACTGTCAGACAAAAGAAGAGTTGGTGTACTAACAGAAACACCAAAGTCCTCAAGCAACCACCGTAACCAAGTAACCTCTGCACTCACAAGAGTCATAGCACACAACTTAGCCTCTGCACTCGAACGAAAAAATGCTACATGCTTCTTAGTCTTCCAAGCAATAAGGGAACCACCAAGAAAAATATAATAGGCAGAAAGAGATCGACGGTCAGAGGGATCACTAGACCAAATAGCATCAGAGTATGCTTTGAGATGTAAAGAACTAGAGCATAGAAAGAATAAGCATCCAGAGATAGTCCCATGAAGATAGTGCAAGACACGAAGCAAGTGACTATAGTGGGTCTGGGTGAGAGCCGAAACAAACTGACTCAATGTGAACAGAGTATGAGATATCACGACGAGTGACACCAAGATACACTAGACTCCCAACAGTATGACGGTAACGAGTAGGATCATCAAGAGGCCCACCATCAGTGGCACGAAGATGAACATTGAGTTCCATGGGAGTCTCAACATTTCGGTGATTAGTAAGTGAAGTCTAATCAAGAAGATCATGAATGTACTTTTCCTGAAATAGATAAATTCCCTCAGAGGAGGAGGAAACCTCAATCCTAAGAAAGTAGCGAAGAGGACCAAGATCTGATATAAGAAACTGCTCATTGGGACAGGCATTCACAAAGGCAATGTAGTTAGAATCATCTCTGGTGATGATCATGTCATCAACATAGAGAAGAAGAAGAGTACGGCCACGAAAAGAAGTGTGCACAAAAAACGCGGGATCATGAGCATTGGCATAGAAACCAACAGCAGTGACCACAGACGCAAAACGCTAAAACCAAGCACGAGGAGGCTGACTAAGGCTGTAAAGAGAACGACGAAGGCGACAAACCATACCCTCAAGAACAAAATACCCAGGTGATGGTTGCATATAAACCTCCTCACGCAACTCACCATTAATAAAGACATTTTTTACATCAAGGTGAGAGATGGACTAGGCACGAACAGAGGCCATAGCAAGTAGAGTGCGAACAGTGGTCATATAAGCAACTGGAGCACATGTCTCATCATAGTCACGACCATGTTCCTGCTGAAAACCACTAGTGACTAGTCGAGCCTTATAACGCTCAAGTGATCCATCAGAGCGGGTCTTAACTTTATAGACCCACTTACAGGTGATAGGGGCGAACGCGTGGGAGATAGGGTACAAGTTCCCATGTGCCGGTGCGCTCGTGAGCAGTAATCTCCTCGACCATCGCATGTTGCCATTCCTGATGAGGAACAACATCACGATACGTAGTCGGCTCAGGTAGAGCAGTAGCGGCAAAGTTAGAAGGAGAAAACCGATCAGGAGGATGTTGAGGACAATGACCACATCCAAGGGGTTGTTCAGGAGAAGAATCATCGGAAGGAGATGATACCTCAGGAAAAGAAGGCGTACCAGGAGAGGCTGACTGAGCAGGAGTAGATGACTCATCAGACGAAGATGGCACATCTGAGGGAGAAACAACTCGTCGAGTATAGACTGCGTCACAGGAGCCTTCAAAGTATAATAAGGAACCAAAGAAGAAGGTTCCGAAGAGGGAGGAACGATGGAACGAGGTACTGAGTGTGAAGGAGGTACAATCACAAGTGAGCATCAGGAAGAAACAGGAACGAAATAGGATCAACCATAGATACAGAAGAAGTATTAGAAGATGGTCGAGGATAGAAAGGGTGTGTCTCATCAAAGATAACATCCCGTGAAGTCCTCATCCATCGACCAACCGGATCCCAACAACGATATCCCTTATGCTCTGAACTGTACCCTAGAAAGACACACTTGACAGACTGAGCAGTTAGCTTAGTGCGCTCATGTGGAACGAGCAACACGTAGCACACACATCTAAAGAGACGAAGGTTGGTGTATTCAGAGATCTTACCTGTAAGATGCTCAAAAGGAATCCCACCATTAAGAGTAGAAGAAGGTTGAATGTTAATTAATAAAGTGGTAGTAGAAACAACGTCGGCCAAAAAATGAGGTGGAACAGAAGAAGCGATCAGAAGAGTACGAGTTGTCTCAAAGAGATGACGATGCTTGTGCTCAGCAACGCCATTCTGAGCATGAGCACCTGGACAAGAAAACTGAGCAAGAGTACCTTGCTCAGAAAGAAACTGACGAAGAGCATCAGAGAGATACTCGTCAGCAGAATCAGCTCGAAAAATACGAATAGGTGTGTCAAACTGAGTGTGGATCATAGTCGAGAAGGACTTATAGATAGATAACGCCTCACTACGATGTTTCATAATGTAAACCCATGTGTGGCGAGAAAAATCATCTATAAAAATGATATAATATCGATGTCCTCCTTTCAAAACAAAAGGAGCAGGACCCCATATATCAGAATGAATAAGATCAAAAGGACGCTCAGACACTGACTCGCTAGAAGAATAAGGAAGTTGAATCTGCTTCCCTAACCGACAACCCTGACACTGAGCTAAAGACTCAGAACTAGAGAGTGATCCTAAAAGACCATGATGAACTGGAACGGACAGACGAGAGCCACAAAGATGACCCAAACGGTGATGCCACTGATCAAACATCGAAGTGGACGAAGCAGCAAGACTGCAGCCGACTGAATTGGCAGGCGCAGCGGAAGGAAGACGAAGCAAGTCAAGCTCCCAAAGACGTTGTGAATCACGACGACGAGGGCCAGTACCAACCAGGCGACCCGTGTGACGATCCTGAACTTAACAAAGCTCATGATCAAGAATCACTCAACAACCATTATCAGTGAGTTGACCAGCGGATATAAGTTGCATTGTAAGTCTAGAAACGAAGGAAACATCAGGAACAACAAAAGAGTCAGATAAAAGAGTGCACTGTCCAACAACCGAAAGAGGAGAACCATCAGCAGTATGACAGACCAATACGAAGGACTCAAGGAAGACGATAAGGAGTCATATGGAACGAAGCACCAAAGTTAATTTTCCATGGACAAGTACGTGGAACAGAAGTAGGAGGTGGTCCCTCAGTGGAAGACGAAGAAGCAACAATAGTACTTTAAGGTGCAGAAGACTGAGTCACAGAGCCAGCAGCTTCTGATGATGCAAAAGTAGCAAGGCAATGAAGAAGCATGAGCAACTGTGCATCCGTAGTAGCATAACTCCCCTGAGATCCTCCAGTACTAGCACCACCAGCACCATGTGAAGACCGACGAGTCTGAGCCTTCTTCTTCCTGAAACAATATATCTTCACATGACCATATTTACCACAATAATCACAGTGAAGAGCACCACGCCCCGCAACCATAGAAGTAGGGGCAACTGAAGACGGGACGATCGGTGGAGGAGCCGTGTGCATAGGTGTCGTAGAGCGAGCCACTAACACCGAAGAAGTAAGCAGCAACCCAGCAGCCTGAAGACGACTCTCGTCATTATGAACACTCGTCAGAGCGTTCATGAGAGAGACATAGGGGTGACGAGCAAGTAGCTGAGCAAGAAGAGGCTCAAATTCGACACGAAGATGGGTCAGAAAATCATAAGTATATCGAAGCTCAAGTGCAACCTTCTGACTCTGACAAAACTGACAAGTATCTGTCGACAATCGAGTATCAAGAGCATCAAGCTGACGCGAAATAGCAGGCATCTAACTGAAGAACTCCTCCACTGTGACATCTTCCTGCTGTAACAACTGCTCCTGATGAATAGCAGCAAGGTAGGTAGACTGTCCAGTCGGCTCGTAACGAGAGCGTAGAAAATCTCACATCTGGTGTGCATACTCAAGCTCAACTATATCAGCAGCAAGACGATACTCCATACTGGCAGCAAGAATAGCAGCAGCTCGAGTATCATCATCCAAACAAGTTATGTATAAGATGAAGTGAGACTCGTACGCAAACAGATACGTCTCATAATCTGCAAGCAGCTTTTTCTTATCATCATCATTAGGCTTATCTGAAATAACGGGCTGAGAAGGAACCGTAGGGCAAGACGGACATTTGAGATCATCTGTGAGATACTCTGAGAGTCGTAAACCACACATGTGCAGACGCACACGGGGAACCCAGTCACTGTAATTAATGTCATTGAAAAGTAGCGGACATCGCACAACTGGGACCTCGCGTAAAGAAGAAGTCATCCTAACAGGATAACCGACGACAGCGAGGACGTAAAATAAGCAGCGGTGTGTGATGACGAGAGCATAAGAGAAAAGCGGCATAAGCTGCAAATATTTTTCTTTTTTTTTTATGGTTGAAACCCTAAACCGGAGTCAACTTACAGCAATGGAAGGCCGCTACCCTCCGAAAGTGGCGGCCACAGAGACCCAAGGACGCGCGGGTACGCGGCAGCACGTGATCTGATCACACCAGGCGAGCAGAAAGCAGCAGAAAGCGATCTGATCAGAAAGCAGGCGGGTCCCACGAGCACTTTCGACGGTCAGGCGAAGCGCAGACCACGGGGAAGGCAGACCTCGGGCAAGCAGAGGACCGGTGGGTCCTACCGGCGGCAGGCGAAGCGCAGACCACGGGCCGGCAGGCACGGGGAAGGCAGGTGGTTCCTACCGGCGGCAGGCATAACTCAGGACCGCCGCGCAGGAGCAAGCGATGCCAGAAAAAAAAAAGCGGTGGCGCTAGAAAAAAGCATCGATCGCGCGACGGAAACAAACCGCGGGCTAGGGTAAAAATAAAAGCTATGTTACCTTGTTACAAATGATGCTTGTATTATTGAGAGGTTACATATCTCTATAAATAAATGTAGAGGGATAATAATTATACAGAAAAGTCCTTATAAAAAAGGAAAAATATAAATATACCTCTACGTCTCTAATATCCACTATGCTGAATCTAGCAGCCGCAGGAGAAGCGGTACAAGAGGGTATCAAGTATGGGCTCTCTCAGCCGAGCCACTGCGCATCCCAAAAAGAATGTGGCTGACCATGACTGAGATGGAGGAAGCAGGAACTGGATATGACAGAGTGCAGGTTTACCATGCCCCTCTAAGGGAGCCGAGGCCGAACTTTATGACATTTTAATCCACTTGCAGCTAGTGGAGGACCCGCGACACATTGAGACAGACAGCCGTCTAGTTACAGCTCTTCTAACCTGGGATTACGGGGTAGAAGATAATAATGCCAACTACTCTGCCGTTATACCCAATTCTGTTATGGAGACCTCAAGAATACCAATTCAGCCCCCTAGATTCTCTGACTGCAGATTTGTGGTCCAAAAGGAGGAACCGGGAGAATCACAACGATGATGACCAGGACAGGGAGGAGTATCAGGAAATGCCGAGGAGATCTCTTTTCCAAAGGCTCAGGTAGCCATGAGAGAAAAGCAGAATCAGAGGGCGATCGTCACAAGGGAGATATGGAAAAGGAAGCTCGAGGCGCGGAGGCAGATCACTTAGCCCCGGGATTCGAAGATCAGGGGAACGATCGCTGGACAGGCTCATCCACAGGCCTCGGAAGGGAGATGAAGCCCAACAACAACAAAACAAAATGAAGATTAACTCTCAGAGAGGTACATGTAAACAGAGCACTTGGCATGAAGAGAGTCCAGATGAAGGGGCACCAGCCATTCAAATGTTATGGCTGGGCGCATGGAAGAACAAAAACATGTAGCAGTGAAGACAAGAAAGGAGATGGAAACCTGCAAACAGAACAAGCAGAAGAAGGGAGATGGAGGTGAGCTCAGCCAGGTTGAATTAGACTTACGGCTCCACTTGGAGCCCAGTGATCAGGGGGTGATTAGATCCATCCAGACAGACCCGATGATAGATGAAGTAAGCTCGCAGTTAGATGTGCGTGAAGCAGCAAGTCGTGCAAGGATCAATGCAGAGTCTCTGATGACAGGTTTAGGACCGGATCAGGGGATGCAGGAGACAAACGAAGAGCCATGGCTGGGAGGACAAACACTAAGCCTGACAGACATCATAACTTCACCAGAGCTGGCATCGCAGAGTATTCTGAAGAATTTAACAAATACGAGCAACCAAGACTTTGTTGGGAGTAATGCAGTGGCCCAAACTCAGCAGTCAAGGCAGGAAGAAGGGCAGGAAAAGGAAGTTCAAAACTTTCTAAGGAAAATTGTCAAAGTCGTTCCTCAACCTCTGCTCCAAACACCGGTGAACAGAAAACCAACAAAATCAGCAAAGCTGGGAGAAAGTAAGTCCACCAGGAAAAGCAATCGCATCGTTGAGCGGAAGATTGGAGAAGGGGGAAAGAACACAGAAGAACTGGCAAGAGAAGTCCTCATCAAGAAGCTCGGCCTAGTGTCTCCAGGCGGCAGACTGACAACGGAAGCAAAAAACAGATTCACCAAGCTGTTCAGTGCCCCACTCACAATTGAGGTGATGGAAGACATGGAGGAGTTGCTGAAGGCTACGAACATCGGCACCAAAAAGAAGCCTAAAGCCCCATAGAAGAGTCGTGCCTGAGCAGTGGTGTAAACAAGAAGATGGGAGCACTAGTTGTCTGTTTTATTTTCATCATATATTGTTTCTTATGTGATGCTTATCGTCTACATATTGTACCACCTACAAACAACTACCCAACCCGCAAGCTCCAGCAAAAGCAAATATCAGGATGCAGTAGTGCTTTCTTTTCCAGAGGCAATCCATGCCCTAGCAAGGAATTGTTGGGAAATAGACGGTACGCTACTCTAGCAATTCTATCGTGTCACTCAGCAAACATGCGATTACACAGGTCATAGATTGTTACCACTAGACGCGCAGAGGAACGTAGACGTGTGTCGGTGTAGGGGAAGTAGACGGCAACGTTCGTCTCTTCCTCGTACGTCCTTGTACTAGACGATCACGTTCGTCGTAGCCGATCAGCGCAACAGTAGCAGCAACGTCTCCACGGAGTCCATACGTACGAGGAGGAACGTCGTGCGCCAGTGTGCTAGCACCACGCACGCGGCAAGGGTCTCGGCGTGAGGCCTACGAGGGGGTGACGGCTAGGGCTGTCATGTGGTGGAGTCCTCAGCCCCTAACCCTACCCCTCGTATTTATAGGCGTACTAATGGGCTTTTAGGTCGCAGGCCCATTAGTACCCTAATTGCTTATGAATCAAATATTCAACAGGCCTTAACCCGAATTATTATGATTACCTCTTGGGCATATCACCAACAATCTCTCACTTGCACTAGAGACAATCATCTAGCCAGACTTTTCAATATTCCAACCTCTTAACTGTGTGACCCATTAGGTTCATGTGCAATCGGTTGTGAATGGAAACCGTTTTTAACCACAAGTAGTAGAGTTACCTAGCAGGACATACTGACTCCCGAATGTACATAAATATCATATCAACTGAACCTAGATACGTTCACATGCTAATCCAACGATACCAGTCAAGCTCAAGGCTAGATGTGTGTCATCCTTGTGATTACTCGACCATTCACTCGATCGAATAGTGGATTCATTCTATGACTAACTTTTAGTCATTATGATTAACCTTTAATCATCTTGGCATGGCCATGCACATTCAAATCCAACTATCTCGAGGGGCCCATAGATATCTCTCCTATTATTAAGAAGGGGCAAATCCCATCTTGATCCGCCCACATCCCATTCTATGTTTCATTATGTACCGAAAACTACTTTTATGACTATCCAGTTACGGAGTAACATTTGGTAGTCTCAAAGTATACAACTACACACAATGAGAAATAATGGTGATCTCAGGTCTAAGAATCTAGCAGTTGTATCACTCAAGACCAACTGATGGCACATATGAAAATAACAATCCCAGCAGTGTCTCGGAGTGGGTCAATCCAACACCATGTTCACTAACATGTGTTCATATTATTAATTTGATATCTCCATATCTATGACCCGTGAAACGTGATCATCAATTAATACATGTGCTAGTCTGTACGATATCATTATCTCATATAATGATATAGACTAGGATCATTTAGAGTAACATTATTATTAACAAAGAGTTTCACAAACAAGTCACATACTTGATGATTAAAGTAAATAATGATTACTCATATAACAATTTATTTAATAGTACATAAACATAGTTATGACACAAGTCTCCCACTACACACTATGATCACTGATGTAAGTATCTAATACCCATAGATCTCGTGTGCGTATCATGCTTTAATTGTGGAAGAGGCTTTGTCAATGGATCTACAACATTCAAATCCATGTGCACATTGCATATTTTCACATCACCTCGGTTGATGATCTCTCGAATGAGGTGATAGCATCGTAGTATATTTTTGGATCTTTTGTGTGATCTAGGCTCCTTTGCCTATGCGATGACTCCATTATTTTCACAATAGAGATCCACAGGATCGGATGCACTAGGAACAACACCCAACTCAGAAACATATTTTCTGATCTAAACAACTTCCTTTGCAGGTTCAGAAGCTGCAATATACTCCGCCTCCGTCATTTAATCTGCTACTGTATCTTGCTTGGAACTTTTCCACCTCACTACCCCTCCATTGAGGCAGAATACAAAACCGGATTACGATCTAGAATCATCCTTATCAGTTTAGAAGCTAGCATCGATGTAACCTTTTACACTAAGCTCTTCTTCACCTCCAAACATTAAGAACTCATCCTTAGTTCTTCTCAAGTACTTAAGGACGTTTTTAACAATGGTCCAATGAGTCTCACCATAATCTGATTGATATTTTCTCGTGATGCTAAGAGCATAGGATACATTTGGGCGTCTACATAGCATGGCATACATGATGGATCCAATAGCCGAAGCATAAGGAATCACTCTCATCCTTTTTTACTCATCAAGTGTCGAAGGACACTGCCTCTTGCTTAGAGTAATGCCATGTGACATTGGCAAGAAACATTTCTTGCAATCTTGCATATTGAAACGATTCAATATCTTGTCAATATATGTATCTTGGCTTAATCCAATTAGCCTTTTAGATCTATATAATCTTTATGCCCAAAATGTGCGCTGCCTCTTCTAAATCCTTCATTGAGAAACTTTTTCTTAATGAGGATTTAACATCATAAGGCATTGGAATGTTATTTTCGATCAATAATATGTCATCTACATATAGGACCAGAAATACTAGTGCACTCCCACTAAACATCTTGTAAATATAAGGTTCTTCTACGTTCTTGATGAAACCAAACCCTTTGACAACTTTATCAAAACATAGATTCCAACTCCTAGATGCTTGCTTCAATTCATAGATGGATTTTTGAAGTTTGCATATTTTACTAGCGGCGTTTTAGGATCGACAAAACCCTCAGGTTGTGTCATGTGCACATCCTCAGTCAGCCTTCCATTAAGAAAGATTGTTTTGACATCCATTTACCATATTTCATAATCAAAATATGCAACGATTGCTAGGAGAATCCGAACAGAATTTAGCATTGTAACGGGTGAGAAAGTTTCATCATAATCAACACCTTGAATTTATTTGAAACCTTTCGCTACCAATCATGTTTTATATATGTGAACATTTTCATCCATGTCAGTTTTTTTCTTGAAAATCCATTTACAATCGATAGGTCTCACATCTTCGGTTGGATCAACCAAGTTCCAAACTTGATTTCTTCATGGATTTAATTTCGGATTTCATGGCTCCAAGCCATTTCTCTGAGCCGAGTCCCTTCATTGCTTCGTTATAGGTCGTAGACTCATTATTGTCCAACAATACCATGTCATGCTGCTCCGTGGTTTGAAGCGTTAACTTTTCAGTCGCACGACGTGCCCTTGTAGACCTTCGTGGGGCTAGTGTTTTATCAACTGGTTACACAACACTTGTACATCCTGTATGGGATCAGAGGGTGCTGAAAAATTTTCAGGTATGTCTTGAATTTCTTCAAGATGCACCTTGCTCCCACTAACTCCTTTTGAGAGAAACTATTTCTCCAAGAAGACACTATTGCGAGAATTAAACACTTTACCCTCTATTTTATTATAAAAATATTATCCTTTGGTTTCCTTAGGATATCCCACAAAGAAGAAATTATTTGATTTGAGAGTGAGTTTGTCTGACGTCAAACGTTTGACATAAGCATCACACCTCAAACTTTGAGGAAAGACAATCCGGTACGTTTATCGGTCCACATCTGATATGGTGTCTTCTTAACAGACTTAGTTGGGACTCTGTTTAGTGTAAACACAACAGTTTTAAGACCATAACCCCAAAAGGGTAGTGGAAGATTTGCTTGGCTCATCATCGACCTAATCATGTCTAAAAAGGTTTGGTTCCTCCGCTCGAACACCCCATTCAATTGAGGCGTTCCAGGTGGATTCAACTGTGGAACAATTCCACATTATTTTAAAATGATCATAAAATTCATGGCTTAAATATTCACCCCCATGATCAGATCGTAGAAGTTTAATTGTCTTGCCAAATTGATTCTGTACTTCATTCTAAAATTCTTTGAACTTTTTAAAGGATTCAGACTTGTGCCTCATTAGATAGACATGTCCATAGCTACTTAAGTCATCGGTAAACATGATGAAGTACTGAAAACTACCTCTGGCAATTGAACTCATTGGTCCACATACATCGGTATGTATAAGTCCCAACGAGTCACTCGCCGTCTCACTCTGACAAGTGAAGGGTGATTTGGTCATCTTCTCAAGCAAACAAGACTCACATGTGTCAAGTGATTCAAAATCAAATGAGCTTAGTAAACCATCTTTATGGAGTTTTTCAATGCATTTCTCATTTATATGACCTAAGCGACAATGCTAAATAAAAGTAGGATTTAGATCATTTCGTCGAGCCCTTTTGGTTTTAATGTTACAGATAGTTTTATCCTCAAGATCAAGAACATATAATCCATTCACCAATGGACATTGGGCATAGAAAATATTATTATAATAAATAGAACAACATTTTTTCTTTATTACAATCTCATAACCATTAACTTCTTCTAAACATGAAAAGAGATAATGTTCTTGCTCAAAGTAGGAATGCAATAATAATTAGTCAATTCCAAAACTAATCCTGAGGGTAATGATAAGTGGTAGGTCCCGACAGCTATGACCGCAACCTTTGCTCCATTGCTGACACGAACATCCAACTCACCTTTTGCAAATCTTCTAGTCTCACTTAGACTCTGCAACGATTTGCAAGTGTGAATCATTGATCCAGTATCAAATACCCATGATTCACTAGAAGATAATGCAATATTAATTTCTATAACATTTGTACCTGAAGCGGAAGTCTCACTTCCCTTCTTCTTCAGATCCTCCAAGTACTTCTTGCAGTTCCTAGACCAATGCCCCTTAGCATGATAGTTAAAGCATTCATAATCAGGAGAAGGGACATATTTGCTCTTTGGCTTAGACTTTGAGCTTGAGTGCTCATCGGGAATCTTTCCCTTGCCTTTGCCTTTAGGATGTGTCATATGCTTCCTCTTTTTATTCTCCTTTTGAACCATCATCACATGAGTGACAGTTTCCTTAATGCTTTCTTTGGTTGTTTTAAGCATCCCATGCAATTCAGCCAACGTTTTCTCCATGCCATTCATTTGAAAATTCAATATAAACGGCTCGTAACTCGGTGGGAGCGACTGGAGAACAACGTCAATAGCCAGATCATCTTTGAGTTCAGAACCATGCTTGCCCAAAGTCTCAATGTAACCAATTATTTTGATTACATGAGGGCTGACCGGACTACCCTCTGCCAGCTAACATGAGAACAAGGACTTTGAGATGTTGTATCTCTCAGCCCCAGCTTGGTTCTCAAACATTCTAATCAGTCCCTCAATCATAGAATAAGCATATGTATGCTCATACTGTTTCTGTAGATCAGAGGACATAGTGGTGAGCATGAGGCAGCTTACGTTAAGCGTATCATCGTAATTCTTCTGATAAGATTACGTGCTGCAGCAGTTGCATCACCTGGGAGGTCATCGGGGTATGGTTGCAGAAGAACGTACTTGGTTTTCTCTTGCCTAAGAGCGATTCTCAGGTTGCGGTGCCAACCGATAAAGTTATCTCCATCGAGCTTTTCCTTTTCAAGCACCGATCGTAAATTAAAACCGGAGTTGTTACTAGCAGACATGATTTACAACGGAAAATAAATACGCAAGGTTTGAGCACTATGTTATGTATCAATATTCTATTAACAGTTTAATAAAAGACAACACCACTATATGAGTATCGTCCTCCCTCTAATGACATATAGTGGTCCAAGACCCATATTCACTAATTCCTAGTGAGCTTTGACTTCTCTGCTAGAAAATTAGTGACATAGGTAAATAACAATTGTTAATCATATCTCTATATGACTCTTGTTTGTTGGGTGACATCCAATGCCCCGACTCCCAACTCTATGCCACAAAGCTCAAAACCGTTTTGATAGCTTTGTTGAGTAAACCGACACTATGCATGTAAACGTTCAACATTCACCCTATGCATTATGATAGGTGATGGTATTTTGCTTTGGCAAACCTACCACACAACGATCAAAACAACATAGGTGCAACTATTGGTAAATGGCATCAAATACTCAACTTTTGCGAGTGCAGCTATTCTATCATGAAAAAACATCCACCATATGAAAAGCATGAAAAGAATAGTAATAAATAAACATCACAGGCATATGATCATATCACATTGTGAATAGTATGGCCTTTAGAATCATAGTGGTCTCCATCGCCTTGGTTCCATCATGATCTAAGCAGCAGTGCCTCCCTTCTTTGATGATCACCATCTCCACCATGCTTGAAGACATCTCCATGAATATAAAAGAAGCTAATACAACTAATAGCTACCAAATAAATTACATGAGAGATCAAGCATCACAGATCGACATGCAAGTCGTTATACAATTATATGACAACCTCAACCTGGTTGTGTTAAATTTGCAACATGCAGGCTGCATGAATATTACACACAGATCATCACATCACAATAAGGTCATACCATTCACACCATTTTCTGCAAAAACGAGTTAAGCGTAGAATGGTTTTGAACGCGAAACGATATTATGTAATAGCTATAGAAGACAACAACCACCTGAATACCAAACATAATTACATAAATCGCATCTATGAAATCACTATAAAAAACTCATCGGATTGATCAAATCAATCCAAATCCGAGCCATTCATAATGCCTCAATTTTGAATCTGACTGGTTATTGATGAGAAGATCACGACTCATGACCGTGGTATGTTGGCTCAATCAGTTAGCTATGTACGCGATTAGTCCCGATGGTGATTCCAGCTGGTAGGGACAAATTGCGCACACAACATAGAAAGAGCATGAATTGACCCTTAGTCATATACGATCGTAATATACTCTTAACCAATTCCAAACCCCAAAAATTGTGCAATAAAAATTCATCGTATGAACATGTCTGCAGTCACTAATACAACAAGATTCATCTCAAGCGGCTCTAAATGTATTATCACACGTGGTTTTCAAAACCGCCTGAAATGATAGGCCTGTGATGATCAGCAATTTTCACAGGCGGAAACTTAAACCGCATGTGAAAAAAGTTATCACAGGTGGTCTTAACCTTCATGAATCCGCCTGTGAAGACTCTTTATCACAGGTGGTTTGTAACGTAAGATTATACGCCTGTGTAACTCCATTATCGTAGACGGTTCTTTAATAGTAGATCGCATCTACTAACAAGATCCAGACCAAAAAACTATGCAAGTCGTCTCTAATGCCGCTGTTGGGAAACTGGTGGTACGCTACTCTAGCAATTCTACCGCGTCACCCACACTACAGGAATATAAATAATTAACGACGGCCGAAAACTGTCGTTAATAAATGTGACACTCTCAATTTTGATTTTTGCATGCATTCATCTTTTATATAAAGAAAACATTTTAAAAGAAGTGGAAACAGAAAAAGAATAAAAAAGATTGCCAAAAAGAGCAAAATTCAGTTCACGAGGAGCGCCGTAGACACTTCCCGCGGCCCGCTGGCCATGTGGCGCCTTCGGAGCTCATCCCCGCGAAAGGGGGAGAGGTCCGCCACTAACTGGCTACGTGGCAGGCTCGGAGCTTGCCTCTGTGAAAGGGCGAGGTCTGACCCCGTGGGACACGTGTTTCCCCCGGAGCTAGCCTCTACGGAGGAGCGAGGCCAGCCCCGTAGGACACGTGTCGCCTTCGGTGCTAGTCACTGCGGAAAAGAGAGGACCAGCCGCGCGGGACACGTGTCGCTCTCGGAGCCCACCTCCGAGAGGTCCGACACTGTGGGACACGTGTCACCTCCGGAGCTCACCTCCGAGAGATTCGACACTACTGGACACGTGTCACCTCCGGAGCTTGCCTCCGGGAGGTCCGTCCCGATGGACACGTGTCATCCTCGGAGCTCACCTCCGAGGAGAAGGACCTACTGGACACGTGTCGTCTTCGGAGCTCACCTCCGAGGAGAAGGTACTGCAGGACACGTGTCAGCCTCGTAGCTCGCCTCCGAGAGGTCCCGCCCTGCTCGACACATGTCGTCCTCGGAGCCCGTCTCCGAGATGAAGGGAGGTCCAACACTGTTGAACACGTGTTATTCTCGGAGCACACCTCCGAGAAGAAGGGAGGTCCGACGCTGATGGATACGTGTCGACCTCGGAGCTCATCCTTGAGCAGAAAGAAAGTCTGACGCTATTAGGACATGTGGCACTATCGGAGCTCACCTCCGAAGAAAGAGGACGTCCGACAATGACACGTGGCACATTCGGAGCTACCTCCGAAGAGAGGGGAGGTCCAGCACTGACACGTGGCGTACGCGAAGCTTGTCTCTGGAGAGAGGGGAGGTCCCGACCCACCAGACACATGGCGCACGCGGAGCTCGCCTCTGAGGAAGAGGGGAGGTCCCGCCCGCCAGGACGCATGGCGCACGCGGAGCTCGCCTCCGAGGAAGAGAGAGGTCCCACCCGCCTGACACGCGGCACAACCAGAGCTCGCCCCTGAGGAAAAGGGAAGCCCAGGCCCCCACTAGACACGTGGAGCCTCCGGAGCTTATCCCTGCGGAAGGACGCGATTCTGAAGCGGTTTTTCTCTGTACGCGAGTATCGGTACTGAGGAAACCGACACGGATTCTTCTAGGATTGATACCGCACCAAATCAATTAGAGATAAGTTGTTAAGATCCAAAAAACAAATCAAATAGGACTCTTATTGGAAATCCAATTGGAGTAGGACTCTTCTTTTTCCGGTTATAAATAGAACCCGAAACAACCCCTTGGTCGTAACATCTTTCTAAAGCCGACAACTTAGAGGCCTAGCCCCCAGCTCGCCGAGTTAACCCCTTCGCCAGAGTTTGACCACCAGAGAGACCGGCGAAGAGCCCAGACACGATTGCCATCACCGGATGAGAGCCGACGATCTGGTTTTGCTGGGAGGAAGGACACGAAGGAAGTAAGGTAGGTCTCCATTACCACCTTACGACGAGATCGGGGTTTTCTTTGCATCTGTTTCTTCGATCCCTTCGAACAGAAGCTTTTTCGTAGACAGATCACATGTTGATCAGTTTGATCTAGAGTCAAGATCATCGCCACGTCCACAATTGATATTGACCCCTCTGTTCATCGTAAAACCCCATGCAAACCCATGCAAGAACACGTACAAACTGATCTAGTAAAAACAGCACCATAGGGTTAGCATGCATATGCACCATTGCATCTTGAATAAGGATTGTGCATGATGTTTGATTACTGTAAATCTTGTATGTGCGTGGTCGTGAGTAGAAGGACAAGCTCAGGGAGCTATCTACGATGGAATACAGAACCAAAACTTCGAGATCCTAGAGCGACAGAAACCACAGGAACAAGGCAAGTGCCCCTTGACCATATTGATCCCATGTTTTGAAACTGTTTTGTTTGCGAAAAGGTGTGTGTGCTTGAGTCAACTTGATGGGAAACCCTTTCATAGGAGTTTACTAGTTTTGTTAACCACCCTTGTCGACGAGAAAGTTGATGAGTCGGGTATGGTCGTTTTGCTTTTTGCTTTGCTGAGTCCAAGGGATATGGGAAGCGAGATAGTTTGTGTCTAGCTACTGCACTCATAATGATAATGAGAACTTGATGATAATGAACATGAATCGGGGGAGATCTAGGCAAGCTTGGTTCGTGGAAGTGGTAGAATGAGATGGTGGTTTACTTGCCGTAGATCTAAGAACCGGTTCATGCGAGCACATGCCAGGAACATAGTGCCACCACAAGGCCAAGTATGGGTGCAGCTTAGTTGACTAATTAGGTAACTTACTAGATTGCTATGGACCGTGGAAGGCGCGGGGAACGGGAGTCGAGAGAGGACTGCCCTAGGAACTGCAAGGCACAAGAGGGGGCCCGTAGGTGGGAGAATTGGGGATTCTAGCCTGCTGGTGAAACCTTAGTGAGTCCATACATCTAGTAGCCCCTTTGTAAATGCTATTTTGTGATCTCTTGGCCATACACCGACGGTTGTGTACTGGTATAATGGAGGTTCTGCAGTCGCCAACGGGTGACGAAATCACAAACTTGTGGGTAAAGTGGTGCGAACTCTGTAGGGTATAAAACTATCATGATAGCCGTGCTTACGGTCACAAGCGCCTGGCCAACTTCCATGATTAGATGGGATGGTTATTGGGATGGTATTTGGTTTGGTTATTGGTTTGGTGATGGTTTGGTCATTAAAGGATGGTTTTGGGACTGTTGAGTCCTGGTTACGAGATAGGTTTCATGACTGTTGAGTCATGGCAATGAGCATTGGTCTCGGTATGAGATGGAATTGAATACGAGATGAGATGGTAGTGAATACGAGATGGTATTCATGAGCATGAGAAAAAGGTGAGAAAGATGAATGTCTGATGGGACATGAAAAGAGGTAAAATATGAGGGAGGTATGTTGATGTTTTAATTGGATACATGATGGGATTTAATTCACTTTAAGCTAGTTGCTATTTTTATCATGTTTTGTGAAATAAACTTTGCTTTTATGCAATGAGCCTTTTTATGTCTACCTTGTTATAAGCTACATGTCATATTTCTCGCACTTGCTGAGTACGACATATACTAACCCTTGCATTATCATACATCATCAGCAACAGGAGAGGAATACTTTGAAGACCATGTGGAGTATTAGGCGTGTGATCCACCGTCAACTTGCCTGTGGAGTAGGAAATGGAGCCGCTGCTGCTGTTTAGTTGCTTCCGCAATAGTTTAGAAGACTTCCGCTGCTAGAATAAGACATCCTCTGCTAGAATGAGTTTGAGACTCATGAGACATTGTAATAAAACCCTATTCATTCGTGGTTATATATATTCTGAATTCAGTTTGTGGATTACATGTGTATGTGTGATGAACATCCTGGGCACACATATGCATCAATCCAGGTTCCGAGGTTCTCTCGGAACAGGGGTGTCACAGATTGGTATCAGAGCCACGGTTGACTGTAGATCACAAGCCTAGATAGAAATCACGGATTGGTTTTAGGAGCCACGGTTGACTGTAGGTCACAAGCCTAGATTGATCGCAGATTGGTATTAGAAGTCACGGTTGACCGTAGGTCGCAAGCCTAGATAGAATTCACATATTGGTGCTGCCACATTAACCATAGGACGCAAGCCTAGTTGCAGATTGGTATTAGGAGCCACGTTGAACATTGTATACAAGCCTAGGTAGAATGCATAGATTGGCATTAGAACCCCGTTGATCATAGGACAAAGTCACAGATTGGTAGTCATAGATTGGTCACAGATTGGTATCACCCCAAACCACATAGGACCCCCATTGAGTAAGCCTTGAATAGGAGTTGTGTGCTGAACTTTGTGATTATTGTTTGTGCTTGAGTGCTTAGTGTGAGTTGTGGGACGTTTCAGTGTTGTCCATATCCACACATAGTAGAGAGATGTGAGATGCTTCGGCACTTGTTCACATCCTCATATAGGATGATAAATAGTCCATCCACCTTGATGCATATAGTTGGGAGAGATCTATCTAACCTTCTATTCTACTCAACTCCCTCTCACAGATGGTGAGAGAAAATACCGGCCGTCAAAGAAGGAACGTCCGTGGTAACCAAGAGGAGGACAATGTTGAGGTTCCTGAGAATGATAACCCCGGGGCTGGTGCAAACAACTTGGAAGGTTGATGGCTATGCAGAACCAGCTCACGCAAACCATGATCCAAACTTTGGGTCAGCTGCAAGCCAACAACAACAACAACCCCGTTCCTGCAACACCGCCACCACCACCGCCACCACCGCCGGCTCACAACCGACTGGGAGATTCATGAGGACTCGACCACCCACGTTTGCTCAAGCTAATGATCCCATGGAGGCCGATGATTGGTTGAATTCCATGGAGAAGAAGCTTGCCATAGTTCAGTGCAATGATCGAGGGAAAGTTCTCTTCGCATCGCACCAACTCATGGGAGCAGCCGCTGACTGGTGGGATGCTCTTTGCAACGCTCATGTCGACCAGGAGACGATCACTTGGGCTGAGTTCAAGGGGAGTTTCCGCTCTCATTACGTCCCTGTGGGAGTCATGATGCTCAAAAGGCAAGAGTTTGAAGGTCTCCGCCAAGGAAAGAAGAGTGTGAATGAGTACCTTAACAAGTTCTCGCAGCTGTCAACGTATGCCCCCGAAGATGTCAACTCGGACCAACGGATGCAGTACTTGTTCATGAGAGGGTTGAACAATGAGATCCAAGTTCAGCTTCTCAACAATGACTATGCGAACTTCCAGAAGCTAGTTGACAAAGCCATAGTGGTTGAGAGCAAGATCCGGGAGATCGAGCAAGAGGGCAAAAGAAAGATGTCGTACCAGCCGTAAGGGAGCAATGTACGTCCCCATTTCATACCCCCAGCTGCACCACAGTATGGATCGTCCACCTCTGCTTTTCGCCCTAACTAACCACCACAGCAACATCCCGTTATGCAAGCACCCCGTATGCCCTTACCTCCGGCGCCTCGTCCTAACGTGGGCGCCCCTGTTCAAAACCCCCGCACCAACATCCCTGCTATCTTGGGCAACAAGGCATGCTTCGCATGCGGAGAGACGGGACACTTTGCAAGTCAGTGCCCGAAGAAAGGTCTTGGACAGCCAAGCAACGTGCCCAAGCAGAACCCACGACAAAACGGAGGAGCTACGCAAGGAAACCGTGAACATCAGAACTACGCTCACGACAACGTGAACCATGTCTCTGCTGAGGAAGCGCAACAGGCTGAGGACGTCGTGATTGGTATGTTCCTTGCCAACTCCAACCCAGCCACCATTTTATTTAATTCCGGGGCATCGCATTCATTCATATCATCCAAGTATGTTGCCAAGTATAATCTACCCATATCACACTTGAAATATACTATGTTGGTTAATTCTCCCGGTGGAGAGATGAGGACTAATATAGTATGTCCGAAAGTAAACCTTAAAATAAGGGGGGTAGACTTCCTTGCCAACCTCATCGTCTTGGATTCCAAAGGGTTTGACATAATACTCGGAATGGATTGGTTAATCAAGCACAACGGAGTAATCCAATGTGCTAAGAGGAGCGTGCAGTTGACAAACGAGCATGGTACCCGTATTGAGTTTGAGTCAGCCCAACCGACAACCGAGAAGGCAACGTTGAACCACGTCAAAGAAGCAACATTGGAAAGCATTCCGGTGGTTCATGAATTTTTAGACGTGTTTCCGAAAGAACTCCCTGGTATGCCACCTGATCGGTACATTGAGTTTCCCATTGACTTGGTACCTGGAACTGCACCTATAGCAAAGAGACCCTATAGGATGCCCGTTAATGAACTAGTGGAGCTCAAGAAGCAAATTCAGGAGCAGCGAGAAAAGAGTTTTATATGACCAAGCTCGTCACCATGGGGAGCCCCCGTGCTCTTCGTAGACAAGAAGGATGGGACCCAAAGGATGTGTGTGGATTATAGGTCTCTCAACGAGGTGACGATCAAGAATAAATACCCTCTGCCCCGTATAGAGGACCTGTTCGACCAAATGAAAGGAGCTTGAGTTTTCTCCAAGATTGATCTTCGGTCGGGATATTTCCAGCTGAAGATTAAACCCTCTGACATACCCAAGACTGCCTTTCAAACACGATACTATTCGTATGAATATACCGTTATGTCTTTTGGGTTAACGAATGCACCCACATATTTCATGTACCTCATGAACAAGGTCTTCATGGAGTACTTGGACAAGTTCATCGTGGTTTTTATCGACGACATCATGGTGTATTCAAAAAGTGAGGAGGAACATGAAGAACACTTGAGATTCACATTACAGAAGCTCCGAGAGCATCAATTGTATGCCAAGCTCAGCAAGTGTCAATTTTGGCTAAAGGAGATACCGTTCCTAGGCCACATCATCTCCGAGGAAGGAGTATCGGTTGATCCTGGAAAAGTGGGAGATGTTCTAAAGTGGAACCAACCGCAAAACGTGAGGGATATTCGGAGTTTTCTTGGGATGGTTGAATACTACCGACGTGTGGTTCCATCCGTCCCTCTACTCTATCGGTGTGTCCTAGAGACTTACTGGAACCCCTGACTCGCCCACAGAGCACATAGGGCACGGTAGTCCTCCGGGCAGCCGTCTAACTAGGCTACATCGACCTGCATATATTTATTATTAGGTTACAGAGCCTTTAAACTATTGTGTTTCTTCCACATTTAAAAAAATATTTTACAATTTACCTCTGCGTACCGCTTCACTGTCAAATACCTGGGAGCCACGTTCTTGAACGCCCCCAGGTCACCCTCTTCTGGATGCAGCTTCATGTACGCTCTCGTTGCTTGAATTCTTGCGTTCGATAGCGACTGCGTAACGAGCTTCCGGGCGTTCTTATGGAACTCGGCTCTAGCGTAGTCCACCTCGCACTCGTCCTCCAAACGGTACCGTGGCTGGAAAAACATATTTATATACATCATTGGTATTAACCATATTATAGACTTGTATTACGGAAATATATATTTCATGCTTACCATGAAGTTGGACCACACATCCTCCTAGTGGTTGTCGTGAGCAACATGCTGGGCAGTTACGTAATCGTCCCACGACGTGGTGGGGACACCGTTCACTACACCGGGGTAGTGCAAACAGATAAGCCGCCCGAGGACACTATTCACCTGCTTGTGGCGTCCTTGACCCGTGAACGAGTCATCGTACCAAGACCTGATAGAGATTGATAAATCAATATATCTATAAAATTAAAATAATCAAAATTGAAGAGTAGAGATTTACTTACATATCGCCAACCGGACGAATAACGATCTGGTCATCTGGGTTTGAAGGAGCTGGAGGAGAAGACACATAGTGACTCCTCCTAGTCCGACGCCTCTGAGGTGGCTCGACGTCAGGTGACCCGGAGGAGTGGTCACCGGAAGAGTCCGGAAGCGGGTCTACATGCGGGTCCACAGGCTGGCTACCGGACCCCAAAGGGTGGTCATCAGCCTTGACTGGCTGCAGAGGACCTCTCGTCTGTGAGTCCTTGGACCTAGATTCCTCCTTATAATTTAAAAGAATAGTAATATAGATGAATGAAGTAATTGTTGACATTATAAGATTCACGAAATGATATTTATCTCGTCTAACCGCTGTAAGGCGACTGCTACGCCTCTCAGCTCCGGTAGCTGACTCATTAAAGCAGTCCGTCTAGCAGAAAGCCCGCTAGACATACTGCCCTGAAAGACGTCAGCTGCCCTGCGCAAGAAACCTCTAGCTACAATCCTCGCCTTTCCCTTTCCTCTACCACTGCTCGACGACATCCTATTAAAAAGAAAAAATGTTGGTAATTAATGTAAAATAAAATATATAAGATGAAAGAAGATATAAAAGAAACGTTACTTGAAATCTGTTAAAAAATTCATCAGTATCACGACCATGAACTCTACTTCTTAATCTGGACCACCGATCTTTTGTCGTGATTGTTTTTTGTTTTTGCATTTCACGAGTTTATAAATCTTGAGCATCTCTAACTAACTCATCGAGGCCTCTACTAGGTTCAGTGACAAAAGAGTCCGACAACTCTTGTTCTTGGTAAACCTCATCAATCTCAGCGTTCAACGACAGTAAACTACCTCGGTACCCAACATCATCTGTTATATGTAACTGCTCACGAGGATTCACCTTGTGTACAACTGAAAGTTGCCTAGAGGGGGGTGAATAGGATACACTATCTGAAATGACCTAATTAAACGAGATTAGAACATAGGGGCCGTACTAGTCTGGCTCAGGGGCGGACTAGTCCGGTCAGCCTGCTAGAGAAACCTAAAAACTTGATTTTATGGGTTTTTCTTCAGATTTTAACTTAACGAAATGCCTATAAACTATCTAGCAATCAAATATGACAAGTGTGACAAGATATAGAAGTGGATTGCAAGATTGCAATGAGAAACACTAGAAGAGCTAAATGATTAAGACAAACCTTAAGAAATTTTAATGGTCGAGGAAATGTAAATGCAAGAGAGACACGAAGATTTTTCCCGAGGTTCGATTCCACTCAGGAATCTACATCCCCATTGAGGAGTTCACAAAGGACTGGGTTTAACAACCCTTTCCTCACCAAGTCGCCACTAAGGCCAACCCGGTTCTTCCACTATCTCAAGGGTGAACTTACAAGATCTTTGGGGCTGCTCACAATCTAAGGCTCCCACTAGAAAACTTTCACAAACTTCACGAATCTAACAAGCCACAGGTCACAAAGACTCACACCAAGTGTACGAGATCACTCCAAGAGACAAAACACGAAGTCCTTCCTTCTCCTCTCCTCACACACCCAAATCCACTCAAGAATTGGTTCTAAAGGGTGAGTAGGCAAGAGAGAAGGCATAGAGAGGCTCTAGGATGGCTGTGGCGGCGCTAGGGTTCCAGGTGTCTTCAAATGAAGTCGAGGCACCTCATTTCATAGAGGTCCCGACAGCCAACCGTTGCCACCAACTAAAGTCCGGACTAGTCCGATCAGGACCCCGGACTAGTCCGGTCTGCGGGACCACTGACGTCACAAAGCCACCTACTCCCCAACATTCAAGTTTCAAACGTTCACAAATCTCCGGACTAGTCCGCCTCACAACGGACTAGTCCGATCTCACACAGGAACTCTTTGTATGGGTGAGAACAGACAAGTTTGGAGGACCCGGCCTAGTCCAACCACTAAGGTGGACAAGTCCGGTCCACCAAGACTTAGCCGTGGGAGCTCTCATCTCACAACCATACAGACTAGTCCGCCTTAAAACGGACTAGCCCAAACTCACACTGGTACCCTTTGTCCGGGTGAAAACGGACAAGTCTGGCTAGCCCGGACTAGTCCGATCACTGAGGCGGACAAGTCCGGTCTACTAGGACTTAGTCCCGAAATACTCTCACCAAGAGAGAACTGGACTAGTCCGTCCCCAGACGGACAAGTCCGAACTCAGTCAGGAACTCTTAGTCCGCCCCAAATTCGGACTAAGCCGTAGGACTCCGGACTAGTCCGGCCCCTGGCCCGGACAAGTCCGACCTACTAGGGTTTACCTCACTAGCACTCTCCACTAAGGATTCGACACATCTAACGCTTTGAGCTCTCTTCTATGATCTCAATGCACTTGACACACACACTCTCACTCTAACACGGCTAGCCTACTAAAGACTCAAATGAAACCCTAATTTCTACTCTTCAAGTCTTCGACGCCATTCTTCATCCTTTTCCTTTTTGAGAGTTTAGGTGTCCACCATGGAAATATCCTGTGCTTATGATCATCTCAGCTCATTATTATTTTAATTGTCGTCATCAATCATCCAAAACCACGGGGATACCTAGATGCACTTACAATCTCCCCCTTTTTTGGTGATTGATGACAACACATTAAGTTTCAACATAAGAGGTAAAAATTTGATTTTCATAAGAAGTGTGTGTATGCATAACTCCCCCTAGATGTATGCAACAGTAAAAGAGGAGAGTTGACATACACTCACATGTTATGGTGGGGTTCCTACGTGTTGTGCTCAAAAAGTGTGACAAGACAATAAGATATAGCAAAGGGCAACAATGATCAAATATAAGCATAAGATCCACACAGTCTTACACAAAAGAGACACAATGCATAAAACATAGATAATCATGTCCAAGGATCTATACAAGACTAGGATATGATAAAAAAGACATCCTCTTCCATCTCTACCCCTTTGGCATCAAGGCACCAAAAAGCAAAAAAAAACAAAGAACATACGCCTAAGTCTACTCGTCATCTTCATCGTCTTCTTCTTCAAACTCACTCTCCGTGTCCTCCTTATCATCTTCCTCATCATCGGCGGCGGTAGATGGAGGCACGGCCTTGGAAGAGCTTCCATCTTCCGTGAACTGGGTGAGCTCATCAGCAGTGAACTCTAGATAAGGAGTGATCTCTCCATCACTCTCCTTGGAAGGAGACATAGGCACCTCAAGCTTGTCGCACACAACCTTGAGGTACTTCTCCTGACGCCTCTCCATGCGTCGAGTCCGGACCTCCACACGCTGACAAGAGGCGAAGATCACGTTGAAGCACTTGAAGAATCCGCTCATTGACAGCGGAGGAGGAGGTGATGAAGGAGCCACTGAGCTAGGAGGAGCCACTGAGCTGGAAGGAGGTTGAGCATTCTTCCTTCTGGAAGGTTCTGGCACAATTGGGGGCATATGAGGATAGAGCGGTCGATGAGTCACATCCTTAACAAAGACAAGCCCCGACACCTTCTTAATTAAGCACATAATGTATGGTGCATACCCACATGAGTGGTTGGGAGTGTGAGAGATGTTGAAGATGTCGTCATAGATGTGCTCAATGAGGTTGAACTTTTCTTCACCATCAATCAACGGGAGGAGATGCCTTAAGTTTCCTTGAATCACCCCTGCATCTCAATCCTTAGGGGCAATGGTTCTCCTCAGAATCCGGTTGAGGATGCTATAAAATGGCTTGATGTTCCTAGCAAGCCCAGCCTCATAGGGAACATGACTAGGATACATGTAGTCGAGCTGATCCCTATCTACTGCCTTGAGGTTGGAAATAATGATCTCATGGTCCAGGTGCTCCTCAAGGCCAAGTATCCGAGCAAACTCCTCATATGTGGCTGAGTACTGCTCTCCATGAGTCATCCAAGTGATCTTCTGGTCACCGTAGGTAGAGAAGTACACGGTGGTGTAAAACTGCACAATCACTTCGATGTTCCAATCATACTTGAAACTCATTATTTCCTTGATCCCATGGCGCTCTGCGGCTTCAATCACGGCATCAAAAGCTTTATGCTTCCTTTTGGCCATGTAAGCCCAATCCACCCATTGAGCTTGAGCGACTGGAGTCTTCATCTTCAAGTATACTAGGCGGTAGTAGTCGCAATGAAAGTCACTCCAAAACCTAGGGTCGGCTGTGTGCTTCTCTTAATCGTAGACTTTGTCCATTCTCAGCCTTCTCGCCTTCTCAGCACCGTTTCCTTTGAACATGTATGCTGCATTGTTGGGCTGCCGGTTTGGTTCTCTAGCAGGGGCAGCCATCTTCAGGGGGCCGATGGGCTTCGGTTACCCCTTCTCCCTAATTACAATGCCTCCTGCCCTCTTTGTTGGTGCCTTGGCAGTTGCCTTTTTCTTCTTGGGCTCCTTGGGAAGTGGAGCCTTGCCTTTCTTTGGGTTACAGAGAACCCTACCCTCGGGTTCTTTCTCCTTCTCTTTGTCCCGCTCTTTCTCTCCCAGAGTGACCAGCTTCTTCCTCTTGGGCTCTATGGCACTAGCAGCCTGGGAGTTATGGGCTTCACGTTCGACCCTTTTATTCTTCCGTTGATCTGCCAAGGATTCTTCAACGGCTTTGGCAATCTGTGCCTGCTCTTCGAGATCATGTATTTTCTTTGTCCTTGCCTCTCAAATGACGGCATCCTTAGCCGCTTGATCTTCTTTTGCCGCCCACTCTTTGGCAATGCGCCGATGGAGGGCTTGTCGAGCCTCCTCGGCCGCAGGATTTGCAAGAGGGGAGTCGTGGTCGGAGTCCGACATATCGCCTAAGAGACAAGAGATAGGAGGTCAAGGAAGTGGAATATTGCGAAAGAATTCACTAAAAATGGCTAAAGTTGGGGTTTGTCCTGTGTAGACCGGACTTGTCCGTTAATGGGCCGGACTAGTCCGCCCGAGAACGGACTTGTCCGCCTAGAAAACGGACTAGTTTGGGTTACACAGGAAGAACCCTAACCCTAAAAATTTTTCGCAAAGATTTCGAATCAAGTCGCAATACTCCTAGGCTACTATCATAATGACATGAGGAACACCATTTGTGAAGAGGTTTCTAGCAAAAGACCTAAGAAAGAAGAAAAGGAGAGAATTTTGGGTAGGTCAAGAATACCTCTTCAAATCTCCAAATGTTATGAAATCGGAAGCAAAACTTGAGCAACAAAGCACGGGGAAGGATTTCCGCACTCCTTAGGACTCCAATCCGTGGATTGGAAGAGGTTTTTGGTGGAGAAAAGCAAAAATCACCAATGGGGGGCGGTTCCTGCTAGAGAGAGAGAGAGTTGAGAGTGAAGAGAGAGGGGTGGTCTGGCCGCCCCTAGGGGGTTAAGTCCCTAGGGGCCGGACTAGTCCGGCCTGAGGCACGGACAAGTCCGGTCGGCAGACCAGAGCAGGACTTCTCCGGTGCCGGACTTGTCCGGCCTCCCAGGCGGACTAGTCAAGTTTGGACTTGTCCACTGAGAAGTCCGACCTAGACAGCCCGGACTTGTCCGACCCATGGGCAGACTAGTCCGGCTAAAAGCTGAAATTTTATATAATTTGAATTTTACCTCAAGAATATGATCCTTTTTGGACAAGTTTTTGCAAATATCTTTGACAAATATGGTCAGTAAGCATACATCAAACAAACAATGACTATTTTTGACAAAGAATCCTTTTGAACATAGTTTTCATAGATTAAAAGAGATTAGGGTAGAATTTTGAAAGCATGCGATTTTTGAAGTATATATACATGTAAGAAACAGATGTGCACGACTCAAGCAACGTTTCAAAAATCTAGGATATTTAGTTCACTCCTTAGGTCATAAAAATGTTTCTTATCAAGGGGTTTTGTGAAGATATCCACCAATTGCTTCTCACTCCTGACATGAGAGATAATGATATCTCCCTTGATAGAGAGATCTCGCAGGAAATGGTGACAGATATCAATGTGTTTGGTTCTATAATGCTCCACGGGGTTGTGAGCAATCTTGATGGCACTCTCATTGTCACATAGAAGTGGAATATGGCTCAAAGTGTAACCATAATCCCTAAGAGTTTGTCGCATCCATAGGAGTTGTGCACAACAACTCCCGGCTGCGACGTACTCCGCTTCGGCTGTGGATAAGGCAACGGAGTTTTGTTTCTTTACAGACCACAAAACCAAGGACCTACCAAAGAATTGGCAAGTCCCGGACGTGCTCTTCCTATCTACCTTACAACCGGCATAATCGGCATCGGAGTATCTAATGAGATTGAACATGGATCCCTTAGGATACCAAAGTCCTAGGTTAGGAGTATGAACCAAATATCTAGGAATCCTCTTAACGACTGTCAAGTGACACTCCTTAGGAGCGGATTGGAACCGTGCACACATACACACACTAAGTATTATGTCGGGCCTAGATGCACAAAGATAAAGCAAGGAACCTATCATGGAACAAAATACCTTTTGGTCCACACTTGGACCATCTTCATTGAGGTCAAGGTGTCCGTTGGTTCTCATTGGACTCTTGATGGGTTTGTCTTTATCCGTGTCGAACATCTTGAGTATGTCTTGAATATACTTGGTTTGACTTATGAACATTCCTTCCTTGAGTTGTTTGACTTGGAATCCTAGGAAGAACTTCAATTCCCCCATCATTGACATCTCGAACCTTTGGGTCATTATCTTTGAAAACTCATCATAAAAAGCTTTGTTAGTAGAACCAAATATAAGTCATTGACATATATTTAGCACACAAATAAATCATGGTTAAAATGCCTAGTGAAGAGTGTATAGTCGGCCTTCCCTATCCTAAAACCATTTTTAGTGAGAAAGTCTCTAAGACACTCATACCAAGCTCTAGGAGCTTGTTTGAGGCCATAGAGGGCTTTACGAAGTTTAAAGACATGGTTAGGATACTTATCATCCTCAAATCCGGGTGGTTGCTCCATGTACACTTCCTCCTTGATCGGACCGTTGAGGAAAGCGCTTTTCACCTCCATTTGGTATAGCTTGAAATCATGGTGAGTAGCAAAGGCAAGCAAGATACGAATTGATTCAAGCCTCGCTACGTGAGCAAAAGTTTCATCGTAATCCGAACCTTCAACTTGTGCATATCCCTTTGCAACAAGTCTTGCCTTGTTTCTTGTTACAACCTCATACTCGTCTTTCTTGTTGCGGAATAGCCACTTGGTTCCCACAACATTTGCGTTGGGTCGCTTCATGAGTTCCCATACTTGATTTCTTTCAAAATTGTTGAGTTCCTCTTGCATGGCCACAACCCAATCCGGATCTTGTAGTGCTTCTTCTGCCTTGTGAGGCTCCAAAGAGGAAACAAAAGAGTAATATTCACAAAAGTTAGCCATTCGAGAGCGAGTGGTTACCCCTTTGGAGATGTCTCCTAGTATGTTGTCGACGGGATGATCCCGTTGAACACTTTGGTGCACTCTTGGATGAGGTGGTTGGACTCTTTGATCTTCACCTTTATCATCGTTCTTTTCTTCGTCTCCCCCTTGATCCAATCCTCCTTATTGACTTGGATCGTTTTGATCTTGTTGAGGTTTGCCTTGCTCATCTTGAGCTTGATCATGGGAAGGAGACGTATCTTCGTTTGTTGGATGATCATTTGAGTCTTGAGGATGTTCTTGAGGGAAAATATCTCCAAGTGTCATCCTTTTAAGTGCTTCTTGTGGAGCTTCTTCTCTATCTAGCACACTTTGATCAACTTGCTCCAATTGGGAGCCATTAGTCTCATCAAACACTATGTCTCTCGCTATTTCAACAATTCCGTAAGATTTGTTGAAAACACGATAGGCGTAGGTGTTTGAGTCATAACCAAGCAAGAAACCTTCATCGGACTTTGAAGCAAACTTCGAAGTCCTAGGCTTCTTGTTAAGAATATAACACTTGCTCCCAAAGACATGAAAATAAGAGATGTTGGGTTTTTACCGGTTAGAAGTTCGTAAGACGTCTTCTTCAAAAGTTGTTGAAGGTACAACTGGTTTATGGCATGGCAAGCGGTGTTAATTCCACCCAAAACCGGTCCGACGTCTTGTACTCATCAAGCATGGTTCGTGCCATCTCAATAAGAGTCCTATTCTTTCTTTCATCCACCCATTTTGTTGAGGGGAGTAGGGGCTGAAAACTCATGCTTGATGCCTTCTTCATCCAAGTATTCTTCCACTTGAGTGTTCTTGAACTCGGTGGCATTATCGCTCCTTATGTTCTTGTTTCTTAAGGAGAACTCATTTTGAGCTCTCCTCAAGAATTTCTTGAGCACACCTTGAGTTTCGCCTTTGTCATGCAAAAAGAACACCCAAGTGAAGCGAGAATAATCATCTACAACTACAAGACTATATTTGTTACTGCTGATGCTTATGTAGGCGATTGGACTGAAGAGATTCATGTGAAGTAGCTCCAAAGGTCTTGTAGTCGTCATGACATTTTTGGATGGATGTTGAGCTCCAACTTGTTTTCCAGCTTGACAAGCACTACATGGCCTGTCCTTATCAAAAACAACATTTTTCAAGCCTCGAATGTGTTATCCCTTAAGAAGTTTTTGCAAATTTCGCATCCCAACATGGGCTAGCCGTCTATGCCAAAGCCATCACATGTTGGTCTTCGCCATTAAGCACGTGTCAAGTTGAGCTTTATCCGTGGTGAAATCCACAAGGTGAAGCTTTCCCTTGAGCACGCCCTTAAAGGCGATTGAGTCATTGCTTCTTCTTAAGACAGTCACACCCTCGTTAGTGAAAATACAGTTATAACCTTTATCAAATAGTTGAGATATGGATAGAAGGTTATAATCAAGGGAGTCAACATGCAAAACATTGGAAAGAGTATGATGGGGAGAAATAGCAATTTTACCGGTGCCAAGGATTTTCCCTTGGCTATTGTCCCTAAAGTATATTCCTTCACTTGGATCTTCATTTTCCTCATACTCTAAAAAACACCCTTCTCTCTCTGGTCATATGATTTGTGCATCCACTGTCGAGCACCCATTTTGATCCACCGGAGTAGTATGCCTACAAAATAGAGTTATGTCTTACCTTTAGGTACCCAAATGGAGTTGGGTCCTTTCATGTTAGTCAAGAGGCACTTGGGCACCCACACGCAAGGTTTTGGACTCTTGCGGAGTGGCCCAACATACCTAGCATAGGTCTTTCCAAATTTGTTCCTCAATAAAACATATGAAGCATCAATATCATGGAACAAGGGATGAGGTTCATGTTTAGGCATGTTAGATGAGTGTGCAATGTTCTTTCTATTTTCTTTGTTGGATGAACCCTCCTTGACAAAAAACAATCAAGTCTTTCCCATTTTTGGGAGTTTTATCATGTTGCTTCCACTCTCGAGAATAGCGAAGACCATCTTTGACATGTGGAGGTCTTACATTGGTATATGCACTTCGTGCATATGCCAATTTCTCCTCGTCAAAGATCCCACCTTTCGGTGATTGCTTGTTTTGTGCCAACTTGAGTTCATCCTTAAGTTTTAGGATTAAGTTTGAGCACTTGCAAGTTTGAGTTGCTTCGGAAGATTTCTTTGAGGAGGGTGTAATCATAGAGGAAGAAGGTACATTGATCTTGAGAGACTCAACTCGTGTTTCAAGGATCTTGTTAACTTTTGTCAAGTCAACAATTTCATCCTTGAGCACAATAGTTGTGTCCTCAAGATTTGAGCAAGTTTTCTTGCTCAAAGCGAGTTCATGCTCAAGTGCCTTGCTTCTTTCCCTTTCAACCTCAAATAGCTCTTCAAGCTCATGACATCTCTCCTTTTCATGGATGAGCATGTCTTCTTGACGGTTGATGAGTTCCTCCTTCTCAAAGATTTCTTCTGACAACAAGTTCATCTTTTTCAAGGTGGTCCTACTTAGATCCTTGAGCATGGATTCGTTTTCACTACTACTATCAAAATTATCAAGTGAAGAAGTAGAGGAGGATGGTTTAGATTTAACCTTTCTTCTTCCCTCCTTATACATGAGACATGTAGACTTGAAGTCTTCAAGGTTGGGGAAGAGCATGCTCCTTCCAATGGCAAGTGTTGCCACTTTCTCTTCATCCTCGGAGGATGAGTCTTTGTTTGAGTCCCATTCCTTCCCAAGGTGAGCGTGTCCCGATGGCTTCTTATTCTTGAAGAACTTCTTCTCTTGGGGCTTGCCATCCCTCTTCTTCTTGCTCTCTTCATATGGACAATCCACAATGAGGTGTTTATATTCACCACAATTGTAGCATGCTCTTTTCATCTTGGGCTTTGACCTTTTCTTGTTCTTGTTCTCATAGTGGTAGCTCCCCTTCCTCCTTCTCATCATCCTCGTGAATTTGTTGATTAAGAGCGCCTCTTCTTCATCGGTGTCGAGACTATCATCATCACTTGCTTTGAGGTCTTGTGATGAGGATGTTGCTTTGAAAGCAACATCTTTCTTCTTGGAGGAGGTGAGCCTTTGGAGATCGTTGTAGAACATGGCTTCCTTCTCTATCATCTCATTGTTGATGATCCTTCCAAGCACTTCCTCTGGGGTCATTTGAGCATATCCCGGACTCTCACGGATCATGGAGCAAAGAGCAATGTTTCGAGGCATGAATGCCCGAACCATCCTCTTCACCACCTCATGATTCGTACACCGGGTGCATCCATAGGATCAGATCTTGTTGACGAGGACCTTGAGACGGTTGTACATGTCTTGAGGGGACTCACCATCCAGGATGATGAACCTCCCAAGCTCTCCTTCGATCATCTCGATCTTGGCCTCCCTAATGACTTGATTGCCTTCATGCGTCGTCTTGAGTGTGTCCCATATGTCTTTGGACACCTCCAAACCATCGACTCAGTTGAACTCTTCTCGAGTCAAGGATGAGGTGATGACACCAACTGCCTGAGCATTGCGATGAAGTAGGACAGCTTGCTCCGGGGTAACGTCTTCTTCATTCCTTGGAATATGAACACCTGTTAGGACAATTTGCCACAAGCTAGGGTTTAAGGAGATTAGATGCATCTTCATATTATGTTTCCACATAGAGTAGTCATTTCCATCGAATTGAGGAGGTTTGCCAAGAGGAATAGATAAGTAATAATTATTTGAGGTTAATCGCTCATAGTTGAAAGGATATTGAGAGTAGTCCGGTTGACCACTCCTTTCTTGATCCTTCGTCTTCTTCTTCTCCTCTTTTCTTGAGTGACCTAGCTTCTCGTGAAGTCGTGCCTTGAGCTGGCGAACTTCTTCATCGTCACTTGAATGGTCTTGCAGCACATCCACGTTCTTCTTATTGTCATGTGTGTTGTCGCCTTGCGACATCGATGAAATCTCTTATCCATCCACTCCGGCCATCTTCTCTCTGAGTGGTTAGACTCTTGATGGAGAGACCTACTCTAATACCAATTGAAAGTTGCCTAGAGAGGGTGAATAGGCTAAACTACCTGAAATAACCTAATCAAACGATATTAGAACACAGGGGCCGGACTAGTCTGGCTCAGGGGCGGACTAGTTCGGTCAGCCTGCTGGAATAACCTAAAAACTTGATTTTTATGGGTTTTTCTTAAGATTTTAACTTAACAAAATGCGGATAAACTATCTAGCAATCTAATATGAAAAGTGTGACAAGATATAGCAATGGATTGCAAAATTGTAATGAGGAACACTAGAAGAGCTAAATGATCAAGACGAACCCTAAGAAATTTTAATGATTGAGCAAATGTAAATGCAAGACAGACACGGAGATTTTTCCCGAGGTTCGATTCCACTCAGGAATCTACATCCCGGATGAGGAGTCCACAAAGGACCGGGTTTAACAACCCTTTCATCACCAAGTCGCCACTAAGGCCAACCCAGTTCTTCCACTATCTCAAGGGTGAAATTACAAGATCTTTGGGGCTGCTCACAATCTGAGGCTCCCACTAGAACACTTTCACAAACTTCACGAATCTCACAATCCACAGGTCACAAAGACTCACACCAAGTGCACGAGATCTTTCCAAGAGCCAAAACATGAAATTCTTCCTTCTCCTCTCCTCACACACCCAAATCCACTCAAGAATTGGTTCTAAAGGGTGAGTAGGCAAGAGAGAAGGCTTAGAGAGGCTCTAGGATGGCTGTGGCAGCGCAAGGGTTCCAGGTGTTTTCAAATGAAGTCGGGGCACCTCTTTTCATAGAGATCCCGACAGCCAACCGTTGGCACCAACTAAAGTCCGGACTAGTCCGTTCAGGACCTTGGACTAGTCTGGTCTGCGGAGACCACTGACGTCACAAAGCCACCTACTCCCCAAATTTCAAATTTCAAACATTGAAAAATCTCCGGACTAGTCCGCCTCAGAACGGACTAGCCCGAACTCACACAGGAACTCTTTGTCCAGGTGAAAACAGACAAGTCTGGCTAGCCTGGACTAGTCCGGCCACTGAGGCGGACAAGTCTGGTCTACCAGGACTTAGTCCTGAAACACTCTCACCAAGAGAGAACCGGACTAGTCCGTCCCCAAACGGACAAGTCCGAACTCAGTCAGGAACTCTTAGTCCACCCCAAATTCGGACTAAGCCATAGGACTTCGGACTAGTCCGGCCTCTGGCCCGGACATGTCCGGCCTACTAGGGTTTACCTCACTAGCACTCTCCACTAAGGATTTGACACTTCTAACGCTTTGAGCTCTCTTCTATGATCTCAATGCACTTTACACACACACTCTCACTCTAACACGGCTAGCCTACTAAAGACTCAAATGAAACCCTAATTTCTACTCTTCGAGTCTTCGACATTATTCTTCATCCTTTTCCGTTTTGAGAGTTTAGGTGTCCACCTTGGAAATATCCTGTGCTTATGATCATCTCAGCTCATTAGTCTCTTAATCATCGTCATCAATCATCCAAAACCCACGGGGATACCTAGATGCACTTACAATCTCCCCCTTTTTGGTGATTGATAATAACACATTAAGTTTCAACATACGAGGTAAAAATTTGATTTTCATAATAAGTGTGTGTATGCATAACTCCCCCTGGATGTATGCAACAGTAAAAGAGGAGAGTTGACATACACTCACATGTTATGGTGGGGTGCCTACGTGTTGTGCTCAAAAAGTGTGACAAGACAATAAGATATAGCAAATGGCAACAATGATCAAATATAAGCATAAGATCCACACATAGTCTTACGCAAAAGAGACACAATGCATAAAACATAGATAATCATGTCCAAGGATTTATACAAGACTAGGAGATGATAAAAAATACATCCTCTTCCATCTCTCCCCCTTTGGCATCAAGGCGCCAAAAAGGAAAAAAGGAAGAAGATATGCCTAAGTCTACTCGTCATCTTCATCGTCTTCTTCTTCAAACTCACTCTCCGTGGCCTCCGTATCATCTTCCTCGTCGTCGGCGGCGGTGGATAGAGGCAGGGCCTTGGAAGAGTTTCTATCTTCCGTGAACTAGGCAAGCTCATCAGTAGTGAACTCTGGATAAGGAGTGAGCACTCCATAACTCTCCTCGAGAGGAGACATAGGCATCTCAAGCTTGTAGCACACAGCCTTGAGGTACTTCTCCTGACGCCTCTCCATGCATCGAGTCCGGACCTCCACACGCCAACAAGAGGCGAAGACCATGTTGAAGCACTTGAAGAATCTTCTCATCGACTGCGGAGGAGGAGATGATGAATGAGCCACTGAGCTAGGAGGAGCCACTGAGCTGGAAGGAGGTTGAGCATTCTTCCATCTGGAAGGTTCTGGCACAATTGGGGGCATCTGAGGACAGAGCGGTCGATGAGTCACAGCCTTGACGAAGACAAGCCCTAACACCTTCTCAATTAAGCACATAATGTATGGTGCATACCCACATGAGTGGTTGGGAGTGTGAGAGATGTTGAAGATGTCGTCATAGATGTGCTCAACAGAGGTTGAACTTTTCTTCATCATCAATCATCAGCAGGGGCAGCCATCTTCAGGGGGCCGATGGGCTTCGGTTGCCCCTTCTCCCTGATTACAATGCCTCTTGCACTCTTTGTCGGTGCCTTGGCAGTTGCCTTTTTCTTCTTGGGCTCCTCCGGAAGTGGAGCCTTGCCTTATGACGATACACGGAGTACGAATCCGGACGAAATTTTGGCAGCATAACCCCGCTGTTCTCCAACTTCACGCTAAAAAATGTTGCAATGGAGAACATTAGGGTTATGATGTCAAAATCAAGTCTAGATCCATACCCCGTACAAAACTCGTCAAAAGCATGTTCTCGGTCACTCTCAGACTGTCCAAAAAGGACAATTCTAAACCTGCACGCCTCACATGCCTATCGCATGTGAGACATGCAGATTCGAAACGGGTAATTAATTTCTATAGGTTATGTTACTCATTTTCATTTTTTATTCTTTTACATGAGAGGAAAGAACGAGAAAGAGGGGGTAAGATGGTCAGAGTTGCAAGTTCAAATGGCCCTATGCCGGTTCGGGCCGTGTCGTGCCGTGTCAGGTCGGGTCGGGTCGTGTCAGCTCGGGTTGTGCAGGGTCGGGTCATGTCGGGTCGTCGGACCATGTCGTGCCAGGGGTTGGGCCGTGTGCAGGGTCGGGTCGTGCAGGGTCGGGCCGTGCCAGGTCGGGCTGTGTCATGCCGGGTCAGGTCGTGCAGGGTTGGGCCATGATGGGTCGGGTCGTGCCGTGCCGGGGTTGGGCCATGTGTTAGGTCGGGCCGTGCTGCCGGGTTGGGCCATGCCGGGTTGGGTCGTGCCGGGTCGGGCTGTTGCCGGGACGTCGGGCCATGTCGTGCCGGGTCGGGCCATGGCGGGTCAGCTCGAAACCCATTAATATACGTATAATGATTAAACACTCACAATCAATTAATTAACTAATTCAGAACTAATTGAACATTTCAAGACTAAATAAACAATTAAATACTTCAAAGTAATTAACTTATGAAACTTATTGAACAATAAAAAAACTAATTAAACAATTACAAACTAGTTAAACAAACTAATTACAAACTAAACTAAATAACTAATTAAACAATTTAAACTAATTAAACAATCTAATTAATTTATGGTCTAATAAAACAATTACAATCTAAGTTAGCAATTACAAACTAATTAAACAATCTTATCTAATTAAACAAACTAATTACAATCTAATTAAATAATTACAAACTATACTAAACTATTTAATTTAAACTAATTACAAGAAAACTAAATAACTAATTAAACTAAATAACTAATTATAAACAAACCTTAACAGGCCTGGGCCGGGCGGCGCCGAGTCGGGGCGGCCAGGGTTGGCCGAGGCTGCGAAGGGCCTGCCGGGGCGGCGGCGCGCTGGAGCTGCAGAGGGCCGGCCGGGGCGGCGGCGGTGGCGCGCGGGGAGGCCGGGGTGGGCGGCGGCGGCGACGGAACTGTTCAGGGTCGGCGCGGGCGTGAATGCCCGCGCCGACCTCGGTCCGGGCAGGTATAAACCGCTTATTTACGACGGCCAGGGTCTGGCCGTCGTATGTCTAATTACGACGAGACCAGACCCCGTCGTTAATAATCTCCTTATTCACGATGGTGAGGGTCTACCATCGTGAATAACGTACTTATTCACGACGGTCTAGGTCCACCGTCATGAATAAGGGCATTATTCATGATGGCCAAAATACACCATCATGAATATATTTATTAACGACGGCGCCGTCGTTAATAACTTTGGCTGTCGTTAATTTGATACTTCCTGTAGTGCCACGAAACATATGAGTACAGAGGTCATAGATCGTTACCAGTAGACGCGCAGCGCAGTGGAACGTAGACGCGCGTCGGTGTAGGGGAAGTAGACGACCACGTTCGTCTCTTCCTCGTCCTCGGCATGACGCACCACGTTCGTCGTAGCCGATCAAAGCACCAGTGGCAGCAGCGCCTCCACTACAGGAAACGTCGCACCTTACGATGGCCACGTTATTTACGACGGCCCGCCATCATAAGTTAATTAACTTACGATGCTCGCTGCGGGTCGTCGTAAGTAAACTAACTTACGATGGCTATAGGCCCATGGCTGTCGTAAGTTACTGGGCCGTCGTAATTTACCCGTAACTTACAACGGCAGTAACCCTAAGTCGTCGAAAGTTACTAGACCATCGTAAACTAAGTGTAACTTACGACGGCCATAACTTAAGCCGTCGTAAGTTACACGACCGTCGTAAGTGAATGGTTTTAACCGCCGCCTCGGCCCAGGCTCGGGCTCACCGCTGCCACCGCACTTACCGCCGCTGCCACCGAGCCCGCACCGCCGCCACCGAGCGTGCACCGCCACCGCCGTCACCGAGTCCGCCGTCGCCCTGCGCCGCCCCAGCGCCGCCGCTGCGTGTCGCCCGAGCCGTTCGGCGCCACCGTCCCGCGCCGCCGCCGCGCGCCGCCCGAGCCGCCCCGGCACCGCCCCGAGCCACACTAGCGGCGCCGCCACTTCGAGGTACGTTTTATTTAGTAACTAATTTAGTTTATTTAGTTGACTTAGTAATTAGTTTAGCTTATTTAGTTCATTAAGTAATTAATTTAGTTCTTTAGTAATTAAATTAGTATATTTAGTTTATTTAATAATTAATTTAGTTCATTTAGTAAGTAATTTAGTTCATTTATTTCATTTAGTAATTAATTTAATTATTTTAGTAAGTGATTTAGTTCATTTAATAATTATTTTAATTCATTAAGTTCATTTAGTTATTAATTTAGTTTTTTATTAATTAGTTTAGTTAATGATTTAACTTATTACTTAATTAGATCATAGTTATTAACAGTGTTATCCTAAACGGGTATAAACGAGCGTTTAAACGGGTTTAAATGGTAAACAGGTAGTCACTTCACAGTTTAGGGCCTAAACTGGTCTGTAAAGGATCGTCCCGTTTAAACGGGTCAATGGTCGTCTAAACGTTGTAAACGGGCTGAACAAAACGGTTTTGGGTCGGGTGTAAACGTTGTTTTGCCCCGTTTACGTGAAGTATGTAAAACCATTACAAATTGGAACCTATCTGCACCCGTTAAGCGTCACCCAAATCGAGCACGCGCCGCAGCCCGTAGCCAAGATGCCTTTCGTGCACCGCCGCCGTTGAGCCCGCGCTGCTACCGCCGCTGCTGCCGATCCCACGCTGCCGCCACCGCCACATAAGGCGGTAAGGCGACATAAGGTGACCTACCCCCTTTTATCTTTTAAGCGGTAAGGCGAGGCGACGCCTTAGTAATATATAAATATAAGAAAATTCCAAATAAATAAAAATAAAAGAAGTAATTAGTAAATAGGAAATAAATTCATATCTTAGTGTCGCTGTGACACCCCTGTTCCGAGAGAACCTCGGAACCGGACTGATGCATATGTGTGCCCAGGATGTTCATCACACATACACATGTATTCCATAAACTGAATTCAGAATAATACCACGAATAATAGGGTTTTATTACAATGTTTCATGAGTCTCAAACTCATTCTAGCAGCGGAAGTCTTATCTTAGTAGCGGAAGTCATATTCTAGCAGCGGAAGTCTTCTAAACTATTGCGGAAGCAACTAAGCAGCAGCAGCGGCTCCATCTTCTACTCCACAGGCAAGTTGACGGAAGATCACACACCTAATACTCCACATGGTCTTCAAAGTATTCCACTCCTGTTGTTGATGATGTATGATAATGCAAGGGTGAGTACATGTCGTACTCAGCAAGTGCGAGAAATATGACATGTAGCTTATAACAAGGTAGACATAAAAAGGCTCATTGCATAAAAGCAAAGTTTATTTCACAAAACATGATAAAAATATCAACTAGCTTTAAGTAAATTAAATCCCAACATGTATCAAATTAAAACATCAACATATCTCCATCACATCTCACCACTTTTCATGTTTCATCAGACATTCACCTTTCTCAACTTTTTCTCATGCTCATGAATACCATCTCGTATTCATTACCATCTCATCTCATGTTCAATTCCGTCTCATATAGAGACCAATGCTCGTTGCCATGACTCAACAGTCATAAAACCAATCTCATTGCCAGGACTCATCAGTCCCAAAACCGTCCCTTAATGACCAAACCATCACCAAACCAATAACCAAACCAAATACCATACCAATAATCATCCCATCTAATTATGGAAGTTGGCCAGGCGCTTGTGACCGTAAGCACGGCTATCATGATAGTTTTACACTCTCCAGAGTTTGCACCTCTTTACCCACAAGTTTGTGATTTCGTCACCCGTCGGCGATTGCAGAACCTCCATTATACAAGTACACAACCATCGGTGTATGGCCAAGAGATCACAAAATAGCCTTTACAAAGGGGCTAATAGATGTATGGACTCACTAAGGTTTCACCAGCAGGCTCGAATCTCCAATTCTCCAACCTACGGGCCCCCTCTTGTGCCATGCAGTTCCCAGGGCAGTCCTCTCTCGACTCCCATTCCCTGCGCCTTCCACGGTCCATAACAATCTAGTAACTTACCTAATTAGTCAGCTAAGCCGCACCCATACTTGGCCTTGTGGTGGCACTGTATTCCTGACATGTGCCCATATGAACCGGTCCTTAGATCTACGGCAAGTAAATCACCATCTCATTCTACCACTTCCACAAACCAAGCTTGCCTAGATCTCCCCCGATTCATGTTCATTATCATCAAGTTCTCATTATCATTATGAGTGCAGTAGCTAGACACAAACTATCTCGCTTCCCATATCCCTTGGACTCAGCGAAGCAAAAAGCAAAAACGACCATGCCCGACTCATCAACTTTCCCGGCGACAAGAGTGGTTAACAAAACTAGTAAACTCCTATAAAAGGGTTTTCCCATCAAGTTGACTCAAGCACACACACCTTTTCGCAAAAAAGAACAGTTTCCAAACACATGGGATCAATATGGCCAAGGGGCAGTTGCCTTGTTCCTGTGGCATCTGTTGCTCTGGATCTCGAAGTCTTGGTGCTGAAATCCTTCGTAGATAGCTCCCTGAGCTTGTCCTTCTACTTACGATCACGCACATACAAAATTTGCAGCAATCAAACATCATGCACAAACTTTACTCAAGATGCAATGGTGCATATGCATGCTAATCCTATGATGCATGGGGTTTTACGATGAACAAAGGGGTAAAGATCAATTGTGGACGTGGCAATGATCTTGACTCTAGATCAAACCAATCAACACGTGATCTGTCCATGAAAAAGCTTCTGTTCGAAGGGATCGAAGAAACAGATGCAAAGAAAACCGCAATGACGTCGTAAGGTAGTAACAATGGCCTACCTCACTTCTCCTCGGTGTCGGGGCCTTCTTCCTAGCAAGAAAGATCGTCGGCTCTCCTCCGGCAATGGCGATCGTGTCTGGGATCGTCGGCGCTCTCTCCGGTGGTCAAAATCTGGCGAAGGGGGTTAACTCAGCGAGATGGTGGCTAGGTCCGCTAAGTTGTCGGCTTGGATAAGATGTTACGACCAAGAGGTTGTTTTCGGGTTCTATTTATAACCGGAACAAGAAGAGTCCTCCTCCGATTTGATTTCAAATAAGAGTCCTATTTGATTTGTTTTTTGAATCTTAACAACTTATCTCTGATCGATTTGGTGCGGTATCAATCGTGGAAGAAACCGTGTCGGTTTCCTCTGTACCGGGTGCTCGCGCATAGGGCAAAACCGCTTCAGAATCGCATCCTTCCGCATGGATAAGCTCCGGAGGCTCCATGTGTCCAGGGGGGCATGGGCTTCCTTTTTCCGTAGAGGCGGGCTCCGGTTGTGCCGCGTGTCAGGCGGGCGGGACCTCCCCTCTCCTCAAAGGCGAGCTCCGCGTGCGCCACGTGTCTTGGCGGGCGGGACCTCCCTCTCCCTCAGAGGCGAGCTCCGCGTGCGCCATGTGTCTGGTGGGTGGGACCTCCCCTCTGTCCAGAGACGAGCTCCGCGAACGCCACGTGTTAGTGCCGGACCTCCCCTCTCTTCGGAGGTATCTCCGAATGTGCCACGTGTCAGTACTAGACCTCCCCTCTCTTCAGAGGTGAGCTCCGAGTGTTTTGCACGTGTCCTAGCAGCGTCGGACTTCCTTTCTGCTCAGGGATGAGCTCCGAGGTCGACACGTGTCCATCAGTGTCGGACCTCTCTTCTTCTCGGAGGTGTGCTCCGAGAATGACACGTGTTCAATAGTGTTAGACCTCCCTTCATCTCAGAGATGGGCTCCGAGGACGACACGTGTCAAGCAGGGCGGGACCTCTCAGAGGTGAGCTCCGAGGCTGACACATGTCCTGCAGTACCTTCTCCTCGGAGGTGAGCTCCGAGGATGACACGTATCCACCAGGACGGACCTCCCGGGGGCAAGCTCCGAGAGTGACACGTGTCCCGCGCGGCTGGCCCTTTCTTCCCCGCACTGACTAGCTCCGAAGGCAACATGTGTCCTACGGGGCTGGCCTCGCTTTCCCGCAGAGGCTAGCTCCGGGGGCAACACGTGTCCCACGGGGTTGGACCTCGCCCCTTCCGCAGAGGCAAGCTCTGAGCCTGCCACGTAGCCAGTTAGCGGGGGACCTCTCCCCTTTTTGCGGGGATGAGCTCCAAAGGCGCCACATGGCCAGCGGGCCGCGGGAAGTGTCTTCAGTGCTCTCGGTGAACTGGAATTTGCTCTTTTTGGCTATCTTTTTATTCTTTCTCTGTTCCCACTTCTTTTAAAATGCTTTCTCTATATAAAATGTGAATGCATGCAGAAATCGAAATTGAGGGTGTCACAAACCTACCCCCCTTAAATTGAATCTCGCCCTCGAGATTCGATAGTGGAGAATAGATGAGGGAATTCTGCCTTGACGTCTTCTTCACGCTCCCATGTGGCTTCAGCTTCTGTGTGATGGCTCTATTGTACCTTGCACCAACGGATCACTTTGTTCCTCATGACCCTTTCCTTCACGTCCAAAATTCAGGCAGGGTGCTCTACATAGGTCAGATCCTCTTGAAGTTCAAGTTCATCCATCGGTACTTGTTCCTCTAGTACTCTCAAGCACTTCTTGAAAATTCTTGATCCACCGGAATGTTTCCCAATGTTGCTTCTTTGACGTGGTCCATCGTTGCCTTCTCGGTTGTTGGCTGGGCTGACTCGAACTCGATACGAGTTCCATGCTCGTTTGTCAACTGCACGCTTCTCTTAGCACATTGGATTACTCCATTGTGCTTGCTTAACCAATCCACTCTGAGTATTATGTCAAGCCCTTGGGAATCCAAGACAATGAGGTTGGCAAGGAAGTCTACCCCCCTTATTTTAAGGTTTACTTTCGGACATAGTATATTAGTCCTCATCTCTCCACCGGGAGAATTAACCAACATAGTATATTTCAAGTTTGATATGGGTAGATTATACTTGGCAACATACTTGGATGATATGAATGAATGTGATGCTCCGGAATCAAATAAAATGGTGGCTGGGTTGGAGTTGGCAAGGAACATACCAATCACGACGTCCTCAGCCTGTTGCGCTTCCTCAGCAGAGACATGGTTCACGTTGCCACGAGTGTAGTTCCGCTGTCCACGGTTTCCTTGCGTAGCTCGTCCGTTTGGTCGTGGGTTCTGCTTGGGCACGTTGCTAAGCTGTCCAAGACCTTTCTTCGGGCACTGACTTGCAAATTGTCCCGTCTCTCCGCATGCGAAGCATGCCTTGTTGCCCAAGACAGCGGGGACGTTGGGGCGGGGGTTTTGAACATAAGCGCACGTGTTGGGTCGGGGAGCAGGAGGCAAAGGCACACGAGGTGCTTGCATGGAAGGACGTTGCTGTGGTGGTTGATTAGGGCGAAAAGTAGAAGTGGTCGAGCCATACTGTGGTGCAGCTGGGGGCATGAAACGGGGACGTACATTGCTCCCTTGCGGCTGGTACGACATCTTTCTTTTGCCCTCTTGCTCGATCTCTCGGATCTTGCTCTCAACCACTATGGCTTTGTCAACTAGCTTCTGGAAGTTTGCATAGTCATTGTTGAGGAGCTGAACTTGGATCTCATTGTTCAACCCTCTCATGAACAAGTACTGCTTCCGTTGGTCCGAGTTGACATCCTCGGGGGCATACCTTGACAGCTGCGTGAACTTGTTGAGGTACTCGTTCACGCTCTTCTTGCCTTGGCGGAGACCTTTGAACTCTTGCCTTTTTGGCATCATGACTCCGACAGGGATGTAATGAGAGCGGAAACTCTCCTTGAACTCAGTCCAAGTAATAGTCTCCGGGTTGTCATGAGCATTGCAAAGGGCATCCCACCAGTCAGTGGCTGCTCCCATAAGTTGGTGCGATGCGAAGAGAACTTTCTCCCGGTCATTGCACTGAACTATGGCAAGATTCTTCTCCATGGACTTCAACCAATCATCGGACTCCATGGGATCATTAGCTTGAGCAAAAGTGGGTGGTCGAGTCCTCATGAACTCTCCCAATCGGTTGTGAGCCAGCGGTGATGGCGGTGGTGGTGGCGGTGGTGCAGGAACGGGGTTGTTGTTGTTGTTAGGTTGCAGCTGACCCAAAGTTTGGATCATGGTTTGCATGCGCTGGTTCTGCATAGCCATCAACCGTTCCAAGTTGTTTGCACCAGCCCCGGGGCCAACATCCTCAGGAACCTCAACGTGGTCCTCCTCTTGGTTACCACGGACGTTCTCCTTTGGAGGCCAGTGTTTTCTCTCACCATCTGTGAGAGAGAGTTGGATAGAATAGAAGTTAGAAGTTTAGAGTGATCCCTCCCAACTATATGCATCAAGGTGGATGGACTATATATCATCCTATATGAGGATGTGAACAAGTGCCGAAGCATCTCACATCTCTCTACTATGTGTGGATATGGACAACACTGAAACGTCCCATAACTCATACTAAGCACTCAAACACAAGCAATCATCACGAAAGTTCAGCACACAACTCCTATTCAAATCTTACTCAATGGGGGTCCTATGTGGTTTGGGGTGATACCAATATGTGACCAATCTGTGACTTTGTCCTATGGTCAATGGGGTTCTAATGTCAATCTATGACCTCTACCTAGGCTTGCATCCTATGTTCAACGTTGCTCCTAATACCAATCTACGACTAGGCTTGCGTCCTATGGTCAACGGGGCAGCACCAATCTGTGAATTCTATAAAGGCTTGCGACCTATGGTCAGCCGTGGCTCCTAACACCAATATGTGATTTCTATCTAGACTTGTGATCTACAGTCAACCGTGGCTCTGATACCAATCTGTGACGACCCTATTCCGAGAGAACCTCGGAACCGGACTGATGCATATGTGTGCCCAGGATGTTCATCACACATACACATGTATTCCACAAACTGAATTCAGAATAATACCACGAATAATACAGTTTTATTACAATGTTTCATGAGTCTCAAACTCATTCTAGCAACGGAAGTCTTATCTTAGTAGCAGAAGTCTTATTCTAGCAGCGGAAGTCTTCTAAACTATTGCGGAAGCAACTAAGCAACAGCAGCGGCTCCATCTCCTACTCCACAGGAAAGTTGACGGAAGATCACACACCTAATACTCCATATGGTCTTCAAAGTATTCCTCTCCTGTTTTTGATGATGTATGATAATGCAAGGGTGAGTACATGTCGTACTCAGCAAGTGCGAGAAATATGACATGTAGCTTATAACAAGGTAGACATAAAAAGGCTCATTGCATAAAAGCAAAGTTTATTTCACAAAACATGATAAAAATATCAACTAGCTTTAAGTGAATTAAATCCCAACATGTATCCAATTAAAACATCAACATACCTCCATCATATCTCACCACTTTTCATGTTTCATCAGACATTCACCTTTCTCAACTTTTTCTCATGCTCATGAATACCATCTCGTATTCATTACCATCTCATCTCATGTTCAATTCTGTCTCATACCGAGACCAATGCTCATTGTCATGACTCAACAGTAATAAAACCAATCTCATTGCCAGGACTCATCAGCCCCAAAACCATCCCTTAATGACCAAACCATCACCAAACCAAATACCATCCCAATAACCATCTCATCTAATCATGGAAGTTGGCTAGGCGCTTGTGACCGTAAGCCCGACTATCATGATAGTTTTACACTCTGCAGAGTTTGCACCTCTTTACCCACAAGTTTGTGATTTCTTCACCCGTTGGCGACTGCAGAACCTCTATTGTACCAGTACACAACCGTCGGTGTATAGCCAAGAGATCACAAAATAGCCTTTACAAAGGCGCAACTAGATGTATGGACTCACTAAGGTTTCACCAGCAGGCTCGAATCTCCAATTCTCCCACCTGCGGGCCCCCTCTTGTGCCATGCAGTTCCTAGGGAAGTCATCTCTTGACTCTCATTCCCAACACCTTCCACGGTCCATAACAATCTAGTAACTTACCTAATTAGTCAGCTAAGCCGCACCCATACTTGGCCTTGTGGTGGCTCTGTATTCCTGGCATGTGCTCGCATGAAACGGTCCTTAGATCTACGGCAAGTAAACCACCATCTCATTTTACCACTTCCACGAACCAAGCTTGCCTAGATCTCCCCTGATTCATGTTCATTATCATCAAGTTCTCATTATCATTATGAGTGCAGTAGCTAGACACAAACTATCTCGCTTCCCATATCCCTTGGACTCAGCAAAGCAAAAAGCAAAAATGACCATGCCCGACTCATCAACTTTCCCGGCGACAAGGGTGGTTAACAAAACTAGTAAACTCCTAAAAAGGGTTGTCCCATCAAGTTGACTCAAGCACACACACCTTTTCGCAAACAAAACAATTTCCAAAACATGGGATCAATATGGTCAAGGGGCACTTGCCTTGTTCCTGTGGCTTCTGTTGCTCTGGGATCTCGAAGTCTTAGTGCTGAAATCCTTCGTAGATAGCTCCCTGAACTTGTCCTTCTACCTACGATCACGCACATACAAAATTTGCAGCAATCAAATATCATGCACAAACTTTACTCAAGACGCAATGGTGCATATGCATGCTAATCCTATGATGCTATTTTTATTAGATCGGTTTGTACGTGTTCTTGAATGTTTGCATGGGTTTGCATGGGGTTTTACAATGAACAAAGGGGTAAAGATCAATTATGTACGTGGTGATGATCTTGACTCTAGATCAAACCGATCAACACGTGATCTGTCCACGAAAAAGCTTCTGTTCGAAGGGATCGAAGAAACAGATGCAAAGAAAATCGCGATGATGTCGTAAGGTAGTAACAATGGCCTACCTCACTTCTCCTCGGTGTCGGGGCCTTCTTCCTAGTAAGACAGATCGTCGGCTCTTCTCCGGCGATGGAAATCGTGTCTGGGCTCGTCGACGGTCTCTCCGGTGGTCAAACTCCGGCGAAGGGGGTTAACTCGGCGAGATGGGGGCTAGGGCCTCTAAGTTGTCGGCTTGGAAAAGATGTTACGACCAAGGGGTTGTTTCGGGTTCTATTTATAACCGGAACAAGAAGAGTCCTCCTCTGATTTGATTTCAAATAAGAGTCCTATTTGATTTGTTTTTTGAATCTTAACAACTTATCTCTAATCGATTTGGTGCGGTATCACTCATGGAAGAAACCGTGTCAGTTTCCTCTGTACCGGGTGCTCGCGCACAGGGAAAAACCGCTTCAGAATCGCGTCCTTACGCAGGGATAAGCTCCGGAGGCTCCACGTGTCCAGCGGGGGCCTGGGCTTCCCTTTTCCGCAGAGGCGGGCTTTGGTTGTGTCGCGTGTTAGGCGGGCGGGACCTCCCCTCTCCTCAGAGGCGAGCTCCGCGTGCGCCATGTGTCTTGGCGGGCGGGACCTCCCTCTCCCTCAGAGGCGAGATCCGTGTGCGCCACGTGTCTGGTGGGTCGGGACCTCCCCTCTCTCGAGAGACAAGATCCGTGAATGCCACGTGTCAGTGCCGGACCTCCCCTCTCTTCGGAGGTATCTCCGAATGTGCCACATGTCAGTATCGGACCTCCCCTCTCTTCGGAGGTGAGCTCCGAGTGTGCCACGTGTCCTAGCAGCGTCGGACTTCCTTTCTGCTCAGGAATGAGCTCCGAGGTCGACACATGTCCATCAGTGTCGGACCTCCATTCTTCTCGGAGGTTTGCTCCGAGAATGACACGTGTTCAACAGTGTTGGACCTTCCTTCATCTCGGAGATGGGCTCCGAGGACCACACGTGTCAAGCAGGGCGGGACCTCTCGGAGGTGAGCTCCGAGGCTGACATGTGTCCTGCAGTACCTTCTCCTCGGAGGTGAGCTCCGAGGATGACACGTGTTCACCGGGACGGACCTCCCGGAGGCAAGCTCCGAGAGTAACACGTGTCCATTCTTCCCCACAGTGACTAGCTCCGAAGGCAACACGTGTCCTGTGGGGTTGGCCTCGCTTCTCCGCAGAGGCTAGCTCCGGGGTCAACACGTGTCCCACGGGGTTGGACCTCACCCCTTCCGTAGAGGCAAGCTTTGAGCCTGCCACGTAGCCAGATAGCGGCGGACCTCTCCCCCTTTGCGGGGATGAGCTCCGAAGGCGCCACGTGGCCAGCGGGCCGCGGGAAGTGTCTTTGGCGCTCTCGGTGAACTGGATTTTGCTCTTTTTGGCTATCTTTTTTATTCTTTCTCTGTTCCCACTTCTTTTAAATTGCTTTCTCTATATAAAATATGAATGCATGCAGAAATCGAAATTGAGGGTGTCACATCCGCTCTCAACTTGCCCGCCCCTTCCCCCGTCGCCCACTCCTCGCCCGCCCCTCCCCCCGCCGCGCTCTTCTCGCCCGCTCCCCCCCCCCCCCGCCGCTGTGCGCGGGCGCCGCCGCCTTCCCCTGCCTTACGCTGGGATGTAAGGAGACCGGACGCCTTACCCTCCGCCGACGCCTTATCGAGCGTCGCTTAAGCGATGCCTTAAAAACTTGGAATTAGATTAGTTAATTTTTGTTTAGTTGACTATTAAGTTAGTTTAGTATTTTTTTGAAATTTTGAGTTAGTTGATTATTAAGTTAGAAATTTTAGTTTATTTTGATTGCTTGAGTGTATAATATCAATATACAAATAATAAATAGGCTTCGGGCCGGCTTAGCTCGGTAGAGCCCAAATATGGCCCGACACGGTCCATTTAAAGGTCAATGGCCATGGCCATGGCCGCCGCTGAGACAACCGTCGAGAATGGTGCGGTTTTTCCTTTCAGCGCACGGAGGTAAATTTCAGTTGCCAATCACGTTATTTGAAATTCCATTTATCAATTATTTTTTCTTAGGAATCATTTATTTTTGCAGTCCGACTCAGAGTCTTCTGAGTTGGAGCCATAGGTTGGGGCTACCTAGCACTCGGAGATGGCTACGCAGCCCTCGGAGCCGGCGAGTGTGGATTCTTTGGGCTCCAGTGGTGACCAGCCGTCTGGGTCACCGAACATGGTGCCGCTGAAGAGGCGACGCATAATATGGACCCACTTTGCTGCTCCTCCTCCTGTTCCTCATGAGCGGATCATCATTCGTCCACTCAGAGACAGATAAACAAATTGTATAGTATTAAATATTGGATGTTGTCTGCCGATACATACTAACAAATTTTGCAGATATTGGCACGACTGTTCGTTCGCGGGCTAGGGACACCACAGGCAGGTTAACGGTGTCATCGGGGCTTTAGTGCGGTTGCACTATCCCGGTGTCATCGATGGTGTCCCTGCTTTGTCGTGGGACAACTACCCTCGTGTCCCTCATGAGGTCCACGGCACCCTTACGCGTGCCGTGTGGAACGATTTTATGGTAAGTTTAAATGTTTGAATTTTTTACACTCATTTAAATTGTTCAATGCGGATTAATCAAATTTTTGTTTTCTTAAAGTTATGGTACCAGTTAGAGGACTCGAGTGAGAGCATGATGGAGCACGCGACTACCGTGTTCCACAACAATGCTCGGAAGCTCGTGGTGCAGGTGTTATCGTACGTCCGTATCCAGGCCATCAACGAGTACAACATGCGGCCTCAGCAACAGCAGCAAGGGGGTCTGTTTAGGAAGCACTCCGACACGTACTTGACCAAGGAGCAGTACGGGAGGTAAGTTATTATTGTTAACTATTTCCATAATTACTTATGTTAATAATATTGATGAAATACTAAATATGTGCATGTTAGTATTAGCTGGTTGAGAGCCAGCCCGACGCGTACCGAGCTCTTTATCGGTACTGGGCTAGCCAAGACTTTATCAATAAGTTCACGAGAGATCGAGCCTGCAGAGGGACAGACGGCCAGCACAACTACGACGGTGATGGCTACATGCATATGGCTAAACGTATGGTAAGTATATTTTAAGTTCATTCATGTGTTGATAATATATTTCTTCAACTAACACATATCTACAGGAGCGAGAAACCGGTTAGGAGCCGACGCCGACCGAGCTTTGGAAGAGATGTCACAACAGAAGTGACCCTTCCCAGCCTGGGCAGTGTAGTCAGGTCGTGGCCGACCGACTGGTAAGTTTTCAAAATTCATTATTTTCATTACAATTAATACTATTACTGAAACCTTACTTTATTTCTTTATTTTTTAGAAAAAGTACGCGCAGGAGGTCAAGGAGATACACGGCGAAGGCTACGATTGGGAAAAGGCACCAATCGAGCCTAGAGCCGTGTACGCAAGCGACAGCAGAAAGGCCCATTGACAGTGAGTTGGTCAACAGATTTATTTTTTAAACTTCCTTCTTCTACTTATTATTTTTTTCTATATTTTGTAGGTTTGCCATTTTCGATTGAGTTGTCGACTCGAGGATGGTGCGGCCTTCGAGAGGCGCTCCATCGACGGAGGCTTCGTCCGTTGGGCCGTCGAGTGGTCATCTGTCGCAGAGGGACTTGGAGTTCCGTGCCATGGAGGATAGGCTTGCGCGGACCCATGAGGAACTCGACAGGACGAGGGTCGTCAAGGAGTACCAGGCCAACCTCATGGCCCAGATGCAGGCAGCGATGGAGGTAAGTAATTTAAATTACTGACTTTTAAATTTTTAGCATTTAAATAATATGCATGTGTTCTAATATGTTGCAATGATAGGCTCTAGCTCGACAGAGTGGCCAGGAGCTTTCGTTTCCTTCACGGGCATAGCCGCCACAGGCGCCCTTGTCACAGCCGCCCCCAGCACAGGTACCCCCGACACTATATAAATTTTTAATACTATTTAATACAGGGAGGGAGATAAAGTGATAAAGAGAGGGGAGAGATAGTGAAAGGGATAGAGGGATGGGGAGAGGGAGAGAGAGAGCGGGGAGAAGAGAGGGAGGGGGAGAGAAAGAAAGAGAGAATGAGTGAAATAGGGGAGAGAGAGGGGAGAGAGAGTGAAAGAGAGAGGGATGGGGAGAGAGTGAAAAGGAGTAGAGAGAGTGAAATAGAGAGAGAAGGGAGGGGGGGTGGGGAGAGGGACAACAAGAGCGAGAGGGAGAGAGTGAAACAGGAGTACTAAGAGTAAAAGAGAGAGAGAGAATGACGGAGAGGGGGATGGGGAGAGGGACAACGAGAGCGAGAGAGAAGGGAGAGGGGGATGGGGAGAGGGGCAACGAGAGCGAGAGAGAGAGAGAGAGAGAGAGAGAGAGTGAAAGAGGAGTACTGAGAGTGAAAGAGAGAGAGAATGAGGGAGAGAGAGGGAAAGAGAGGAATAGAGATGCCTAACTTTTATTTACTTTGCAGGGTTCACCAACGGAAGCGCAGACTCCATCTCCGTAGCTACCGGCACCGGGAGGGACGCGCGAAGACGACATCCACGGCTGCGAAGCTAGTTGTGAGGGGAGTGTGTAGTCGTTATGTGTTTGTAGATTTTCTTGGACTTTATGAATGAACCATCGGTTGTTTATTGTATTGTTTGTCTGTATAACTCTGTGATTTGCCTCGGCTGGCAACTGTGCCAAGGCAGCTAGTTTCTGTTTTTTTTTTAAATTAAAATCATAACTTACAACAGCTTGTATACATGCCGTCGTAAGTTATCTCATGTTACTTACGACGGCTGTTGTGGTCGTCATAAGTAAGCCCAACTAACTTACGATGGCCTGACCCTGGCCGTCGTAAGTAACATGGTTACTTGCGACGGCTAGGTTCAGGCCGTCGTAAGTAGTATGGCCCAGCTCACCACGTGGCCCATACACTTAAATACGACGGCTACGGACCGTCGTCAACTTACGACCAAATCCTGATGACGGCTAGAAACCATAGTAATTAGGCTTAAACCATCGTAATTAAGCTAATTACGATGATTTAGAGGTTACTTACAACAGTTTTAGCCGTCGTAAGTGAGTCGTATTGCTGTAGTGCTCCACGGAGTCCACACGTACGGGGAGAAATTCCGTGCACCGGTGTGCTAGCACCGCGCGCACGGCAAGGGTCTCGGCGTGAGGCCTTCGAGGGGTGGCGGCTAGTGCTGTCACGTGGTGGAGTTCTTAGCCCCTAACTCTACCCCCTCATATTTATAGTCGTGCTAATGGGCTTTTAGGTCGCAGACCCATTGGTACCCTAATTGCTTATGGAATAAATACCCAACAGACCTTAGCTCGAATTATTATGATTGCCTCTTAGACATATCACCAACAGAAAGGCCTCCCTGTCCCTGGAGGTATAGCATGCAACGGCAGAGTGTCGGATCCAGGCCTATAATGGCCAATGTTGCAAATTCATGTGATATTAACAAGTGTTCCTCCTCAGTTGTGTTAGCTGATAACCCCTTGTCCATATGGCTCAAAAACACATGAATCTGTTAGACTGGAACGTCGGGGGGCTAAATACACCAATAAGATCTGCAATTAAGGAGATGGTGGCCTCTTCGAGGGCTACAATAATCTGTCTACAAGAAACCAAAATACAAAAATGGGATGACTCGTTGATTATGCAAACCCTGACCCCCAATTTGTTCACAGCTACCCTTTCATATCCGCAGATGGAGTCAAAAGAGGAATTTTAAATGCAGTTGCTGACCCACTATTCAGAATTATATCCACAACAAGAACGACAAACACACTGACAGTCCTAATTCAGATGATGGAGGAGGGAGTCGAATGGTTTGTAACAGGAGTTTATGGCCCCCAAACAGACAGGAAAAATCAACTTCTTTGAAGAATTGGAGACGATAAAACAAATAATTGATGACAGATGGCTAATAGTGGGTGATTTCAATATGGTGTATAAAGCGGAGGAAAAAAACAGAGGCAGCATGGACAGAGGCCTCATGGGCAGGTTCAACAATATGTTGAATATGCTTCAGCTCAGGGAGCTGTACCTACATGGCAGGAAATATACATGGACCAATGAACAAAATAGTCCCACGATGACTAAGATCGACAGATGTTTCTCTACAATTGAATGGGAGGAGATTTTTTTTCTTTTTCATGCCTGCAAGCACTGCCATCAACGCTTTTAGACCACACCCCTGCTGCTATAGGGTGACACACAAGCTGCTAAGATAAAATGCTTCCGTTTTGAAGCTTATTGGATCAACATGCCAGGCTTCATGGACAAAGTAAAAGAAACTTGGAGCAAGCCGGTTCAATGTGCAAACGCCATGAGGAAATTGCATATCAAACTAGCCAGAACAGCCAAAGCGCTAAAAAACTGGGAAGGAGAAACAATAGGAAACACGAGACTGCAGTTGGCGATATCCAAAGAAATTGTTAACAGTCTAGATGAAGCAGAAGAACAAAGAAGTTTAACTGACGACGAGAGAGATTTCAGGACAAGTTCTTAGTCCTACTGGCGATAGACAAGATCAAGGCACGATAGAGAGCCAGGCTGACAATATTCGTACTGCTGAGGCAAACACAAAACTTTTCCATCTGAGAGCCAATGGTAGAAGAAAGAAAAATACATCCAAACACTGGAAACACAGGCAGGGACGAGGTTATGCATGAAGATAAAGAAGCCGAAATAAAAAGGTATTTTGAGCAGCAACTAGGGGCCAAGGAGAAACGAGACATAACTCTAAACTGGGAGGAGCTCGGTTACACTAGACAGGATTGTTAGGAGATCGCCGGGTCTCTCCAATGAACACACTCGAGCTGCTGTTTGGATTGCACGTTGGAGCGGGATGAACACGGAGGCAGTTTTTTGGTGAGGAGTGCTGCATCAACTCAGTCCCCTCCTCTGTTTTCGTTTTTATCTGCTGAAACCAACACACAACTGACCACGACTGGTTCAGGCCACTCGCCATGATCCACACTGTCCGGCATGCATGGGCAGCATTGCTGCACGACGCGCTCCGGACGCACATAATGCGCTCCGATCAGCTCCACTTACGCGCACAGCACAATATTCAGTTAACCAACACAAACAGACTCACACCAACTAACTGCACAAGGATTAGACCTAACAAACTCCTCCTAATCCTTACTGCTCGAAGAACCAGTTTCTATCCCAATTTTTGCACGTAGCTCCTAAAATTTAACCCTTCCGAGAGCCTTTGTCATAATGTCTTCAAGCTGGTTGTCTGTCCCAATAAAACTGACCTTGATCAGTCCTTTTTCAGCATACTCTCTTATGAGATGATACTTCACCTCAATGTGCTTGCTATGCCCGTGGAGCACTGGGTTCTTGGTCAAGGCAATTGCTGATCGATCAGGGGATATTCTGTTCAGTCCCATACACTTCATCAAATACTCTTGCAAGCCATCTGCCTTGACAAGCAGCATTTGCAGCTGAAATATATTCAGCCTCGCAGCTAGCCTGATCAACTACCTTCTGTTTCATAGACTGCCAGGTGACTGGACTTTCTCCCAGAAAGAAAATGATGCCCGTGGTGCTTTTCCTAATGTCAACATCTCCAGCAAAGTCACTATCACTATAGCCACTCAGTCTCACTTCTTCACCTTTGTTTCTTTAGTAAAACAGTCCCCAACCTGCAGTCCCAGCAACAAACCTTAGCACTTGCTTTACTGCACTCAAGTGATCTTCCTTTGGATTCTCCAGAAACCTGCTAATGTAGCCCACTGAAAATGCAAGGTCAGGTCGAGTATTAACTAAATACCTTAGGCTTCCCAAAATACTTCTGAATATTGTAGCATCTACTGATTGTTCTTGACTGTCCTTGCTCAGTTTCAGTCTGGGCAGCATTGGCGCCTGACAGGGGTTGCAGTTCTTCAGTCCGAATTTCTCTAACACCTTTAGTGAATAAGCTCTTTGGCTGACTGCAATCCCATCCTTCCCTTGATGGACCTCAATGCCCAAGTAGTAGTGAAGTAATCCCAGATCACTCATTTCAAAAGTGGCTGCCATTTCTCCTTTGAACTTTCTGATTTCTTTAGTACTTGCTCCAGTGATTACCAGATCATCCACATATACCCCTACAATGAGTTAAGCTTCATTTCTTCGGCGAGTGTACAACGCATACTCTGATGGACACCTTTTAAAACCAAAAGACAGCAGGGTTTCATCCAATTTTGCATTCCAAGCCCTGGGTGCTTGGTGCAGCCCATATAAGGCCTTCTTCAGCCTCAAAACCTTGTGCTCCTCTGTTGGACTGGCAAAACCTTCCAGCTGTTCCACGTAGACTTCCTCTTGCAGATCCCCGTTTAGAAACGCAGATTTTACGTCCATATGATGGACTTCCCAGCCTTCATGAGCTACAAGAGTAAGCAACAACGTCACTGTGTAGGATCGAAGAGCACGTGAAAAGCTACCAGAGGGGGGTGAATGGTAGATTAAAACTTTTCGCAGCGGAAACAACAAAAACCCCTCAGCAAAAAATCAATCGGTTAAAGAAACCGTGTGTGCAAGTGTTTTTAAGCGTGTTCAACCGTGACAAATCAAGTAGAGAGGTAGAGAATCAAGTCACGGATCTAATGCAACAAGAATCACTTGAAAACGCGAAGTAAAACTTCAGATAAGATCAAAACATTAAATGAAGATCAATCTGTTCTACCCGATATAAAACAGATCTGCAACGCTGCAAAGAAACTCGTGTATATCAAAAACTACAGATCAGAAACTCCTGAAAATTTCAAAGATGATAGATAATTGAGTTGTGAAGACAACCCAAAAAGAATCACGTCAATCGGATCTGTAAAACTCGAGTTATGAATGAAACACCAAAGCAACGTCGGTCTGTCCAGAAACTCGGCGAGAAAGACTTGACGAAAAACAAGTCGGACGAACAAGGCACAAAAGCTCCTCGAAACTATGAACTTTATTCAATAGAAACACAAGAGGAACAGCCCAAAGTTCTCTCCCCACGAGAGCTCTGGCCTCCATTGCTTTTATAGCCAGCCCTCAGGCTAAACAATCCAATCTAGAACTCCTACTCCTAATTGGACTCGTATCCTAACTTACCATAATTGCTCAGGACTCTCCTATTCGCAGATAGAAGCAATCGTGAGACTTCCAAACACCTTAGGAACGTCCTAAACATTCCTAAAACAACTCAACTTCGTGCCTAGCACGAAATCCTATCATAACTAACTCAAATCTTCCATATTTGAGCCATATCCGACTCAGCCTCAGCCTGAGTACGCAATCCAGCCGGTTGGACCTTTCCGACCAATTCTTTACGTTCACTTCTCTTCATCACGCCTTGGAACAATGTTGCCACGTCCATGCACTCCTTGCACACGTGCAAACACCTTCCAACGACGTACATGCAACCTTCATATGCACTGCCCTTGATCCAAACATGTTGCGCGACCTCCCGATCAACTCAACCACAGCTCCTCCCGAACTTGGTTGTTAGAACCTCATCTCCTCCCTGAGACTAGTCCAAGGATCCCGTCACCAGCCATGTCTTGAACTCAAGCAACACCTGCACATGAATAAACAACCAATTCTTTCGAGCACAAGTCCTCGACTTGACTCACGTTAGTTCGAAAACCACAACACCTTACATGAGCACGTCACATAAGCATGTTGCAAACCATATAAAATGATAACAGCCATAACCACCAAAATACACCAAAAACTTAGCAAATTAATACTAAGCAAACCTTCCCATAAAGCAAGTTTGAAACATTGCGAGTTAAAAACAAAAACAAGACGCTGCAGTTCTACGAGTTGAACTTCACGGGAGCTCCCTAAAAACAAGCTCCGGACCTCACAGAAGCTCTCCGGACCTTGCAGGAGCTCTCCGGACCTTGCGTCGGACCTTGCCAACACTTGCCGGACCTAACAAAGAACTTGTCGGATCTTGCCACAGAAGAATGTTTTGGCAATATTCAAAACTTTGAATGTTAATGCTAACTTTTATCCTAATTGCCAATGTATTCAGCACACATAGGTCTCACAATCTCCCCCTTAATAAATGCATTGGCAACACCAACTAAAATCTGAACATTCGCTTATGAGAAGTTTTGAAAACTCATTTCTCCCCCTTTATTAATTTCTCCCCATTTTTTTAAAATCAGAGAAGGAAGAAAGTGTATAACATATGCAAAGTGTAAAAAAATCTCTCCTTATACATATTTCTCCCCCTTTGACAATGTATTCAGCAAGGTTCAAAGGAGAAATTTTTAATTGTTATGAGCATATTATAACATATACATACAAAACAAAGCTCATCCAAGTCATACTATCAGGTTACTTACACTATCACATCAATGAGATACATAAAGTAGTGTAAGCCATGCTAGAGATCAAATGTATTTTTCAGTTTAAGCAAGTCATGATCTCCCTTACTCAACTATTTCAAAACCTGAAAACATGACACTTGTTGCTGCATTTTTATTATTCATAATCATTTAAGGCACAAAGTTGATCATATGATATTTGCAAGAGATTATATGCCACATAAGCCTTATCCTAACCAACCAAGTCAAGCCTATGTCATTTGACAATCAGAAGCTTAAGGACATGGTTTTAGTCATACACTATTTCTTCCAAGTTCATATCTTAGTGCCATGATAAGCAATCTCAAAAGAAGAAGTGCGATGCATGCATATTCTCTTGATCTTTTCTCAATTTTTTATTTGAAAACTCAACATGTGAGCTGATCACTTGATTAATTTTTTTATGATTAAAAGTACTTGTGAGCACGCAACAAGTTTAAAACAGCAAGAAAGTTCGATCATGACCAGATTTAGTGTAAGTAATTATTCCAATTACTAGTCATGGCAAAAACTACAAAATGTATAACATGAGTAATGTAGTAAGAACTTTCAGCCTGTAAAAGAAATCACAAAGTCATATATGTATGAAATACTATGCTCATATTATTTTAGTTTCAGATTCACACATAGACTTTCAAAGTTTCAAAAACTCCCCCTCAATTTAAGCCATGAGGATGCATAACCACTATTTCACTACGAATGAAACAAAAACGAGTGAAATCCAAAGGTTTTGTAAAAATATCAGCCAATTGTTGTTCGCAATCGACATGGTGAAGCACAATGTTTCCTTTTTCAACATTATCACGAAGAAAGTGATACCTAATGTCAATGTGCTTAGTTCTAGAGTGTTTCACGGGGTTTTTAGCAATACAAATTGCACTAGTGTTATCACAAAACAGTGGAACACTATCTAAATCAACCCCATAGTCCTTAAGTGTTTGAACAATCCAAAGAATTTGTGAGCAAGCGCTAGCCGCAGCTACATATTCAGATTCGGCTGTGGATTGTGCAACTGAACTTTGTTTTCTAGAGGACCAAGCAACAAGTGAATTACCAAGAAAATGACAAGCACCCGAAGTATTTTTCCTATCAATCCTACAACTCCCAAAATCAGCATCCGAAAAAGCTTTCAAAGAAACGGTTGAGGAAGAAGGAAGAAAAATGCCAAATTCTTGAGTTCCATGTAGGTACCTGAGAATCCTTTTGATGGCTTGGCGATGTGAAGCACATGGAGAAGCTTGAAAACGTGCACAAAGACATACGCTGAATCGTATGTCCGGTCTTGACGCCGTGGGATACAAAAGTGATCCAATCATACTTCTGTATTTTTTTATCGACTGGGTCACCATCTTCGTCAAGTTCAAGTGTTGTTGCTGTTCCTATTGGTGTCCGAAGAGGCTTGCATTTGTCCATGTTGAAGCGCTTAAGAAGGTTCTTTGTATACTTAGTTTGATGCACAAAAGTTCCTTCTTTTGTTTGCTTGATTTGCAGCCCCAAAAAGTATGTGAGTTCTCCCATCATACTCATCTCAAATTCTGAACTCATCATAGCTGAAAACTTGGACACGAGATCATGAGAAGCACAACCAAAGATAATATCATCCACATACACTTGAATGAATAATGAGTCATTGCCATGCTTAAGTACAAAAATAGTTTTATCAACATTGCCCATGGTAAACCCCTTTTCAAGTAAGAATGTTTTTAACCTATCATACCATGCTCTAGGGGCTTGTTTTAGACTGTACAAGGCTTTGGACAGTTTATAAACATGATTAGGAAAAAAATTGGATTTTCAAAACCCGGTGGCTGCTTAACATAAACCTCCTCCTCTATGTAGCCATTACAAAAAGCACTTTTAACATCCATTTGATATAACTTGAAACCTTTAGATGCAGCAAATGCTAATAAAACTCTTATAGCTTCTAATCAAGCAACAGAAGCAAATGTTTCATCAAAATCTAGACCTTCAATTTGAGTGAAACCTTGAGCAACCAACCTAGCTTTATTCCTAACTACAACCCCATCCTCACTTTGCTTATTTTTAAATACCCATTTAGTTCCAATTAATGTGTGACCTTGAGGTGGAGGTACAAGTTTCCAAAAATTATTTCTTTCAAAATTTTCTAACTCTTCTTGCATGGCATTAATCCAAGATTCATTAGTGACTGCGTGTGATATATCCTTGGGTTCAAAAGAAGCAACAAAAGCAGAATGAGCATGAGAGTTTGGATCGCAAAACCTAGACCGAGTGACTCATTCATGCAAGCTTCCAATGATTTGTTGTGGAGGATGACTTTTGAGTACTCGGAGGGGAGTAGACACTTCACAAGCACCTTCTTCTTCATGTTTGGACCTTTGATTAGGAGAGCTTGTTGATTGAGGAAGGTCCGAACCAGCAGTAGTGACTGTTGGTGCTGGTTGTGGTGCAAAATCAGCAGCTTGATCGTTATTTACTTCCGAGTTTTCGGACAGCAGCACCACTTCTTCATCTTCTTCAATAAAAATACTCTCCCCCTGCGGATATGGATCCGGACCTGCAATATCGGAGCTAGTACTTGGGCTAGCTTCATTAAAAGAAACCTCGTAAGTCTCCATAATTTTGTTAGTGTCAAGTAAAAGCACACGGTGGCCTCTAGTATGAGATGGATAACCAAGAAACATGCCATCAATAGATCTAGCTTCAAATTTATCAAGATTACCATGTTTCTTAACAAAGCATTTGCAACCAAAAACCCTAAAGTGTGTAACACTAGGCCTATGTCCAAACCGGAGCTCATATGGGGTTTTTCCAAGATTAGCACGCAAGAAAACACGATTTGAGACATAACAAGCGGTTGCAATTGCATCAGCCCAAAATTTCCTAGAAGTTTGATATTCATCAAGCATAGTCTTAGCCATCTCAACTAAGATCCTGTTCTTTCTTTCTATGACACCATTTTGTTGTGGTACATAGGGTGAAGAGTATTGATGATCTATTCAATTTTCGGCATAAAAGTGATCAAAGGATTGGTTTTTAAATTTAGTTCCGTTATCACTTCTAATTGCTTTTAATGATCCTAGGTGATCAACAGATAATCTAAGAAATAAAGTTCTAAAATGACTAAAAGCTTCATTCTTAGATGCCATAAAATAAACCCAAGAATATCTGGAATAATCATCAACAATCACAAGCACATACCATTTACCTCCGAAGGATTGAACACGTGTCGGACCTACTGTGTCAAGATGTAAAAGTTGTCCCGGTTCAGCTGTCATGGTCATTGTTGACACGACCCCACTGGTCCTGTCTAACCAGGATCACGCTGAGGGGTGCTGCGTTGCACAACACCGTATAACACACGTCAAAGGTACAAAGCGGAAGCGGAAGCTTTATTACATAAACAAGTTTATTAACATGTTTACATCAAAATAAGTTTAGTCCACACTCGCGGGCGTAGACTAAGCATCAAGTGCACGTTCAGCCCTCGAACGTGTCCTTGCTAGCACACTCGCACACTAACTCTGCGGCGTGCACGACTCCCACTCGACGGGGTTCCCCTCCTGGGGTTCCGTCTCCTCTTCGGGAGTCCCTTCCTCATAGAACCCTGCAAAAGCTTCAAACACAAGCAGTGAGCACGAAGGCTCAGCAAGTCTGACCCGTCTCACCTAAACATGAAACTTCTACATGAGGGTGATGGGTTGCATGAGGTAAAAATCATTTGCAAGGACTCGCCTAATTAGTAGAACCTTACTTTCAAGTTTTAGCAGCAGGTTGTGGAGAACTTTACGCTAAGGCACATGAGAGAGCCGCAATCAAACAAGAAACGCATTTCTCTCATGTACTTTGCCCAAAGTTGAAAAGAACTTTAGTTAGCACTAAGCTACAACATATCATTAACAATCAATATCCAACTTTCAATCAGCAACATTTTAACATGTAACTAGCCTGTTCTTCCTACGTCACGGTACAGTGAACAAGTGGTACTCACTGACCGCGAGGGACGGCGATTATAATCGATTTACACCTGCAGGGTTACCCGAACAACCCGTCACGTACGCCCGTACTCGATGTTGCCTACAACAACCATCACGGACGCCGTACGCGACTACCTTTCACCCGTTAGCCAAATATTGAACCGGTCCCATCGTCCCGAGCAAGAGGTCCCTGCACGCGCATCTCTGTGCCGCCAGCTGATTTACACCTCGAGCTCTCAACCTACCCTCTGAACGACGGGCAATGCCTCAATACCCAGCTACCCGAGTTACATCAGTTTCCCGGTTCCCATATAGCCGGTAGGTCTTCGGTACTGTTCTAGCTTGTTCAACAGGCCCGCACACGGCTCGGTCCTCAATCGACACAAGCGGAGCTACAGCACACAGGCCCCAAAGTCCTGCTGCCCTTACTCTCCGCTCGGTCTCATTTTCTTGCCATGTGTATCATGTGCTATCTCTACCCGAGCAATGTGCCTCTAGCCTATTCTCGCGAGTAGTTCCAACTACTCGACTTGTACCGAATCCTACTCTATCCTAGCAATGCAGTGGCTAACGGGGTTTGCAATCCTAAACCCCAACCCATGGTTTTCTTGGCTATGCAGTGGGGTTTCCAAACAAGACTCTGATGCACAACATAAAGAAAACAAGTATGTGCTCAAAACAATAAAAATTTCTAAAATGGTTAATGCAAACCGGGGCTTGCCTTGCTGCTCTTGGTCGTAGGCTAGCTGTTCCTCCGGAGTAACGAAGTCTAGGACTTCGGGTTCCTCCTCGACCTTAGCGACTACATGATAAGAACAATGTATGTATTAATTAAATGCTTTTGTATTAACTTTGAAGTTGTGAAGTCTATAACCTTTACTAGATAGACCTAATGACTGTGAAACTTTTACTGTGGCTTGGTTACAACCTAAACAGAGACTTGGTCAAGTTTTAGTTGCAGCAAAGCTCATTTGAGCCCTCCACAAATAATTATGTCCTTGACCTTAATTAAAGGCTTTTAGGGTGTTCTAGGTATTTTCATGAAACAAACTATGACTTTCTGAAAACTAGATTTTCATAGGGTTCTAATGGAATTGGTCTCACTTAATTTGGAAGTCTCTAACTAAAGATATGAGCTAAACAATTTCAGAGAAAATTCTGAAAATGTTTCTGAACATTTTCTATTTTCTCTGGAACAGTTTTACTAATCACACCATTAGGTGGACTAAATGAGCTCAAATGGATCTGAAATTTTTATGGTAGTTCAAGGATATTTTGGTGAACATCTCAGCAAAATTTCAGGATTTTCCTCCAAATGATTCTCCAGTTAAAATTCCTAACAGTTTAAACTTTAAGGAATTAATTCTGGAGAATTAAGGAATCTCATGAAGTGACACTTGATTTTCTGGAAAGTACTCAAAGAGCTGAATCCAGCAAAATTTGGTTCACTCAATTTGGAGCTTTCTAGCCAAAGTTATAAGGATTTGAAGTTTGAAGGAAATCTGAAAATCGGGGAAAAGTTTAAACTCGCGCGTGGGCCCAGGAGACACGCGTCGCACGCCGAAGCGACAGCACACCGCGGCCCACAAGGCTTTTGCGCGCCAGCACACCCGATCCCGGCCGCAGCCGGATCCCGATTCAAAATATCGGCCGCTGACAGCTGGGGTCCACCCCCTTCTTCAACCTCGCGACACCCGCGCTCCGCCGCCGAGGGACCTCGCCGGAGAGCTCGCCGCCGGCTGCTGTACAGCTTCAAACTTCTTGATTCTGGCCGCCCCTGCCTACTTTTACTTGGGGAACATGATCCGAGGGTCAGCTGCTCATGACAACGGCCGGAGCATGGTCGGCGACGAGCCGCCATATCGGAACGACTTCGGCCATGTCGGCTGATGCTCCTAGTGCCTCAGCTACTTGGGAAACCGGTCGGGGAGCATCAGTGGACCTCAGAGAAGGTCGACATGAACTCGGGGCAGCTCGGGGAAGGCCCGAAATAGGTCCTCACCGTGCGCCCGATACCCCCCGTGCGTTCCGCCATTAGTAGACCTTGAATTACGCCGGGCACAGAAGTTCTCCGGCCCAGAGTTGTGAAGGCAACTTGTGCGTCACCGTGTCTAGTTCGTGTGGGAGTGGCCTGAGGCCCTCTAATCCTTTCTAGAGCACGAATTAAACAGAATCGTACCCGAAGGTCGTTCTGCACACAGAAAGGGGAAAAGTGGAAATTCGCCGCCGGTGAGCAATCACTCGAGCTGTGGCTCGGGGGTGAGCAGCACCGGTCACCTGCGCGTCCAAGGGTGCCTTGGCTCGGGCGTGACAACGCCCAGGTTGGGCTGTCCACGAGAGCCCGAGGTGCGGCGGTTTCCAGTTCCGAGTTTGATCTTTCGGCACAGCCGATATCACTCGGTTTCAATCGATTTCTATCAATGGGAGGGATGGAGGATGGTCGCTAGTACCTTGCTGGGACCTTGGAATGGAAAGAGGGAGCTGCGATCGGCTTGATCAAGCAGGAACTCGAGCGCCGGTGATGGCAGTGGGAAAAGCAGTCGTGCACGTCGGTAGCTCGGGGAAATGGTGACTGAAGCACGCCGGGGAGGGAATAAATAGCCCGGCCGGCTGGTCTCCGGCTTGGGGCACGCAGCAGGAGCTGGCGCCGGCCGGCCCCTTCGGTGGCGCGCGCGCACAACAGCCGGGAACCGACTGAACTGTGGTTCAGTCGGTTTGCTTTGAGGCTGAGGCTGACATGTGGGTCCCACTCCTCTTTTAACCTCTGAAATTTATTCCTAACAGCTGTGGTAAACAGTGAACCCTATTCTACCCTTGGCAACTCAAATTATTCACCCAAGAGCCATTTGAATTGATCAAAGTTCAAATGAGGTTTGGTTTGAATGAATTTCAGCACAAGTGCAGTTTGAAATTCAAATAAAGTTTGAATTTCTCCCCCTTAGCTCATGTCAAGATCAACTCCAAATGGAGTGAAAATTGGTGTGTGAGCTCACAAAAATGTGCTGAGCAAGAATATGCCTTCCACTTTTAAATTCAGTGGGTGAAAACAGTTTGAATTTGAATATGTTTTCAAACTGCCCCTTTCCTATCTACACCCAAGATGACCTCAAAAATGTTTTGAATTTGGGTGAAACTTGGCATGGACATCCTTGGCAAAGTGTAGGAGTTTTCATATGTCCAGCCCATCTATATCACATGTGGGAAGTACCACTTTTGCAATGTGTGAGTTTGTTCCCTAATGAGCATGTTGATAATTGTTACTTGCTCTTTATTTGTGTTCATCATTTTTCCTCAAATGAGGTGTGTGGTGTGGGGATGAACACTGCAAATGGGTGTCAAAAACTGAGGCCCTTACATTCCTCCCCCCTTAAAAGAATCTCGTCCCGAGATTATAAGGTGAAAATGAGAGAGAGGACGGTGGAAAAATTACCGGATATGCGACGTGAGAAAGTCGGGGTAGTTAGTGCGAAGGAATTCTTCGCTCTCCCATGTCGCTTCATCCATGGAGTGATTACTCCACAGAACCTTGTAGAACCACAACGTACGGTTGCGTGTGGTTCGGGCCTTTTCATCAATAATCTGCACCGGTTCCTCCCGATAGGTGAGATCCGGTTGCAGTTCTTCAATGTCTTCCAGCTGAACGGTAGTTGATAGCTTGAGACACTTCCTCAGCTGGGAAATGTGAAAGACGTCGTGCACACCGGAAAGTGCTTCTGGTAATCTTAGCCGGTATGCCACCGATCCACATCTTTTGGTAATCTGGAATGGACCGATGAATCGGGGTGCTAACTTTCCTCTCACCCCAAATCTGTTTACGCCCTTCATTGGAGACACTCGTAGATATACGTGGTCTCCAGCTTCGAATTGTAACGGACGCCTTCTCCGGTCCGCATACTGTTTCTGTCGGGATTGAGCGGCTTTTAGGTTCGCTTGAATTAATCGAACCTTTTCTTCCGCGTTGTTGACAAGATCAATCCCGAAGGTAACCCTCTCGCCAGACTCACACCAATTCAATGGTGTGCGGCATTTTCTCCCGTATAGCGCCTCGTAGGGCGCCATCTTGATGCTGGCTTGGTACCCATTGTTGTACGAGAACTCGGCTAACGGCAAGTGATCATCCCAGTTCTTGCCGTGGTCGATAGCGCAAGCTCGTAGCATGTCTTCTAAGATTTGATTTACCCGCTCCGTTTGCCCATCCGTCTGCGGGTGGTAGGCTGAACTACGGATCAGCTTCGTCCCCAAGGCAGCGTGGAGCTGCTCCCAAAAACGGGACACAAATAAAGTGCCCCGGTCCGATACGATAGTACGGGGTACGCCGTATAAGCATAGGATCCGTGAGATGTACAGTTCAGCGTACTTCTTGGCGTTGTAGTTGGTGTTGACCGGGATGAAATGGGCAACTTTGGTGAGCCGATCGACGATCACCCACACAGAATCATGTTTCTGTAAGGTGGTGGGTAAACCGACGACGAAATCCATGCTCACGTCCTCCCACTTCCAGGCAGGAATGCCCAGTGGTTGCAGCAGTCCCGGTTTCCGCATGTGGTCTGCCTTCACCCGTCGACATGTATCACACTTGGACACGTATTTTGCAGTCTCTCGCTTCATCCGTGTCCACCAAAACTTGCTTCTGAGTTCTTGATACATCTTGTTGCTGCCGGGGTGAATAGAAAACTTTGATAAGTGAGCCTCATCAAAGATTTTCTTCCGTAACTCCGGGTTTCGGGGTACGACGATCCGGTCCTTGAACCATAGGACGCCGTCTCCGTCCTTCCGGAAACATTTCAACTCCCCACTGTCTACACGTCTCCGCAAATGTGATATGCCCTTGTCATTCTTCTGGGCTGCCGCTATCTCTTCACGGATGGTGGGGATCAAAGCTAGGTTGTAGAGAGCTCCATGTGGAATCACATGTAGTGGTGGTTCGCTCTCTTCCAACGGTGTGATGGTCAGATTATTGACGTGTGACTTGCGGCTTAGCGCGTCTGCCACAACGTTTGCCTTGCCCGGATGATAATGGATCTCTATCTCGTAATCCTTTATCAGTTCTAACCATCTTCGTTGCCTCATGTTCAGCTCCTTCTGAGTGAATATGTACTTGAGGCTTTTGTGGTCGGTATATAAATGTACGAGGTTACCGAGTAGGTAGTGCCTCCACATTTTCAGTGCAAGTACCACGGCAGCGAGCTCCAAGTCGTGAGTTGGATAATTTTGCTCATGATTCCTAAGCTGCCGTGACCCATACGCGACCACCCTTCGGTCTTGCATCAACACACATCCGAGCCCAATGCCGGATGCATCGCAGTACACATCGAACGGTTTTGTTGTGTCTGGCTGCGCCAAAACCGGTGCTGATGTCAGGTGCTTGACTAAAGCCTTGAATGCTGCTTCACATGCTGGACTCCAAACATATTTGGTAGCCTTCTTCAGCAGCTCTGTCATTGGCTTGGCAATCTTCGAGAAGTTCGGAATGAACCTCCGATAATATCCCGCGAGTCCGAGGAAACTCCGTACCTCATGAACAGTTCTCGGGGATTTCCAATTCAGCACTTGCGTGATTTTGCTCGGGTCCACAGCGATACCCTCCGCTGAGATGATATGCCCGAGGAAAGGCACTTGCGATATCCAAAACTCGCATTTGCTGAACTTTGCGTATAACTTGTGATCCCGCAGCCGTTGCAAGACTATACGCAGATGTTTCTTGTGATCTTCCTCCGACTTGGAATATACCAGGATGTCGTCGATGAAGACCACGACAAACTTGTCCAGCTCCGGCATGAACACCGAGTTCATTAAGTACATGAAGTGAGCTGGAGCATTGGTGAGGCCAAAGGACATGACCAGGTACTCATAAAGTCCGTACCTTGTCGAAAAAGCTGTCTTTGGAATGTCCTCAGCCCTGATCTTAATCTGATGGTACCCGGATCTTAAATCCATCTTGGAAAAGACCTTTGCTTCGACCAACTGATCAAACAACATGTCGATCCGTGGCAACGGGTACTTGTTCTTGATGGTTACGGCATTTAATGGACGGTAGTCCACGCAAAGCCGCAACGTTTCATCCTTCTTTTTGACAAATAATGCCGAACAGCCCCATGGCGAGGAGCTCGGCCTAATAAAACCCTTCTCCAGAAGGTCCGTGAGCTGAGTCTTCAGTTCAGCCAACTCCTTGGGCGCCATCTTGTACGGCCTTCGGGATATTGGCATGGTTCCCGGTGCAAGTTCAATCTTGAACTCCACCTCTCTATCGGGTGGCATCCCCGGCAAATCATCCGGGAATACATCAGGGAATTCTCGGACCACTGGAATGTCTTCCAATCTGATGGTTGTGGCTTGATAGACACTTGGAAGTTTTATTTCTGGACTGTCCAGAAATAATGAGTGAGAACCGTGCACTCCTGAGTTTAAGTGCACGACTCGGAGGACGGTGTCTAAAACAGCGCCGTGGCGGTTTAACCACGACATCCCTAGGATGACATCGACCTTCTGTCCCTCTAAGATAATGAGAGACGTGGGGTACACTCTACCCGCTAAGCATAATGGTGCTTTGGAGACCATTACGCTTGCTGAAATCTTCCCACCCGGTGAACAAATTAAATATGGACTATCGGTGGGTAGTATTGGCAAGCTGTGTTTAGCAATGAAAGCTTGGCTAATAAAATTATGCGTGGCGCCTGAATCAAATAGTACTATAGCGGGATGCTGGTGGAGTTGGAACATACCCGCAAGGATTGGCTCGCCCTCCGGCACGTCCTCAATGGCAAGCTGGTGGACAGTACCGGGCCTAGGGTTTGCCCGCCGCGCATTAGTAGGGTTCCGGGGTTGATTCCTCCCCGGAAACTGTGGTACCACTCCGCCGCCTTGCCTCTCCGGGAAACTGCTCGCGAAGTGTCCTGGACGACCACACTTGTAACATGTGGCCGCTGCTGGTGGAGTACTTGGTGGACGAAAGCCCGGCATGCGTTGCGGAGGTGCAAACGCACGCGGCATCGCCCGCTGCTGCTGTTGTTGTTGCGGTGGTGCTGGCAGTGCCGGCCGGAATGCCGGTGAAGAATACGGCCGACCGCGGAACGGCATCGACCGCTGTGGTGGCTGCCAGCGCGGACCTGATGGTGGGCGATTCACCATCCGAAACTTCTGAGAAGGACCGCCTCCTTCTCCGCTGCTCTGCGGCGCGCTTCGCTTTCGCTCTGCCGCCGCCAACTCCTTGCCGGAGTCTTCCTGAACAATCGCAGCATCAATTATGTCGTTGAGGCTGCCGCGATTGAACATCGCCAGCTTGTCCTTCAGGAGCGGGTTAAGCCCCTGGTAAAAGTGGTCCCGCCGCTTCTCGTCCGTATCTGCGTGATACGACGCGTAGAGTGCGAGATCGTTGAACGCTCTGGAGTACTCCAGCGCGTTCCGGCTCCCTTGTTGCAGGTGTAGGAATTCCTGCGTCTTCCTCTTCATCAAACCGGGCGGTATATGATAGGCCCGGAAGGCCGTCCGGAACTCCGCCCAGGTCATCACTCGGTCGGTGGGTTGTGAAGCACAAAAGTTGGCCCACCACGCGCTCGCGGATCCTTGGAGCTGCTGGACCGCGAACTGAGTCTTGCGCTGCTCGCTGATTTGGAGCAGCCCGAACTTCATCTCTATGGCGCGGAGCCAGTTGTCCGCGTCAAGTGGTTCATCCGCCCTTGAGAATACAGGGGGATGAGTCGCCAGGAAGTCAGAGTAGGAGCTCTGTTGGCGCTCCTCACGATCTTGACGTCTCTCTGGGCGAGACGTATTCGCAATTAACGTTTGCAGCAGCTCTGTATGCTGCTGATGTGAACCCGCCATTGCCGCGACAATGTCGGCCAATGTAACCGTTGGCAGTGGCGGTGGCGGTGTTTGCTGTTGCTGTTGCTGCTGCTGTCCCGAGGAGTCCTCGGGAGGTGGTTGGGAGGTCTCTCCCCCTTGGCTAGTACCTCCAACATCGGGGTTGGCACGAGTACGCGTCATTCTGAAATTCAACACAGCAGCAATTAGCACATGTCTTACTCAAAATTCCATAAACAGGAGTAAGTATTGAAGCGACGCATGATTAACTTGCACAACATTCACATATATTGATAAAGCATAAACTTTATACAAGATACATTATTCTCGGATCTCCGAGAAGTCGTGCTCATGTCGTCACTACCTATACATACGCTACTGTCTACACGACATGTCACCGATTACAAAAGTTGGGTTACGCTACCCTAGCTGCCCTACTTGGCAACCGTAACCCCCTACTCGGAGTAGAACTCGACCTCCTATGGGTCGTCCTCCTCCGGTACCTCTGCTGGTGGCTCGGGGTCTACCACCTCTTCTCCCATTCCAGGTTCTCCCATGGCTGGAAGACCCAAGACTACCGGTACGCCCAATACCGGGGGCACGAGGTCCTGCAATGCATGCACCTCGTCCATAGCCTGGTTGTAGTCCTCTTCCCAGCCTTGTCCTTCCTCAATAGCGTCGTCCCGCTCTTGAGCAAGGTCCTCATTCTGCTGGGTTAGGGTCTGCACCAGCTCTTGCAACGCCGCAATGTCAACACGGCTCTTCTTCTTTGCCTTCTTCAGACGACGCAACTGATTGTGTTGTTCATTCAGTCGCTTGATCGTCGGAAGGAGCACATTGCGGAGTGCACTGTGAGCACTCTCAAAATGATCTCCACGGCTTGTGCTCTCCTTGAGCTTGGTGGCGAGATGCTCCGTATGAACAGCTTGGCTGTCCATCACAGCGTTTCCCGCCCTCATTTGGAGGCTGAGATTTGCCTCCGCGGGGTTGTACCTTGGGCAACTCGGGTTTGTTGCCTCTAGGTACCTCTCTTCCCACACATGCTGAGCTCGTCCCTCCACCGGAACGAGTGCGTATGGAGTTCCCTCCATAGCCTGTACGTGTAGTTGGCAGAAACGTGACATAGTGTCACGGGCTGCCACTTGCCACATCCCTTCCGGTTGTCTTCCTCTCACCGTGACGGTGAATGGCACCCAACCGGGTGGCGTAGGCCCTGCAGGAACCTCGACATGGATCGTCCACGTCTTGTTCCCCTCTTCGCCTTCTTCCTTGGCGAAGTATTGCGGCATCTGGTTGTACCCGAAATATTGGAGCATTAGCCACAATGCTCCCGGGTAGCCGCTACGGTCAGAGCAGTGGGAAACTACCCACCCGTTCTCCAACCGTTTATCTGCTGCCATCTGTAAAAATATATTTGAGAAATGTCAAATATTTATTTAAACAGTAAACCATTGAGTTATAACATAAGATATGTCATTGAACCCTTAACACTTGGAAACATAGTTCAAATTTTTAAACAAATTTGACTGCTGATCTGCTGTTCCCATGACAGCCCTGACCAGTTTCCATATCAATCTGATTTAGGCCAGGTTAAAAGCAAAACCAGTCCTGGAGCTCAACATCAAAGTTAAAGTTAACTTCAATAGCTTTCCAGAAAGTATTTGGTTGGCCTAAGATCTGCTCTGGTTCAAAAGTTATGAGATGTCAAAGTTAACAGAATTTCTGGGAACAATTGGACAGCACCTCCCTGCCTTAGGTACTGATTTGATCCAAGAATTCCAGTTAATTCTGTTCCTAATCTGACAAAACTTTCTGTTACAAAGTTGTAACCCATCTCATAAGCTTCCCAGAACCACCTCATTTTCTATTTTTGGATTTTTATGCAGGAAGTTATGCTTAATTTACAGAGAGTCTACAGAGAGTCTTTGCTCCGTCCTGTTTTCTGGACAGTTTCAACTCTACTGCATTTTTCGAGTGGTTAAGGGATGAAACACCTCTGGAACTCAACAGAAAAGTTGTAAAGCTCCTCCAAAGCTTTCCAGAAATGTATCATACGACCCCAACCTCGAAAGAACTCAACCTCTAACCTCTGATTAACTTCAGCCTTGATTTAGCTGAAAACAGAGTGCTCTGTCCTTAACATCCTATAAGTTGAAAATTTATTAACTTTGAATATCCTGTTCAAGGGAAGGAGTTACATCAAGTTTTACTACTTTGGATCAAAACCTTCAAGTTTTTAAATGAAGTTGTTCATTTAGTTGGGTGTGACGTCGAGGCGTCACCAGATTATGTCGGTACTACGTCCTCACAAAGGAAAAACCTATACCGGATTTAGCCGGCTTCGTTAGTTCAGTGGCACTACTCGTCACTCGCACACGGATGCTACACGTCTACCGTTTCGTGGTAAGGCTACCTGCAGAAACTCAAACAATCATCAGACTCGGCTGCACACCGAGCCCGGAATCCATACAGTTTGTACATCCGGCCGTCATCACTCGCCCGGATGTTCTCAAGCCAAACACGCCTTGAGTTACGTGTTCACGTTTCAGACCACGTGACGGGGTCTCCCATGTTGCACCACGCACGCCAGGGACAGACGTTGCTCGAATACCCCAAACGACATGAAGAGTCGTAGAGGATATCAAAGCGGGTCGGGTTACCTGCCACCCGTGGGGCTCCACCCTTCAGCTTGTGCGCACTGGTGGACAGCGCTTACGTGCACCCCCCAAGACATGAACGTCCCGAGATGCACGATTTTCCGACATAACAAATAAGTTAATAAGCCACTTTCTATATACTAATAACATCCTTATACGGGCTACTAACTCGTTCCTCACTGGATTTTTGAAAAAGAAGACCTTTGTACTGTGTTAAACCTCAAGCGAGCTCTGATACCACGCTGACACGACCCCACTGGTCCTGTCTAACCAGGATCACGCTGAGGGGTGCTGCGTTGCACAACACCGTATAACACACGTCAAAGGTACAAAGCGGAAGCGGAAGCTTTATTACATAAACAAGTTTATTAACATGTTTACATCAAAATAAGTTTAGTCCACACTCGCGGGCGTAGACTAAGCATCAAGTGCACGTTCAGCCCTCGAACGTGTCCTTGCTAGCACACTCGCACACTAACTCTGCGGCGTGCACGACTCCCACTCGACGGGGTTCCCCTCCTGGGGTTCCGTCTCCTCTTCGGGAGTCCCTTCCTCATAGAACCCTGCAAAAGCTTCAAACACAAGCAGTGAGCACGAAGGCTCAGCAAGTCTGACCCGTCTCACCTAAACATGAAACTTCTACATGAGGGTGATGGGTTGCATGAGGTAAAAATCATTTGCAAGGACTCGCCTAATTAGTAGAACCTTACTTTCAAGTTTTAGCAGCAGGTTGTGGAGAACTTTACGCTAAGGCACATGAGAGAGCCGCAATCAAACAAGAAACGCATTTCTCTCATGTACTTTGCCCAAAGTTGAAAAGAACTTTAGTTAGCACTAAGCTACAACATATCATTAACAATCAATATCCAACTTTCAATCAGCAACATTTTAACATGTAACTAGCCTGTTCTTTCTACGTCACGGTACAGTGAACAAGTGGTACTCACTGACCGCGAGGGACGGCGATTATAATCGATTTACACCTGCAGGGTTACCCGAACAACCCGTCACGTACGCCCGTACTCGATGTTGCCTACAACAACCATCACGGACGCCGTACGCGACTACCTTTCACCCGTTAGCCAAATATTGAACCGGTCCCATCGTCCCGAGCAAGAGGTCCCTGCACGCGCATCTCTGTGCCGCCAGCTGATTTACACCTCGAGCTCTCAACCTACCCTCTGAACGACGGGCAATGCCTCAATACCCAGCTACCCGAGTTACATCAGTTTCCCGGTTCCCATATAGCCGGTAGGTCTTCGGTACTGTTCTAGCTTGTTCAACAGGCCCGCACACGGCTCGGTCCTCAATCGACACAAGCGGAGCTACAGCACACAGGCCCCAAAGTCCTGCTGCCCTTACTCTCCGCTCGGTCTCATTTTCTTGCCATGTGTATCATGTGCTATCTCTACCCGAGCAATGTGCCTCTAGCCTATTCTCGCGAGTAGTTCCAACTACTCGACTTGTACCGAATCCTACTCTATCCTAGCAATGCAGTGGCTAACGGGGTTTGCAATCCTAAACCCCAACCCATGGTTTTCTTGGCTATGCAGTGGGGTTTCCAAACAAGACTCTGATGCACAACATAAAGAAAACAAGTATGTGCTCAAAACAATAAAAATTTCTAAAATGGTTAATGCAAACCGGGGCTTGCCTTGCTGCTCTTGGTCGTAGGCTAGCTGTTCCTCCGGAGTAACGAAGTCTAGGACTTCGGGTTCCTCCTCGACCTTAGCGACTACATGATAAGAACAATGTATGTATTAATTAAATGCTTTTGTATTAACTTTGAAGTTGTGAAGTCTATAACCTTTACTAGATAGACCTAATGACTGTGAAACTTTTACTGTGGCTTGGTTACAACCTAAACAGAGACTTGGTCAAGTTTTAGTTGCAGCAAAGCTCATTTGAGCCCTCCACAAATAATTATGTCCTTGACCTTAATTAAAGGCTTTTAGGGTGTTCTAGGTATTTTCATGAAACAAACTATGACTTTCTGAAAACTAGATTTTCAGAGGGTTCTAATGGAATTGGTCTCACTTAATTTGGAAGTCTCTAACTAAAGATATGAGCTAAACAATTTCAGAGAAAATTCTGAAAATGTTTCTGAACATTTTCTATTTTCTCTGGAACAGTTTTACTAATCACACCATTAGGTGGACTAAATGAGCTCAAATGGATCTGAAATTTTTATGGTAGTTCAAGGATATTTTGGTGAACATCTCAGCAAAATTTCAGGATTTTCCTCCAAATGATTCTCCAGTTAAAATTCCTAACAGTTTAAACTTTAAGGAATTAATTCTGGAGAATTAAGGAATCTCATGAAGTGACACTTGATTTTCTGGAAAGTACTCAAAGAGCTGAATCCAGCAAAATTTGGTTCACTCAATTTGGAGCTTTCTAGCCAAAGTTATAAGGATTTGAAGTTTGAAGGAAATCTGAAAATCGGGGAAAAGTTTAAACTCGCGCGTGGGCCCAGGAGACACGCGTCGCACGCCGAAGCGACAGCACACCGCGGCCCACAAGGCTTTTGCGCGCCAGCACACCCGATCCCGGCCGCAGCCGGATCCCGATTCAAAATATCGGCCGCTGACAGCTGGGGTCCACCCCCTTCTTCAACCTCGCGACACCCGCGCTCCGCCGCCGAGGGACCTCGCCGGAGAGCTCGCCGCCGGCTGCTGTACAGCTTCAAACTTCTTGATTCTGGCCGCCCCTGCCTACTTTTACTTGGGGAACATGATCCGAGGGTCAGCTGCTCATGACAACGGCCGGAGCATGGTCGGCGACGAGCCGCCATATCGGAACGACTTCGGCCATGTCGGCTGATGCTCCTAGTGCCTCAGCTACTTGGGAAACCGGTCGGGGAGCATCAGTGGACCTCAGAGAAGGTCGACATGAACTCGGGGCAGCTCGGGGAAGGCCCGAAATAGGTCCTCACCGTGCGCCCGATACCCCCCGTGCGTTCCGCCATTAGTAGACCTTGAATTACGCCGGGCACAGAAGTTCTCCGGCCCAGAGTTGTGAAGGCAACTTGTGCGTCACCGTGTCTAGTTCGTGTGGGAGTGGCCTGAGGCCCTCTAATCCTTTCTAGAGCACGAATTAAACAGAATCGTACCCGAAGGTCGTTCTGCACACAGAAAGGGGAAAAGTGGAAATTCGCCGCCGGTGAGCAATCACTCGAGCTGTGGCTCGGGGGTGAGCAGCACCGGTCACCTGCGCGTCCAAGGGTGCCTTGGCTCGGGCGTGACAACGCCCAGGTTGGGCTGTCCACGAGAGCCCGAGGTGCGGCGGTTTCCAGTTCCGAGTTTGATCTTTCGGCACAGCCGATATCACTCGGTTTCAATCGATTTCTATCAATGGGAGGGATGGAGGATGGTCGCTAGTACCTTGCTGGGACCTTGGAATGGAAAGAGGGAGCTGCGATCGGCTTGATCAAGCAGGAACTCGAGCGCCGGTGATGGCAGTGGGAAAAGCAGTCGTGCACGTCGGTAGCTCGGGGAAATGGTGACTGAAGCACGCCGGGGAGGGAATAAATAGCCCGGCCGGCTGGTCTCCGGCTTGGGGCACGCAGCAGGAGCTGGCGCCGGCCGGCCCCTTCGGTGGCGCGCGCGCACAACAGCCGGGAACCGACTGAACTGTGGTTCAGTCGGTTTGCTTTGAGGCTGAGGCTGACATGTGGGTCCCACTCCTCTTTTAACCTCTGAAATTTATTCCTAACAGCTGTGGTAAACAGTGAACCCTATTCTACCCTTGGCAACTCAAATTATTCACCCAAGAGCCATTTGAATTGATCAAAGTTCAAATGAGGTTTGGTTTGAATGAATTTCAGCACAAGTGCAGTTTGAAATTCAAATAAAGTTTGAATTTCTCCCCCTTAGCTCATGTCAAGATCAACTCCAAATGGAGTGAAAATTGGTGTGTGAGCTCACAAAAATGTGCTGAGCAAGAATATGCCTTCCACTTTTAAATTCAGTGGGTGAAAACAGTTTGAATTTGAATATGTTTTCAAACTGCCCCTTTCCTATCTACACCCAAGATGACCTCAAAAATGTTTTGAATTTGGGTGAAACTTGGCATGGACATCCTTGGCAAAGTGTAGGAGTTTTCATATGTCCAGCCCATCTATATCACATGTGGGAAGTACCACTTTTGCAATGTGTGAGTTTGTTCCCTAATGAGCATGTTGATAATTGTTACTTGCTCTTTATTTGTGTTCATCATTTTTCCTCAAATGAGGTGTGTGGTGTGGGGATGAACACTGCAAATGGGTGTCAAAAACTGAGGCCCTTACAATTGTGAGAGGAGCATGTGAACCTGCAATAAACTTAGCATGTCTACAAGAAGAGCACACAATATCATTGTCCTTTTTAAGCTTCGGCAGCCCACGTATGCGATCGAGAGCACTAACATGAGTGAGATGACCAAAGCCTATGTGACCAAGTCTACGATGCCAAAAATATAGATCCTTTGTATCATTAGCAACTAGACACCGATGCTTAGAAGTTGACAAATCAAAATCAGCTTTAAAAACTCTTCCAAACCTATACATGTTAAACAAAAGCTCACCTTTTGAATCTACAACCTTGCAGCAATTTTTAGCAAAGCTAACCTCTAGATTTTCATCTAGCAATTGTAAAACCGAAAGCAAGTTATATTTCAAATTTTTAACAAGTGCCACATCTTTCAAAGTGTAGAGATTGTTTACTCTAACTGAATCTTTAGCAATTATGAGAGTAGAAAAGTTATCGGCGAAAGTAACATTTTCTACACGTGACACAAAAGAGTGAGAGGAGAACCATTCTTTGTTACTGGTCATGTGGTGTGAGCAACCTGAATCCACAATCCAAATATTCTCCTTCCTCAAACGTGAAACCTACACAGCAGCACAATACGTCGATGACTCAATACTGGGGTTAGTTAAAAGACTTTTAGGAATCTAGTACTGAGTCACACGACGTCCAGCAGGAATAACAGGCGAAAGCTGAGAAGGTACAGCGGGTTTATGAGCCAAACATCGAAAATTTTTGTTCCCAACTACTGACTTAGAAGATGTGTTATATGTAGCATAAAAAACAGTAGGTCCGGGAGCAAGTTTTTGACTCATTACAGCAGGTTGCAAGCTCCGAACATTCGGTCTAGCAGATTTTACTTGGTTGTTATGTGATCTAGCAAGTATTCTTTGTTTCTTATCGTGTTTAGCTAGTCTATAACAAAAATCCATGACATGATCATCTCTACCACAGTAGGTACAATGAAAAATAACCTTATTATCATGTCTAGATGAGCAAGCAACACGTTTATTAGAACCCAAATGGGACAGTACTCCTGCAGATTTGAAAATCACCTCTTTTTATCTAGGAGCTGTTTGAATCAAACCGCTTTCTAATGACTTTACAACTTTAGGTGGGTGTGCCTTAGCATGAGCATGAGAATTAAAACCTAAACCAATTTTATCATTACAAGACTTGGAAGAATTCAGCAACAAGTTTAGGTTCTTATTTGCATTAGAAAACCGATCTAGTGTCCTATGCATGTCATCAAGTTTATTGGACAGATCAAAGCAGTTTTCACATGAAGTTTTTCCTTTTAGTTTGCAATTTGAACAATATTTAACTCATGCACACGTAAAGCATTGTTCAAAATAGAAATCTCATTCATAGCATCATTTAGTTTCTTATTCAGATCATCACATGAAGAACAATGCAAATCAATTGTAGAACAACAAGCATCTTTCAAATTTTTATCATTAAGTGCAGCAAGCTCTTTGTTCTTTTCAATTTCAAGTTCAAGTTTATCAAGTGTAGATGCATGTGCACTTCTTAAAGAGGATAATTGTTCATAAATCAAATCACATGAGGAACAAGAATCATCACTAGGAATCAAAGTTTTTAAATGATTAATTTCATATTCTAGTGATTCAATTTTAACAGCATTGTTCCTAAGTTTTTTATCCTTTTTCTTTAATATAACAGTGGCACGAGAAATAGCATCACACATTTCTTCGCAAGTGGGACATACCTCTTCATCGTCGTTGTTGTGTTCTGCCTCCTCGGAGCTTGAACTTGACTTGCTCGCCATGCAGCACATATTTGCCATAGCTTCTTCATCTTCATCACTACCGGTGTCCACATCACTTGAGCCGAAATCTTGAAGTGCAGAGATCTTACTATGCACTATGTTGCGCATTGATAAATCTTTCTTCTTCTTATTCTTTACAAGCGATTTCTTCGGCCTTGTTTGCTTTTCTTCACGTGAAGTCGGACCTGAAAGGTTAGGGCACTCCGTACGAAAATGTCCTGTCTTACCACATTCAAAACATCGTTGAGGTCCGGAGCTTCTCCTTCTTCTAGTTCTCACATTTTGCAATGCTTTTGAGAACCGAGTAGAGATGAGTGCAAGCTCCTCCTCTGGAAACTCTTCAACCTGTTCAAGGGTTAGAGAGGACAGCAAAGAGAGTGCACCACTAGATGATGATTGCCTAGAACTAGACATGTCACGTTGCGAAACAAATGCAATAGACTTGTTGGGGTTTTTACGTGAGATGATGTCAATTTCATGAGTTTTCAATTTAGAATAAAGCACGTCTAAAGTAAGAGAACTCATGATAGTAGATTCACGAATAGATGTAACTTTCATCTCCCAAATTGACATATCTAATGCTCCTAACAATTGTATAGCATTTTCAGCATCTGAAAAGTTAACATTGACACTACGCAAGTTGCTGAGAATTTTATTAAAACGAGCAAAAAGGTCGTCAATTGACTCACCGGGTTGCATCTCAAAACGCATGTATTCTTTCTTGAACATATTTTGCCTTACCTCCTTGATCGTATTGGATCCTTCATGGTAGTCACAAAGAGCTTTCCAAACATCATATGCAGATCGGAGGTGTGCAACACGGTCGAAGTCGCTTTGAGTCAATCCTTGGATGATCAAGTTGCGAGCTTTGTTGTTGTTGTCAACATCTTCATGTTCGCAGCCATAACTTGATCATTGGGTGGTACATCGAAGTTCCGGTAGACCTTTTCCCATATGGCGAATCCTTGCGCCTGTATGTAGGCCTCCATCCGCGCCTTCCAAACCTGAAAATCGATGCCATTGAACACACAAGGTTTTGCGGAGTACTTCTCCATGATGGTTAGTCAAAACACGTGCAAATCACAAAGATTAGAGCACCTTGGCTCTGATACCAATTTTAGGATCGAAGAGCACGTGAAAAGCTACCAGAGGGGGGTGAATGGTAGATTAAAACTTTTCGCAGCGGAAACAACAAAAACCCCTCAGCAAAAAATCAATCAGTTAAAGAAACCGTGTGTGCAAGTGTTTTCAAACGTGTTCAACTGTGACAAATCAAGTAGATAGGTAGAGAATCAAGTCACGGATCTAATGCAACAAGAATCACTTGAAAACACGAAGTAAAACTTGAGATACGATCAAAACATTAAACGAAGATCAATCTGTTCTACCCGATATAAAACAGATCTGCAACGCTTCAAAGAAACTCGTGTATCTCAAAAACTAAAGATCTGAAGCTCGTGAAAATTTCACAGATGATAGATAATTGAGTTGTGAAGACAACCCAAAAAGAATCACGTCAATCGGATCTGTAAAACTCGAGTTATAAACGAAACACCAAAGCAACTTGACGAAAAACAAGTCGGACGAACAAGGCACAAAAGCTCCTCGAAATTATGAACTTTATTCAATAGAAACACAAGAGGAACAGCCCAAATTTCTCTTCCCACGAGAGCTCTGGCCTCCCTTGCTTTTATAGACAGCCCTCAGGCTAAACAATCCAATCTAGGACTTCTACTCCTAATTGGACTCGTATCCTAACTTACCATAACTGCTCAGGACTCTCCTATTCGCAGATAGAAGCAATCGTGAGACTTTCAAACACCTTAGGAACGTCCTAAACATTCCTAAAACAACTCAACTTCGTGCCTAGCACGAAATCCTATCATAACCAACTCAAATCTTCCATATTTGAGCCATATCCGACTCAGCCTCAGCCTGAGTACGCAACCAGTCGGTTGGACCTTTCCGACCAATTCTTTACGTTCACTTCTCTTCATCACGCCTTGGAACAATGTTGCCACGTCCATGCACTCTTTGCACACGTGCAAACACTTTCCAACGACGTACACGCAACCTTCATATGCACTGCCCTTGATCCAAACATGTTGCGCGACCTCCCGATCAACTCAACCACAGCTCCTCCCAAACTTGGTTGTTAGAACCTCATCTCCTCCCTGAGACTAGTCCAAAGATCCCGTCACCAGCCATGTCTTGAACTCAAGCAACACCTGCACATGAATAAACAACCAATTCTTCCGAGCACAAGTCCTCGACTTGACTCACGTTAGTTCGAAAACCACAACACCTTACATGAGCACGTCACATAAGCATGTTGCAAACCATATAAAATGATAACAGCCATAACCACCAAAACACACCAAAAACTTAGCAAATTAATACTAAGCAAACCTTCCCATAAAGCAAGTTTGAAACATTGCGAGTTAAAAGCAAAAACAAGACGCTGCAGTTCTACGAGTTGAACTTCACGGGAGCTCCCTAAAAACAAGCTCCGGACCTCACAGAAGCTCTCCGGACCTTGCAGGAGCTCTCCGGACCTTGCGTCGGACCTTGCCAACACTTGGCGGACCTAACAAAGAACTTGTCGGACCTTGCCACAGAAGAATATTTTGGCAATATTCAAAACTTTGAATGTTAATGCTAACTTTTATCCTAATTGCCAATGTATTCAGCACACATAGGTCTCACACACTGTGTCCAGTCTTGCCACCGGGGCAAACACCTCATCATAATATACACCTTGGCATTGGGCATAACCTTTCACAACCAGCCGGGCCTTATGCTTCACTATATTTCCTTTTTATCACGCTTGACTTTAAATACCCACTTAAGGCCAATACCTCGGCGCCCATGTGGAAGATCAACCAAAGTCCAGGTGTGATTACCTTCAATGGAGTTCATCTCCTCCTTCATAGCTCTCTTCCAGCATGCTTGAGTGTTTGCTTCTTTGAAGGATACTGGTTCATCTGAGCTGATGGCATGGAGTTTTTCTAGCACTGAATCTTGGGTCATTCCATCCAGTCTGGAGCCCCTGTTCAGGACATTGTCCAACTGTCCGAACCTCAATGGAGCACTTGCATCATGATCAGCGTCCAGCAGTTCATATCTCTCATGCATTGGTGTGACCTCACCTACTTCTTCTCCTCCCTGCTCAGGATGCTCATTGTCTACTACTTGCAATGGCTCCTCCTCTGTTTCAGTGTCATGACCTACATTCTCCCCATCAGTTTCAGTCTGTACCATCCTCTGCACATCATACTCGACAGTGAACACTTCATCAGAGTTGTTCACTTCCCCTTGCACTTCCTCATCTCCCCAGTCCCACTCTGCATGTTCATAACTACGGCATCTCGCGTCACATGAACTCGCCGTAATATGGGGTCAAAAGCTCGGTATGCCTTCGAACCCGGTTCATACCCTATGAACACCATCTTGCGACTTCGATCTTCCAATTTCTTGAGGTGTGGCACCGTGTTCGTCACATATACAATGCACCCGAACACCTTGAGATGATGAATAACTGGCTTCCTCCCATGCCATGCTTCAAACGGTGTCATCCCTCTCACGCTCTTTGTCAGACACCGGTTGAGTATGTATACAGCGGTCATCACCGCCTCACCCCACAGCCAACCCAGCAAATTCTTTGCCTTAAGCATGCTTTGGGAAGTGGCCACCACCATCCCGTTGCGGCGTTCAACAACACCATTTTGCTGTGGGCAATATGGTGTTGTGTGCTCTCGGTACACCCCTTCTCCGGTGCAGTAATCGGCTAACTCAATAGAGTTAAATTCGCTGCCCCAATCAGTGCGCAACGCACCAGGTTTCTTTCCCGACTCCCTTTCTGTCAGAGCTTTGAAGTTCCTGATTGCCATAGCCACACAATCCTTGGAGGACAATTGTGTCACCCACATGTACCGACTCTTATCATCTACAAGCAGCAAGAAATACTTGTTACCTCCCAGGATCGATGTAAGGATCGAAACGCCCAAGAGGGGGGGTGAATTGGGCTTTTTTTTTAAATTTTAGAGCAATTTAGAACTTTAATGGTTGAAGCCCAATTCCCTATGCAAACTAACTACGCAAGCAAGAGAGCTAAGTGCGGAATAGTAAAAGCGTAATAGTGAGGGGTGAGGAGAGAAATGCAAACTCCCGCGGAGACTCGGAGACACGGCGATTTTTCCCGTGGTTCGGTAAGATCACAAAAATCTTCCTACGTCCACGTTGTGGCACCCACCGAAGGGTATAGCCACTCCCAAGTCACCAAGACGAGGGAATCCACTATCTTTCTCCGTTTGCCTTCTCCGGCAAGGTGGAGCTCAAGCCTTGTACAATAGTGATCCTCCGGGCTTCCACAAATGCCTTGGTAAGCTCCGGGACGATCTCTTCTTCCTCCAACGTTTACAAGGTGAGAGAAGTCACCAAGACACTCTCTCTCACTAGCCTAGAGATTCCAATCACCAAGAATGGACGCACACAAGCTTCTCTCTAGCTAGACATAACCTATAATTGGAGTTCAAGAGGTTTTGAAGTGTGGAAGTGGTAGCTCTTGGTCTTGAATGCTTGAGAATGTGTAGAGAGGCTCTGGTGATCAAGACTTGTCGAAATGGCCGGTTGGAGGGGTATTTATAGCCAGCACACACGAGATAGCCGTTGGAAAAGTGGACAGACTTTGTCAGTTGACATCGGATCCTCCGATGCACCCCTTTATACGATCATCGGTCGAATTCCAAATTAGCTGATGTCACGTGTCAGATGTGACCGTTGGATATAACCGTTGGATCTTTTAATCGACCGATATTACTTCAATTTATCATCGGATGATCCGGTGAGTTGATCTTCAGAATTGGGTCAGAAATATTGTTTCTGTTGAATTTGACCGATGTACACTCACTTCCTCATCGGATGATCCGGTGTGTATATCTTCATAATAGCTCAGATATCAACCTTCGGGTGAACTCAACCGATGTGCCACTTCCTTCACATCGGATGATCCGATGAGTACTGGGATCTGAGGTCTTCTTCTTCTGCCAACTCAAACTCGACCGATGTAGTCATTTTACAAGACATCGGATGATCCGGTGAGTGCAACTTGTTTGCTTCGAGTTGTTTTGAGTTGATCTTTTGGAATCTTCTTGAGTGACCTCTTTGACACTTGTTTGAAATGATATTATGATGAAGTGTAAGTTTCTTGTGTTGCCAATTTTGATGGAATAGAGTTGTTGTATGAGTTCTTTATTTAGTCTTCATGAGTATCGAATAACCCCTTAGAATAGATCGTTGAGGGGTCTCCATTTGTATCCAATGAGCAGTAGACGGTGTGAATAGATAGTTTATTAACGTTTGATGTGATATACGTGAAACCTTGCATCCACAAACTCATTAGTGATAACGAACGGTTGTCATTAATCACCGAAACCATACCTCACGGGGGCCTAGATGCTTTCAATCTCCCCCTTTTTGGTGATTGATGACAACACAACGAGTAGAGCATAGAGTTAATGGAATTAAAAACGCAATGCTCAAAAAGAAAATATAACAAGTACAAAATGCAACACAAGTGGCTTGAAGGCTCAAATAATAAACAATAAAGCGTAAGAGCACAAAGTAGCACCCAAAGTACAATAATAGCAAATAATAACAGACATTCTCAAAGATAACAATGAGTAGCAAAGGGATAGACACTCCCCCTAAAACCAAGAACTCTCCCTATAACTGAGTTAACCTCCCCCTGACTCTAACTCTTCTCCCCCTTTGGCATCAAGACACCAAAAAGGGAAGTCGAGTCCCTACGACTCAGGCGCGCTCCTGGCGATGGTGAAGCGGTCGGCGTCGACGGTGCTGTCGTCGGAGCTGCTGGAGGTAGAGGTCGCTGGTGCTGGAGCTGGAGCGGGAGGAGCTGGAGCTGCTGTGAGGGCTTGAGCTGGAGCTGGAGCTGCTGGGGGATCCGCTGAGACTGCTGGCGCCGGTGGAGGTACTGCAGGAAGAGGTGAGGCCTGGAGCGACGTCGGTGGCAGTACTGGAGCTGGTGCCAGTGGGGGTGCACCTGGAGCCTGACTGAGTCCCAAGTGCTGAGGTGGAAGAGCCACTCCAGTCTGCTGGTAGAGGTTGGTGACCAACCCCAGGATGCCCAACAGCATCTGCTGAGTCTGCTGCTGCTGGTCCAGAGTGTGTCGCGTCATCTGATCGACGAGGTTGGTGAACCTGTCGGTGTCCTCTCGCCTCTGACGGGCGATCTCCAGCTGCATCTCCTGCTGCTGCCTCTGAAGCTCCTCCTGTCGAGCTGCCTGCTGTTCCTGCTGCTGAGCCATCCGCTGAAGTAAAGCAGTGAGCTCCGACGGCTGAGTCACCTGAGCCTGTGACACTGGAGGAGGTGAAGGTGGTGGAGCAGCTGAGCCTCCTGCCTCTGCGTCGTGCTGCCTCGGTGAGGGTGGAGCAGGAGGGAAGTACTCCTCGACACTGTCGCTGGTGTCGCTGTCCGACCATACGTGCTGTAGGTCTCCTCCCTGAGCCTCTGCCTGTGCCAGCTCGGCGTCCTCCTGAGTCAGCTCTGCCCAGTCCTCCTCGGACAGTCTGGCTCGAACCTCACGCTCGACGGGACGACCAAGGCGGCGGTCTCCCGGAGTGGGGACTCGGTAGTAGATGAACCGGGTCACGTGCATCTCCGTCAGCTGAGAGACTCCTGGAGTGTCCTCTGGAACCAGCTGGTGAAGAAGGTGACATATCCAGTGACCAAAGACCAGCTGTCGTAGCATCCCAACTCCATCGGTGATCACGTCCTCCATCTCGCAGATCAGAATATCTATAATGTCGAACTCCATCCCGTTCATCACATAGAACAGGATGGTCTGCTGAAGGCTCGTGAATCCCTCCAAGTAGCCGGACCTCGGCAGCAGGGTACGTCTGAGGACGTGGTGAACTGTCCGGGCTGCTGGGGTGAGAAGAGCTGGCACCCTCGGCTGGTCAGGAGTGAACGTCTGAGTGAACAGACCTCTGATCTCCTCGAAAGGCGGTGCCACTCCTCCAGTCAGTGGCCTCCTCGGCGGGTCTGCGTCTCCGTAGACTATCTGGTGCAGACACGTAGTAGAAAGCTCCACACCGAGCAGTCTGCCCAACAAGTCTCGAGACACGTCGTGGATCCGCCCCATGAACATGAAGTGGATCGAGCGACGGCCCTCAGAGACATAGAGTGTCGCGTAGAACACCCTGACCCACTCCTCGACGTAGGCACTCCTCTGGTGTGAGAGCAAATCCACAAGTCCTCTGTATCTCTCAAAGAGGGGCCTGATCCCGTGTCCTGCTGCCACTGCAAGCTGATCCCAGTCAATGCTGTTGTGCTGGAATAGCTTGTGACCCTGACGCCTGTAAGTCTCGTACAAGGACGCCTGTGTCAGGGTCCAAAAACGGGAGTCAACTCGAGAATCTCTAGGCCGCGGGAACCACTCCTCAAGGATCACTGACCATCTGAGCTTCTTCAGTTGCCTAGCCTTTGTCTTCCTGTAGTCGGTGAGTCTGACATCCTCGGCAACACGCACAGCTGTGTCCATCAGGTGGATGGCCCTTTCGGCCTCTCTGTCCTCGGCGCGGTCAGCCGCAGAGGGACGCCGACTAGCCGTAGGGGTCTGTCCACCCCCACGAGTCCTCGGGGTGCGCCGGCGGATGAGTGGCGCCACCTCGGTCTCCTCCTCGTCGGAGCCCTCGGGAGGCACCGGCTGGATCGGAGGCTGCTCCTGCCTCTGCCGGGACTCGCGGATCCGTAAGGAACCGCGATGGCCGCGCTCACGCTCCTCGGAGGCGCGAGCGGCCAACTCCGCACGACGAGTGTCCTTGGACATTTTGCGCTTCTTCGCGGCGGGCTCCTCAATAGCCTTGCCCTTTCCTTTGCGATCGCGACCCATCTTATCGACGAATCAGTGAACCTCGGCGAAACCTTAGCGGAGAGGGTGATGCGTGCCGGTGGCGAGTGGAGGAGAGACGGCGTGCGCGGGAGGCGGCGTGCGCGGGAGAGGCGGTTGTGCGTGGAGGCGGCACCTGGGAGGCTGCGGCCGAAGGGCGGTGGCGGCGGCAGGGAGGCGGCGGCGGCCGAAGGGCGGCGCCTGGGACAGGGAGGCGGCGGCGGCAGGGAGGCGGCGGCGGCCGAGAGGCGGCGGCGGCGTCTGGGAGGCGGCGGCGGCTGCGCTCGGGAGGCGGCGGCCGAGGGGCGGCGACGGCTGCGCCTGGAGGCGGCGGCGGCGCCTGGAGACGGCGGCGGCGGCTGGGGGGCGTGAGGACGGTGGCAAGGGCGCGGGCGGCGACGGAGATCGGAAAAGAGAAGGAAGAAAAACAGGAAGGCGGCCGAGCCGTTTTTAAACTGTTCGGGCAAACCCTAGCCGCGCATAACACACCGGATGGACCGATGATCATCGGAGGATGCATCGGTCGAGTTCAACAGAGAGTTGTTCCAATAACTCTCTTGGAACACCGGATGGACCGACGTTGAGGTGGCGATCATCGGTCGATTTCTGCAGGGCACCAGGAGAACTAAACACCAGATGCTCCGATGTCTTCTGAAATGAACTCATCGGTTGATATGTGACATCTGACTTGAACTGAAGCACCGATTGATCCGATGATCTGCTGGCCCTGGCATCGGATAATCCGATGACTACAGAAAACCTAAGACTGCCCATATGTGTCCTTGGACTTAAACACATAAAGATAAGGATGGGTCCTCGGACTTTTTGGGCAACTCCTAACCTCTAATATAAGTCTTTAAATATAGTGCCACATATTGGCTAAGCCCTTAAGCAAAGAGAACACACAAGGTTAAGAGTGAAACCATGAAAATGTAGGGCCCATGCTTTGTGAGCTAGAGTATAGAAAACTTCTATCTCTTTAAAGCATGTACCTTTAGAATTTTGCTTTATCGACATCATATGAGTTGAGATATTGCATTTTGAACAAGTCTCCTTCTCATGATGTGGTTTCCCTTTGTGACAATCTACCGTATGCAATGCCAACCAAAATGATGCAAGATATTGAATGAGTGCAAGTCTTTATGGCAGGAATCATGCAAGGAGTAATGTAAATCTATCTTGCCAAGTTTAAACCTGCCAAAGGCTTCCTCAGGAAAAGCTATTTCTAGCTTGCCCCTATCCTTTGGGGGTTAGACAAGACCTATTTGATGTGCAACCTTACATGAACATGGCAACCTACATGACGTTAGATGCATCTAGCACATTTAATTCACTTCTTAGTCTAGAAAAAGTTTTCTCATCAAGTGGTTTAGTGAAGATATCCGCCAATTGTTCTTCGGACCTTACACCTTGCAAAGAGATGTCTCCTTTAGCCTCATGGTCCCGCAAGAAGTGATGGCGAATATCAATGTGCTTAGTGCGGGAGTGTTGAACGGGGTTTCTAGCTATCTTAACCGCACTTTCATTGTCACAAAGGAGAGTCACACAATCAAACTTAATTCCAAAGTCCAAAAGGGTTTGCTTCATATATAGAATTTGGGCACAACATGCACCGGCCGCTATATATTCTGCCTCCGCGGTGGACAAAGCCACGGAGTTTTGCTTTTTGCTCGACCAGGATACTAGGGAACGCCCAAGTAAGTGGCACCCACCGGAGGTACTCTTGCGATCCACACGGCATCCGGCAAAGTCCGAATCCGAGTAACCCAAGAGATGGAAACTAGCGTTCTTGGGGTACCACAAACCTACACTTGGGGTATGCTTGAGATACCTAAGTATCCTAAAGACCGCCTTACGATGCGATTCTTTAGGTGCCGCTTGAAAGCGAGCACACAAGCACACACTGAACATGATATCGGGCCTAGATGCGGTAAGATATAACAATGAACCAATCATGGAACGGTAATGAGATTGGTCAATAGGTTTACCGTCCATGTCCGCGTCGAGATGACAATTTGTTGCCATTGGAGTACTTCTTGAGCTGCAATCTTCCATTTCAAACTTCTTCAAGAGGTCTTTGGTGTACTTTTCTTGGTAGATGAAAGTCCCCTCTTGAAGTTGCTTGATTTGAAATCCTAGGAAGAAATTGAGTTCTCCAATCATTGACATCTCGAACTCCCTAGACATCATGGTGCCAAACTCAAGACTGAGAGATTTGTTAGTTGAGCCAAAAATAATGTCATCAACGTAAATTTGACAAAGAAATAGATCCCCGTTGATGTCCTTGGTGAAAAGTGTAGTGTCCACCCTCCCGATCTTGAATCCTTGCATGACCAGGAAATCCCTAAGACGTTCATACCATGCCCTAGGTGCTTGCTTGAGCCCGTAGAGCGCCTTGTGTAACCTATACACATGGTTAGGATTCCTCGGATCTTCAAACCCGGGAGGTTGCTCAACGAAAACAAGCTCGTTAATGTAACCATTGAGGAAGGCACTTTTCACATCCATTTGATAAAGCATAATATTGTGATGTGAAGCAAAAGCTAGGAGTATACGAATAGCTTCTAACCGTGCGACCGGGGCAAAGGTCTCTCCAAAATCTAGTCCTTCTACTTGTGAAAAACCCTTGGCCACAAGCCTTGCCTTGTTGCGGACCACCACGCCATTTTCGTCTTGCTTGTTGCGGTACACCCACTTTGTTCCGATGACGTTCTTGTTCTTGGGTCGCTCCTCCAATACCCAAACTTCATTTCGGGTGAAGTTGTTGAGTTCTTCTTGCATAGCCATCACCCAATTTGGATCTTGGAGTGCTTCCTCAATATTTGCGGGTTCTACACACGAAACAAAAGAGTAGTGCTCACAAAATGAAGCAACATGGCGAGAACGAGTACTTACTCCCCTTGACGGACTTCCGATGATTTGATCCATCGGATGTGCCTTGGAGACGCGCCCATGCCTTATAAGAGGTTGTGAGGCACTTGGTGGTGGTGAGGCATCTTGCACGTCTTGTGGTTGGACTTGACCTTGGACTTCTTCTTCTTCTTGGTGTTGTGTGGCATGTGAATCTTGCATTGGCAATGAATCATTTTTCTCTTCTTCTTCATCAATTTGAGGCGCCACGGAGGTGTTGATGTTGGAACTTGAGGCTCCCCCTTGATCATGGCTCTCCTCAACTTCGGGCTTGATGTCTCCTATGGTCATGTTCTTCATAGCTTCTCGTAGAGGCTCATCATCTATATCATCATGACCAAAACTCTCCTCTTGGGAGCCATTAGTCTCATCAAACTCAACATCACAACTTTCTTCAACTAACCCGGAGGTTTGGTTGAATACTCGATATGCTTTTGAGTTTGACGCATAACCAAGAAAGATACCAACATCACACCTTCTTTCAAACTTACCGAGCCTTTTCTTGCGGTAGATGTAGCACTTGCACCCGAAGACTCGGAAGTAGGAGATGTTGGGCTTTCTCCCAATGAGGAGCTCATATGGGGTCTTTTGAAGTAGTCGATGAAGGTAGACCCTATTTGCGGCATGGCACGCCGTGTTGATTGCTTCGGCCCAAAACTTCTCCGACGTGCCATAGTCATCAAGCATTGCTCTTGCAAGGGTGATGAGAGTCTTGTTCTTCCTTTCAACGACACCATTTTGTTGAGGGGTGTATGTGGCCGAAAACTCGTGCTTCACGCCTTCACGATCACACCACTCCCCAATGTTGTAGTTCTTGAACTCGGTGCCGTTGTCACTCCGGACCGCCAAGGCTTTGATACGTGGACGGTCCGAAGAGGTCCATGTGAAGTAGTTCAAGTGGCTTGGAGGTTGACACCATTGTCTTCAACGGATGGTGTGAGGCAACTTGCTTCCCGGCTTGACATGCACTACAAAGCTTGTTCTTCTCAAATGTGACATCCTTCACGCCGGTCACCATCCCAAGCTTGAATGACTTCTTGAGCTTGCTCATCCCAATGTGAGCAATGCGTCGATGCCATAGCCATCCCAAACTTGTCTTGGTGAAAAGACAAGTGGTCAAGCTAGCATCCTTGTTGGATAAGTCCACCAAGTAAAGATGTCCATGCCGAAAACCTTTGAATATTAGTTCTTTGCTTGACTCACTAGTCACCACAACACCATTCTTGTCAAATGTGCATGTTAGTCCAAGATCACATAATTGTGCAATAGAGAGTAAATTAAAGCTAAGAGACTTAACGTAAAGCACATTAGAGATGGACAAATCATGAGAAATAGCAATTTTACCCAAACCAATTACCTTCCCCTTTGAGTTATCACCAAAGGTGACTTGTTCATGATTGCCGGGGTTTTCTATGGAGGTGAACATACCATCATTGCCGGTCATATGTTGAGTGCACCCACTATCGAGTACCCAATGCTTTCCTCCGGCTTTGTAGTTCACCTACACACATGAAGTTAGTTTTTGAGTTTAGGAACCCAAGCCAACTTAGGTCCTTGTATGTGTGATACAAGTGATTTTGGAACCCAAAGTTGCTTGGGGAGCTTCCCCTTCATGCCCTTGATGTCTTTGCCGATGAACCTTGCCTTCATCTTTCCACCTACTTTGCTCAATAGATAGTGATAATTATTGAAAGTAGATTTGTAGTTAGGAGGCAATTTGGGAGAAGGACGGTTGGGAAGAGGACACTCCCTCGTGTGATGTCCGGTGACCTCACAATGTTGGCAATAGGAACCAACTTCCTTGATGAAGCTTGTCCTAAGCTCCGGTGAGGGCACCTTTCCTTTGTTGGGCACCGGGAAGGATCCAAGTCCCCTCTTGTGGAAGCCTTTAGCTTGTTGGTAGAGGATTTCCTTGTGCTTGTCCTCCCCCTTAGAAAGTCTTGCCACACTAGTGCGAAGACTTTCAATTTCGTCCATTAGCTCCTTCTCCCTAAGGCTTGCTTTCAAAGGCAAAGACTTATCCAAACCATTAGTGGCATGTGAATTAGATGATATTTTGCCATCAAGGGTTTCTTTCTTTGTGTTTTTCAATTTAAGTTCAATAGCTTCATAAGCACGGTTAAGCACTTCATGTTCTTGAACCAACTCATTGTGCTTTGCCAAGAGTGCTAAGTTAGCTAAGTCAAGCTCATGATACTTAAGCTTGATTGTAGCATTTTCATCCTCGATTTGTTTGACATTTGATTTGAGCGTGTCATGCTCTTTAAGTATGATTACATACTTGTCACGCAAATCGAGGTTAGCACTTTCAAGCTTAGCACGAGCTAGCTCAAGAGCCTTAACCTTAGCCTTTTCCCTTTTTATCATGGCATGATATTCACTAATCATGGATGCTAATTCATCGGGTGAAAGCTCCTCATCATCATCGCTAGAGTCTTCACATACCTTTGAGTTACCTTTCACCATTAGGCACATAGGAGGTGGATGAAGAGGTGAGTCATTCTTGTTGACGATGGCGAGGCCCGCCAAGTTTTCTTCATCTTCACTATCTTCGTCGCTTGACTCTTCATCCGTGATCCATTCATTTGCTTCACACATGAAGACCTTTTGAGTCCCTCTTCTTTTCTTTGGAAAGAGCTTGGTTTTCTTGCCTTTGTCAAATTTCTTCTTTCCAAAGGAGCGCTTGGGCTTGACCTCCTCTTCATTATCACTTTCTTCTAGCTTGTGATGCTTGCCAATTTCCTTTCTTTTGTCCGGTCTTGGACAGTCATATGATATGTGGCCTAGATCACCACAATTGTAGCACGTCTTGTTTTCATCTTTTCTTGGCAAGAAGGCTTTCTTTTTGGGATCAAAAGAGTATCCCTTCTTTGCAATCTTGGAGTTGAGGCGTGAGAATTTTCTCATCATCAAAGCAAGCTCATCATCATCATCTTCGCTTGTTTCTTGCTCTTCTTCACTTGAGCTAGGCTCAACCACTTTCTTCTTCTTGGGAGTTGTCTTCTTGGTTGACGCCTTGAGAGCAATGGTTTTTGATGATGACTCCTCCATCATTCCAAGTACGCTCATTTCATGAGCATGAATTTCTCCAATGAGCTCCGAAACTTCAATGTTGTCTAGTGACTCTTTTTGGAGCATTGAATTGATAATGTTGTACTTGGGCTTGGGTAGAAGCATGAGGATCTTGCGATTTATAAGTCCCTTGCCAAGAGAAGCAATATCAAGTGCGTTAATTTCCTCAATGAGCACATTTAAACGCGAAAACATTTGATTAACGTTTTCATGAGGAAACATCTTAAATTCATCATATTTTGATTTAAGCATGTGGTATTTGAGTTCTTTGACACGAGATGAGCCCTCATGTATTTCAACTAGACATGCCCAAATTTCACATGCTTTTTCCTTGCTAGCAATCCTAGCAAAAACATCTTGACTAATGCATTCATATATGGCATTTCTAGCCTTAGCATCCCATTTTAATTGGTCTCCAACATAGTCAAGATTTCCAAACCCCGCATGGGTCGCTTCCCACACTTCGGGAGCAATTGCCTCAAGGTAAGCGCGCATGCGTGCTTTCCAATAAGCAAAATTCTTGCCCTCGAAGGTAGGAACCGAACCCCCATTCTTGGCCATTTTTGCTCTCTAGCGGTGAGGCTAGAATGATCCAATGAGCAACCAAGCTCTGATACCAATTGTAAGGATCGAAACGCCCAAGAGGGGGGGTGAATTGGGCTTTTTTTTTTTAAATTTTAGAGCAATTTAGAACTTTAATGGTTGAAGCCCAATTCCCTATGCAAACTAACTACGCAAGCAAGAGAGCTAAGTGCGGAATAGTAAAAGCGTAATAGTGAGGGGTGAGGAGAGAAATGCAAACTCCCGCGGAGACTCGGAGACACGGCGATTTTTCCCGTGGTTCGGTAAGATCACAAAAATCTTCCTACGTCCACGTTGTGGCACCCACCGAAGGGTATAGCCACTCCCAAGTCACCAAGACGAGGGAATCCACTATCTTTCTCCGTTTGCCTTCTCCGGCAAGGTGGAGCTCAAGCCTTGTACAATAGTGATCCTCCGGGCTTCCACAAATGCCTTGGTAAGCTCCGGGACGATCTCTTCTTCCTCCAACGTTTACAAGGTGAGAGAAGTCACCAAGACACTCTCTCTCACTAGCCTAGAGATTCCAATCACCAAGAATGGACGCACACAAGCTTCTCTCTAGCTAGACATAACCTATAATTGGAGTTCAAGAGGTTTTGAAGTGTGGAAGTGGTAGCTCTTGGTCTTGAATGCTTGAGAATGTGTAGAGAGGCTCTGGTGATCAAGACTTGTCGAAATGGCCGGTTGGAGGGGTATTTATAGCCAGCCCACACGAGATAGCCGTTGGAAAAGTGTGCAGACTTTGTCAGTTGACATCGGATCCTCCGATGCACCCCTTTATACGATCATTGGTCGAATTCCAAATTAGCTGATGTCACGTGTCAGATGTGACCGTTGGATATAACCGTTGGATCTTTTAATCGACCGATATTACTTCAATTTATCATCGTATGATCCGGTGAGTTGATCTTCAGAATTGGGTCAGAAATATTGTTTCTGTTGAATTTGACCGATGTACACTCACTTCCTCATCGGATGATCCGGTGTGTATATCTTCATAATAGCTCAGATATCAACCTTCGGGTGAACTCAACCGATGTGCCACTTCCTTCACATCGGATGATCCGATGAGTACTGGGATCTGAGGTCTTCTTCTTCTGCCAACTCAAACTCGACCGATGTAGTCATTTTACAAGACATCGGATGATCCGGTGAGTGCAACTTGTTTGCTTCGAGTTGTTTTGAGTTGATCTTTTGGAATCTTCTTGAGTGACCTCTTTGACACTTGTTTGAAATGATATTATGATGAAGTGTAAGTTTCTTGTGTTGCCAATTTTGATGGAATAGAGTTGTTGTATGAGTTCTTTATTTAGTCTTCATGAGTATCGAATAGCCCCTTAGAATAGATCGTTGAGGGGTCTCCATTTGTATCCAATGAGCAGTAGACGGTGTGAATAGATAGTTTATTAACGTTTGATGTGATATACGTGAAACCTTGCATCCACAAACTCATTAGTGATAACGAACGGTTGTCATTAATCACCGAAACCATACCTCACGGGGGCCTAGATGCTTTCAATCGACGGCGTGATCGGACCATACAAATCGCCTGCACCAGTTCCAGAACGCTCTGTGCCTGACGTTCTGCTTGGTCAGGGAATGACGCTCTCTTCTGTTTCCCGGCAAGACACGCCTTGCACAGATAGTCTAGCTGACCAATCGTAGGTAGGCCTCTCACCAAGTTCTCCCGAGCCATCTTCCTGACAGCCGCCATGTTTACATGCCCCAAGTGGGCATGCCATCTCCACGCTTCCTCCATACTCTTTGCCGCCAAACACCTCTGCCTCAGCAGCTTCACATGTAGAACATACAGTTGATTTTCCCTTCGGAGTACTTTCATCAACAGTCTTCCACTCGGTTCACGGATCATCATACAACCTTCCTTGATTACAATCCTATACCCTGTTTCATCCAACTGACCCACACTGAGGATATTGGTGGTCAGTTGCGAGATGGAGTATACTCCTTGGAATATGCGGAACTAACCATTCCTGCCCACAAAACCGATAGCACCTCGCCCTTCGATTTTCGCCATTGAGTCATCTCCAAAGCGGACTGAACCTAAATAGTTGTGTCCAGCTTTGTGAAGGCACCTCTCAATCCGGTCATGTGATTGGTAGCTCCAGTATCTAGAACCCAAGTCTCCTCGTTGCACCTCTGTTCGCCGTTGAGGTGAGCCAGAGCCTTTTCTTCATGCAGCACCAAGGGCCACTGCTCCTTTGCCTCTATCTCCTCATCGCCGACCATCTCTTCTGCAGACATGGTAGGGGATTTCTTCGACGCCGTGACCCCGACTCTGTCTCTTCTCTCCTACTCACGCCCTTTATTTGGAAATTGAGTCACGGTCAAACACAACTTTGGCAACACCGATGTGGATGCAGCTTTCACCATGAAGAGTGATGCATCCTTCTCTTCTTTAGCGACATTCGCGCGCTCCTGCTTCAAATTCGTGCGGCAGTCACGCCTCCAGTGTCCAAACTTTCCACATTTGCGACACTGGTCTCCACTGGGCCAGCTCGGATCATTTCCCAGCCCACGGTCGAGCCACGACCTCCTCCACAGCCCCTTCTGCGCCCGCGTCTTCCTCCTCCCCAGCCGACGGGGCTCCCTCCTCCACCGCCACCGGAGCAAATTTTGGCATCTTGCTTGTTCCTTCTTGCTTCCCATTCCTCTTCCGTCAAGTATAGCTTCCCTCGTGGTGCATCGCTGATGGCGATTCTTCAAAGGATTCTTCTTCCACCTTGAGCCTCCCAGTCAGATCCGCCACGGTGAGTCTGGATACATCGAGTAAGGTGGTAATCACCACCACCACTTGCCGGTATCAATGCGGCACACTTCTAATCATCTTTTGCACCACTTGAATTTCTTCAATCTTGTCTCCTATAGTATTGAGCTTCGACGCCATACCCGAGAGACACAGCGCAAAATCTTCGATTGATTCTCCTTCCTTGAAGGCCGCCACATCAAACTGTCTCCACAAAGATTGAGCCGTCGCCTTCCTGACTCGATCGTCACCAATTCTCATGGTGGTGATAGCTTCCCACGCCTCCTTCGTGGTTTCTTTATCTGCAATTACTGGCCACAACTCCGGCGGTACGGCGCTGCAGAGGGCATCCAAAGCTTGCATGTATTCATGCGGCTCCACGTCCCCGGACTCGATAGCCTCCCAGAGAAGTTGAGCCTTGAGCTTCACTTTCATCAGCAGGGCCCAATCGGAGTAATTCGTCTTGGTGAGTACGGGGTAGCTAGTCCCGCCACTCACCTCGCGGATTATCCGATGAACTGAGCCGCCGCTTCCATCTCCAGCCTTGCCGTTGCTTCTTGTCGTATCGTCGTTGCTCTTGCCGCCGATTTTCCCCATTAGGACTCACAGACGCGATTCGCCGCCATCCAGCTCGTCGTCGGCTCTGATGCCACTTGTTAGGAGATCGTCGGGTCTCTCCAATGAACACACTCGAGCTGCTGTTTGGATTGCACATTGGAGCGGGATGAACACGGAGGCAGTTTTTTGGTGAGGAGTGCTGCATCAACTCAGTCCTCTCCTCTGTTTTCTTTTTTATCTGCTGAAACCAACACACAACTGACCACGACTGGTTCAGGCCACTCGCCATGATCCACACTGTCCGGCATGCATGGGCAGCATTGCCGCACGACGCGCTCCGATCAGCTCCACTTACGCGCACAGCACAATATTCAGTTAACCAACACAAACAGACTCACACCAACTAACTGCACAAGGATTACACCTAACAAGGATCTCAACGATCTAGAAAGCGACATAGGGGAAGAAGAAGTGATCAAGGCAGTTAAGGAGATGCCCAAGGTAAAAGCTCCTGGTCCGGACGGATTCATAGGTATTTTCTTTGCAAAATGCTGGGATGAGATTAAAGTAGATGGTCATGCACACCTTTCAACAGCTTTCACAGTTGAGAGGAGATCACTTCAACTTGCTGAACACTGCACACATCGTGTTACTGCCAAAAAAAGACCACCCAAGGAAAATATCTGAATTCAGGCCGATCAGTCTGGTTCACAGTGTGGCAAAACTGTTTTAAAAAATTTGTGCCAATCGGCTGGCGCCGAAGCTGTGTCATGCAACCAAAGCGCTTTTGTAAAGACAAGGCGTATACACGACAACTATTTATTCGTGCAGAATTTGATCAAGGAACTGCAAGGAAAGAAAAAGGCGGCAATTTTTATCAAGTTGGATATAAGCAAGGCCTTCGACTCTGTTAATTGGGTGTATTTGTTTGAAATCCTACAAGTGTTGGGCTTGGCCGACTACTGACCAAAGCAGGGAGGGTACTCGTTACAAAAACGGTTCTAACCTCCACGGTAGTGTACCACGCTACGGTCCTGATATTGCCATGCTGGCTAATTAAAAAATAGATTTGATAAGAAGAAGATTCATTTGGACCGGGAAAAAAAGAAAATGATCACAAAAGAGGAATGTGTCTTGTAAAATGGCAAATGGTGTGCAGACCAAAAGAATTAGGGGGACTGGGAGTCCTCGACCTTAACAAATTCTGCGTGGCCTGGTTGTGGCAATCCTGGAAGGAAAGAGATAAATCTTGATTAGGAATGCAACTACCCTGTAATCAAACAGACAGGGACCTCTTTGCAGCATCGGTGGAAATCCATGTAGGAAATGGCATGAAAACATCCTTCTGGCGAGATAGATGGAGGGGCGAGCTACCTTTTAAGGACCTAGCACCAAACTTATTCAAACTGACAAGGTTCAAAAATAGATCAGTCGTCAAAGAAATAAACAATGGGAATTGGATAAGAGCATTACGACACGTTTCAAATGAGCAACGGGCTTCAGAATACGTCCGCATTTGGCAGCTACTACAAGGAGTCATATTAAACGAAAATGTGGAGGACGACATAACATGGAAGTGGGTAAGCAAAGGAATTTACATAGCAAAATCAACTATAATGCACAATATGTAGGGGCGGTCAAACCGTTTGAAACAAAATATTTGTGGAGAGCGATGGCTGAACCTAAGGTCATCATGTTTGGATGGACAATTTTACATGAAAAGGCCTTAACAGCTGACAACCTAGAGAAAAGGGGATGGGAAAGCAATGTGGTATTGCCCGTTGTGCCTACAGGATGTGGAGACGACATCTCATCTATTTCTGGAATGTTGTTTCACCAAGCAGACTATGCAAAAAGTTGAAAATGGCACAATGTCAGCGCCAACATGACCAACGCCTCTCCACTAACTTTGAAAATCTCTGAATGGACACAGGCAACCATGGAATCAACACCAAGAAACAGAAGACCAAAGATACTAGGGGGTGTTTTATATGCTTGGTGGAATGTTTGGAAGGAAAAAAACAGAAGAATATTTCAAGGTGTTAAAAAGGATCCAGTAGTGGTGGCGGCTCTAGCCAAGGAAGAATTTGTATCTAATGGCGGGAAGGAGTGGCGTTGAAGTAGCAGAATGATACCAATTGTATTTTTTTAAACAACCTTTTATCCGAGTGACGATACAAGTTATCACTGTTTATACTTTTAATTTTTATTTTCGTACCTTAGAATTTTCTTCTATTTTAATGACAAGGCAGACGAGCTCTACTAAGGCTGACTGCTGGTGAATGACTCGGAAAGAAAGCAATGACGAAGCCACGTTCAAGCATCCTGGTGCACATGTACCAGAGTGTAAAACAACCCCCCCCCCCCCCTCTTATTAATATTATAGAATTAATTTAGAATTATATAAAACATATGCTTTTCCTAAAGGTGAGGCACCACGTTACTCTCTACTCTGCCTTCTCCAGGAAGTGCTTTGTCTCTGAAGGTTACCCAGTCCATGAGCTGGTCCGAGGAAGATTTGATGTAATGGGGTGCGTAAATTAATGTTTTGCGGCGCTACCTTCTTGTCTTAGCCGTAGGTTGAGCCGGGTGTTAGAGGTGGACATTCGGTTAATTCGGTTGAGAAAAATTTTGGTTATAAAAAATTGATAACCGTATTTGATCCGAAAAAGTCATAACCGCACATTTCGGTTGTGGTTAATTCGGTTTGATTTTGCGGTTAACCGTATTTTAATTTGTAATATAATTTATTGAACAAAAATAATAATAAACACATAAAACGTTAGTAATAAATATACAAGAATGGCATATATGTGATCATGATGGGTGGAGATTACTAAGATTAGGTTATGATATAAGAAAACTTTTGGTGAAGATAAAATTAGTACTATTGAGCTTTATTTTTATGGATTATATGGTAGTGCGGGTTAAAGTTTCGGTTAAATCGATTATTCAATTAATACTATGTGATAACCGAATTTTATTCGGTTAACCGAAATACATAAAAATGATAACCGTATTTGATAAAAATTTCGGTTAACCACGTATTTCGGTTCGGTCTGGTGCAGTTTGGTTTTGTGACATGCCCGCCCCTACCATGTGTGGCTAGTGTACAAAGATAATCAGAGCTGCCAACAGCCCTGATGTTGCCAGCTAGCGCTGGTGTGTAGGAGACGTGTGTCCTTGTCCACAAGGCAGACGTTGTCGGCTAGCCCAGGGTGACAATGCACGTCCAACACATCGGGGATCTGGATCCGGCCGAAACTTTGTTTGGATACAGTTGGTTAATTAATGTTTAATATAATTTATTAGATAAAAATGACAATAAGCAAATAAAAAATTATTAATAAATATAAAATATGACATGTATGTGCTGGTTATGAGAGGATATTATCAAGATTAGCTTGTACTACAAGAAAATTTCTGATAAAAAATATTAATACTATTAAACTTTGTTTTTATGGTTTATGAGTAGTGAGAATTAAAATTTTAGTTAATTCAATTTAGTTAACTACATGTTTCGGTTCAATGCAGTTCGATTTTACTATTAACCACGCCCAAGAGGGACTAGACTGATAGCGGGGTGAGAACACCAGGTTGCCAACTCCGCGTGAGCAATTGACATTGGCGGCAGAGAACTGCTTTGCGAATAGCCCCCCTCTCCGGAAGAAAATTTCATAGGAGGACATGGGTCCTTCACTCTTTCAGATTTTTTTAATACGGTTTAAAGATTATAGCCAATGCCATGATGCATTTATGTGGCTCTCAAGCTGTTTTTGAATGGCAGGGTAAATTTGCATCAAACCCAAGTGGATTGTATACGATGTTTTTCACATGAAAAATCTAGATAGGCGCTATTCAAGCCTCCTGGAATTGTGGTAATATAGTGAATAAATCTGCAACCGTGATGCCAGAGTCCAAGATTGTTATCGCAATAATCCAACGAGATCATATACGTTGTTTGTGTAATGATCTGGTTGAATCTTATTACAAGTATCCTGTAGCTCTGGTAAGGTAGTACAACCTGCATTTCAACTCAACGAATGTGAGATTCATTGAATACAACAAAGGGATCGTGCAACAAGTATGGCATAAGAGCAGGGGCTTCTGACCAGACAAAACAAGGAGGGTCTTGCAACCAGTATTCTGGCCAAACAGTATGTCTGTGTCCAGTCTGTCACCAACCATGCACATCCTTGACGTTTCCAGATTGAAGCTGCAGCAGTTGAAATAGCACGGATTTTTCATAAATAAAAGTAACTTTCACTTCATTTCCAGTTGAAATAGCAGTTGAAATAGCCAGGTTTTCTTTTTTTTCTTTTTTTCTTTTTTTTTTCTTTTCTCCTTTTCTTTTCTTTTTTTCTTATTTCTTTTCTCTTTTCTCTTTTTCCTTTTTCTTTTTTCCTTTTTTTCTTTTTCCTTTTTTTCTCTTTTTTTCTTTTTTCCTTGTTCTCATATCTCTTCCTCTGTTTTACTTCATTGATATTGGGTTTCATGTCTAGCCGACCCCAACAGGCTTGGGATAAAGGCTTGGTTATTGTTGTTGTAAAAGTAACTTTCACTAATCCCCGTCATATAATAAAAAACATGCTGTATTGATGATAAGAATATGGTGCAGCTCTTATATACACTTTGCAAACCTTTTCAAGAGGAAGTCCATCAAAAAGCTTGAAGGCTTCCCAACAACAACAGGTTCTTTCTGCACTGAGCAGCTTACTGCAGCAACCATAGTTCCAGCTCCTGCAATCGCAAGGAGTTGCAAATGAACCAACAGTAAAGATACAGATAAAAAGTTCAAAAACAAAAAAAAATTCTCAATGACAAAACCTGGCCATTCTTGAGCAGATGTCATATGTCCAGTTGGATCACGGTTGGTCGCAATAAAAAGGCAGCCGGGATTCTCACTGATACATGTTCTTGCATACCTGCCAAGGACATTATGGTAATTGGTCATCACGAAATTCAACATCTCAAAAGGTAAGGTGTATGGTGGAATGAAAGAACAGAAAAAAGCGTTGAAAGCTGAAGAAGAGATGCATGGGTACATAACTACATCTTGTCAACAATATTTTAAAACGGGAACAGTGATGTGTCATGTATTAATAAGATGGCAATGGGTCGGGTTCGGGTCGGGTGGATCAAAAACCGTCCGAAAGAAAAGAGGTTGCGGGTGAAATATGAGACCCGCACTCGCTCCCGCAGGTGAAAATTGGCACCCGCACCCGTCGGGTTTTGGGTACCCGTCGGGTTTGACTTTTTTTATAAACATACTACAACGTTTAATAAATAAGTCTAAAAAATTATCCATTTTGAATGGCAATGCAACAAAAAAAATATTAAGTTGCTTATAAAAATTGTAAATATAGGTTGGGATAGATGAAACAATTAAATTATAAAAAATAATCAAATTTGACTTTAAAATTATAAACATTTAACTTTAAAATTATAAAAATAAATTATTTTAGGTACCCGACGGTGCAAAATAAAACCCGTACCTGTACCCGCCATAAGTCGGGTCGGGTCGGGTGCGGGTCAGACCCGCGGGTGGAAAATCCCACCCGCACCCGCGCGGGTGGGATTGCCATCCCTATATATTAAGTTATCAGACATAAAAAGGTGGAATTAATATTTCATCTTTGTAGTTGCTCTGCATCGTAAAATTAGAGGCTTCTGAATTTCGATATGAATTAAATACAAAATAAATGTTCAGCTAAATTGCAAGAACTGGTAAATAGCAAAAAAGGAAGAAAAACGGACAGGTGCAGGGCCACAAAATGAGAGTACTGCTAACTACCAACTGAATTAAAGGAGCTAGAAGATACTGGAATTGAGAAAAATGTGTGTGGGTAAGAAATCAGATTCATATTATATAATAACATATGCTGTTGTAACTAAAAATGAAGGAAGTAAAACTTTCAGTTGCTTAGGACATGGAGTATCAATTGTTGAGGGGAAAAAAGATAAGAGGAAAAGGAAGACCAATAGCCCTAATGGCCTTAGATGGGATGCAAACTGACATCCTAAGAAAGGGAAGGAACGAGTTAAATTCAATTTAGATTATTATACAAACAGATGCCATTCTAGGTATAGCCGGTCCCAAGCCTGGATAAAGGAGGAGGGTTGTGATAGGCTTGGCGAGCCAACATCAAAACCAGCCATTCCTATGGATATGAAACCCAGTTTGGATTCATATCTAGCCTACCTCAACGTGCTTGAGACAAAGGCTTTGTTGTTGTTTTGTATACAAACAGATGCATCAAGCCTGCACAGTTTCCATTTCAACAATTACAAGGTCACAAACCAAGGTTAGAGGCCCAACTGCATTTTGTAGTAATTGAAGTACTGATCGAATCCAATGACGACTGCTCCAACCTGTCATAGATATGTCACTTAGATCATAACTCAGTAGCTTTTATATGCGATTCAAAAGAAACTAAACTCTCAAAAAGAGGTTTGCAATTACACTTTTGTCATGCTCGAAATAGAAGTCTGCCTCCAACTTAATGGTTTTTTTGCCATCCTCCTGCAGAAATATCATTAGTTAAAGTAAATCAAAGGCGCAACGGAGGTTGCTAATATATATTGAAAAGAATATTTATGCGGGCTCTTGTTGTGATTCTTTCTCTTGGGAGTGCGAAGTGCGAAGGGGGGAATCGAGGAGGAGATGAGAGTTGGGAATGGAGCGAAGAGTGTAGGGAAAGGGATTGGGCGCCTGCTGGCTGGGAGGCCTTGTTCTGGAAGGATTTTCAGCCAGGGCGAAAGCAGTCGCCCCACCCAGGGAGGAGACTTCTTTCTTGATAATCTGACTACAGTCTAAGGCTACCATTTTACAGAGCAAGGGGTGCCTGGTCTGTTGGCTTACAACCTCATCTAGACTAACCAACAGACCATATCCCTTTATTTGAAATACCTAACTTATCTCTTATTTAAAAATAGCTAACACCCTTATCTGGTATAACAGATCCTATCCCCTGCTGGCGCCTCCTTGGTCGGCCCTTTGTGGGTGCGCCTGTGGTACTGGTGCCCCACAAAGGCGGCCACAACTCCCCACCACCCCCCCCCCCCCTTCCTGGCAAAGAGCTCATCCTCGAGCTGAAAATTGGGAAATTGGATCTTGAAGTCCTCTAACTGTTCCCATGATGAATCTGTTTCTGAATGCCCCCAACCGTTTCACCAACAGCTCCCAAACGCCCCTGTTGAGCCTTGCACGCTGAATCTTCGAAATAACTCAGCCATGCAGACGGGGGAGGGGGGGACCTGTGTTGGTGCCGGCCCTTCAAACTTCTTGAGCAGGGAGACATGAAACACATCGTGAATCTGCGCTTCGGGAGGAACCTGCAGCTTATAAGAAACAGGAAAATTTAGGACCAAGCTTAGACAGTGGTGCAGCCATCACCCCCAGTGCAATGCAGAACGCTGATGCAGTCGCAGCCAAACCCAATGACCAACATTAAATTGGACCTCCTATAGAGTTTTATCTTGTAAATCTTTATAGTAGCTTGAGCATGTACCAATTGGTGTTGTAATTCCGGTGTCCAGAACATCAGAACCGCTGAGCTTCTTGCTGTAGAAGTACAGAGGCTACAAAGCACACTGCCTGAGTTCTGCTGGTTGCTGACGTGAATATAAAAAAAACACAGGAGCCTGGCGTGTGCACAGAAGAGAACAAGGGACCCCTACTGCAGTAGAGAACAGAGCGCAGGGATTGCTGTTGGTGCTGCACAGGGTGATCTGCTGTAGACAACAGAACACTTTGATTGCTGGATGTGCTGCACAGGATGATCTTCTGTAGCAGATCAATTATGCAGAGGTTTTGCTATGCGCAGAACAGAGAGAGAGAGAGAGAGAGAGAGAGAGAGAGAGAGAGAGAGAGAGAGAGAGGAGAGAGAGAGAGATAGAGGTGCAGGACTTGACAGGGAGAGGAGGCGCAGGTGTATTAGGCGGCTATGAACTATTTCTGTATTGGATTAATTAATTCTGGAGTGTTGGCTTTATTATATAGCCCCCCTTTACAAAAGTCCTACTCTATTATAACTTAAACTCTAGTCTATCTCCTATTTTATCTCTAAGAAGACTAAACTGCTACCGCAACTAATATGTGGAGTCTGCCCTGGACTCCTTGGACCTGAGCGGAGGTACCCAGGGAGGAAACCTATTCGGACTCCCCTTGGAGTCCAGGTCGGTTTCCTCCTCTGCTGCTGCGTCCACCCCTTGTGGCAGAATCATCAACATTCTCCTCCTGATCCTGACGCTGACACACGTCCAGGATCTCAATCCTTCTTCTCATCTCCACGAACTTCTGTCTTCTAAGTGCCTAGGTCAAGATGTCCGCCATCTGGTCTTGGGTGGAGATTTGCTCAAGCACAATAATATCGCCCTCCACACACTCCCGTATGTAGTGGTACTTGACGTCGATGTTCTTGCTTCTGTCATACTGTACCGGGTTTTTACTCAAGTCTATGGCTTACTTGTTATCAACCCGAAGCACTGGCGCCTTCATCTTCTCATCAAGATCCTCCAGTAGTCGTGTCATGCATACACCTTGACAAACCCCCTTGAGCTGCTGTAATATAATCTGCTTCACACGAGGACAAGGCCACCACCTTCTGCTTGCAGGATCGCCATGAAACGGGATTGTTTCCAAGACAAAACAGAACCCCGCTTGTGCTCTTCCGGTCCTCCACGTCTCCAGCAAAGTCACTATCCGAGTACCCAATCAGCTCTATGTCTCTTCCTCTTGCATAGAAAACTCCATAGTTGTTCATACCTGCTATATAGCGTACAATGCGCTTGACTGCAGCAAAGTGATCCTCCTTGGTCTCCTCCAGAAACCGACTCACATACCCAACCGAGTAGACGAAATCAGGACATGTGTTTACCAAATATCGCAGCCCTCCAACCAAACACCTGTATTCTGTTGTCTTGTAATGCTTCAGGCCTGAATCCATGGGGAATGCACAGGGATTGCAATCCTCCAGGCCAGCTTTAGAGACAAGCTTAGAAGCGTAGGCCGCCTACCCAACGCTAATCCCCGTCTCCGTCTAACGCACCTCAAGTCCGAGATAATACGACAAGAGGCCTAAATCGGTCATCTTGAACCGCTTCATCATCTCTTGTTTAAACTTCTCAATGGCACCACCTACTGTGATCACGAGGTCGTCAACGTAGACGCCGACGATAAGCTTCTCATCTCTAGCTCCACGGAAGTAGATCCCGTGCTCGCTCATACTCTTCTGGGAACCAAGCGGTAGCAAGCTATCGTTGAGCTTGGCATTCCAGACCCTAGGCGTCTGAAGAAGTCTGTACAAGGCCTTCTTGATCCAGTACACCTTGTGTTCGGCTCCTTCGACGATGAAACCAACGGGCTGGGAGACGTACACCTCCTCCAATAGATCGTCATTCAGGAAGGCGCTCTTCACGTCCATGTGGTGTACTTCTCATCCCTTGTGTGTGGCAACCGCAAGGAGCAAGCGAATAGATTCGAGACGAGCAACAGGAGCGAATACCTTATCGAAGTCTATTTCTTGCCGTTGGATGTAGCCTTTTGCCACCAATCGAGCTTTGTGCTTCACCACCTTACCATGTTCATCTCTCTTCACCTTGAATACCCACTTGAGGCCAATGTGTTTATGACCTTTAGGAAGATCAACGAGCCGCCATGTCTTGTTCTCCTCAATGGACTTCATCTCCTCGAGCATAGCCCGCCTCCAGCACGGGTGTTGCTCGGCCTCGGCAAAGGAGGTAGGCTCCTACGCGGTGGTGGAGAACAGCTCACCCTTCTCCAGGTTTCGTGGGGCATACCCTGGAGGGTGAGCAATCTCAACACATTATCTAATGTGTGGAACGAACCTGCGCATCCTCGTCGTGGTAGTCATCAGCGTAGTCTTTGATGTTCATCGGCGGCGTAGCGAACTGAATGGGTCTTGGAGGATGCTTGGGAGTGTTGTAGGAACTCCCATCTTCATCTTCAGGCGCCCGTGCAGGGACAGCAGGCTTCGCAGCGCCTCCTGCACTCTGTGCCGCCCCTGCGGGGTGCTGTCCAGCACCTCCTGCACACTGGACAGAAGCTTCAGCACCCTGTACAGATTTTCCAGCACCCTGTACAGGTGTTCCTGTGCCTGGAACAGGGGGTCCAGCGGCTGCTAGATTGTATGGACGCCTCATCAAATATCACGTCACGTGATATATGGACGCGCCGATCTGCCTGATTGTACATCCGGTACGCCTTAGAACCTGCAACATAGCCAATAAAAACCAGAGACGTACTCCGATCCTCCAACTTCTTGAGTGAGGGCGAGTGTTCTTCACATGTGCCCCACACCCAAAGGTCCTGAAGTAGTGGACGGCTGGTCATTCCCCGTGCCATGCCTCATAAGGCGTTTTCCCGTCGAGGCAGCATGTCGGGGATCTATTTAGGATAAAAACAGCCATACAGACTGCTTCATCACAAAAAAAAAAATCCCGGGGAGCCCCTTCGCCTTCCACATGCTTCGTGTCATCCTGAACACCGTCTGGTTGCGCCGCTCCATAACCCTGTCCTGTTGCAGCGTGTAGGAGGTTATGAGCTGACGTTGTACATCGTGATGAGCGCAGTAATCTCCAAACTTCTTTGAGCTGAACCCCACTCGCGATCAGTACGGAGTAGTTTCAATCTCCTGCAGCACTCTAATTCAGATGTAGCCTAGAAATGCTGAATTAAGCCGGTCGCATGGTCTTTGCTTTCAAGAAGATAGAGCCATATGTACCGACTCATATCAGGTCGGGCTCTAAACCCGTGAAACAGAAGCTCCGACGTTTTGACGAGGAAAAGCGCCAAGCCATTGGTGAGGAAATCACTAAGCTCCTGGCGGCCAGTTTCGTCAAGGAGGTGCAGCACCGCGAATGGTTGGCTAATCCCGTCCTCATGAGGAAGAAGACAGGGAAATGGAGAATGTGCGTGGACTACACCGGCCTCAACAAGGCATGTCCCAAAGATCCTTTCCCGCTACCAAGGATCGATTAGGTGATCGATCTGACCTCGGTGAGTCCCTGAGCTTTTTGGACGCCTATTCTGTCTACCACCAAATCGCCCTTAGTAAGGAGGAACAGATGGCGATCGCCTTCATCACTCCCTTCGACTCCTATTGCTATGTAAGGATGTTGTTCGGACTCAAAAACGTCGGGGCCACGTATCAACGTTGCATGCAAAAGTGTTTGCAGTCGCAGATTGGTCGGAACTTCGAGGTCTATGTGGATGACATCGTAGTGAAGTCCAAAAGGGCGGCCAGCCTCGTCGCCGACCTCGAAGAAACATTTGCGAACCTCCGACGGTATAGCATTAGGCCGAACCCGGAGAAATGCGTCTTCGGCGTACCAAGAGGCAAGTTGCTCGAGTTCATCATCTCGGAGCGAGGCATCGAGGCCAACCCCGAGAAGATAATCGCTATCACCAGCATGGGGCCATCCACAACGTCAAAGGGTGCAAAAGTTGATGGGATGCCTCACGGCTTTGAGCTGATTCGTCTCCCGGCTCGGAAAGCGAGGCCTTCCACTTTATCGGCTCCTACGGAGGTCGGAACCCTTCAGGTGGACGGAGGAGGCGCAAGCAGCTCTCGATAAATTAAAGGCCTTCCTCACCAATCCCCCTGTGCTGGCCTCGCCCAAACAGGGCAACCCCTCCTCCTCTACATAGCGGCTACCAACCAAGTAGTCGGCACGGCCCTGGTAGTAGAAAGAGAGGAACCCGACCACGCCCAGTCGGTCCAGAGGTCGGTTTACTTCATGAGCAAGGCCCTGACCGGTTGAGGTCCGATACCCCCATGTACAAAAGCTTGTGTACGCGATCTTGATAACAAAGCGCAAGCTACTCCACTACTTCGAGTGCCACCCGATAAAAGTAGTGACGGCGCATGGGCTGGGGCGATCATCAATAACCGCGACGCCACATGCAGGATTGTGAAATGGGCCCTTGAGCTCCTTGGTCTCGACATATCGTACGTACCTCTCACAGCAATCAAGTCACAGGTCTTGGTGGATTTCGTCGCCGAATGGACAGAAACCCAGGCCGTCGTCAAATCAACTGTACCAAAATACTAGACATTGTATTTCGATGGGTCGTTAATCCTCAACAGGGTTGGGGCCGGTGCGGTATTTTTATCCCCTGAAGGGGATCAACTGCGATACCATGGAGACTCCACTTCAAGGCAACCAACGTCACGGAGTACGAGGCCCTCCTCAACGAGCTCAAGGTAGCCATCAGGCTCGGCGCTCGACGGCTCTACGTGCGAGGTGACTCCGACCTTGTCGTGAACCAAGTGATAAACGAGTCAAGTTGTCGTAACCCGCGCATGACCGCATACTGCCGCGAGGTTCAGAACCTTAGGGATCAGTTCGAGGGACTCGGCTCTGCCACGTCCCTATAAGAGACCCCCAGAACCTTAGGGATCGGTTCGAGGGACTCGAGCTCTGCCACGTCCCTAGAAGAGGCAACGAGACGGCCGACCAGCTCGCCAAAATGGCCTCGAGTCGGGAAGCCCCTCCCTCCAGCATCTTCATTGAAGACATCCACCAGTCGTCTGCCCGGATCGAAGAGGATGGTTCGAGCTCCTGGGTGGAAGCATGCCCCGAGTCAAGGAGGACCAAGCTAAGGCCATCCTCTGCCTCGATCCCTTCGTTCTCGCGACTGAGCAAGGCTGGGAGGCGCCCTTCATCAGATACCTGAAGCACGGCGAGCTTCCGACCGAAGAAACTGAAGCTCGTCGCCTCGCTCGAAGAGCCAAGTCATTCTCATCATCGGCGGCGATCTCTTTCGATGCAGTTGTTAGACACTGTGATTATGTGTGTGTCACAGGGGCATATTAGTCATTAGTGAGGGATTAGGGTTAGGGGTAGTTTAGTCATTTTTCCCCTCCTAATCCCTCTATATAATCAGACCTGTACCTCAGTATTATCATCATCTAATACAGCCACCATTAGCCCTCTAATATGGTATCAGCTAGGAACTAATTAGGATTAGTGCCTAACCCTAACCCTAATGACCTAGGCCCAGCCACCGCCGCTGCAGTGGCCCTGCGCCGACGCCGCCACCCGCGCCCCGCATGCCTGCGCTGCCGCGCCGCCAGCACCCGAGCGACCCCCACACCACCCCAACTCGCCGCCTCGCCGCCCCGAGCCCTGCTGGTCTGCCACACGAGGTGCCCCAGTCGCCACCGCCGCTGCAGCGCCTCTCGCCCACGCATTCGCGCCGCTCGGCGGGGCCGCCGCCGGCGCGTCTCCAGCCCGCGCAGCCGCGCCCTGGGCCGCAGCGCCCTGGGCTGCCGCCGGATCTGCGCTCGGGCCGCCCGATTTCCGCAGAGCCGGCGTGCGCCCGGGCCGCCCGGATCTGGGCTTGAATGGCAGGCGCCCAAGGGCGCCGCCACCGCCTCGGGGAGGGCTGGCGCTCCTGCAGCAACCCACGACAGCGCCGCTGCTTGGCCCGCAGCAGCTGCAGCCGCCCCTTGGGCCGCCGGCCCTGCAGCCCCCCACAACGGCGCCGCCTGGCCCGCAGCTGCCGCCGGCCCCTGGCCCACAGCCGCTGGTGTACCTGGATCGGCTGTTGCCTACTCGTTTGGCACGACCGTCGAAGGTCCACGCGTGTTGTCTTCCTTCCCGGCGCCGCTACCGCCGGGGCATGTCGCGACCCGTTCAACACCGTCGGTCTACCTGCGGGGTCTCACGTCGTCTGGCGCTGACTGGGTGGTGGACTCCGGTGCCTCGTACCACACCACCCCTGACGTCGGTATCCTCTCCTCTACCCGCCCTTCCCGTCCCTCTGATCCTTCATCTATCGTTGTTGGGAATGGGTCGACTCTCCCAGTCACCTCAGTAGGTGACTCGGGTTTGCTAGATTCGTTTCAGCTACGTGATGTTCTTGTTGCCCCTAACATCATTCAGCATATTCTTTTCGTTCGTCGTTTTACTACTGACAACCATGTTTCGCTTGAGTTTGATCCTTATGGTGTAACTGTGAAGGATCTTACTACTCGACGCTTTCTTTTTCGCTGTGATAGTACGGGTCCCCTGTACACGATGCGTCTTCCTGCTTCCGCTACGCCTCTTGCCCTGACTACGACAACATCTTTGACCATTTGGCATCGTCGGCTTGGCCACTCCGATGTTGATGCTATGTCGAAGTTGTCTGGTAATTCAACGATTTCGTGTACTCGGGGTACTCATGAGTCTCTTTGCCATGCTTGTCAGTTGGGTCGCCATGTTCGACTTCCTTTTCCGCACTCTGTCACTCGTGTCGAGCACACATTTGATTTGATTCATTGTGATCTTTGGAATTCACCTGTTCTTAGTGTCTCTGGATGCAAGTATTACTTGGTGGTCGTGGATGATTTTTCGCACTATTCCTGGACTTTTTCCTTGCGACATAAGTCTGATACTTTCGGTACTCTTTCTCATCTCTTCGCTTGGGTGTCCACCCAGTTTGGGCGCACGATTCGTGCGGTCCAGTGCGACAACGGGCGCGAGTTTGACAACTCTACGTTCCGTGACTTTCTGCTTTCTCGCGGTGTTCAGTTACGCATGTCATGTCCGTACACTTCCCCCCAGAACGGCAAGGCTGAGCGCATGATTCGGACCACCAACGATGTCATGCGCTCCCTGATGTTTCAGGCTTCTACCCTTGCTCGCTACTGGGCGGAGGCGCTTCACACTGCCACCTACCTCATTAATCGCCTTCCTACTAAGGCGATTAGTGCTCCCACCCCTCACTTCGCTTTGTTCGGCACCCACCCTCTTTACGACCATCTTCGGGTCTTCGGGTGCGCTTGCTACCCGAACCTCTCTGCCACAGCTCCCCATAAGCTTGCGCCTCGCTCGACTCAGTGTGTTTTCCTTGGGTACTCCCCTGACCATAAGAGGTACAGGTGCCTTGACCCCACCACCCGTCGTATCTTGATCTCCCGACACGTCGTCTTCGACGAGTCTTCCTTTCCCTTTTCCACCCCGTCCTCTGACTCCGTCGCTGAGTTGGATTTCCTCTTCTCTACTAACCCCGAGGCCACTCCTGTACAGCGACCTTGTCGGTTACCTCTTGCAGGTTACCCACCCACTACGCCACGCACGACTTCGGCGTCTTCCACGCCACCTGCTGCGCCACGCGCGGCACCGGCGTCCCTGACGCCACCGGCTGCGCCACGCGCGGCACCAACGTCCCTGACGCCACCGGCTGCGCCACCCGCGGCCTCGGCGCCCCCGACGTCACCCACTGCACCACGCGCGGCCCCGGTGTCCCCGACGACGCCTGCTGCGCCAAGTGCGGCCTCAGCTTCCCCGACATCACCTGCAGCAAGCCCGACGTCACCAGGCGCACCAGGAGCAGCACCGACGACGACTTCTCGCTTCGCCGACCCCGTACTTGCCTACCAGCGACGAGCACGGGGGGCGGCCCTACTCCAACTGCACCACGTGTGGCCCCGAGACGAGAGAAGGTCGTTGTACCCGAGCACCCGGTGTACAACCCTCCTCTTCTCCACAGGGATCCTGGTCACGTCCACCCGATGGTGACTCGACGTGCATCCGGGAGTCTTCGTCCAGTTGAGCGCTTCACCGGAGCTGCCTTCTCGTCGACGACTTCTCCACCGACCGACTCTTCTTCGATATTACCCATACCTACTTCCGTGCGTAGCGCCCTCGCCGACCCTCACTAGCGCCGCGCTATGGAGGAAGAGTATGAGGCTCTGCTTGCCAACCGGACCTGGGACCTAGTTCCCCGTCCTGGTCGTGGCAATGTTGTCACGGGCAAGTGGGTGTTCACGCACAAGAAGAAGGCGGACGGTACCTTGGAGAGGTACAAGGCTCGGTGGGTACTCCGGGGTTTCACTCAGCGCCCTGGAGTCGACTACGACGAGACCTTCAGCCCGGTGGTAAAGCCGGCGACGGTTCGTACCGTTCTGTCGCTGGCTCTCTCACGTTCTTGGCATGTCCACCAGTTGGACGTCAAGAATGTCTTCCTCCACGGTACACTGACCGAGACGGTGTACTGCAGTCAGCCGGCAGGGTTTGTTGATTCAGCTCACCCAGACATGGTCTGTAAGCTGAACAAATCCCTATACGGACTGAAGCAGGCACCGCGGGCCTGGTATAGCCGGTTCGCCTCCTTCTTGGTCTCACAGGGGTTCGTCGAAGCTAAGTCGGACACTTCGCTGTTTGTCTATCGACGTGGCAGTGACACTGCTTAACTCCTACTGTACGTCGATGACATTGTACTAACAGCATCTAGTCCGGCTCTGCTTCGGCGCACCATTTCTGCGTTACAGCAGGAGTTCGCTATGAAGGATCTGGGTCGTCTTCACCACTTCCTGGGCATTGCGGTCGAGGACCGACCAGACGGCTTATTCCTTCACCAGCGACAGTACTGCCTGGATATCCTCCAGCGATCGGGCATGACTGAGTGCAAGCCTTGCTCCACTCCAATGGATACTCAGTGCAAGCTCTCCGCTACCGACGGGACACCCGTCTCTAACCCCACTACTTACAGGAGTCTTGCAGGTGCTCTTCAGTACCTCACCTTCACCAGGCCGGATATCTCGTATGCAGTTCAGCAGGTGTGCCTCCACATGCATGACCCGAGGGAGTCGCACCTCACCATTGTGAAGCGGATTCTTTGGTACCTACGAGGTACTCTCGACTACGGCCTCCTCCTTCGACGTGACACGGCCTCCGAGCTGGTCGTGTACACCGATGCTGACTGGGCAGGCTGCCCGGACACACGACGTTCTACTTCTGGGTACGTCATCTTCCTGGGCGGCAACCTCGTCTCCTAGTCCTCGAAGCGATAGCCCGTGGTGTCGCGTTCGAGTGCTGAGGCGGAGTATCGCGCCGTGGCTAACGGCGTAGCTGAGGCCTCCTGGCTCCAGCAGTTGCTTCAGGAGCTCCACACTACCGTCGCCAGGAGCACCCTCATCTACTGCGACAACGTCAGCGCCGTGTACCTCTCCACCAACCCGGTCCAGCATCAGCGCACGAAACATGTGGAGATCGACCTCCACTTTGTTCGTGAGCGGGTTGCACGCGGCGAGATTCGGGTACACCATGTCCCGACGACGACGCAGTTCACCGACATCTTCACGAAGGGCCTCCCATCGTCGCTGTTCTCCGAGTTTCGGTCCAGTCTCTACATCTGCAGTGGCTAGATGTTGTGACTGCGGGGGGGTGTTAGACACTGTGATTATGTGTGTATCATAGGGGCATATTAGTCATTAGTGAGGGATTAGGGTTAGGGGTAGTTTAGTCCTTTTTCCCATTCTAATCCCTCTATATAATCAGGCCTGTACCTCGGTATTATCATCATCTAATACAGCCACCATTAGCCCTCTAATAGCAGTGTCACAGAGATCCTCTAGCGATGCATCCCGACCGACCAAGGACGGGCCCTTCTTCTCAACATTCACGAAGGCATCTGCGGCCATCACGCAGCGCCCCGCTCTTTGGTTGGAAAGGCGTACCGCCAGGACTTTTTCTGGCCGACCGCAGTCAGTGATGCCCAATAGGTCGTACGTACTTGCAAGGGCTGCCAGTACTTCGCTCGACAAACGCACGTACCCGGGCAGGACCTCCAGACCATCCCCATCACATGGCTTTTCGTCGTGTGGGGACTTGACCTCCTCAAGCCTTTCAAGAGGGCGCCCACGGGCTTCACCGTTCTCCTCATGGCTATCGACAAGTTCACAAAGTGGATAGAAGCAAAGCCCTTCATCTCGATGAAGTCGGAGCAAGCGGCGAGTTTCTTCCGCACCATTGTGTACCGCTTTGGGGTGCCAAACTCTAACATCACCGATAACGGGACACAATTCACCGGCAAGAGATTTCTGGGGTTCTGCGATGAATTCAATATTCGGGTCGACTGGGCCTCGGTAGCGCACCATCGAACCAATAGGCAGGTCGAGCGAGCTAACGGTATGATCCTGCAAGGGCTAAAACCTTGTATCTTCGACCAACTCAATAAATCCGCAGGATGATGGGTCGCTGAATTGTCGTCCGTCCTTTGGAGTCTGCACACCACACCCAACTGGACGACCGACTTCACACCTTTCTTCATGAGGTATAGGTCAGAAGTTGTTCTCCCGACCGAGCTCGAGTATGGCTCTCCCCGAACAAGAGCCTACAACGAAGCCTGATCCGAAGAGGTGAGCCAAGATTCCGTCGACCAGCTAGATGAAGCTCATGACATCGCCCTCCTGAGAACGGCATTGTATCAACAAGCGCTTCGTCGCTACCACTCACAACAGGTCCAACCCCGAGCCTTTCAGGTCGGCAATCTAGTCCTCCGATGGATCCAGGCCAACAAGGACAAGCACAAGCTATCCTCCCCGTGGGAAGGCCCGTATGTGGTACTAAACGTCTTACGGCCCCCCACCTACCAACTAAAGGACACCGACGGGAATGTTTTCTCCAACTCTTGGAACATCGTGCACCTTAGGCGGTTTTACCCATAGCCACCCCGACCTCCGAGTGAAAGGAGACGGGTCGGAAGCCGAGAGATAAGTACCCTCGCCCTAATTTCAACTTTCATGTCGAGTATGGCCCCGCCCCAGGCTCGAGCCGAGCGGGTCCGCGCGATTCAAGCGCCACGAGGTACACCGATCACCTCGGCCATCGCGTGCCGCTCGGGGGCTACTACCCTTAAGCCACACGCTGAAATTTTCTAAGTACTTCACGTTTCGCAACCTATGGCTACAACTGCGAAAGTTCTCGGAGCTACGGTTCGAGCAAAGCAAAGGAACAAAAGCAACATGTCATTTCCATTTTTTCCGGCCTAGTGTTCATAACCAGAGCTGTGAAGGTTCTCGGAATCGCGAAACAAAAAGGCAACGCAAAGGGAAAACGTTGCACATAGAAAAAAATTCTGCTTTTCTTCATTAGAAGAGCCACGAAGGGTTGATACATTTGCATTACAAAGAAGTACCCCCTCTTCTTCACTAGAAGAGCCACGAAGGGCTAGTACGTGGGCAATACAAGGCAGAAAAGGGGGGCAGATAACCGAACAAAAGTATACTGGAGGATGGTTGATGGACAGCCAGGACTGACCCAGTAGCCTAGGCCTAGGCCCAGCTCGCCCAGGAGGAGCGGGCGCACAGGAGGATTAGGATAAGGTTTCTTGGTTTTGTTCAGATTAGAACAGATAAGTTTAGATAAAGTCTGTTTTAGATTAGATTTATTTCTATAAAAGGGCAGCCCCGGGTGCATGTAGCTCCTGCTTGCGCACGGTTCGGGGAAGGGTCCGACCCACTTGGGTCTTTTGTACGCAACATTTCCCTGTATTTCTGCAAGAGGCTGTTTCCAGGACTCGAACCCGTTATTTCTATCTCTAGTTTAAAACAGTTAGGAGTTTGTCTAAAAAATATAAATAGTCAGGTATTCTCAATGAATAAATCATCCCTCCCTCATTATTCCTACGCCTAGAAAACTTCTTGTGAAAGGAAATGAACTCATTGTTGATAATGCAAAGGTGGGTTACATATATAGGCCCTTGACACACACAGTCTAATATCCCCCCACAGTCAAAACTCTGGTTGCAACAGATGTTGGGACTGGACAACAACACACTTACTACATGAGGAAACACAAACACATTCTAATAAGACCCCCTTGCAGTCACAACATCTAGCCGTGACAAATGTTGAGACTGGACTAAAATACCCTAAAACATAAGTAAACACACACTCTAACAGCTTCCCACGGAGAACACCGTAGAAGAGCCCACTCACGCTCCCGAGCGGTGACGAGGACGGAGTGGCATGAGGGGCACGGCCGGTAGAGATGGCCCAAGTGCGCGTGGCGGAGGACGGCGACGCATGCGAAAAGCTGGCGGTGCGGAGTAGGAGGAGGGATGCGCGAGGAAGGCCGGCAGCGCGAGGTAGGAGGGGTGCGCGTGGCGAAGGACGACGGTGCGGGGTAGGAAGGCAGGGTCGCGCGTGGAAGGCCGGCAGCGCGGGATAGGAGGGCAGGGACGTGCGCGGAAGGCCGACAGCGCGGGGTAGGAGGGCAGGGACACGCGCGGAAGGCCGGCAGCGTGGGTTAGGAGGGCAGGGACGCGCGCGGAAGGCCGGCAGCACGGGATAAGAGGGCAGGTACGCGCCCGAAAGGCCGTCAGCGCGGGGTAGGAGGGATGCGCATGGCGAAGGCCGACGGCGCGGGGTAGGAGGGCAGGGACGCGCGCGGAAGGCCGGCAGCGCGGGGTTGGAGGAGGGACGCGTGCAGAAGGCCGGTAACACGGGGTGAGAAGGGTGAAGACGCCGCGGCGGTCATGGGATGGAGCGGGGGCGCTGCTGCAGCCATGGGGAGGAGCGGAGGCGTGGCGGTCAGGAGAGGCGCAGCGGCTGTGACCATGGGAGGAGCGGCGGCGGCGGCGTCTAGAGGCGCGGTGGCGACGGCGGCCATTAGAGGAAGCGTGGGGCGGGCAGCGGCGGATCTGCGGCGGCGACGGGGCCAGGAAAGCCGGCGGCGAGGAGGGCGGTGGCAGATCCGACCGCGCCGGGGTTGGGAAGCCGGCGGCGAGGAGGGCGGCGGCTCGCGGACTGGGGCGTTGTCTACGAGTGGCGGCTACGGGTGAATCGGGAGAGATGTGGGGTGGGCCGGCGGCGGCTTGCCGATCGGCGGCGGCGCGCTGGCATATGGTGGCGGCTCCTACATGGGGAGGCGGAGCAGTCATGCAATGCTCTGGTGGGTCCAGAGGCGCGGCGGCGGCACGCGGGAAGCCGGCGGCAACGCCCGAAAGGCCGGCGGCGGCGGGCAAAGGAGAGGGGGCCAGCACTCCCAGATCGGGCCGCCACATAGCCATGGAGAGGGACGGTGACCCCAGATCCAGTCGTAGGGCCACCGGAGACGAGAGGGAAGGGAGCAGCGCCCCTGCTCCCGGCCGCGGCGGTGCTCGGGAGACGCATGCTGGCGGCGCTCGGGACACCCGCGCTGACGGCGCTAGAGGCGGCGGCGGCGGCCAGGGGGATCCTGGCAAGATCCGCGACGGCCCGGTGAACGGGAAGCCGCACGAGGCCGGCGCGAAAGTGGCCGCTGAGCTCAGTCGGGTCCGGGCGGCAGGGGGCACCATCCCGCGCGGCAGGCACGAGGAAGGAGGCGAGGTCCTGGAAGCAGTTCGCGAGGGCGCCGGTGAGCTCAGAGAAGTCCTCGCAGACGCCACGCGGTGGCGAGACTCCAGGGGAGGCGGAGGGGCCCGGGCGGGCTCTAGACGGATGTTGCAATTCCAGCCCCGAAAATTGTTACTGATCTTGTTGTACAAACGGATCTGCCCTTAGCAGATCAATCTGACCAGACTTTGATGGTGGCTGAACCAAGCCTGGTGGCGGCTAGGGTTGAGGAGGGAGGCAGCAGCTTGGGGAAGATGATGCCCTGGCGCCGGCTGGTACAGCAGGAGTCCTGGCGGCAGCTGGAACAGCAGCAGTCTTGGGCGGCGGCTAGAACAGCAGGCGGCGGCTGGAGACCTGGGCGGCGGCAGATCCTAGCCCCTGTGGCGGCTAGGGTTTGTGGTGGTGGCACCGACTTGGGAGAGGAAGAGGGGGGCGGCGGCTGCAGCAGGGGAGAGAGGCGGCTAGTGCAGAAAAACTGGAGGAAAATTTCTTTATTCAACTCTCTCAATTTGGGGTGTTTTTGGCTTGTATATATAGTCCCCCCTTACAAGAGTCCTAATCTATTACAAAAGGATCTTTTAGTCTATCTCTAAGAAGATTAAACTCAAATTCCTTGTAGAAAGGGGGCCCGGCCTGGGCCAGGGCTGACTAACCCACTTGACATGCCCCTTGAGCTGCTGCGATATACTCTGCTTCACATGAGGACAAGGCCATCACCTTCTGCTTGCATGACTGCCATGAAACGGGGCTGTTTCCAAGATAAAAATGCACCCCGCTTGTGCTCTTGCAGTCCTCCACGTCTCCCCCATAGTCACTATCCAAGTACCCAATAAGCTCCATGTCTCCTCCTCTTGCATAGAAGACTCCATAGTTGATTGTACCTGCTATGTAGCGTACAATGCGTTTGACTGCAGCAAAGTGATCCTCCTTGGGCTCCTCCAGAAATCGACTCACGTACCCGACCGAGTAGGTGAGATCGGGACGTGTGTTCACCAAGTATCGCAGCCCTCCAACCAAGCTGCTATAGTCCGTTGCATGCACCAACGGGCTGTCACTTGTCTTGTAAAGCTTGAGGTCTTGCTCCATGGGAATGCACAGAGGTTGTATCCTTCCAGGCCAGCTTTAGTGACAAGTTTGGAAGCGTAGGCCGCCTGCCCAACGCTTGTCCCTGCATCAGTTTGGCGCACCTCCAGGCCAAGATAATATGATAAGAGACCCAAGTCGCTCATCTTGAACCTCTTCATCATCTCCCCCTTGAACTTCTTTAGGTCGCCTCCTCCTGTGATCACAAGATCGTCGACGTACACGCCAACAATGAGCTTCTCATCTTTAGCTCCACGGAAATAGATCACGTGCTCGCTCGTACTCTTCTGGAAACCAAGCGATAGCAAGCTATCGTTGAGCTTGGCATTCCAGGCCCTGGGCGCCTGACAAAGTCCATATAAAGCCTTCTTGAGCCGATACACCTTGTGTTCGGCTCCATCGACGATGAAGCCAACGGGTTGGGAGACGTACACCTCCTCCATCAAGTCGTTGTTCACGAAGGCGCTCTTCACGTCCATGTGGTGTACCTCTCACCCCTTGTGCGCAGCAACTGCAACGAGCAAGCGAACAGATTCGAGACGAGCTACAAGAGCAAATACCTCGTCAAAATCTATTCCTTGCCGTTGGACATAGCCTTTTGCCACCAATCGAGCCTTGTGCTTCACCACCTCCCCATGCTCGTCCTTCTTCACCTTGAACACCCATTTGAGGCCAATGGGCTTGTGTCCTGCAGGAAGATCAACAAGTTGCCAAGTCTTGTTCTCTTCTATAGACTCCATCTCCTCGAGCATAGTCCGTCTCTAGCACGGGTGTTCCTCAGCATCGGCGAAGGACGTGGCCTCCTTCGCGGTGGTGAACATAAGCTCCCCCTCCTCCAAGCTTGGTGGGCGCTCAACCGGACCAGGAGGGGTGAGGGTTCCAAGTATGTTGCGCATCGTGCGGAACCGTAGTTTCGCGCCATGTTGCTGTCGGGGTCTGACAGCGGTGTGGCGAAGCAGATGGGCCATGGAGGATTCCGGGGCGTGACGAAGGTGTTGGAATCTTCAAGTCCGGAACCCTCCGCTGCTGCTGACCCCGTGCAGGACTGTCCCAGCCCTGATTTGCGCTGGACAGTCTCTGCAGGGGCCCTTGGGGCGACGCTGCAGGTGCTGAACTCTCTCAGCAGGTATAGAGGCTGGCGCAGGAACTCCTAGGGTCTGGACAGACCCTTCTGTGCCCCTCCTGGGCACTGCAAGGGTGCTGTTCGGCCCCTCCGGACCCTGCAGCACCTCTCCGGATGCTGAAACAGCAGGTCCAGCACGTGTTGGACCTAAGGAGTCGACGTGAAAGACGGTGTAGTCCTCTTCTCCTGCTCCTTCTCCCCAGTCCCACTTGGCCGCCTCGTCGAATATCACGTCACGTGATATGTATGTGCGCCCATCAGCCGGATTATACATCCGATAGCCCTTCGTTCCTGCAGCATAGCCAAGAAAAATCATCGGAGTACTCCGGTCTTCCAACTTTTTCAGGTGGGGGCGCGTGTTCTTGACATACCCCACGCACCCAAAAGTTCGGAAATAATTGACGATTGGTCGCTCTCCATACCAAGCTTCATATGGTGTCTTCCCGTCGAGGCCACGGGTGGGGGATCGATTCAAGATATAGATAGCCGTGATAACTGCCTCACTCCAAAATATCCTGGGCATACCCTTCGCCTTCAACATGCTCCTCGCCATGCCGACCACTGTCTGGTTGCGCCGCTCTACAACCCCGTTTTGCTGCGGCGTATATAGGGTTGTGAGCTGACGTTGTACTCCGTGCTGAGCGCAGTACTCGCCGAACTCCTGTGAGGTGAACTCCCCTCCGCGATCAGTACGGAGTAGCTTCAGCCTCCTCTCGGACTCTAATTCAGCTGTCGCCTTGAATTGCTTGGTTGCTAGAAGATAGAGCCACATATAGCGGCTCATGTCATCCACCAGCTACAAGAATATCTTCTTGCCGTCTAGAGTCGTCGGCGTGATAGGCCCGCAGATGTCGCCATGGACAAGGTCGAGTGCGCCCTTCGCGTGTAGCCGAGCTTGCTTGGGGAAGCTGGAGCGCCTCTGTTTCCCGACCAAGCAAGCTTCGCACAATTGATCGACATGATCAATTTACGGAAGCCCGAGCACCATCTCCTCTCGTGCCAACTTCCGAAGCGCCTGGGAGCCGACGTGATAGGCCCGCAGATGTCGCCATGGACAAGGTCGAGTGCGCCCTTCGCGTGTAGCCGAGCTTGCTTGGGGAAGCTGGAGCGCCTCTGTTTCCCGACCAAGCAAGCTTCGCACAATTGATCGACATGATCAATTTACGGAAGCCCGAGCACCATCTCCTCTCGTGCCAACTTCCGAAGCGCCTGGGAGCCGACGTGTCCGTAGCGTTCGTGCCAACGCCACGCAACATCATCACGCCTCGCGGTTAGCAAACCGGACGTGTGATGTCGAGCCTGATGGAGTACATCTTGATGTCGTCGCGCTGAACTCGTGTGAGGAGACGCTACTGCTCATCCCGTATGTGCATCACTCCTCCGTGCACAATGATGCTGTAGCCATCCTCATCCAGCTGGCCGACGCTGATGAGGTTGGTGGTGAGGAGTAGGATGAGGTAGACACCGGTGAGCCTCCTGTGTTCACCCGTTTTGGCGGCGAATAGGACCGTACCCTTCCCCTGGATACGCACGACAAAGTTGTCGCCGGACTTGATGGTTCCGACAACGTTTTCATCGAGCTCGGAGAAGACGGCGCGCGAACCCGTCATGTGGTTGGTCGAGCCCGTGCCGAGGTACCAACGAGTGTCGTCAAAGTCATCGTCGTTGCTGCGGTGAGCGAAGACACGTCCCTCCACTATCTCCAGTGGGCGCGTAGGACGTTCCTGTACAGACTCCTCCTGTACAAAGGCCGCCCTTGTCATAAACAAGGCTCCCTCCTCCTCCGCCTTCGCCACGAAAGCCTGCTGCTGCAGCTTCTCCTTAGGCTTCGACCGACGCTCGCTGGCCCAGTGGCCCTTCTTCCCGCACTTCCTGCACTGGTCCCGTGGAATATCCTTCCCGAAACCTCCCTTCTTGCCTCCGTTCTTCTTGGGCGAGCCCTTTCGGCCGCCCCTCTTAGAAGAACCTGCGGACTGGGTAGACAGCTCCTCCTTCCGATGTGCCTCCCACTCTTCCCGAGTGAGGTACAGCTGGTCGTTGTGTACTCCTCCCTTCTGCTGCGTCGAGTCGAAGGCGTTCTCAGCCGCCCTGAGACGCCCCGTCACCTCCGACAAGGTGAGGGTCGACACGTCCAGCAGTGTCGTGATCGCCACCACGATCTGTTGGAAGCGTTCTGGAACGCTTCGCAGGAGCTTCTCCATGGCCCTCTCTTCTCCTATCTCCTTCCCTAGCGACGCAAGCCGTGATAGCATGCCGCTTAGGCGGAGGGAGAAGTCCTCCACGCTTTCGCCATCCTTGAAGACAGCGTCTTCGAACTCCTTCCGAAGTTGCTGTGCTGTTGTCTTCCTCACGCGGTCGGCCCCGACCCGCATGATGGCGCGATCGTGTCCCATGCCTCCTTCGCCGTCCTCTTCTCACCGATTGTCGTGATCATATTTGGTGGGACAGCGCTGACCAAGATGTCAAGCGCCATCATATCTTCCTGCTCGCTCACGTTCCCCTCCTCCACGGCCTTCCAAAGCAGCCGTGCCTTCAGCTTGATCTTCATCATGACAGCCCACTCCGCGTAGTTGGTCTTGGTGAGCACGGGGAACCCCGTCCCGGTGTTCACCTCACGAGCTGCCGGTGAGGGTATGCCATGGCTGATGGCGCTGCCGCTGCTTGTAGGTGTAGACGACATGCCTAGGGTTGAAACCGGCTCTGATGCCATGAATGTTGCAATTCCAGCCCCAAAAATTGTTACTGATCTTGCTGTACAAACTGATCTGCCCTTAGCAGATCAATCTGACCAGACTTTGATGGTGGCTGAGCCAAGCCTGGTGGCGGCTTCGGTTAAGGAGGGAGGCAGCAGCTTGGGGAAGATGATGCCCTGGCGCCGGCTGGTACAGCAGGAGTCCTGGTGGCAGCTGGAACAGCAGCAGTCTTGGGCGGCGGCTGAAACAGCAGGCGGCGGCTGCAGACCTAGGCGGCGGCAGACCCTAGCCCCTGTGGCGGCTAGGGTTTGTGGTGGTGGCGCCGACTTGGAAGAGGAAGAGGGGGGGCGGCGGCTGCAGCAGGGGAGAGAGGCGGCTAGGACAGAAAAACTGGAGGAAAATTTCTTTATTCAACTCTCTCTCAATTTGGGGTGTTTTTGGCTTGTATATATAGTCCCTCCTTACAAGAGTCCTAATCTATTACAAAGGGATCTTTTAGTATCTCTAAGAAGATTAAACTCAGATTCCTTCTAGAAAGGGGGCCCAGCCTGGGCCAGGGCTGACCAGCCCACTTGGCCCAGTTTTGGCCGCCCTGGGCCAGGGGCAGATCAACCCACAACGGGGACGCCGGCGGGGTGGTGGTGGGTGCGGCGGCCAGAGCGGCGGCAGATGGGAGAGAGGGCGACGGCGGCGGCACGCTAGCAGGGCCGCGGCGGCGCTGCTACATGGAGGAGGCAGCGGCGGCGGCTGGTGGTGGTGGGAGAGAGAGAAGAGGAGAGGGTGATGGCGGGTGGGAGAGAGGCCCAGAAAGTCTAACCCTAATCTGATACCATGTGAGAAGGAAATGAACTCATTGTTGATAATACAAAGGGGGGTTACATATATAGGCTCTTGACACACACAGTCTAATTCTCTTTTTCCCCTTGCTCTTGTGCGCCAGTCCTATCTGTTAGACTGCACTTGTATTAGGGTACTGTAGGGGCAGTTTAGTCCTTTCGTATTAGGCTCCTTGGCCCCCAAGTTAGGGTTCCTTGGCCCTTAAGTTTTATACCTATATATATGTACCTCTTGGCTGATTAATTGAATCATCTTTCCCCCTCTAATTTGGTATCAGAGCCTCTTTTCTTCATTGCCCTTCTCTCTCTCCCGGCCGCTGTGTGCCGCCCGCCCCCTGGCCGCCGCACCCCCCTCCTTCTCGCGTGTCGCCGCCAGGCCGCCGCTACCTCCTCTCTCCCCCGATGGCATGTGCGCCTCCGCAGCCGCCACCCGGCGCGGACCCGTTGCCAACCGTCAGTGTTCCTCCGTCGTCCCTGGTCGGCGCACCTCTGCCGCCGCCCAATGGAGCGTCCGCGCCGCCACCCGATGGAGCGCCCGCTGGCACAGCTCCTCCAACCCAGTACGGCGGCGTGATCCCGCCACCTTCTGGAGCCCTTCTGCTGCTGCCCCCTGACGTGCTTCTACCGCCGCACGCTGGCGCCCCTCTGCTGCCGTACTCCGGCGCACCCCTGCTGCTGCCCACTGGCGCACCCGTGCTGCCACCCGCTGGCGCGACCCCGCCGCTGGCCGCCGGCGCTCCTGCAGCCCCTAGCGCTGCCACCCCTCGAGTCGCTGCTGCCGTCATCGCCTCTGCAGCCCCCAGCACTGCCACCCCTCGAGCCGCTGCTGCCTCCTGGCCTGCCGTCGTCGCCTCTGCAGCACCCTACGATGGCGCCGCTACCTTGCCCGCAGCAGCTGCAGCCGCCCCTTGGGCCGCTGGTCCTACAGCCCGCAATGACGGCCCCGCTGCCTGGCCCGCAGCAGCTGCAGCCGCCCCTTGGGCCACCGGTCCTGCAGCCCCCCACGAAGGCGCCGCTTGGCCTGCTGCCACCCTGGGAGGTGCTTCTCGGCCGCCATCGGCTGATGTACCTGGATCGGCTGTTGCCTACTCTATTGGCACCACCGTCGAGGGTCCGAGCGTGCTGTCTTCCTTCCCGGCGCCGCCACCGCCGGGGCATGTCGCGACCCGTTCTACACCGTCAGTCTACCTGCGGGGTCTCACACCGTCTGGCCCTGACTGGGTGGTGGACTCCGGTGCCTCGTACCACACTACCCCTGACGTCGGTATCCTCTCCTCTACCCGCCCTTCTCGTCCCTCTGATCCTTCATCTATCGTTGTTGGGAATGGGACGGCTCTTCCAGTCACCTCAGTAGGTGACTCGGGTTCGCCGGATTCGTTTCAGCTACGTGATGTTCTTGTTGCTCTTAACATCATTCAGCACCTTCTCTCCGTTCGTCGTTTTACTACTGACAACCATATTTCACTTGAGTTTGATCCTTATGATGTAACTGTGAAGGATCTTACTACTCGACGTATTCTCTTTCGTTGTGATAGTAAGGGTCCCCTGTACACGATACGTCTTCCTGCTTCCGATCCGCCTCTTGCCCTGACTACGACAGCTTCTTCGACCATTTGGCATCGTCGGCTTGGCCACCCTGGTGTTGATGCTATGTCGAAAGTATCTGGTAGTTCAGTGATTCCGTGTACTCGGGGTACTCATGAGTCTCTTTGCCATGCTTGTCAGTTGGGTCGCCACGTTCGACTTCCTTTTCCGCATTTTGTCACTCGTGTCGAGCGCATCTTTGATTTGATTCATTGTGATCTTTGGACTTCACCTGTTCTCAGTGTTTCTGGATATAAGTATTACTTGGTGGTCGTTGATGATTTTTTGCACTATTCGTGGACTTTTCCCTTGCGACGGAAGTCTGATACATTCGACACTCTTTCTCACTTCTTCGCTTGGGTGTCCACCCAGTTTGGGCGCACGATCTGTGCGGTCCAGTGCGATAACGGGCGTGAGTTTGACAACTCTGCGTTCCGTGACTTTCTGCTTTCTCGCGGTGTTCAGTTGCGCATGTCTTGCCCGTACACTTCCCCCCAGAACGGCAAGGTTGAGCGCATGATTCGGACCACCAACGATGTCATGTGCTCCTTGATGTTTCAGATTTCTACCCCTGCTCGTTACTGGGCGGAGGCGCTTCACACCGCCACCTACCTCATTAATCGCCTTCCTACTAAGGCGGTTAGTGCTCCCACCCCTCACTTCGCTTTGTTCGGCACCCCTCCTCTCTACGACCACCTTCGAGTGTTCGGGTGCGCTTGCTACCCTAACCTATCCGCCACGGCTCCCCATAAGCTTGCGCCTCGCTCGACTCGGTGTGTTTTCCTTGGGTACTCCCCTAACCACAAAGGGTACCGGTGCCTTGACCCTACCACCCGTCATATCTTGATCTCCCGACACGTCGTCTTCGACGAGTCATCCTTTCCCTTTTCCACCCCGTCTTCTGACTCTGACGCTGAGTTGGATTCCCTCTTCTCCACTGACCCTGAGGCCGCTCCTGTACCGCGACCTTGTCTTTTACCTCTTGCAGGTTACCCTCCCGCTGTGCCACGCGCAGCTTCGGCATCTTCCATGCCACCTGTTGTGCCTTACGTGGCACCGACGTTCCTGACGTCACCTGCTGCGTCACGCGCGGCCCCGGCGTCCCTGACGCCACTTGCTGCGCCACGCGCGGCACAGGCGTCCCTAACGCCGCCAGCTGTGCCATGCGTGGCCCCAGTGTCCCCGGCGTCGCCCGCTGCGCCACGCGCGGCCCCGACGTCCCCGACGACGCCTGCTGCACCGAGCATGGTTTCGGCGTCCCTGCCGATGCCTACTGCGTCGAGCGTGGCCTCGGCGTCCCCAACGCCAGCAGTCGCGCCGTAAGCGACCTCGGCGTCCCCGACTTCAACTACTGCACCACGCGCGGCTCCTATGGCGCGGTACGCCGACCCCGCTCTTGTCTATCAGCGACGCGCGCGGGTTGGTACTCCAGCCACTTCCCACCCCGAGCCTCCGGTGTACCACCCTCCACTGCTCCATCGGGACCCCCGTCACGTTCACCCGATGGTGACCCGACGGGCCGCTGGGGTTCTCCGGCCGGTGGAGCGTTTCTCCGGGGTCGTCCTCTCGTCGTCGACTCCCCAACCGCCTACCTCGTCACCCATCTCGCCTATCCCCTCTTCTGTCCGTAGCGCCCTCGCCGATCTTCACTGGCGTCGGGCTATGGAAGAAGAGTATGCGGCCCTGCTTGCCAACCGGACTTGGGACCTCGTTCCCCGTCCTGGTCGTGGCAATGTTGTCACGAGCAAGTGGGTGTTCACGCATAAGAAGAGGGCGGATGGGTCTCTGGAGAGGTACAAGGCACGGTGGGTTCTTCGCGGTTTCACGCAGCGCCCCGGCGTCGACTATGACGAGACCTTCAGCCCGGTGGTGAAGCCGGCGACGGTTCGCACCGTTCTGTCGCTGGCTCTGTCACGTTCTTGGCCTGTCCACCAGCTGGACGTCAAGAATGCCTTCCTCCACGGGACGCTGACGGAGACGGTGTACTGCAGTCAACCGACAGGATTCGTTGATTCAGCCCGTCCAGACATGGTCTGCCGGCTGAACAAGTCCCTGTATGGGCTGAAGCAGGCGCCTCGGGCTTGGTACAGCCGGTTCGCCTCCTTCCTGGTCTCGCTCGGCTTCGTCGAGGCCAAGTCGGACACTTCGCTCTTCGTCTACAGGCGTGAGGGTGACACTGTCTACCTCCGCCTGTACGTGGACGATATTGTCCTCACGACGTCCATTCCGTCCCTTGTTCAGCGCACGATCTCCGCCCTGCAGCGCGAGTTCGCGATGAAGGATCTCGGCCAGCTCCACCATTTCCTGGGCGTTGCGGTCGAGCACCGTCCGGGCGCTCTGTTCCTCCACTAGCGCCAGTACTGCCTGGATATCCTCGAGCGAGCGGGCATGGCTGATTGCAAGCCGTGCTCCACTCCCGTGGACACCCAGTCGAAGGTGTCTTCGGCCGATGGCGCCCCGGTCACCGACCCCACCTCTTACCGGAGTCTTGCAGGTGCCCTGCAGTACCTCACCTTCACGAGGCCGGACATCTCCTACGCGGTTCAGCACGTGTGTCTCCACATGCATGATCCACAGGAGCCGCATCTCACGGCGGTGAAGTGGATCCTTCGGTACCTACGTGGCACCCACGACTACGGCCTTCTTCTGCGGCGCGACTCTGCGACCAAGCTACACCGACGCTGACTGGGCGGGTTGCCCGGACACCCGCCGGTCCACCTCCGGCTACGCCGTCTTCCTGGGCGGCAACCTCGTCTCCTGGTCCTCGAAGCGGCAACACGTGGTGTCCCGCTCGAGTGCCGAGGCGGAGTACCGCGCCGTGGCCAACGGCGTGGCCGAGTCCTCCTGCTTCAGCAGCTGCTTCAGGAGCTCCACTCCCCCCTCGCCCGAAGTACGTTGGTCTACTGCGACAACGTCAGCACCGTCTACCTCTCCACCAACCCGGTGCAGCATCAGCGCACGAAGCACGTGGAGATCGATCTTCACTTCGTTCGTGAGCGGGTGGCTCTCGGGGAGGTGCGAGTCCTGCACGTTCCGACGTCGTCGCAGTTCGCCGACATCTTCACGAAGGGACTCCCTTCGACGGTGTTCACCGAGTTTCGGTCCAGTCTAGGGATGGCAACGGGTAAAAAACCCGCGGATATCACTCTGGGTTACCCGTACCCGCTGGATAAAATCCGTACCCAAACCCGTACCCGTTACCCGCAGCGGGTATAAAACATTATCCGTATCCGTCACCCGCGGATATTTTTTATCCGCGGGTATATCCGTTACCCGAAAACCTTTAATAAAAAAATACATTGCATATAGATTTATGGAACAGTTTAACACCGAGCAGCCGAGCAAGGGAGTTGGAAAGAAAAGAAAACCAAACCCTAGAAGCTAGAACTATTATATAATGGTGTATTCGCCCACATGTCAGAACGGGTTCGGGTATACGGATGTGGGTATGGATTTTTTTACCCGATAAGAAATATCCATTGGATTCAACCCGTTACCCGAACCCATACCCGTGGATCTGAACTTATACCCAAATCCGTACCCATCGGGTCGGATATCCGCGGGTAAACGGGTAATGGGCACCCGTTGCCATCCCTAGTCCAGTCTCAACATCTACAGTGGCTAGATGTTGAGACTGCGGGGGGTGTTAGACTGCACTTGTATTAGGGTACTGTAGGGGCAGTTTAGTCCTTTCGTATTAGGCTCCTTGGCCCCCAAGTTAGGGTTCCTTGGCCCTTAAGTTTTATACCCATATATATGTCCCTCTTGGCTGATTAATTGAATCATCTTTCCCCCTTTAATTCTATCTCCTTCCTCCGCTCCTCTGCACCAAAAATCCCAGCATATTCTGCTACAGCCAGATCAATATGCAATAGTAGATTGAATCTGCTATTCCCTGCGCAGACCCCAAACTCTCTAGTCTGATCAGCACCCACGCTGCACAACTGCAGCTGCTGTTCTTAATCAGCAGAAAGAACAAAGGTAGAATTGGTGTTCAGCACATTGGTTTTACAACATTGTGATGTGGACAGGGCGGCGCACAGAGATGTGGTGCTGCGCAAACCCCTCAAGTGCACCTTGTGGTCCTAGCGCCACAACTCCATGGTGAGGTTGTTGAAATTCCATACGATGGATCCTAGAGATCGCAACCACTAGACTCCCAACACGGTGTTGAAGCCATCCAAGGGAAGTGCACAACAGGTGGTGGAGAAGGGCTCCCCTGCAATGGACAGAGGGACGATGTGGCTAATTCCCGCGCAGATCTCGTCACCATTGACAACTTTGACCCTAGGCCTGGTCGTGGAAGCACCATTAGTCCGAGCTTCTGAATGAGCGACTCTCGGATGAAGGTGTGGGTGGTAGAGCCGGTGTTGACCAGGACGATCAGCTGCCTGCCTTGGAACTGAACCTGTAGCTTTATGGTGTGGGCGACATCAATACTGGTGAGGGCGTGAAGGGAGATGCCCATGTCCACCATAGCTTCGTCTTCGGTGTCGCCGTCGTCGAGTTCCAAGAGGTAGACCCCTTTGTTAGATATAATCCCGTTTTTCTAGAGTAATTAGAGTTAGAGATAGAGTCCAAGTCAAATAAGAGTAGGAGTCTATGTAGTATTAGATTAGTACTCTGTAATTTGGGGCTATATATACAGCCCTCCCATTGAGAATAAATCAACGAAAAAGAGAAGAAATTAGAGAGGAAATTAACTCGGATTTCCAACAATTGGTATCAGAGCTAGGGTTCAAGGTCTAATCTTGTGTTGCCCTCGGGAGGACGAACTCTCAGGGGCGACCAAACTAGCCCGGAGCAGTTCACAGGCGAGCGAGCTTGGGGCTAGAGCCGGCCGAGGTCAGCTGCTGCACAAAGGTGGACGCGGGCTTGAGAGGCGAATTCGGGGAAGCAATCGACAGTGAATCACGACAAGGTGGCCACAGATCTTGACGGACAGGGCCGGAGCAGATCCACCCGTGGAGAGGAAGTGACGCACCAGGGAGAACGAAGAAGATGCCGCGAGGCAGGCGCGGGAGGCGTCCTCGGCGGCGGCTGTGTGGCTGGCGACGGCAGGCGCAGTTGCCGCGAGGTGCTTCGGCGGCGGCGGCCATGTCAAAGAAGGTGGCTCGTCAGGCGCGGGGTGACGCCAAGTCCGTACAAGGCGAGAGACGACGAGGAGGAGGACCGACGCCTCGCTCGCGTCTTCGAGCGAACCATGGTGCTGGGCGCGCGCGCACCCCGCAAGCACGACAGGGCGCCGTCGTGCCTGACCGGCGAGCGCTAGCCAATGAAGAAGACCCGCGCGGCAGCAGGTGCTCAGGCCGCCAAGGCTGGAGGGGCGTTGCGTGAGAGCGGGAGCACGAGGCTGCAAGCGGCGGCTGTGAGGTGAAGGAGCTGCTAGGGTTTGGACAAGAATCTGCCTGCTGGGTTAGGCCTGTTGGGCCAAGTTTGCTCAACTGGGCTGGCTGGGCTGAGGTGGGCCAGAGGAGATCAAGAGAATTCGATCGGGCCGGGTCAAGTAATTGGGTTGGGCTGGACTGTGTGTTCTTGTGTTGGTCAAGTGCCAGTTCACAACCAAGGAGGTATACGCAGAATATGGCACATGATTCGAAATTCAACCCAACGGAGGACGAGATAGTGCTTCACTTTCTCCAACCACAGCTGTGTGGTTTTCCAACACGCAAGGCGGGCGTTGTGATAGAAGCAGACTTCTATGATGTGACGTCGTGGGACCTTTTGGCGAACTACGGCCTGCGCGACTTGGGATACTTCTTCACGTTACGCAGGCGGAGCAAGCCTCGAGTACAGCGGTCCGTCGGTGGCGGCATCTGGAAGCATAGCGCGACCAAGTGTGCACAGTCGATTTTCAACATGGGAGTCGTGGTGCAGTGGCGTTTGATCAAGTTTTGTTTCTATATGTGTGGAGAATTCGGGAAGCGTCGTAGCACGGGATGGATCTTGGAGGAGTACGAGATCACTGACTCAAAGTGCTATCGCCACGACGATGAAGGTGAAGAGAAGAATATTGGATGCTCTGTCGCGTGAGGAAGAGGAGACCAATGCAAGGTATGCCCGAGATGAAGATGTGACCATCTCGAGTATGTGGTCGGAATGAAGATGCGTCCATTCCGAGATCAAGTGCAAGATGAAGATGAGTCCATTTGAAGATGTGACCAACCTGAATGCTTGTGCAGGATGAAGATGAGCCCATTCTGAGGTTGAAGATGTGACCAACCCGAATTTGTGTGCAGGATGAAGATGCGACCATCCTAGGGATGAAGACGTGCCCATCCCAAAATTGAGTGTTCGAGGTGTAGTGCCCACCTCAGGAGTGTAGTGCCCACTCCAGTGTTGTAGTGTCCAACCCAAATTCGTGTCCGGGATGTAGTGCCCATCCTCTAGTGTGTGCAGGGTGAAGTGACCATCCTGGGGGTGTAGTGTCCACCCCAAATGCGTGTTTAGGGTGGAAGTGTGTCTCCATCCTTATTAGTGTGAGTGTGATCTAAAAAAACGAGATTAGGGGGTGATTGTTATATATAATCTCGTTTTTCTAGAGTAATTAGAGTTAGAGATAGAGTCCAAGTCAAATAAGAGTAGGAGTCTATGTAGTATTAGATTAGGACTCTGTAATTTGGGGTTATATATACAGCCCCCCCCGCCATTGAGAATAAATCAACGAAAAAGAGAAGAAATTAGAGAGGAAATTAACCCGGATTTCCAGCACCCTTTGCTTCCATATTTGTGGTCGATGGTATACTTCTCCAGGCAGTAATAACATTCACCATTGGCCCTTTTTGCTGTCAGCTCCTCTAGCAACAAGCACTTGAAGCGCTGTTTGGAGCTGGCGGGTCTGGAAGGCGGCCAGCCAAGGACGACGGCGCAGGAGCACCTTTGGAGGGCATGCTGCCTGCTGATGGGGTTGCTAGACGGTGCTCATAAGCCCGGGCGAAACTCATTGCTGTTTAGAGATTAGTAGGAAACTGCAGCTCCACATCAGTTCGTAGGGGTTTGCTGAGGCTGGCTGTGAACATATTGACTTGCTGACACATCATCAAGTCCTCACAGCGGCATAGCATCACCAAAAACTGGTGCTGGTATTCTTCCACAGTCCCGGTGCGGCACAGCTCCTTCAACTCGGCCAGGTCATTGGCGCGCAAGGGGGGACCAAAGCGCATGTTCACAAATTCTATGAACCATGGCTACGAGATGATGACACAGTCCCTTTCCAAGGTGTAGTACCATTCTAAACCGACACCTTCGAAGTGTTGGGATGCAAGCCAGATCTCTTCCTCAGCCATGGTTCACATACCCAAGAATACATGTTGCATTTGTTAATCCATGGCAATGGATTAGTTTTCCCATCATATTTGGGAAAATCGATCTTGTGGCGACGTGGTCCTTGGTCTTCATAATGGCTGCGCCAAGGGTACCTTTTGTTGCCGTCACCTTCACCCTGCCCATGGCCATCAACACCCCCGAAATCATCACGTGGTGATGTGAAATCGGGGGTGCTGAATCGACCGTGTCTGGGACCTTTACCAGCCACGTGAGACACTGATTATGGGCGTTGAGGCACGAGTTCATAGTGGCCAACTACGCTAAGATGTGGTCTGGCTTGGCGGAATCCGATAGCCCATCACGATAGACCTCAGAGCCGGACATCGTCATCGTTGCTCCTGTTAGAAATAATCCCGTTTTCTAATTTAATTAGTGTTAGAGATAGATTCCAAGTCAAGTAAGAGTAGGAGTGTAGTAAAATTTAGATTAGGACTGTAATTTGGGGCTTTATTTACAGTCCCCCTATTGAGAATAAAAAATAGTTTTAGAGAAAATTAGCCCACGGATTTCCAACAATTGGAATCAGAGCTAGGTTTAGTTCTAGGCGAAGGCGTGAGGGGTCCCGAAGAGCAGATCTCATCGAGACGGGTGTCGGTCGTACCTGATCTGCAACCGCGAGCTCGGTGAGGCGGTCGAGGCACCCGTTTAGGCGGCCGGTGCAGCCATGTGCAGCTGCCACGTGAGGGCGGCGGTGGTGCCCAGAGTCGCTCGACTGCGGCGGAGGCAGAGACGGTCCGGCGGCTGCACGTGGTAAAGCTCCAGGAGTGCGCGCTAGGGTTTTCCATAGTTGCGCTTCAGACTCAGCTCGCACGGGGAGGAGGTCGAGGTCCTGGTGGCTGAGGGCGGCATGGAGGAGCGCGTGGGAGTTCTTCCGCGTGTTTCGGGGCAGGCCATAGAGGAAGAAGGACCTGAACGGGAGGCCGCACTCATATTTTGGTGATCGGCACCTGAAGAGTTGCTGCTCAAAGGAGCTGGCGGTGGCCTGGAGGAAGCCTGCTCTTGCTAGGGTTCCACTGAGCAGAGGTACAGGAGGCGGCGGTTGGACAGACAGAGGAGGAGAGGCCTATAACTGTCAGGGTTTCTTGTGCTGATTGGGCTAAATTGAGTTGGGTCGGCCCAGGTAGCTGTTGTTTTTGCTAAATCTACCTAGAGTGCACCAGAAGTTGTTTGTTGAGTTGCTAAACGTACACAGAAGGTGTACACAATATGGAGGGTAAAACAACGGCACTACAATATCCCTTGTTAACGAAGACCAATTACACAACATGGGCTATTAAGATGAAGGTTTTCTTGAAGGTGCAGGGGATATGGGAAGCTATTGAGGAGACAAAGAGCAATGTTGATCCAAAGCAAGATCAGTTGGCTCTTGCGGCCATCTATCATGCTATTGATAAAGACACTCTCATGCGAATTTCTGAGAAAGAGACAGCGAGGAAAGCATGGGAGTTGATCAAGATCAAATTCTTGAGTCAAGAACACGTGATGGAAGCAAGGATCCAAACTCTTCAGAATGAATTTGATTTGACGCGCATGAATGAAGGAGACTCCATCGACGACTTTGCCACAAGAGTGATGATCATTGTCACAAAGATTTGTGGTTTTGGAGGAAGAGATGAAGGAAGCTACATCGTAAAGAAATTTCTGCGAGCTCTACCTTCAAAATTTCTTCACGTTGCATCTACCATTGAGCAATTTGTGGACTTGAAGGCAATGACTGTGGAGGAACTCGTTGATAGGCTCAAGGCACATGAGGAACGTGTACATTGCTTCAGCAACCACGATCATGAAGAAAGACTCCTTTTAACAAGAGAGGGGTGGAGAGCAAGAAAAGCAAAGTGTGGAGAGAAGCTTCTTTTGACAAAGAAAGAGTGAAAGGCTCGAGAGGGTGATCAAAAGAAGAAGAACAAGAAATTTGAGAAACCAAAGATTCAATGCTTCAATTATCAAAAACTTGGTCACTTTACCAAAGAATGCTCAAAGAACGAAAAGGGAGATGAGATGGCGCTTCTTGCGTCAGAAGGCACTTTGTTTTGATCTCACAAGTGAAATGTGCTAGAGATGAAGATGTGACCATCTCGAGTGTGTGAGTGTGTGATTGGAATGAAGATGCGTCCATTTCGAGATCACTGCAGGATAAAGATGAGCCCATCCTAGGGTAGAAGATGTGACCAACCCAAATGTGTGTGCAAGGTGAAGATGTGGCCATCTTGCGGGTGTAGTGACGTCCATCCCAAAATTGATTTGTGCAGGATATAGATGTGACCATCCTGAGGGTGCAGTTGTGTCCATCCTGAAAGTGTGTAGGGTGGAAGTGTGTCTCCATTAGTGTGAGGTGTGATCTAGGAAAACGAGATTAGGGGTGATTATTAGAAATAATCTTGTTTTCTAGTTTAATTAGTGTTAGAGATAGAGTCCAAATCAAGTAAGAGTAGGAGTCTAGAAAAATTTAGATTAGGACTCTGTAATTTGGGGTTTTATATACAGCCCCCCTATTAAGAACAAAAAAAAAGAGAAATAGTTTTAGAGGAAATTGTTAGACTGTACGTGTATTAGGGGCAGTTTAGTATTTTGTATTAGCGTTACTTGGCCCTTAAGTTTTGTGCCCCTATATGTATCCTCCTTGACAGCCTGTATGTTAATCTAATCATTTTCCCTAATCTAATTTGGTATCAGAGCCTCTTTTCTTCTCTGCCCTTCTCTCTCCCGGCCGCTGCGCGCCGCCCACCGCCCGGACGCCGCGCCGCCCCTCCTTCTTGCGCGCCGCCGCCGCGCCGCCAGGCCGCCGCACCCCCCTCCTTCTCCCGGCCGCTGCGCGCCGCCCGCCACCTGGCCGCCGCACCACCCTCCTTCTCGCGCGCCGCCAGGCCGCCGCTACCTCCTCTCTCCCCCGATGGCATGTGCGCCTCCGCTGCCGCCACCCGATGAAGCGCCCGCTGGCACAGCTCCTCCGACCCAGTACGGCGGCGTGATCCCGCCGCCTTCTGGAGCCCTTCTGCTGCCACCCCCCGACGTGCTTCTACCGCCGCACGCTAGCGCCCCTCTGCTGCTGTACTCCGGCGCACCCCTGCTGCTACCCGCTGGCGCACCCGTGCTGCCACCCGCCGGCGCGACCCCGCCGCATGCCGCCGGCGCTCCTGCAGCCCCCAGCGCTGCCACCCCTCGAGCCGTTGTTGCCGCCTGGCCTGCCGTCGTCGCCTCTGCAGCCCCCAGCGCTGCCACCCCTCGAGCCGTTGTTGCTGCCTGGCCTGCCGTTGTTGCCTCTGCAGCACCCCACGATGGTGCCGCTATCTGGCCCGCAGCAGCTGCAGCCGCCCCTTGGGCCGCTGGTCCTACAGCCCCCCATGACGGTGCTGCTGCCTGGCCCGCAGCAGCTGCAGCCGCCCTTTGGGCCGCCGGTCCTGCAGCCCCCCACGAAGGCGCCGCTTGGCCTGCTGCCGCCCTGGGAGGTGCTTCTCGGCCGCCATCGGCTGATGTACCTGGATCGGTTGTTGCCTACTCTGTTGGCACCACCGTCGAGGGTCCGAGCGTGTTCTTCCTTCCCGGCGCCGCTACCGCCGGGGCATGTCGCGATCCGTTCTACACCGTCGGTCTACCTGCGGGGTCTCACGCAGTCTGGCCCTGACTGGGTGGTGGACTCCGGTGCCTCGTACCACACTACCCCTGACGTCGGTATCCTCTCCTCTACCCGCCCTTCCCGTCCCTCTGATCCTTCATCTATCGTTGTTGGGAATGGGACGGCTCTTCCAGTCACCTCAGTAGGTGACTCGGGTTCGCCGGATTCGTTTCAGCTACGTGATGTTCTTGTTGCTCCTAACATCATTCAGCACCTTCTTTCTGTTCGTCGTTTTACTACTGACAACCATGTTTCCCTTGAGTTTGATCCTTATGGTGTAACTGTGAAGGATCTTACTACTCGACGCATTCTCTTTCGTTGTGATAGTACGGGTCCCCTGTACACGATGCGTCTTCCTGCTTCCGCTCCGCCTCTTGCCCTGACTACGACAGCTTCTTCGACCATTTGGCATCGTCGGCTTGGCCACCCTGGTGTTGATGCTATATCGAAGTTGTATGGTAGTTCAGTGATTCCGTGTACTCGGGGTACTCATGAGTCTCTTTGCCATGCTTGTCAGTTGGGTCGCCACGTTCGACTTCCTTTTCCGCATTCTGTCACTCGTGTCGAGCGCATCTTTGATTTGATTCACTGTGATCTTTGGACTTCACCTGTTCTCAGTGTTTCTGGATATAAGTATTACTTGGTGGTCGTTGATGATTTTTCACACTATTCGTGGACTTTTCCCTTGCGACAGAAGTCTGATACGTTCGGCACTCTTTCTCACTTCTTCGCTTGGGTGTCCACCCAGTTTGGGCGCATGATCCGTGCGGTCCAGTGCGATAACGAACGCGAGTTTGACAACTCTGCGTTCCGTGACTTTCTGCTTTCTCGCGGTGTTCAGTTGCGCATGTCTTGCCCGTACACTTCCCCCTAGAACGGCAAGGCTGAGCGCATGATTCAGACCACCAACGATGTCATGCGCTCCCTGATGTTTCAGACTTCTACCCCTGCTCGTTACTGGGCGGAGGCGCTTCACACCGCCACCTACCTCATTAATCGTCTTCCTACTAAGGCGATTAGTGCTCCCACCCCTCACTTCGCTTTGTTCGGCACCCCTCCTCTCTACGACCACCTTCGAGTCTTCGGGTGCGCGTGCTATCCTAATCTCTCTGCCACCGCCCCTCATAAGCTCGCGCCTCGCTCGACTCGGTGTGTCTTCCTTGGGTACCCCCCTGACCATAAGGGGTACCGGTGTCTCGACCTTACCACTCGTCGTATCTTGGTCTCCCGACACGTCATGTTCGACGAGTCCTCCTTCCCTTTCGCTGGGTCCTCCTCTGACTCGGTCTCCGAGTTGGATTCTCTTTTTTCCACTGATCCTAAGGCCGCTCCTGTCCAGCGACCTTGTTTTTTACCATCTGCAGGTCTTCCCCTAGCTGCGCCGGACACGACCACGGTGTCCCAGACACCACCTGTCGTGTCTCCCGCGGCTCCGGCATTCTTGCCGCCACTGGCCGTTCCTCCTACGGCCCCGACGTCGTCCGCTGCGCCACGCGCGGCCCCGGCGTCCCCGACGACGTCCGCTGCGCCACGCGCGACCCCGGTGTCCCCGACGTCGTCCGTCGCGTCTCGCGCGGCCCCGGCGTCCCCGACATCGCCCACCGTGCCACGAGCGGCCCCGTTGTCCCCGACAGAGTCCCCGACGTTGTCCGTCGCGCCTCGCACGGCACCGACGGCCACGACGGCGTCCCCGACATCGTCAGCCGCACCACCCGCGGCCCCTGGACCGCAGTACACCGACCCTGTTCTCGTCTATCAGCGACGAGCGCGGGTTGGTGATCCGTCCTCTTCCCGTCCCCAGGATCTGGTGTACCACCCTCCGCTGCTCCACCGAGATCCTCGTCACGTTCACCCGATGGCGGATGGGTCTCTTGAGAGGTATAAGGCACGGTGGGTGCTTCGCGGTTTCACGCAGCGCCCCGGCGTCGACTACGACGAGACTTTCAGTCCGGTGGTGAAGCCGGCGACGGTTCGCACCGTTCTGTCGCTGGCTCTGTCGAGTTCTTGGCCTGTCCACCAGCTGGACGTCAAGAACGCCTTCCTCCACGGGACGTTGACGGAGACGGTGTACTGAAGTCAGCCGACAGGGTTCGTTGATTCAGCACGTCCAGACATGGTCTGCCGACTGAACAAGTCCATGTACGGGCTGAAGCAGGCACCTCGAGCTTGGTACAGTTGGTTCGCCTCCTTCCTAGCCTCGCTCGGCTTCGTCGAGGCCAAGTCGGACACTTCGCTCTTCGTCTACAGGCGTGAGGATGACACTGTCTACCTCCTCCTGTACGTGGACGATATTGCCCTCACGGCGTCCAGCCCGGCTCTCCTTCAGCGCACGATCTCCGCCCTGTAGCGCGAGTTCGCGATGAAGGATCTCGGCCAGCTCCACCACTTCCTGGGCGTTGCGGTTGAGCACCGCCCGGGTGCTCTGTTCCTCCACCAGCGCCAGTACTGCCTGGATATCCTCGAGCGAGCGGGCATGACTGATTGCAAGTCGTGCTCCACTCCCATGGGCACCCAGGCGAAGATGTCTTCGGACGACGGCGCCCCGGTCGCTGACCCCACCACTTACAGGAGTCTTGCAGGTGCCCAGCAGTACCTCACCTTCACCAGGCCGGACATCTCCTACGCGGTTCAGCAGGTGTGTCTCCACATGCATGATCCGCGGGAGTCGCATCTCACGGCGGTGAAGCGGATCCTTCGGTACCTGCGTGGCACTCACGACTACGGCCTTCTTCTGCGGCACGACTTTGCCTTCGAGTTGGTCATCTACACCGATGCTGACTGGGCGGGTTGCCCGGACACACGCCGGTCCACCTCCGGCTACGCCGTCTTCCTGGGCGGCAACCTCGTCTCCTGGTCCTCGAAGCGGCAGCACGTGGTGTCCCGCTCGAGTGCCGAGGCGGAATACCGCGCCGTGGCCAACGGCGTGGCCGAGTCCTCCTGGCTTCAGCAGCTACTTCAGGAGCTCCACTCCCCCTCGCCCGGAGTACGTTGGTCTATTGCGACAACGTCAGCGCCGTCTACCTTCCACCAACCCGGTGTAGCATCAGCGCACGAAGCACGTGGAGATCGATCTTCACTTCGTTCGTGAGCGGGTGGCTCTCGGGGAGGTGCGAGTCCTACACGTTCCGACGTCGTCGCATTTCGTCGACATCTTCACGAAGGGGCTTCCTTCGATGGTGTTCACCAAGTTCCGGTCTAGTCTCAACATCTGTCGTGGCTAGATGTTGGGATTGTGGGGGGGTGTTAGACTGTACGTGTATTAGGGGCAGTTTAGTCTTTTGTATTAGGGTTACTTGGCCCTTAAGTTTTGTGGCCCTATATATGTATCCTCCTTGACAGTCTGTTTAGTTAATCTAATCATTTTCCCTAATCTAATCGAAATTAACGCACGGATTTCCAACAGCTCCGATGGAAGCTGATACCAATTGTTGTGATTCTTTCTCTTAGGAGTGCGCAAGGGGGAATGAAGGAGTTAATGAGGGTAGGGAATGGAGCGAAGGGTGTAGGGAAAGAGGTTGGGCACCTGCTGGTTGGGACTCCTTTCTTGATAATCTGATTACATACTAAGGCTGCCCCTTCTATAGAGCAAGGGGCGCCTGGTCTGTTGGCTTACAGCCTCATCTAAAATAACCAACTGACCCTATCCCTTTATTTGAAATAGCTAACAACTTATTTCTTATTTAAAAATAGCTAACAGCCTTATCTGTTCCAACAGACCCTATCCCCTGCTGGCGCCTCCTTGGTGGACCCTTTGTTAACCTGTGGTACTCCACAGCAGCTCTTGAAATGATACTCCTATTCTTTTTCTTAATGAAATTGGTGAGCTCAGTATAAGGCATTCAACAACAAAAGTGTTGATTGACCGTGCGATCTGTGATGTCACACTCCTATGGTCATTGTTTAACATGTCTGCCCAATTGTGCGTGTTATAATGTCTATCAGTTGCAATTATTTCTAGTCTATCAATTTTAAGTGCTCCACTGCACTGTTCGTAGAAAACTGTGGAAGTGGCATTTGGTTCCTTCATGTGGTCAATCATCCAGAATCGACTTGTTTATATTACTTTAGAATGCATCAATGCATAAAAAAAGGCACAAGTGTGATAATTCATCTGCATGGATTCAGCGCTAAAACTATACCACTCCAATATTTAATGCATTTCTATCTCCATATTTCGGTGCATGAAGTAGGAGCTCAAGAAAAGCAATAGATATGGGAATCTCGTAAACATCTTTGTTAGACTATGTGATTAGTGTGGTGCTTAGGGGGTATTTTAGTCTTTTGGATGTGATTTAGGTTAGGGGCAGATTAGTCCTTTTCCACCCCCTCACACCTCTATATAATGTATCCCTTGACATTAGGATTAATCAATTCATTCTTTCACCTCTAATATGGTATCAGCTAGGTTAATCAGGGATTAGGGCCTAACTCTAATTTTCCTAACCCTATGGCGCTGCCGCCACCCTCCCCTAGCGCGTCGCCGCTGCCTTCCCCAAACGCGCCGCCGCCTCTTCTATCACCCTTTGGCCGCCGCCGAGCCACGGCTGGCCGGCGCTGCAGCTAGCCGGCACGCCCGGGCAGGCCGCCGCCGCCGGATCGACTGGCGCCGCCTTTGGGCGGGCCACCGCCGGCTCTGCCGGCGCAAACTTGGGACGCGCAGCTGCCGGATTGGCCGGCGCCCCCTCCTTTGGTCGACCGCCACTACCCCCTGGGTGGCCAGCGCCGCCGCTGCTCCCCCTCTTGCCAACGGCCGCCACCCCGTGGGTTGCCGCCGCCACCCCCTAGGTGGCTGGCACCACCCCTAGCTAGGGTGCTACCACCACTGTCTCTCCGACCCACGACACGTCGGTCGGAGCCGGTTCCACCGGCGCCCCATCTCCTATGACCGGTCTGGCCGCCGACGGACCTCTTGTAGGTGCCACCGACAGACCCGCCGCCGTCGTCTTCGTGGCAGGTACCACCTCCGGGTCACACGGTACCGCCGCCACCTCCGCCGGCCTCGAGCTCCCGTCGAACGGGAGCACCACTACCTGCGTCCCGCCGGCGATCCCGTTTTCAGCTGCTGGCGCCGTTGCTGACAACGCGGTTGCTGCCTCCCTCTACGGCACCGACACGGCGGACACCTCCGGCATTGCCGCAGCTCTGGCTGCCTCTCGCGAACGCGAGCGGGCACTCGCTCTCGCCCTGGAGCAGGAGTGTGCCTCTGTGGCCGCTCTATCCCACCAGCTCAAGGAGAGTGCTCACCTACCGTTGAGTGCTACCTACGAGCCTCCCTCAGACGTTGGTACGTACTCGGCTTCTATTGTCGCTGCTCTTCACGCACCGGCCGTCAGAATTCAGAACATTCGGACGCTCGTGTCGGTTGTCCTCAGTTGTGAATCCACCTCATATGCCCGGTGGCGTGACCTGGTTCTCACGTTGACGCGTTTCCGCCTCGACGACCACGTCCTCCGGGATAGATCTTCGGTGGATGCCTCCTAGGTCAGCATGGACAGCCTGGTCCTATCCTGGATCCTTGGCTCCCTCTCTAAGGATCTCCAGGACATCATCGGGCAGCGCGATGGTGACACTGCTCGCCGGGCATGGCTGGTCCTTGAGCGGCGCTTCCTGGGGAACCGCGCGACTCGAGCCCTCCACGTCAGCGCGCGGTTCCAGAACACCGTCCAGGGTGTTCGCTCCGTCTCCGTCTACTGTCGAGAGATGAAAGGCATGGAGGATGCCCTACGTGACCTTGGTGAGCCGATCACTGGCAGCGCTCTCGTCCTTCGGGTCCTTCAGGGCCTGAACGAGCGCTACTGTCACCTACGGACGTGGCTTCTACGTCTGGAGCCACCCCCGACCTTCGAGAAGGTATGGTCTGATCTCGAGCTCAAGGAGATCACTGCAAGAAGCACTACTGGCTCTTGGTCTGCCACAGCCTTTTACGGCTCTGAGTAGTCCCCTCGTCCACCTTCGCCAGCTTCTGGTGGACCACCGTCGTGACCACCCACCACCCCAGGCCCTCCTGCTGGCTCTGGGAGTGGTAATCGTCGCCGCCGTGGTAAACGCGGCGCCGTGATGGAGGTAGCAGTGCAGGTGGCACTCCTACTTCTGCTCCTACTCCTGCTACTGGTGGTAGTGGTGGCACCGGCCGAGGAGGTGCACCCTGGCCCACACCCTGCAACCCGTGGACTGGCCTGATCTATATGTGGCTTGGGTCGTCTCCGGGTCTTCAGCCTCCATGTCCACCGCGTCTGCAACCGACGTTCGTAGCCATCCAGGCTACAGTGGACCAGCCTACATTGCTGGTGGGCCGCTGACTCAGGCCTACAGTGGGCCTGGCTATCGTTTTGGTGGACAGTCGGCCTCGACCTACGGAGGCACCGACTACCCTGTTGGGTACTCGGAGCCTTTGGCACCGCACCAGGAGCCGCCCTCGACGTGGGATCGCCAGTCGCTAGCCTCCTCGTTCAGCACCATGCATTTCACTCCAACGAGTGTCGACTGGGTCGCTAACTCCGGAGCGTCATATCATATCACTCCTAATGCTGGTATACTCTCTTCTACCCACTCTCCCAACCCTTATTTTCCTTCATCTATCGGTGTTGAGAATGGGTCTGTTCTACCGGTCAACTCAGCAGGTGACTCTAGGTTCCCGGGTTCTTTCCAGCTTAAGAACATTCTTGTCGCTCTAGATATTATTCAAAATTTGCTTTCTGTCCGTCGTTTTACCACTGACAACAATGTTTCCATTGGATTTGATCCTTTTGGTTTATCTGTGAAGGATCTTTCTACCTAGCGACTTCTTTTTCGATGTGGTAGCTCAGGGCCCTGTACACACTTCGACTTTATACTTCCGTTGCATCACCACCCTTTGCCTTGACTACGACAGCTTCATCCACCATTTGGCGTCGGCTTGGCCATCTTGGTGCAGATGCTATGTCGAAGTTGTCCAGTAATTCGGTTATTTCGTGTACTAGGGGCACACATGATTCTTTATGTCATGCTTGTCAGCTTGGTCGCCATGTTCGGCTTTCTTTTCCGACTTCTGTGACTCATGTTGAGCATATTTTTGATCTTATTCATTGTGATTTGTGGACATCACCTATTCCCATTGTGTCAAACTTTAATTATTACTTCGTGATAATTGATGATTTTTCTCATTTTTCGTGGACATTTCCATTACGACTGAAGTCTGAGACATTCATTACTCTTTCTCACTTCTTCGTTTGGATATCACTCAGTTTGGGCGCACCATCCGAGCTATCCAGTGCGATAACGGACGTGAGTTCGATAACTTGGCGTTTCACCGCACATGGAGTCCAGCTGTGCATGTCTTGTCCGTACACCTCTCCTCAGAACGGCATGGTTGAGCGCATGATTCGTACCACCAATGATGTCATGCGCTCCCTGATGTTTCAAGCATCCATTCCTGCCCGATGCTGGGTGGAGGCCCTTCACACTGCCACTCTTCTGATTAATCGCCTTCCCACCAAGGCGATTCGTGCATCCACCCCCTATTTCGCTTTATACGGCACTGCTCCTCTTTACGACCATCTTCGAGTATTCAGGTGCGCTTGCTACCCTAATCTTTCCGCCACCGACCCACATAAGCTTGCGCCCCGCTAGACACGGTGTGTTTTCCTCAGGTATTCGCTTGATCATAAGGGTTACCGGTGCCTAGATCTCACCACTCACCGCCTCTTGATCTCTCGACACGTCGTCTTAGATGAGTCCTCCTTTCCCTTCTCCACCTCCTCTTCCGGTTCCACCGCGGAGCTCGATTCTCTTTTTCCTACTGACTCCGAGGTTGCTCCTCCACAGCTGCCTTGGCCTCTTTCTTCTGTAGGCACGACATGCGCTGTGCCATGCGCGGTCCAGGAGCCCCCGACGTTATCTGCTACGCCTCGTGCAGCATCGGCGTCTCCGGCGTCGCCCGCTGCACCTCGGATGGCCCCGACGTCACCAGCTGCGCCACGCACAGCCTCGGTGTCCCTGACGTCACAAGTCGCGCCATGCGCGGCCCCGAGGTCCCCGGCGTCACCAGTTGCGCCACGCGAGGCCTCAACGTCCCCGAGTTCACGGCCGCAACTCCGACTTCTCGTTTCACCAACCCCGCACTTGTCTACCAACGACGAGCGCGGGTTGGTGCCCCAGCTCCAACTGCGTCACGCGCAGGACTGGAGCCCCCCACACCACTCGCAGCGCCAAGCGCGGCCACGAGAACCACTCTCGTCTATCAGCGACGGGGGCGGGATGGTGCTCCGACTCATGCCCGCTCTGAGGCCCCGGTTTACCATTCTCCTCTGCTCCACAGGACCCGGGTCATGTTCACCCGATGGTGATTCGACGTGCTGCAAGGGCTCTCCGGCCGGTTGAGCGCTTCTCCGGAGTCGTCTTCTCATCGACAACGTCTTCACCGTCCGACTCGTCTTTGATCTCGCCCATACCGACTTCCGTCCGTAGCGCCCTCGCCAACCCTCACTGGTGTCGCGCTATGGAGGAAGAGTATGCGGCCCTACTTGCCAACCGGACCTGAGACCTGGTTCCTCGCCCCGATCGTGGCCATGTTGTCACGGGCAAGTAGATATTCACACATAAGAAGAATGCGGATGGTACCTTAGGGAGGTACAAGGCTCAGTGGGTACTTCAGGGCTTCACTCAGCGCCCTGGAGTCGACTACGATGAAACCTTCAGTCCGGTAGTGAAGCCGGCGACGATTCGTACCGTTATGATGCTGACTCTCTCGCGTTCTTGGTCCGTCCACCAGTTGGACGTCAAGAACATCTTCCTCCACGGCACACTGACAGATATGTTGTACTGCAGTCAGCCGACAGTGTTCGTTCAATCAGCTCCTCCAGACATGGTCTGTAAGCTGAACAAGTACATGTATGGTCTGAAGCAGGCACCGCAAGCCTGGTATAGCCGGTTCGCCTCTTTCTTGGTCTCACTGGGCTTCGTCAAAGCCAAGTCAGACACTTCGTTGTTTGTCTATCGACGTGATAGTGACACTGCTTACCTCCTACTGTACGTCGATGATATTGTACTGACAGCGTCCAGTCCGGCTCTCCTTCGGTGTACTCTCTGCCATACAGCAGGAATTCGCTATGAAGGACTTGGGCCGCCTTCACCACTTCCTGGTATTGCGGTCGAGGACCGACCAGGCGGTATGTTCCTTCACGAGCGACAATACTGCCTAGACATCCTCCAGCGAGCGGGCATGGCTGAGTACAAGCCGTGCTCCACTCTAGTGGATACCCAAGCGAAGGTCTCCGCTTTTGACGGGACACCCGTCATTGACCCCACGACTTACAGGAGTCTTGTAGGTGCCCTTCAGACTTCAGTACCTCACCTTCACCAGGCCGGATATCTCCTACGCAGTTCAGCAGGTGTGCTTCCACATGTATGACCCGCAGGAGCCGCACCTCACCGCTGTGAAGCGGATCCTTCGGTACCTGCGTGGCACCCTCGACTACGGCCTCCTCCTTCGGCGTGACTCGGCCTCCGAGCTGGTCGTGTACATCGACGCTGACTGGGCAGGCTGCCCGGACACTCGTCGGTCCACCTCTGGTTACGCCGTTTTCCTGGGTGGCAACCTCATCTTCTGGTCCTCGAAGCGACAGCACGTGGTGTCGCGCTCGAGTGCTGAGGTGGAGTACCGCACCGTGGCTAACGGCGTGGCTGAGGCTTCCTGGCTTCAGCAGCTACTTCACGAGCACCACACTCCCGTCGCCCGGAGTACTCTAATCTACTGCGACAACGTCAGCGTTGTGTACCTCTCCACCAACCCTGTCCAGCATTAGCGCACGAAGAACGTGGAGATTGACCTCCACTTTGTTCATGAGTGGGTTGCACGTGGCGAGGTTCGGGTGCACCATGTCCCGACGACGTCACAGTTCGCCGACATCTTCACGAAGAGCCTCCCGTCATCGCTGTTCTCCGAGTTTCGATCCAGTCTCAACATCTGCTGTGGCTAGATGTTGGGACTGCGGGGGGTGTTAGATTGTGATTAGTGTGGTGCTTAGGGGGTATTTTAATCTTTTGGATGTGATTAGGGTTAGGGGCAAATTAGTCCTTTCCCACCCCTTCACATCTCTATATAATGTACCCCTTGACACCAGGATTAATCAATTCATTCTTTCCTCTCTAATAATCTTGAACAACTAGCATTATACATGTATCAAGAAAGAGAACAGTTAGCTAAGCACATGAAGTTAGCGAGGAGAATAAGCATGTCTTACTGGACCACCAAAACACTCAAAACCAGCTAAGTTGAGCTCTTCCAAGATTCCATCCTCACCGACAACATAAATCTAAATAAAAGGAACAGTGTAAAAAGGGCATGACATCATGAAAAACCTTCATTCTCAAGCACATCAATATAAAGTAAGTAGAACATTAAGTTAAATGAATAGGTCAAGGTGAAAATGTTATCATAAAAAGCATCATCTAGTACAAGGTGATAAAATCTCCTATCAGAACCCAATCTGCCTTGTTAGTTCTGTCTTAAGATAAATGTTGTTCACTTAAATATCTACGAAGAACTCATATATCATCAATGTTTCATCATGTGAAGATATGCCAGACAAACCAGCTGATCAAAACACAGTATTTTCTAATGGGAGATCAGTCCTAGCAAACAACCTGATGAATAAACTGAGATATCCAGGAAACATTAGGTCAAAATAATGCGTAATATTATTGTGGAAAGTAAGGGTGATTGGATCAGGTAAGTGCCTTTTGGTTGGTCTTACGGCATATAATTGCAGCCACATGGGTTTTGCATAACTTTTTTAATCTTATTTCAGGTGGTCCAGCCCGGGATTGATTCAAAAACCCCCATGCAGTGAAATTGAGGTGAATATGCAGCCTGCAATGTTGTTATGTTTCTCATGTATTTATCAATTTCTCAATATAATATATACGCTAGTGTCAAAAATTATCTCTTAATGAAACTTCTAGTAACCAAATCGAAAATATACTGTCCTAAATCATTCACCTAAAACAGAAAGAAGGAAGGAAATTGAAATAATTTATGATACCTTCTTTTCAGGAGGGAAATTGTTTGATTTTAAGAACATGGCTGCTGCAAATGATGATGTAAAAATCTCTTCCTACAGAGAAGATAAAAATAAGTATGACGCAATAAAGTTTTGTTGCCGGAGTCTATTAGAATAGAAAACTACCTCAGTAACTTCAAGTCCAAGTGCTCTGAATTTCTTTGAATATTGCCTTCTTGACTTTCTAGAATTGTTTGTTACAAAAATTAATTTCTTGCCCTGCACCCAGTCAATAAAGCATCATTGCTTAAACCTCTTTATATGCCTTTTCTGAAATAGCCTGAGAGAGTATTGGGTTCTGAATTTATTCCATGTATTAGATCAATGCCCTATACAGTGGCAGGAAATATCACAAGTCGGCTAAGAATTGGGTTAGGGGCTTCACTGTTTCTCAACTAGATGCTATAATTCAGAAGAATATAGAGATAAGATTCTTATAAGTTTGTTCACGTGATAAATCAGAATAATTCCTCAATAACGCTATGTAATTATCTAGTTAGTTGAAATTTGATGATAATACAATGCACTGCAGCTACTTAATTGTGTACTCACGTTTGGTAGCTATACATTTTGTTACCATGTGTAAAATTCATAGAAAACGGGAGATTACAGGCTTCCCACTTAGCAGTAACTAAGGGCTCTTCTTTACGAGGTTAAGAAGCAAATCTAACAGATTTTAATATACACACCTGAAGCTAGCTCTTGTCAATAACACAATAGAAGCAGATAAAAAATGATAATAGATATAATAGACTTTAATAAGCGTAAATAGAGCTGTATTATACATCAGGGAAGCCAGAGGAAAAAAAGTTTTTGACCATCACCCTATAAGTGGCTTTGTCATGTGGTGGACACTAGAGAAACATAAAGTGTTAACAAAATACATTACTCTTATCAAGGATATGTACAATAATGTTAGGACAAGTGTGCGCGCAAGTGATAGTGAGATTGATGCATTTCCTATCACGGTTGGACTACATTAAGGATCAGCTTTGAGCCCATACATCTTTCCCTTAGTGATGGATGAGGTGTCGAAGGATATACAAGGGGATATCTTTTGGTGCATGCTCTTTGCCGATGATGTAGAGCTGGTAGATGAAATTAGGGATGGTGTTTGTCGGTACCCTCGATATGGGGTACCCCGCGCATAGGAAAAAATGCCTAAGGACCTCGCCCTTCTCCGCAGGGAGAGCTCCGAAGGCGCCACGTGTCCAGCAGGGTCGGACCTCCCTCTCCTCAGAGGAGAGCTTCGAACCCGCCACGTGGCCAGCAGCAACCGGACCTCCCCCCTCCGCGGAGAGAGCTCCGAAGGCTCCACGTGTCCCGCGAGGCCGGACCTCCCTCTCCTCAGAGGAGAGCTCCGGGCCCGCCACGTGGCCAGCAGCAGCCGGACCTCCCCCCTCCGCGGGGAGAGCTCCGAAGGCTCCACGTGTCCCGCAGGGCCGGACCTCCCTCTCCTCAGAGGAGAGCTCCGGACCCGCCACGTGGCCAGCAGAGCAACGCTGCCTGCCCTCGCGCGGTAGGCAGCAGGCGTAAAGACGCGTCATACCTTGCCCGTACAAGGTATTCAAGGCCCGCGCCTTCCCAAGACGCGGAGACGCGGAGCACGCCTCTGTCAGGTGCCGTTGCGCCCAGTCACATCGCAGACTGGCGCGTCGTGTCACAGCCTGTCCGCCAATAAACACAGCGACAAGACATCCCCTGCCGCCCTGTAACACCCCAAATTTTGATTCAAAACCCTAAACCATGTTCAGAGGGGAATTTAGAAATTTTTGGACGTGTTGCATGTTTTGCAAAAATTCAAATTCAAACTGGAATTCAAATTATACTCAAAACAGAAAAGAAATGGAAAAAGAAAAAGAGAAAACGGGAAAAAACTGGCCAGTGGGCCGAAACCCGCCAGCCGGCCCAGCTACTCCCGCGCCAGCCCGCCCCCGCGCGCGCCGCGCTGCCTCTCACCGACGGGTGGGACCCACCTGTCATCCCTAACCCCGAGCCCCCGCGACCCCGGACTTTTCTCCCGAGCGCGCGAAATCGCAACCGACCGGGAAAGCCCGTCCCGCAGCCGAATTCTGGTCCCAGAGGACTCCAACTCGATCACAACAGACCCACCGCCCTCCCCCGGCTATAAAAACCCCCGATCCGATCAGTTTTTCCCACGCGATCGCCGATTTTCACTCCGGTGAGCACCGAGACTTCGCCGGTGAATTCTGGCCGATCTAAGCTCGGAAACTCTGATCTAACTCGCTGGTCTTGATCCACCGCCTCCGGGGAACTTTGCAGGTGCAGAAAATCCGAAGACTTACGGTGTAAATCCATCGCCGACGAGCTTCGCCGTGGTTTTGCCTCGGACCTCGCCGCCGATCACTTTCCAGGATCCCCGAGCTCGAGAAAACCCCCGAGGTGAGATCCCTGACCTCCCCTCTACCGATCTAGGCCATAAGATCACAGTTCTAGGCAGAATTCTCGAGGATCCGAAACTTTCCGGCGAGATCGCCGCTTCCCGCCGCCGTGCGCCGCCGGCAGCGCCGCCCGCGCTCGATCGGAGCGACGTGGCCGCTTGTGCGCCGTTTATTTTAAATCGCACGGTAGACTTTAAAACCCCGCGTACCGGTTCGATGTTATAATCTCAGCCGTCGGTTTAAAATCGGACGGTCCACGTCAGCCCCGCGTTATAAAGACTGGAATTCTTACGTGCTACCCCCTGGGGTTCTCTGGAATTGAGAGCTAGCCCCGGAAACTTCAGATCTAGCCCCTGGAACTCCAGAAAATCATGTAAATCCGTTTAAAAATCAGTTTTAACCCCTGGACTTAATAGAAATTAGGAAAAACACCTCTGATAAGTGTAGCTAAACCCCTGGAAATTATGAAAATAATATTATAGACCCTGTAATGGGGTGAATTCATTATTTTAGCCCTGTTTAGTATTTGATTAGAAAATTGAATATGTAACTAGAGTTTAAAAATTAAAAAGTGGGACAAACAAATTGTCAAAATTAATTAAAAACTTTCTCAGTACTTAGAAAACTTTGGAGTGAGATAAAAATATATTTTTGGGCTGAAATAAATCTGTTTCATCTATTATTCACATTTATTAGTATAGGGACACATTTTTAAGTAAAGAATAGTTATAGAAAAATAGGGAAAGTAATTATGAAATGGTCTACATCATAAGCCAAGGTCAAAATATGATTTTAAGTTATTTAGGACCAGAACCTAATCTGTTTAGGTGATGTGTATTACTAATTTAATAATATACACAATTTGTAGTAAAAAGGTGAAGTAGTTGAATATAAGAAATTTATTGGAAACCCATATAAATAGTATGTAAGTATAAAGGTGGACACAAAAGTAGGAATCATATACACATGGTTAAAAGTGCATGCAAGCCACAACTCAACACACATAAAGTAACCACAACACATATAATGGTAAAGAACTTTTATAAATATGAATGTGTGGTTTGTATGAAGTAAGAAGTGTGAACTATGTCTTATGATTGTTGTTCTTCTTTTGCTATGTGTGATGGTATGAAGTAGAACCTGCTCAAGAGCAAGTTAACCCTTTCCAAGATCAGGACTACCCATTTCAAGAGCAGCAAGAAGGAGGCAAGTGTCCTTGACCACTTTGATCCTATGCTAGGATGTGTAGATAGAATTATTTGCATTGTCAAATGAAATATGGAACCAATGCTAGGAAAGTTTCCCTAGAATTGCATTACCTTGTTTCCTTGAAGCTTGGGTTGGGATTTATTTTGTCATGTCATTTATTTACATGCATTTGCTTAGCCATGCTTAGAATGGGATATTTGGGAAATGAGATCATCAGTTTATATTACCATACTCTTGAATGAGACATTGTGAGTTATGTAGAGGTAGGGATCAAGGCAAGTTGGATGTTTTGGTTGTGTGCTGGGTGCACGAGACTTGGGTTTGTGTTTAGTACTTGCCTGGATCCTAAGGACCGGTTCATGGAGCATGTAACCCGGCTTTACAGTGCCAACCACATGCTGAGATGGGGCAGCTTGGCCAATTAATTAGGTGTATCCCCGGCGTAGTATGGGTGTGTTGGATGGTGCGGGGAATAGGTGTCAGTTGGACTACCATATGAACCGCAAGGCTCAAGAGGGGGCCACTGCAGCGGGGTTGGAGCCTCTTGTATGCTGTTAGGGGTGAAACCTCAGTGGGCCCACGCTCGTCGGGAATCCCTTTGTAAAGGCTTCGTAGTGATCTCTTGGCCGCACACCTGAGAAGTGTGAATGTGGATCGTAGCCACTGGCATAATGGAGGTTCTTTTAGTCCACCCGGCAACGGGGGATGAAATCACTACTTGTGGGTACAGTGGTACAAACTCTGCAGAGTCAAAACTGTCTTGACAGCCGTGCTCACGGTTAAGAGCGGCCTGGACTTATTCATGATTAGAGGATTGATGGTTTTGGATGTTAAGCGGGGAGCTTAACATTGGAAATGATGTTATGGTTATTGGATTATGATGATGGGATGGGAGATTTGGACCATTTCACCTGTGTAGTAATGTAGGTGCTTAATAAGCTAAGGTGATAGGTATTAATTGCGTAGTGCTTTAACCATGAGTTCAACCTCTCCTTGTTCTAGCCATGCATGATATAATTTTCCCACACTTGCTGAGTACCATTGGTACTCAACCTTGCATATTTGTTGGTTTATATTGCTGCTCAGGTCAAGAATATGAGCTGGTGAATAATGACCAAGATTTTGGACCCGAGGAAGGATTTTAGGTTCATGAAGACCCCCGGGCAACGCCTGTGATGGAGCCCTAAAAGAATAATATTCCGCTGCTAGTTTATTTACTTGTGATGAACTTATTATTGTCCATCGAGACATTTTACTATGTAAGACTTACTTATATTCGACACCTGGCTTGTAATAAATGATGCTTCACTATTTGTCATCACATGTATGAGAAAATGATCCTGGCATACATGTGATATTCACTTGGTTGTTTCTTCGGAAAAACCGGGTGTGACACGCCCCTGCCATCATCAACCACTACGACTAGCCTGCGGCATGGGTAGGGCGGCAGAACAAAGACTGGTAAGCCTTCGCCAGAGACAACTGCCGGCATAACTGCAGATACGGTAGACGGCAGGCAATCTCCCCGGGACCACCTGTCGGGTCCCGGGCCCACCTTGTAAGCCACTCGAGCCTTGGACTATAAAAGGCTCGGGTAGGCGACGTTAGCAAGGATTCGAACTATGTGAACTCGCACTCTAGACATCACTCACCCTCAAGCTCAGAACTCCGGTTCTGAGCAGCAAGCAATACAGCGAGCACCTTTGCTAACCGTGAACGTAGGGTTTTACTCTCCGGCAGCCTGAACCACGTAAAACTCCCCGTGTCAAGCTTCTCCCTCACTCGTCCCTAACGCTGAAGCTCTCCGCAAGTGTCTAGCCCCTCCGAAAAAGAACCTCCGCGGGCTGCCCAGAGCAGGTCCGGGGAAAGTGTCGACTACACACTTCGACATTTGGCGCGCCAGGTAGGGGGTTTTTCCCTTGCGCGACGAGCTTTTGCCGGCGAAGATGACCAAGCTTCCTTCCGGCAAGCTCTCCTCCCCCGCTTTCACGACGGACCGTGACTAGCGGGGACTACGTCTCGACACACTCTGGACGGAGTGTGTCGGCGCAAGCTGGAAGCCAGCAGCCGACTCCGGCAGTGCCGACTCCGGCAACGCAGGCTCCAGCGAGCGTGAGATCCTCTGCAGCGTTGAGCGTCCCCCACGGGGGCACGCTAGCTGCAGCAAGAGCGCTACTTAGCTCAAGATTGACCTGGGACGAGACGGTAAAACGATATTTGAGAGATTAGAATGTATCCAGAGACTTAGCTCATGATAGGACTGCATGGAAAGTAGCAATTCATGTGCCAGAATCTTAGTATTTTTTTCTTTTCTTTTCTTTTTTCTTGTTACTCTTATATCTCTTATTCTCTTTTACTTCATTTAAAAAATATTAAAAAATTGTTGAGTTTCATGTCTAGCCTAACCAACATGCTTGGGATAAAGGCTTGGTTGTTGTTGTTGTAGGGGAAAAGTAGCCTTATCTATCAAAATTCAAAACGCACTCTGAGATCAAAATGCAAATAAACAAAAAGGTAAAAAAGTACCTCAACGAAGCTTCAAGTGATCTGAACATTAATGTTTTATGTAATACACTTTCTAACTAGTGACAAGCACTTTCTCCTATAAAAAAGGAAAAAACAAGTGACAAACACCACCGTGACTCAACTTTATGCTTAATCACGACTTCACTCACAAAATTTAAGAAAATAATTAAATACTTGTCCGTTTCACATACAGAAAAACAGAGGAAAATAATGCGATGCTCCAGACACTAGCACAACCGAATGCGGCATACCATCTTACGCAGCAGCTCCATCGTCTCAGGGACCCCTTCGATGAGCTTATCCCCCTTCCAAATAACCCCTATAAAACATCAATTCATAGGACGGCAACAAGAATCAATGGCCAGAATTTCGGGGGGGGGGGGGGGGGGGGGGGGGGGGGATCCGCACGGAATGAGGGAAAGGTAACGAATCGGAGACCGTCGCAATCGAAGAGGAAGGCGTCGACGGAGTCGACGAGGAGTCGGGCGGCGTCGGCGGTGAGGAAGCCGCAGGCAGGGCCTGGGAGACCGTTGTCCATGGCCTCCGCCTTCTTTCTCCTCCGCGTCTGCTTCCTTGGCCGCTCGTATTTGCGAATTGGTGTGGGATGCGAAGAAAATAATAAGATATGTTTCTCTCCTCTACGGCGTCTACCGTACCAATGACTATTTTGCCCTTGTTTCTGGACGCATTTTGCCTTTTTAATTTTTATGGCCGAGATCTAGAGAGTAGAGGCAAAGGTGACCATGGTCATGATTGGTTGGTGCATATCCTTCAGCTAGGCTCAAAATCTTTTGGGCACTAGTATGGTTGGCTGGACTGGGGCTGTAAACGAGCCACCTTTTGGTTCCTCAAGATGAAGTTGGCTCTTCATAATCTAGTTTGCTAAAATCTCGAATCGATCTCAAGACGAGACGAGTCTGGATCCATTCAATCCTATAGAAAGGCTCGAGTTCAGCTTCATTATTGCTTGTATAAGCTCGAACTCAACATACTTGTTTAAACATTAACAACAAGTAATTGATAGAAAAATATAATAACAAACAATCCACAATATTTTTTACACGTTTAATCAGTTTTATGATTAATTCTAAAAAATAATTCATGATCGAAACAGTAATAAACATGAACAGTAGCAACACACATGCAATTACAACCATATTATCGTAACAGAATAATATATGTTGACTGCACGCATTGATCTTTAGCCGGAAGGATTGCTTTAGATGTTGTCTTGTTAGTGTTAATGATGATTGCATAAAGCAAACAATGGCGAATACGGCGGTAAGCAGCACCGCCCGACTTGGACAGTAGATGATCCATAATGAAGAACATGACCGGTCACGCAGAGAGCACTTCTGAAAAAACTTTTTCGCTCTATCCCGATGCAGGACCAAAAGGGTGAGTGGTTCCGAATACCTACTCTTATAATCGATGCACATCGGCACTCGAAATGGAACAAACTACGATGGTGGTGCAAGTAATGGATAAAGGAAAACTACGTATGGCATATACCTCAATACCTCTTTTATTTATAGTAGATGGAGAAGACTCCAATCTGGTTACAACAACACACGATTGTGGAATCAAGAAATGCACATGTGCACGCACGTGCGAGGCGTGCTTGCATGTGTGCAAGCGAGCGAGCACGGAGGAGCAGGAGCGCACGTGTATCACTCTTCTTCTTACTCACTTAGGGAGTAATAGAACATTCCACCTATAAGTTAGTCTCACTCTACTACCACTCTTCATGTGGTACTAGAATTTAGCATGAATTTAGCATTCACCTTTTGTCATACATAGGCATTTGAGATTTTTCTGGAATTTTACTTAGAAGTTTCCCCTTTAGATCAAATTCCAACAATCCCCACCATATCTCAAACTCATTTAGAGATTTGCCTATCGTTACTTGTTTAATATACTAGTGTTTTAGTATAGATTGTTAAGTTAAACCTTTACCTAGATTTTAAGCTACATCAGTTCACAGTTTGAATAATGAAATATGCTTTAAATTGAAGCATATACATCATACTCTCTAGTCACTTTATGAGTTTTCTAGAGGTCAATAGGTCATGCAAATATCATACTTTGACGTTAAACAGTCGGAGCTTATATAGGTGTGCCTCTTTCAAGATTACTCTTTAGAATATAAGAGTATATTAAGATATATCATCAATTTGCCTTACAATTTGAGAGCATAGTTTCACATCTTCACATAGAGGGGGTCTTAAAATAGAATATTCCTTCATGAATCAACAACTTGTTTTTTCATATCCTAATTTACAAGATCTCCTATCATAAAGATTGGATTACCACTATGGTGTCACACTCGTGGGTCTCATACACATGTTTGTCGATACACTTTTCTATCATATTAAATGATAGTCCTTTTGTAAAGGGGGTGCTAGGTTTCCTTGTTTGTATATATGAAACATTTATAACTCCGCAGTTTCTCATTTTTTTGACAGACTTGATGACTTTGTGTGTCTTGATGACTTTGCGTTATTAATACATTTATTCATCTTGACAATCATCGTTTAATTATTATAGTTCATAAAAATTGTCAGTAATGGTTTTTCAACTAGGGGTAACTCCATCAAGAATTTTTGCAGTCACTCTGCCTCTGAAGTTGCTTTCTTCAAAGCAGTAAGTTTTGCTTTCATAGTTGACCTCGTCAATATAGTCTATTTGCAAGACTTCCATGACATTAGTACATTACGTCACCTCTAAGGATAAAAACATACCCAATAGTGGCATAGAGTGTATTAACATCTGAGATCTAATTCAAGTCACTATGTCCTTCAAACATGGGTGGACGTCCTGAAAAGTGGATTTCATAACTCATTGTACGTCTTAGGTAGCTATAACCCTTCTAAGTGCATGTAAATGATCAATACTCGGATTTGACATGAACCTTCTCAATTTGTTTACAACAAAAGATATATCAGGTCGAGTTGCGCTCACTAAGTATATGAGCGAACCAATCTTTGAGAGTATCTTAATTGATATATCAGCTCATTCTTGTTCTTTCAAAGGGTCACACTAGGGTCATAAGCTGTTGGATAAATCTTGTCCTCCAAAAAGCTAAATCGTTTCAAGATTTTTCAACATAGTGAGATTGCCATAAAGTTATTATACTCTCATCTTACTTAGATTAATGTTTAAAATAGCATTAGCTTCTCCCAAAATTTTCATATGACAACATTTCGATAGGAGATACTTGACCTTATTAATTATATTAATGCTTATATAAAAACAAGTATATCATTCACATAGAAGCAAAATATAATAATATCGGCTAAAACATGGTAATAGTATATTCACCTATCAACCTCAATAATGAAAAAGCCTATAAAAGTTAGTGTTTTGTTAAACTTCTCATATTATTGCTTAAATGCTTGTTTTAGGCCGTACAAAGACTTTAGCAATTTGCACACCTCTCTATCTTCACTCTTTACTACAAACCTATCATGTTATTGTATATAGATTTCTACTCCAACTCTCCATTAAAAAAAGATTTCTTCACGTCCATTTAATAAATGAAAATACATAAGAGGCAACCAAGAAAAGTAGTAATTGAATAGCGGTTATTCGAGCAAAGGATGAATAGGTGTCAAAATATTGGTTGCCTTATTTTTTAGTATAGCCTTTGGGCACTACTCTTGTTTAGTACTTATTAATAAATTATTAGGTCTAAGCTTTTTTTAAACAACCACTTACAAACCAAAGGTTTACAACCATATTGTAGTTCAATTATTTCTCGAGTTACATTAGAAAGAATTGAGTTTTATCTCACTATAAACTACTTCTTTCTAGTTATCTGCATCCCGGGATGCATATGGCAATATCGTCCATAATGTACAAAATGAAATCATTACTAAAGAATTTTACAATCCACCGTCTTTTACTCCTTGAAGTAGTATCATTATGTTCATACTAAAGGACATTCTCGTGCCATTGTTCAAACTATTCACTCGAAGTACTAGATTTAGTAAAAATTCAAAAAAATCCTAGAAGTGTTATGCATATATTTTGTAGGGAAACATTCTTAAAAAAATATCGCATCACGAGATTTCATTATACTATTGACATGCATATCAGATACATCAGATTTTTCTACTATAAATCTATATGCAATGCTTAAATTAGCACAATCTAAAAAGATACAGTCTACTGTCTTTGGTCTAAGCTTGTATTTTTTGGAGATCATAATATTGACATTTGTCAGATATCCCGAGTGCACAAGTAAAAAGTGATGATTTTCTTACAACCCACTCTCCCATAATGTTTTTTCTCTATTCGTGTTTGACACTCGGTTTAAGACATGATGTGAATGTGAAGTCAATACCCCCATGCCTTAGATAGATTAGCAGTGTCTAACATGGCAATCCCGTTTGATTGGGCTGAATAGTGAGACATACTCTCATGAATAATACAATGCTCCTCACATAATTCATTGAATACTTTAGGAAAATCATCACCATCACATTCTTATCTAAGATGTTTAATCTTCTTCTCTAATAGGTTTTCAACTTCAGCCTTAGAAAATCTTAAAGTAGTCTAAAACTTTATCTTTAATTTTCAACAAATAAACATAGCAGAATCTAGTAGCACTATCAACAAACTTAATTCTAGTTTTCATCTAGCATAGATTAGAATGTATGAGTTTCAAATGTTGGTTTAATTGCACACAACTATATTTTACAACCTTTTATCAACACACCATTCATCAAGTTTCTCCCCTCGACTGCTACATGAGGCTTTAGATGTTGGTTTAATTGCACACAACTATGACACTTAAAACTTTTTGCAATAGTGAAAACTAGAATTAAGTTCATACTAAATATCTAATATGTAGCTAGAGAAATTGTTGTAGATGTTATCGTGTTAGTATTTGATGATGATTGGTCAAAACAGGTCACAACGAAGACCGAAATAAGGAGCATCGCGCAACTAGGATGGTATACGATCCGTGCTGAAGAACATGAGCGGTGACGCGAAGACCGCTTCCCAAAAATTTGACAAGTGAATGATAAATGAGTCTTGTCGAGATTTTCAAACTCGCGAGTTTTGAGTTGGACTCAAATTCAGCATATTTATCTTTCAAGCCGAGCTTGAATCAAGTTTTTAGCAAGCTGAGCTTGGATACATCATCAGTCTCGAACTTCATTAACATCTCTAGTTTAGATGTCTAGGGTGCCAGCTAGGCTGAACTCGTGCAACCAGTGTCTCCGGATCAGGCTCCAGTCTTTCTACGGAGCTAGGCGGAAGATGCAGATCCAATGCTTTCATCTCTTGACGCTCAGATATATTGTTCACAAATTGATATTTTGACTTCTGTCAACCGTGATGATCTTTAATCAAATGGGCAAGGTGTTTGATTTGATTTTATTATGTGGATTTCAATTTATTATAGCATGTGTTCTAATTCCACTTTAGGACTGATTTCTTGTGATTTTCTTGTGTTGCTGTAGTTGAGCAAAGCTCCAGTTCCAGAATCACGTGGCAAAGCTCCATACGATTTTGCTCGGTTTGACACACTTTGTTACTTTTTTCTTTTTCTTTACCGTATAAGGATAAAATGTGGTGGTAACATGACCATATCGTCATGCGAGGTAAGTTTATCCGTATCACCATCCAATCAGACTCTGAGACGAGTCTGGCCAACTTATGAAATGAACCAAACACTCTTATGTGAACTGCAGCGGTGGAACCTGGTTTTGCTCAACCCGTCCCATCCAGCCAACAAGGCAAGGAGACCACTAGGCAACCAATCACGCGATATATTTGGTACGTTTGATAAGGATATGAGTATATAATATGCGAGGTACTACTGTGACAAACAACTACACACTAACCAAAATAATTATTGCACGATTACAATTTGGGGTGATAATGTTTAATAACCAATCAAACACGTCCTAAATTACACAAATGTCGGATGATTTGGCATAGCACAGAAATCACATGCTAGAAGAATACTGGAGCACAACAGCAAATTATTTTAATTTAAGAGCACAAATAATATATTTTCATGACTGTCAAAGAGTACAAATGGATGTTTTTACATAAGGTGGGGTTGTCAAAAGCAAATAGGCTATAGTATTTTAAGTCTTGTCCAAAATGGGTGGTGCGTCAAAAACTGCAACTATGATATTTGAAGCCAAGTGTCCAAAACGGGTAGCGCATCAAAATTTGCAGAATGAATGAAAGTTGTACATAAAAGGGTGTAAAAGTCCCAAAAATATGAATACAAATAAATTAAAGTTTGAACATCATTTGAGTTCGAGTTCATGAAAATTGGGACTTGTTAAAACTTTCTACACGTGATGATACACATGAGTGTCCAACTACACAAGATCAAATGTTTATTTGAATGCTTGGAAGCAAAGTTGATTTAAACACCATATGTAAGGTTCTCATGTGCAAGAGGAGGATTTAAATTCAGATTTTGAACTCACTTTGTTCAACTCAAATTTTAAACGTGGGCATCAGAAAAGAAATACAAAATGTTGTGTTAAATACCCCATTTGCAGCAGCTAAATGAAAAATCAGATTTCATATTTGAATTTCTCAGGTCCAAAATAGTGGGATGACAAAGTTTGAGGAAATTTGGAGTTACTTTGCTATCCATTTCCAAGAGGACTTTAAATTGCATAGGAATTCAAATTCAGATTTGAATTTGGATGAAACATGACCAATTATCCAAATGAATTCAGATTTGAGATCCACACGATTGAATTTAATCATTTGCCAAGTTTGAGAGAATTTGGGAGGATAAGGAGGGCAGTGGGACCCACTTGACAGTTGCACTTCAAAAGATCTTCAGTGAAGCACCATCTATGTTTTTCTTTTGTCGAGTGCTCGACAGCAGCTGCTAGCCAGCGCGCGCTCTACGTTTTCGATCAATCCCATCTCACCCAAACCGCCTTAGCGTAGCCCTTATCACCTCTCAGCATGTTCGCTTTGCCCACAAACCGAAACCCGAAGCTCTTCCTCGCTCTCGTGCAAGAACAGAACAGCACCACCGCCGCCACCTTCGGTCGATCGTGAGCCGACCGTTTTCTTGCGTGCAATGCCTCAACGAGTAGCAAAATGACACCGTGGTTGCTCCCTTGACCTCCTCAACACAAAACAAGTGAGTTCGAGCTTCCCCACACCGAGAACATCTTCTCCTCGCGGCGGCCGAGAACAACACGAGTTGGAGGCGCACGTGGACAACTCTACCCGGACTCTTTCACGGTCGAGCAAGGGCACCCAGAGGCACGCTGGACACCCAGGCTGCTCCTCCCCAAGTCGTGGCCCGAGCCGTTGATCATCGCCTGAGAATTTCGTGTTTTGCTTCCGGCCGGTGCAAACCCACCTTCGGGTAAGACTCGAGCCGGCGCTCATCGTGAGCCGTATTAGGTGCATCGCCGGCACAGGTAAACCTCACCGGCGTGTTCCTCGCGCGTTGGTTTAGAGCCGAGCGGCGAGTTTGGGGCCTAGAGGTGGCCGGGAGACTGATTTCGAAGTGCTCCGGTGAGGGGCGGGCACGGGCGCGCGGGAACCGGCGCGAGGTAGAAGATGACCTCGCCGGGCCCACGCGTCAGCCTCTGTTTATATTGAATAGGATTTTTTGTGGCTCCATATCACTTTGTGGCTGCGCTCTTTAACTCCATAGCCCCGTGTGCCCTCCTCCCGGGTGGCGCCACGACGCTAGGGGCCCGGTGTTAGAGTTTTGAAAAATCCCTGAATTAAGTTTGAATTCTAGATTTCCTTCAAAGTTTAGAAGATCATAATTTTTGCTAAGAAACTCCAAATTGGGTTAGATTCAGATCGGAAAACTCTATCAAATTTGTAACCCAATTTGTATGAAAGTCCATAATAAATCCTAGAAAATTCTTTGTAACTTTTCAGTAAAAGAAATATTGAGGGAGTTTGGTTCATCCAAAATTTCACAAATTTTGCCAGGATATTTCTTAGGATATTATTGAATTCCTGTTAAAATTTCAGCTCATTTGGAGTTGATTTGCGTAGGAAAATTCAGAATACAAACTGTTGTATTCAAATGAATTCAGAAACTTTTTCAGAAAAAGTCCAAGCTTTGTAAAATTATTTCTGGTCAATTCTTAGCTGTAAAAATCCTAGGAAAATTCATGAATACTCTCTAAACTATACTTGAAATTGTAGTTCACTTGGTTTTGCATGAACATGCTAGTTACTTCAGAATTAATTCCTTTTTACTTAAATACTTAGAGAATTGTTCTAGGTATTTCTTGTGACAAGGAACTTACATAAAAATTCTCAGCTGTATTTTAGCTCTGTATCAGTACTTTCCAGTACACTTGCTTAGGTAGAAATACAACTAATAAGAATAAACCCTTAGTGCTTGACCCTTGCTGCTAAATCCAACTCCATCCACTAGAATCAGTTTCATTCCAATTTCTGAACAGAATTTTGTTTTTAACTTAGCATTAGGCCTTGATAGCACAAGCTTTACAATTATTAGGCCTTGATAGCAAAAGCTTTACAATTAAATACATATGCATGTGCATAACGTGTAGCATTGACGTAAAGAATTGTGAAGCAAAGTGAAGTTCGATCCAAGAGCAAAAAAAGCAAGTGATTAAGCCTCAAGTGATCAGCAACACTAACTGATTTATATACATTAGTCACCTGCAAAACAGGCAAGCGCCGTTTTGCATTCAAGCTATTTTATAAAGTATCTTTATTTATAGATACTATAGGTATGAGTTTATGAATGCATTAGGTCTAGATGATTTGAATACCCTTTTGTTTGACCAGATTTACCTTGAGAGAAATGGGTAGAATAGCAACCTGTCGAGTGAATTAGGCTACGCTTTAATGTTCACTGGAAAGTATCGATAAAAGTAAAGTAGTTGGAATCTACTCGCGAGTTTAGTGATTGGTTTCACTATGATTAGAATATTGAGAAAAATTCACCAATGAGAATATGAGGGCAGGGATATAGAGATGCAACAAGACGAGGTCCGTGCGTGTATAACCCTGGCCTATGTCGGTTAAGGCCCGTCCATACTTGGCCCTGTTGGACAAGTTTCAGTTGTGTACCGGGTGCATAGTAACTATATGGGACGCAAAAAACCGATGTACCTCATGAGATCCGTATTAGAACTTTTTCGATCGGCTTAGGCTTTCGACGTCAATACAGCAGGAGGTAACTCGCTCAAAAGCACATCACAATGGATATGTACCTTGAGGAGCTTGCTGTTCGGGTCGATGGGACCGCGTCCGGTGTGGATGAACTTGGGAAAGGTGGTTGTGTGTAACATCGGTCGAGTGTGTTGACGGTAACTCGGAGATGGGTGTACGTGTCCTGCAATTCGGGCGTGTCTTGGTTCGAATCAACGTCGCTCGCTGTTATATGAGCATACTTGAACACTGAGTCTTGACGTAGTAAGAAGTGAAGTGAATTACCATGAATGGATAAGTATTGTGTTATAAATTGTTTTGCAACCATATTTGAATTAGAGATAGTGCCAACTAAGTTTACTTCACCTGGTGCAAGAAGCATCGTAACGAAGCGTTTCTTGTTTGATTGTGGAGTTGTGATGTTGCTCGGTTCAAGGCTTTAAAATGAGGTTATAAATCTGAAGTTAAGGATCAACTGTAGGTGAGTCCTTTATGTAATTTTAGCTACAATGCTCAATCCCTCGTACATATAGAGTTTGTTGTTTAGAGAAGATGGATCAGTCTTGCTGAGGCTATGTGCTCACGCTTGCTATATCACTGGTTTTGCAGGTTAACATCTATGCTTATGAAGAGGTTGTCCGGTGAGACTCGGAGCAATCCGAGTCGTTTATCTCATGTAAACCCCTGCCGCTGCAGTATGTCTTCATGTTGCTAGTGAGGAGAGTCCGCGGGTTGGACATCTTCTCAGTTGCTTAGGTTAGAAATGATACGTGAGTGTATTAGTCTTCCATTGTAGTTTATTTTGATGTAAATTATTTGTAAACTGAACTTTTAAGCTTTCACATTTGACTAATGCGATATGAGTTCCTTATATGTGTGTTGTTAGGTGCCGCATCGCACGACACCACTCAATGCGATTTCCGTGACAGCGTGCGACCCTGGAAAGGAGTGGCCGCGGCAAAGACTAAGAGGTATTAAATCCAATAACAAGACAATTATGTAATGAGGCAAGTGTTGGTTGTTAGATTTCACTCGCAGTATTATACGGATCAATGACTCTTACATTCACAAGTTGTTTTCTCTTTATATACTGTAACATGCATAAAATATCTAGTAGCGTAAGAGTCTATTTTATTGTCGAGCGAGTAATTGATATAATATAAAAAGGTTAATATTATGACTTGTAACAATTAATTTTACTACTTTCAACAATTTACTATGTTCATTGCCCCAAGCAAAATTGTGGAGATTTATTCAAATTAGTACTACTAGAATTTATTCTTGTCTCTTTATATCAGTAATATTAAATTCAAAAGTTTTAGGATACTCGAAGACATGATACTATATACTGATTTTCATATACATAAAAATTTACGTTTTTATATAAGTATAAAAAAAATGACTCCGACCATGAAAATAATGATGAAAAGCTCCAATTTATTTTTTAATGTAGGCCTGATGTCTTATATAAATCAAGCAAACTTATACATAGAGAATCAAATTCATCTCTAATGAGTAAATAGATCATGTTTGAATTGTCCGGGTACTAAAATGAGTCAAAAAATTCATTTAGAAATGAAAATATAGATTTTTAAGGGTAGTGAAATAGACGTAGCCTTTTTTATCAAAGGGTCATTTTAATTTGCGTGTAAGAAACTTTGATTACTCTTACCTATTTTATTGAATCTCGCTTCAACAAAAGTAATAACTCTAGCAGAAAATCCGACATCACCATTTCTTTTTAAATAGTGCTACACTAGTCTTGGTTCTAATACGGTTCTCTTCTATAATGTCAACTTTTGTTATACCTTGACAATTGACTTCAAATTATAACATTGATAACTGAATTATCTGTTGAATTGTGCACCCTTTTCTATCATCTTATGCTTTTGGGGTCAACCGGTCGGTGCATACTAGTTTAACATGGTATCAAAGTCAAAAGACTCAAGTTCGAATCTTGGTGGGCGCGATTTACAACAACAACAACAACAACCAAGCCTTTATCCCAAGCCTGTTGGGGTGGGCTAGACATGAAACCCAATATCAATGAAGTAAAACAGAGGAAGAGATATGAGAACAAGGGAAAAAAAGGAAAAAAAATAAAAAAAAAGGAAAAAAGAAAAAGGAAAAAGAGAAAAGAAATAAGAAAAAAGGAAAAGAAAAAGAGAAAAGAAAAAAGAAAAAAACAAGACTACGATTCTGGCACATGAATTGCTACTTTCCATGCGGTCCTATCATGAGCTAAGTCTCTGGATACATTCCAATCTCTCAAATCTCGTTTTACCGCCTCCTCCCAGGTCAACCTTGGTCGTCCTCTACCTCTCCTAATATTTTCTCTACCTCTTAAAATCCCACTGTTAACCGGTGCTTCTGGAGGTCTCCGTTGGATATGTCCAAACCACCTAAGCCGATGTTGGACTAACTTCTCTTCAATCGGCGCCACCCCTACCTTATCACGAATCGCCTCATTCCTTATTCGGTCTCTTCTCGTGTGCCCACACATCCACCGTAGCATGCGCATCTCTGCGACACTCATTTGTTGGACATGTTGCCGTTTAGTTGGCCAACATTCCGCCCCATAGAGCATCGCGGGTCTGATCACCGTCCTATAGAACTTCCCTTTTAGCTTTTGTGGGACTTTCCTATCACATAGGATTCCAGAGTCTTGTCGCCATTTCATCCACCCTACCTTGATCCTGTGGCAAACATCCTCATCAATATCGCCATTGCTTTGTAACATTGATCCTAAGTATCGGAAAGAGTCCCTTCTAGGTACTATTTGTCCTTGTAGACTAACATTTCCCTCTTCACGACCAACACCACTAAAGTCGCACCTCATATACTCGGTTTTGGTCCTACTAAGTCTAAACCCCTTGGACTCTAAGGTTTGTCTCCATAACTCTAATTTCTTATCAACACCATCTCTAGTTTCATCTACCAGCACTACATCATCAGCAAAGAGCATGCACCAAGGGATATCCCCTTGTATATCCTTCGACACCTCATCCATGACCAAGGAAAACATGTATGGGCTCAAAGCTGATCCTTGATGTAATCCTACCGTGATAGGAAATGCATCAGTCTCACTATCACTTACGCGCACACTTGTCCTAACATTATTGTACATATCTTTGATAAGGGTAATGTACTTTGTTGGCACTTTATGTTTCTCTAGTGCCCACCACATGACTGACCTTGGTATCTTGTCGTACGCCTTCTCCAAGTCGATGAACACCATATGCAAGTCCTTCTTCTGCTCCCTATATCTCTCCATAAGCTGACGAAGCAAGAAAATCGCCTCCATTGTAGACCTCCCAGGCATAAAACCAAACTGGTTTTTAGTGACATTGGTCACTTTCCTCAGGCGATGTTCAATCACTCTCTCCCAAAGCTTCATAGTATGACTCATAAGCTTAATACCTCGATAATTAGTACAACTTTGAATATCTCCTTTATTTTTGAAGATAGGTACTAATATACTTTTCCTCCATTCTTCAGGCATCTTGTTTGACCGAAAAATATGGTTGAATAGCTTTGTGAGCCATACTATTGCGACGTCCCCAAGACATCTCCACACCTCAATAGGGACATCGTCAGGGCCGATGGCCTTTCCTCCTTTCATCCTTTTTAAGGCCTCCTTAACCTCAAACTCTTGTATCCTCCGCACGAACCGCCTGTTGGAGTCATCAAAGGAGTCATCCAACTCAACCATAGTGCTCTCATTCCCATCATTGAATAGCCCATTAAAGTAATCACGCTATCTATTCTTAATCTCTTCATCCTTCACTAGAATGCGATCAGTCTCATCTTTGATGCATTTAACTTGATTGAGATCCCTCATCTTTCTCTCGCGGATTTTTGCTACCTTGTATATGTCTTTTTCACCTTCTTTTGTCCCTAGTCTCTCATATAACTTATCATAGGTTTGTCCTCTTGCCTTACTCACAACCCGCCTTGCATTCTTCTTAGCCTCTTTGTACTTAAGCATGTTGCTTGCGTTTCTATCATTATGCCAACTCTTGTAACACTCCTTCTTCTCCTTAATGGCCTTTTGTACATCCTCATTCCACCACCAAGTGTCTTTATCTATAAGTTTCTTTCCCTTTGTCACACCGAACACCTCACTAGCTACCTTCCTAATGCAAGTTGCCATCTTCATCCACATACTATCTGCATCTCCATTTTCTGCCCAGGGTCCTTCTGTGATCACCCTATTTTTAAAGGATTCTTGTGATTCTCCCTTCAACTTCCACCACTTTGTTCTTGTGATTTTGACACCTTTGTCCCGCAAAGAACATGTATGGAAGCGAAAGTCAGCTACCACAAGCTTATGTTGTGTCACAACACACTCCCCCGGGATCACCTTACAATCTAGACACTCCCGTCTATCCTTTCTCCTAGTGAGGACAAAGTCAATCTGGCTAGAGTGTTGGGCACTACTAAAGGTCACTAGGTGAGATTGCCTCTTCCTAAAGAGGGTGTTAGCTATCAACAGATCATAGGCTACGGCAAAGTCTAGGATGTCCTTACCCTCTTGATTTCTATCGCCGCATCCAAAACCTCCATGTACTCCTTCAAATCCTAGGTTAGTTGCACCCACATGACCATTGAGATCTCCCCCTATGAGGAGTTTCTCGGTTATCGGTACACTACTAACCATATCCTCCAAGTCCTCCCAAAATTGCCTCTTAGCACTCATGTTGAGCCCAACTTGTGGGGCATAAGCACTAATGACGTTCAAGACAATGTCCCCAATTACTATCTTGATTAAGATGATCCTATCCCCTCGTCTTCGAACATCCACTACTCCATCCTTAAGGCTCTTATCTATTAGAACACCTACGCCATTCCTAGTCCCAGCCGAACCAGAATACCAAAGCTTGAAACCGGTATTCTCGACTTCTCTCGCCTTTTGACCCGCCCATCTAGTCTCTTGTACACAAAGGATATTTACTCGTCTCCTAATGGCAACATCTACTAACTCACGTAGCTTCTCCGTCAAGGATCCTACATTCCAACTACCCACCCGAAATCTATGTTCCTCGGCTAGCTTCCTTACGCTTTGCACCCGTCGAGTAAGATGCAAAGACCCTTGCTCACTTATCACTACATCCGGGCGATGATGTAGCGCGCCACTAAGGTGATGGCGATCCGGCCCTTGCTCATTTAACACCATATCCGGGTTCCGATATGGCGCGCCACTAAGGCGGTGGCGACCCGGCCCTTGCCCACTTAACACCATACCCGGGTTCCGATATGGCGCGTCGCTTAGAGGGTTACTCCCCAACGAATTTCTATTGGGTTTCATTTCCATGAGAGTGGCTAAGTGTAGTTGTTGGCTCGCCAAGCCTATCACAACCCCCTCCTCCTTTACCCGGGCTTGGGACCGGCTATGTCATTACAACATAGGCGCGATTTATTAAAATAAATTGTAACCGACTCCTATTCCACTTTGTGGCCCAAGAGAGCGTGCACATGACGGGGAGTGGTGAAATATAAGTGAATTACTCACCCTCCCCATCAGCTTAAGCTTTTGGGGTCAACCAGTCGGCGCATACTAGCTTAACATGGTATCAGGGCCAGAGGTTTCGAGTTCGAATTCTCGCGGGCACGATTTATTAACATAAATTATAGCCAACTCCTATTATATGTTTGCGAGTCAAGATAGCCTTGAGCGAGAGTGTTGAAATATAAGTGAATTAGCCACCCTTCCCCATCAGCTTAACCTTTTGGATTCAACCGGTCGACGCATACTAGCTTATGCGATTTCCGTGACAGCGTGCGACCCCGGAAAGGGGTGGCCGCGACAAATACTATGGGGTATTAAATCCAATAACAAGACAATTATGTAATGAGGCAAGTGTTGGTTGTTAGATTTCACTCGCAGTATTATACGGATCAATGACTGGACATTCACAAGCTGTTTTCTCTGTATATATTGTAACATGCATAAAATATCTAGTAGCGTAAGAGTCAATTTCATTGTCGAGCGAGTAATTGATATAATATAAAAGGTTAATATTATGACTTGTAACAATTAATTTTACTACTTTCAACAATTTACTATGTTCATTGCCCCCAAGCAAAATTGTGGAGATTTATTCAAATTTGTACTACTAGAATTTATTCTTGTCTCTTTGTATCAGTAATATTAAATTCAAAAGTTTTAGGATACTCGAAGACATGATACTATATACGGATTTTCATATACATGAAAATTTACGTTTTTATATAAGTATAAAGAAAAAATGACTCCAACCATGAAAATAATGATGAAAAGCTTCAATTTGTTTTTTAATGTAGGCCTGATGTCTTATATAAATCAAGCAAACTTATACGTAGAGAATCAAATTCATCTCTAATGAGTAAATAGATCATGTTTGAATTGTTCGCGTACTAAAATGAGTCAAAAAATTCATTTAGAAATGAAAATATAGATTTTTAAGGGTAGTGAAATAGACGTAACCTTTCTTATCAAAGGGCCATTTTAATTTGCGTGTAAGAAACTTTGATTACTCTTAACTATTTTATTGAATCTCGGTTCAACAAAAGTAATAACTCTAGCAGAAAATCCGACATCACCATTTCTTTTTAAATAGTACTACACTAGTCTTGGTTCTAATACTGTTCTCTTCTATAATGTCACCTTTTGTTATACCTTGATAATTGACTTTAAATTATAACATTGATAACTGAATTATCTATTGAAATATAAGTGAATTGTGCACCCTTTTCCACCTTCTTATGCTTTTGGGGTCAACCGGTCGGCGCATACTAGTTTAACATGGTATTAGAGTGAAAGGTCTCAAGTTCGAATCTTGGCGGGCGCAATTTATTAAAATAAATTGTAACCAACTCCTATTCCACTTTGTGGCCCAAGAGAGCCTGTACATGACGGGGAGTGGTGAAATATAAGTGAATTGCTCACCTTCCCCATCAGCTTAAGTTTTTGGGGTCAACCAGTCGACGCATACTAGCTTAACATGGTATCAGGGCCAGAGGTTTCGAGTTTGAATTCTGGCGGGCATGATTTATTAAAATAAATTATAGCCAACTCCTAACACATGTTTGCGGCTCAAGAGAGCCTTGAGCGGGAGTGTTGAAATATAAGTGAATTGGCCACCCTTACCCATCAGTTTAAGCTCTTGGATTCAACCGGTCGACGCATACTAGCTTAACATGGTATAACGGCTAGAGGTCTCGAGTTCGGGGCACACTTCACTCCAAAAGTTTAAGTTTAAGCTGATGGGAAAGGGTGGATAATTCACTTATATTTCAACACTCCTCCTCATGTGTAGGCTCTCTTGGGCCGCAAACGTGGAATAGATGTCGGCTACGATTTATTTTAATAAATTACACCCGTCGCAATTCGAACTCGAGACCTCTGACCCTGATACCATGTTAAGCTACTATGGGCCAACCAGTTGACCTGAAAAGGTTAAGCTGATGGGGAAGGGTAGATAATACACTTATATTTCAACACTCCCTCTCACGTGCAGGCTCTATTGGGCCGTAAACGTGGAATAGGAGTAGGCTATAATTTATTTTAATAAATCGTGTCCATCACGATTTGAACTCGAGACCTCTAACTCTGATACCATGTTAAGCTACTATGCGTCGACCGATTGCACCCAAAAACTTAAGCTGATGAGAAAAGGGTGGGCAATTCACTTATATTTCAACATTATCAATAGGATAATATGAGTTTTGTAGCAGTTTCTCAGGTTCATATTTGTTACAGGCTTGCACTAATAAAGGGGCAAACAGTTTGTTGAGGACATTAATACATTTGTAGATTTATCGATTAAGGAGTGATAGACAACGTATGACGATGTTTATTAATAAGTGGCAAAGAAGCATCGTGTCTACCCATCGATAATATCATGTCAATATGCATGTCTTTAAACAACATATAATTTGTTAGAGAAGGCAAAGATTTAGAACTTCTATCTTTTACAAATCTCTTGATATTATTTTAAATTCTCAGGCACTCAATAATACAAAACATAAATACTGTGTGGATTGGTATGAGCATTATAAGATGATACATGGTCAATAAGAAAAATCCTTTAATTTCATCATACAAAATGAAACATCAATCACTTTGATTAGGCCACCTCTTTTTTTTTAAAAAAAATAAGAGAGTTTCACTCATTGTCGAGGAGGGCGAGATCTAGGGGAGGCAAGTTGGCCCTTTGGGCCTCTAAATTTGAGGGGCCCTCCTCACCATAGAGGTAGTAGGCTATAGACACATAGCCTTGGGTCATAGTTTATGGTTGAATTATTTAACAACCTAATACAATATAATGTCTTAGCTTGCAAAGGTTGCTATTAGTCCAATATGCTTGTTGATTCAATATGTCAATCTAATCCAATAGAAAAATCAACAAAGCCCACACAAGTTAATAGTAGCCTTTCTAACTTCCAAATGCCCATGGCGGCCGCCTCCTTGAACTGCAAATATTGTACCCGCCGCTCCGGACTACCCACATTGCTAACACGAGCTGTCGTGTGATCGTGATCCTCGTTCGTCGCTCACGTAGATCGCCGAGTCCGCCTAAGAGGTACCTATACCATATAGGCCGAACCTCTACTACCTAATTTCTATGTTCAATTACAAATTATTTGATATGTTTTTAATATGCTATTAGTTTTTACCAATAAAACTACATACAAAAATATAAACAAAGTAAAATATATATTTATATACAAATAGCCCAAATTTTTAGGCTCGGCCGGGTCACCAAAATGGCAAAATCCATCATCAGCGCTTTCGTCCAGTCCGGGCAAGAAACAGCGTTCTGCAGGCCACGCCGCCGCCGCTTCTAGCTTTTGCCTTTGCCCCAAACGCCAACACACATTCCTTCCCTTCCCACAAAACCCTCCCCACAAATCTCTCTCTCACGCTCCTCCGCCAGCTTCTCTCCTCCTTTCCCCCTTCCCTTCCTCCCCTGCTCCGCTCTCCTCTCGTCCCCTCCGCCTCGGAATTCGCGCCCATCCCTCTGCGCGTCCACCTCCTCCGCGTGGGAGCAGGGCAGCGGGGAAGGAAGGGTTGCAGCGGCGGCGACGAAGAGGAGGAAGAGGCCGGAAGAGAGGAATGGCGGCGGCTAGGGTTTCGATTCCTGCGGCGGCGCGGCGGATCATCCAGGACATCAAGGAGATCGCGGGGGGCCACGCGGACGAGGAGGTCTACGCCGTGCTCCGCGAGTGCGACATGGACCCCAACGAGGCCGCCCAGAGGCTGCTCAGCCGAGGTATCGCCTCCCGCTCCGCCCTTCCTCCTCCGGATTGGCTTAGTTGAGTTCCCCTTGGAGCGGAATCCGTCGCGTGGTCGGTCGCAGTTGCAGTTACAGTAGGGGGTGGTGGCTCTTTGGGTCGGGTAGGAAGACATGCGAGACGACCTCTTCGTGGATTGATGTGTGCCTGTTCCTTTCGAGTTCTAGGGGCTTCTAGATTCCGTGATCTTGTTCTACTTTTCTTTGAAAGAATTGGTGTGACCACTCCTCTAAAAAGAAGAATTGGTGTGACCATGAACCAGTTTTGGGGGTGAAACGGAGGCTTGCTTGCCGTTCGTCCTAAGAGGTTTATTCTGTGATTTGGCGTGGAGGAATAGCTTAAGAAAAGAACCGGTCGACCATGAACTAGTTTTGGGGGCTGGAACAAATACTACTAACTTGTTGTTACTTCTACGAGGTTTGTTCTGTGATTTGGCGTGGAAGAATTGCAGAAATCCTGGATCTATGGTGATTGCAAATACTTGTCATTGTGCTATCTTTGTATTGAGGGTTATACATTCTTTTTCTTCTGTGTGATGTAGTAATCATTTGTCGTGAAGTATGAAACTTACAATACTACTATGTTCCAGCGTCAATTTCGTTACAAAATTAATTTTATCCAGATACCAGTATTTAATCCTGTTTTCAAAGTTGCTCCTGCAGAACTGTTGTAATACATGACTGCTTCTTTAGGCTTTTCCTTTACATAACAGTCAATCTTCTCATCTTATCTAAATATCTGAGTTGATATCGAGCCTTTAAAAAATATATAATAATCAAGTACTGCCAAGTCCAAATGACTATCAAAACACAGTTATTGATTATCAAACTGCAGTTACCAGATTCACTGTCTGTTGGTGCCTGTTATGGGTTTGCAGTTTGCTGCACACCATGTGGTCAAATTATAACTTCACCAGGGGGTTCACACCATTTGTTCTTGAACCAAAAACATTTATTATATGGCAATTCTAGTGCAGAAATATTTGTTATCTACCAAGACCAAACCGGGGCGCTTCGTCTCCTGCGAACTCGTGAAAACCAATGGGCTTGCTTCTCCCTGGCAAACCATACTTTGAGTTGCTACAAATCAGTGCTCTGCTAAATCGAGAGCAGGTTCTACACAATCAGAGTCATGGTTCAGAAAGGGTTCCAACAAATCCGTACCCAGTAAATATCTTCAGGCCTAACGACCAGATGTTGCTTTCTTCTCCTTCTATTTTCTGTGAGAAGGACATAATTTTTTTTATGCCTCATTGCAATGATCACTTAAGTATCCGGATGTGAGTCCCTAAGAATTCAAAATTAGGGGTTTTTGAATGGTTCATTTCATTGTTTGATTGCTATAGTTCTACAAAATGCCAGTTTTTCTCTATTCCTGCATTATTCCATACCATATTTAGAGTAAAATGTATGCCTTGGTATTCACTGCAGGAATGTATTATAGCTTCAATGCAACTAGATATGGTTTGTGCAGAGTAAAGATGTTTGAGTTTTGAGCTCAGACATATGAAACATCTAGATTGATTTTTTGAATACGAGCTAATAGACAGCTGGAAAAACAGTTCCATGATACCATGAACTCTATAATCATAGGTAAAGATATGATTACAAATACTCATGTTAAAAATTGTAAACCATGACATTCTTTTCACAAATGCATGGGTTTTTGAGAGTTCTGCCAAATCAATTTCAGTTCACATGAATGTTGATAAACATCAGATATGAATGCTGCCTTTTTTTGTCCATTTCCCTTACCTAGTTTTGCAGAGACATAGAGTTGGCTGTTGTGGTTGTGAAGTCCTATCTATCTCTTTCACTTATCTTTTGTTTTTGTCTAAACTATTGTTTCCTGATTATCATGGTTTGGATTTACACCTAGGCTTTAGCTAATGGATTACTCTTTCTGAATTCTGGTAATCTAGTTGCTAGTTGTGAGGTTTCAAGATATCCAGTGGTCAGTGCCTTCTTTATGTCTCAGATGGATGAGATTGATGCATCATAGCATGCCTTAAGTTTGACCGAGTATAGTTAGTTGTGTTTAGTTCAAGTCTGTACCTTTCATTGTATGATGCAACTGTGAAAGCATTAATCGAAGTTTTTCCGATGTAAGATAAGTTTCTTTATCTGTAGAGAACGGATATATTGTTTACACCTCAGCAGTTGAAAAGAAGTAATGCATTTTCTGAGGTATCCCTTTCGTGCTCTGCTGCATGCCATCTGCATTAGTGTTCTTCTTTAGAAACAAATTATTCATGTGTACTGTCAAATATGTTTTGTTACTGCTGTGCATTTGACAGATTTTTCTCATTTCAGGAACTTTTCTCATGGTGAAAAGAAAGCGTGACAAGAAAAAGGATGTAAGGATTCCCCTTGCTCCCTTGTCCATATATTGTTTCCTGTGCACACCAATCTCTCATGCATTCCTTGTGCAAAAGTTAGATGTGAATGTGATTCATGATAATTCATAACCGAATACTATTTGATATGAACAGCTGCACAATCAATGCACAGCTGCTAGATATTTACCAATGAAAACACATGATTAGTTCACAATGAGTATTAAATGGGCCAACATAACAAGGTTGGAAGGTGCAAACAGTCTACGATAATGATTTTTAAAGTATATATGTATGTAATCAGGAACTCAAAATGATTTATGAAGAAAATTGTGTGCTATATATTCGACCTGTGTGTAACATCAATAAAAGTTGATTTATGAGCCATAATTTTTTGCATGTTTCACATATTGGAATTCTGTAATTATAATACCTGGCTGACCTACCATTGGACAGATTGAAGCTGTGATAGTTGTTGTATTCTTATGATTGTATATTCCTAGTGACTGTTTTAGATATAGATCACCCGCATCTGTATAAAATAAGTAGGCCATTAGCCTGGATACATGATATACATATGGAATCATTTGACCTTTTTTCGTGAATATACATCACTCCATGAACCCTAGCTATAATCTCCTTAATAACCTGCATTAAACCTACTCATGTCTGTTTCTTACCGCTGTGGTGTTGACTGTGGGTGTTTCGGTCACTTTGTACCATGATTGCTATTGAGTGTATACTATTCAAAAGCTACATTTTTGTGGTGTTGTGGTGTCCTGTGGCGTTCCACCCTGCTCACAGCTCCTAGGCTACGCCATAACACATCCTGGGCTGCTAGCTGCTAGACAAGCTGCACACCGTGCAAGCAAAAGCAGCAGTTGCTAGCTGCATACGGACAAGCACAAGCAAGCACTAGCTGCATACGGACAAGCATGAGAAGACAAGGCAAGCTGATGGGCACATATCACTAAGCAGAAAAGGAAAGGAACTGAGAAAGGCAGTGCCTAGCGAGCGTGGACTGGAGGAAGAAGCTGACATGGGGAAGATGCTGAGCTATGGAGGATGAGAATGGAGAGCTGATTTGCTGGAGCAGCGCCGCGGTCTAGGACAAGCAGAGGAAGCAGGGGAGGAGAAGGAGGTGGGCCACTTATGAGCTGGCGGGGGCGCTGCGGCCTGTGGCTTGGACGAAGAGAAGATGTGAGTCTTAAGCTGCCGCTACTCCAATGGAGAAGAGGAATACAGGAAGGGCACCGTTGCTATGGCAGAGAAGACAAGAAGGCACAGAGCACGTCGCAGCTGCTCCGGCAGAGAAGACAGGAGGAAAACCGAGCAAGCCACGGCTGTTCCAGATCCACTGTCAGCCGCCCTTTCTTTCCCTCTCTTCCCTCTTTTCCTTTTCTCCGATATGGTCGAATGCGAGCTGCATGCCTTGCCCCACGCAGGTCATGCCTGCCTAGCGCGTGCGCTTGAGTCGGTTTCCCGCCCCAAACTCTTGCCTCTCAGCTACGTGTCCTCGTCAAGCCACCACAACCTCCTGTGCATCCGTGAGATTCCAAATCGCACTTAGTTGACACCATAGTGGCTATGGCAAACGCCATATCAATCTCAGTGTTGCAACCCCGACACCTCGCTCCTGTTAAGCGCCTTGTTGCCTAGGCAACACCACAAAAATAAGGATGGCAATCCCACCCGCGGATCCGGGTACCCGACGAGTGCGGGCGCTTTTTCACCCGCGGATCTAACTCACACCCGACTCGACTTGTCGCACAAGTCGAGGGTGCGGGTGCGGGTTTTGTTTTCCACCTGCGGTTATGTTTGTAACTCTAAAATCAAATTATTTTTTCTATAATTTATTTGTTTCATTCTGCTTATTAGACTTAGCTCATGATAGGACTGCATGGAAAGTAGCAATTCGTGTGCCAAAATCTTATTTTTTTTGTTACTCTTATATCTCGTCCTCTCTTTTACTTACAACAACAACAACAACAACATCCAAGCCTTTATCCCAATCATGTTGGGGTCGGCTAGACATGAAACCCAATATATATATATATATATATATTATCAATGAAGTAAAAGGGAGGAAGAGATATAAGAATAACAAAGAAAAAAAGAAAAAAACAAGACTAAGATTTTGGCACATGAATTGCTACTTTTCATGCGGTCCTATCATGAGCTAAGTCTCTGGATACATTCCAATCTCTCAAATCTCGTTTTACCGCCTCCTCCCAGGTCAACCTTGGTCGTCCTTTACCCCTCCTAATATTTTTTCTACCTCTTAAAATCCCACTGTTAACCAGTGCTTCTGGAGGTCTTCGCTCGATATGTCCAAACCACCTTAGTCGATGTTGGACTAACTTCTCTTCAATCGGCGCCACCCCTACCCTATCACGAATCGCCTCATTCCTTATTCGGTCTCTTCTCGTGTGCCCGCACATCCATCGTAGCATGCGCATCTCTGCAACACTCATTTGTTGGACATGTTGCCGTTTAGTTGGCCAACATTCCGTCCCATAAAGCATCGCAGGTCTGATCACCGTCCTATAGAACTTTCCTTTTAGCTTTTGTGGGACCTTCCTATCACATAGGATTCCAGAGGCTTGTCGCCATTTCATCCACCCTACCTTGATCCTGTGGCAAACATCCTCCTAAATATCGCCATTGCTGTGTAACATTGATCCTAAGTATCGGTAAGAGTCCTTTTTAGGTACTATTTGTCCTTGTAGACTAACATTTCCTTCTTCACAACCAACACCACTAAAGTCACACCTCATATACTCCGTCTTGGTCCTACTAAGTCTAAACCTCTTGGACTCTAAGGTTTGTCTTGATAACTCTAATTTATTATCAACACCATCCCTAGTTTCATCTACCAGCACTACATCATCGGCAAAGAGCATGCACCAAGGGATATCCCTTGTATATCCTTCGACATCTCATCCATCACCAAGGAAAAGATGTATGGGCTCAAAGCTGAACCTTGATGTTCCTACCGTGATAGGAAATGCATCAGTCTCACTATCACTTACGCGCACACTTGTCCTAACATTATTGTACATATCCTTGATAAGGGTAATGTACTTTGTTGGCACTTTATGTTTCTCTAGTGTCCACCACATGACTGACCTTGGTATCTTGTCATACGCCTTCTCCAAGTCAATAAACGTCATATGCAAGTCCTTCTGCTCCCTATATCTCTCCATAAGCTGACGAAGCAAGAAAATCGCCTCCATTGTAGACCTCCCAGGCATAAAACCAAATTGGTTTTTAGTGACATTGGTCACTTTTCTCAGGCGGTGTTCAATCACTCTCTCCCAAAGCTTCATAGTATGACTCATAAGCTTAATCCCTCGATAATTAGTACAACTTTGAATATCTCCTTTATTTTTGAAGATAGGAACTAATATACTTTTCCTCCATTCTTCAGGCATCTTGTTTGACTGAAAAATGTGGTTGAATATCTTTGTGAGCCATACTATTGCCACGTCCCCAAGGCATCTCCACACCTCAATAGGGACATTATTAGGGCCAAGGGCCTTTCCTCCTTTCATCCTTTTTAAGGCCTCCTTAACCTCAAACTCTTGTAGCCTCCGCACGAACCGCCTGTTGGAGTCATCCAACTCAACCATAATGCTCCCATTCCCATCATTGAATAGCCCATTAAAGTAATTCCTCCATCTATTCTTAATATCTTCATCCTTCACTAGAATGCGGTCAATCTCATCTTTGATGCATTTAACTCGATTGAAATCCCTCATCTTTCTCTCGCGGATTTTTGCTATATTGTATGTCCTTTTCACCTTCTTTTGTCTCTAGTCTCTCATATAACTCATCATAGGCCTGTCCTCTTGCTTTACTCACAGCCCGCCTTGCATTTTTCTTTGCCTCCTTGTACTTAAGCATGTTGCTTGTGCTTCTATCATTATGCCAACTCTTGTAACACTCCTCCTCCTTAATGGCCTTTTGTACATCCTCATTCCACCACCAAGTGTCTTTATCTACAAGTTTCTTTCCTTTTGTCACACCGAACACCTTCCTAATGCAAGTTGCCATTTTCACCCACATACTATCTGCATCTCCATTTTTTGCCCAGGGTTCTTCTGTGATCACCCTATTTTTAAAGGATTCTTGTGATTCTCCTTTCAACTTCCACCACTTTGTTCTTCTGATTTTGACACCTTTGTCTCGTAAAGAACATGTATGGAAGCGAAAGTCAACTACCACAAGCTTATGTTGTGTCACAACACACTCCCCGGGGATCACCTTACAATCTAGACACTCCCGTCTATCTCTTCTCCTAGTGAGGACAAAGTCAATCTGGCTAGAGTGTTGGGCACTACTAAAGGTCACTAGGTGAGATTGGCTCTTCCTAAAGAGGGTGTTAGCTACCAACAGATTATAGGCTACGGCAAAGTCTAGGATGTCCTTACCCTCTTGATTTCTATTGCCGCATCCAAAGCCTCCATGTACTCCCTCAAATCCTAGGTTAGTTGCACCCACATGACCATTGAGATCTCCCCCTACGAGGAGTTTCTCGGTTATCGGTACACTACTAACCATATCCTCCAAGTCCTCCCAAAATTGCCTCTTAGCACTCATGTTGAGCCCAACTTGTGGGGCATAAACACTAATGACGTTCATGACAATATCCCCAATTACTATCTTGATTAAGATGATCCTGTCCCCTCGTCTTTGAACATCCACTACTCCATCCTTAAGACTCTTATCTATTAGAACACCTACGCCATTCCTAGTCCCAGCCGATCCAGAATACCAAAGCTTGAAACCGGTATTCTCAACTTCTCTCGCCTTTTGACCCGCCCATCTAGTCTCTTGTACACAAAGGATATTTACTCGTCTCCTAATGGCAACATCTACTAACTCACGTAGCTTCCCCGTCAAGGATCCTACATTCCAACTATCCACCCGAAATCTATGTTCCTCGGCTAGCTTCCTTACGCTTTGCACCCGTCGAGCAAGATGCAAAGACCCTTGCTCACTTATCACTACATCCGGGCAATGATGTAGCGCGTCACTAAGGTGATGGCGATCTGGCCCTTGCTCATTTAACACCATATCCGAGTTCCGATATGGCGCGCCACTAAGGCGGTGGCGACCAGACCCTTGCCCACTTAACACCATACCAAGGGCGGCTAGAACTGGGCCAATTGGGCTGGTCAGCCCTGGCCTAGGCCGGGCCCTATTTCTAGAAGGAATTTGAGTTTAATCTTCTTAGAGATAGACTAAAAGATCCTTTTGTAATAGATTAGGACTCTTGTAAGGGGGGCTATATATACAAGCCAAAAACACCCCAAATTGTGTGAGAGAGATCAATACAGAAAATTTTCCTCCACTTTTCTAGCCCTAGCCGCCTCTCTCCCCCTTGCCGCAGCCGCTGCCTAGCCTCTGCCCTAGCCGCAGCCACCTCTCCCTCTCTTGGAGCCGCCGCCTCCCTCTGCCCTAGCCGCCACCAGGGCTAGAACCAGCCGCCACCCCTGTTTCCCCCTCTGTTCTGCATCTCCATCAAAACCAGAACAGATTGGCGGCTTACCGATCTCTCCCCTGATCTGTTCTCCCAAGAACAGAATCAATCTGCTCTACTTCTTACACCAGGATTGACTCTCCCCTGCTGTTCTGTACATCCAGAACAGAGCAGTTATTCCTCTGTTCTTGGCTGAAGAAAATTCTGGTCTGTCTTTAGGGAAGACAGATTGATCTGCTAGGGCAGATCAGCTTATTCAGCAAGAACAGAGACAGTTTCAGCGCTGGAATTGCAACATTCGTGGTATCAGAGCCGGTTTCAACCCTAGGTTGAATTCTGCAAGATGTCGTCTACACCTACAAGCAGCGGCAGCGCCATCAGCCATGGCACACCCTCACCGGCAGCTCGTGAGGTGAACACTGGGACGGGGTACCCCGTGCTCACCAAGACCAACTACGCGGAGTGGGCTGTCATGATGAAGATCATGCTGAAGGCACGACTGCTTTGGAAAGCCGTGGAGGAGGGGAACGTGAGCGAGCAGGAAGAAATGATGGCGCTTGACATCTTGGTCAGCGCTGTCCCGCCGGAGATGATCATGACGATCGGGGAAAAGAGGACGGCGAAGGAGGCATGGGACACGATCGCCATCATGCGGGTCGGGGCCGACCGCGTGAAGAAGACGACGACACAACAACTCCGGAAGGAGTTTGAAGACGCTGTCTTCAAGGATGGCGAAAGTGTGGAGGACTTCTCCCTCCGCCTGAGCGGCATACTATCACGGCTTGCGTCGCTAGGGGAGGAGATAGGAGAAGAGAGGACCGTGGAGAAGCCCCTGCGCTTCCGACAGATCGTGGTGGTGATCACGACACTGCTGGACGTGTCGACCCTCACCTTGTCGGAGGTGATGGGGCGTCTCAGGGTGGCTGAGAACGCTTTCGACTCGTTGCAGCGGAAGGGAGGAGTACACAACGACCAGCTGTACCTCATTCGGGAGGAGTGGGAGGCACAGCGGAAGGAGGAGCGGTCTACCCAGTCCGCGGGTTCTTCTAAGAGGGGCGGCCGAAAGGGCTCGCCCAAGAAGAACGGAGGCAAGATGGGAGGTTCCGGAAAGGATATTCCGCGGGACCAGTGCAGGAAGTGCGGGAAGAAGGGCCACTGGGCTAGGGAGTGTCGGTCGAAGCCTAAGGAGGAGCCGCAACAGCAGGCTTTCGTGGCAAAGGTGGAGGAGGAGGGCGCCTTGTTTATGACAAGGGTGGCCTCAGTACAGGAGGAGCCTGTACAGGAACGTCCTATGCGCCCACTGGAGATAGTGGAGGGACGTGTCTTCGCTCACCGCAGCAACGACGATGCCTTTGACGACACTCGTTGGTACCTCGACATGGGCGCGACCAACCACATGACGGGTTCGCGCGCCGTCTTCTCCGAGCTCGACGAAAACGTCGTCGGAACCATCAAGTTCGGCGATAATTCCGTCGTGCGTATCTAGGGGAAGGGTACGGTCCTATTCGCCGCCAAGACGGGTGAGCACAGGAGGCTCACCGGCGTCTACCTCATCCCACGCCTCACCACCAACCTCATCAGCGTCGGCCAGCTGGATGAGGATGGCTACAGCATCACGGTGCAAGGAGTGATGCACATACGGGATGAGCAGCAACGTCTCCTCACACGAGTTCAGCGCGACGACATCAGGCTGTACTCCATCAGGCTCAACATCACACGTCCGGTTTGCCTAACCGCGAGGCGTGATGATGTTGCGTGGCGTTGGCACGAACGATACAGACACGTCGGCTTCCAGGCGCTTCGGAAGTTGGCACGAGAGGAGATGGTGCTCGGGCTTCCGCAAATTGATCTTGTCGATTAATTGTGCGAAGCTTGCTTGGTCGGGAAGCAGAGGCGCTCCAGCTTCCCCAAGCAAGCTCGGCGGTGCGCGGAGGGCGCGCTTGACCTTGTCCACGGCGACATTTGCGGGCCTATCACGCCGACGACTCCAGGTGGCAAGAAGATGTTCTTGTTGCTTGTGGATGACATGAGCCGCTATATGTGGCTCTATCTTCTAGCAACCAAGGACAAGGCGCCAGGCTTAATTCAGCAATTCAAGGCGACAGCTGAATTAGAGTCCGGAAGGAGGCTGAAGCTACTCCGTACTGATCGCGGAGGGGAGTTCACCTCACAGGAGTTCGGCGAGTACTGCGCTCAACACGGAGTACAACGTCGGCTCATAGCCCCGTATACGCCGCAGTCAAACGGGGTTGTGGAGCGGCGCAACCAGACGGTGGTCGGCATGGCGAGGAGCATGTTGAAGGCGAAGGGTATGCCCGAGATATTTTGGGGTGAGGCAGTGATCACGGCTGTCTATATCCTGAAACGATCCCCTACCCGCGGCCTCGACGGAAAGACGCCATATGAAGCTTGGCATGGAGAGCGACCAACCGTCAATTATTTCCAAACTTTTGGGTGCGTGGGGCATGTCAAGAACACGCGCCCCAACCTGAAAAAGTTGGAAGACCGGAGTACTCTGATGGTTTTTCTTGGCTATGCTGCAGGGACGAAGGGATATCGGATGTATAATCTGACTGATGGGCGTACACACATATCATGTGACGTGATATTCGACGAGGCGGCCAAGTGGGACTGGGGAGAAGGAGCAGGAGCAGGAGAAGAGGACTACACCACCTTCCACGTCGACTCCTTAGGTCCAGCAGGTGCTGGACGTGCTGTTTCAGCACCCGGAGAGGTGCTGCAGGGTCCGGAGGGGCCGAACAGCACCCCTGCAGTGCCCAGGAGGGGCACAGAAGGGTCTGTACAGACCCTAGGAGTTCCTGCGCTAGCCTACAGACCTGCTGGAGAGAGTCCAGCACCTGCAGCGTCGCCCCAAGGGCCCCTGCAGGGGCTGTCCGGCGCAAATCAGGGCTGGGACAGTCCTGCACGGGGGTCAGCAGCAGCGGGGGATTCTGGACTTGAAGATTCCAGTACCTTCGTCACGCCCCGGAATCCTCCACGGCCCATCTGCTTCGCCTCACCGCTGTCGGACCCCGGCAGCAATGTTGTCAACGCCTACTACGATGACGGCGCGAAACTACGGTTCCACACGATGCGCAACATACTCGGAACCCTCACCCCTCCTGGTCGGCTGAACGCCCACCAAGCTTGGAGGAGGGGGAGCTTATGTTCACCACCGCGGAGGAGCCCACGTCCTTCGCCGATGCTGAGGAACACCCGTGCTGGAGACGGACCATGCTCGAGGAGATGGAGTCCATAGAAGAAAACAAGACTTGATAACTTGTTGATCTTCCTGCAGGACACAAGCCCATTGGCCTCAAATGGGTGTTTAAGGTGAAGAAGGACGAGCATGGGGAGGTGGTGAAGCACAAGGCTCGATTGGTGGCAAAAGGCTATGTCCAACGGCAAGGAATAGATTTTGACGAGGTATTTGCTCCTGTAGCTCGTCTCGAATCTGTTCGCTTGCTCCTTGCAGTTGCTGCACACAAGGGGTGGGAGGTACACCACATGGACGTGAAGAGCGCCTTCCTGAACGACGACTTGATGGAGGAGGTATAGTCTCCCAACCCGCTGGTTTCATCATCGACGGAGCCGAACACAAGGTGTATCGGCTCAAGAAAGCTTTATATGGACTTCGTCAGACGCCCAGGGCCTGGAATGCCAAGCTCAACGATAGCTTGCTATCGCTTGGTTTCCAGAAGAGTACAAGCGAGCACGAGATTTATTTCCGTGGAGCTGAAGATGAAAAGCTCATCGTCGGCGTGTACGTCAACGATCTTGTGATCACAGGAGGAGGCGATCTCAAGAAGTTCAAAGGGGAGATGATGAAGAGGTTCAAGATGAGCGACTTGGGTCTCTTGTCATATTATCTTGGCCTGGAGGTGCGGCAAACTGATGCAGGGATAAGCGTTGGGCATGCGGCCTACGCTTCCAAACTTGTCTCTAAAGCTGGCCTGGAAGGATGCAATCCCTGTGCATTTCCCATGGAGCAAGGCCTCAAGCTTTGCAAGACAAGTGATAGCCTGTTGGTGCATGCAACGGACTATAGGAGTTTGGTTGGAGGGCTGCGATACTTGGTGAACACACGTCCCGATCTTGCCTACTCGGTCGGGTACGTGAGTCGGTTTATGGAGGAGCCCAAGGAGGATCACTTTGCTGCAGTCAAACGCATTGTACGCTACATAGCGGGTACAATCAACTATGGAGTCTTTTATGCAAGAGGAGGAGACATGGAGCTTATTGGGTACTCGGATAGTGACTATGCGGGAGACGTGGAGGACCGCAAGAGCACAAGCGGGGTGCTGTTTTGTCTTGGAAACATCCCCGTTTCATGGCAGTCCTGCAAGCAGAAAGTGGTGGCCTTGTCCTCATGTGAAGCAAAGTATATCGCAGCAGCTCAAGGAGCATGTCAAGGTGTATGGATGGCACGGCTGATGGAGGACTTAGCTGGAAAATCGAAGGCGCCGGTGCTGCGAGTTGATAACAAGTCACCTATAGACTTGAGCAAGAATCCGGTACACCATGACAGGAGCAAGCACATCGACGTCAAGTACCACTACATACGGGAGTGTGTGGACAACGGTACTATTGTGCTTGAGCAAATCTCCACTCAAGACCAGATGGCGGACATCTTGACCAAGGCTCTTGGAAGACAGAAGTTCGTGGAGATGAGGAGAGGATCGGGATCCTAGACATGGGCCAGTGTCAGGATCAGGAGGAGAATGTGGGCTGATCTGCCCCTGGCCCAGGGCGGCTAGAACTGGGCCAAGTGGGCTGGTCACCCCTGGCCCAGGCCGGATCCTCTTTCTAGAAGGAATTTGAGTTTAATCTTCTTAGAGATAGACTAAAAGATCCTTTTGTAATAGATTAGGACTCTTGTAAGGGGGGCTATATATACAAGCCAAAAACACCCTAAATTGTGAGAGAGATCAATACAGAAAATTTTCCTCCACTTTTCTAGCCCTAGCCGCCTCTCTCCCCCTTGCCGCAGCCGCCGCCTAGCCTTTGCCCTAGCCGCAACCACCTCTCCCTCTCTTGGAGCCGCCGCCTCCCTCTGCCCTAGCCGCCACTAGGGGCTAGAACCACCCGCCACCCCTGTTTCCCCCTCTGTTCCGCGCCTCCATCAAAACCAGAACAGATTGGCGGCTTACCGATCTCTCCCCTGATCTGTTCTCTCAAGAACAGAATCAATCTGCTCTACTTCTTACACCAGGATTGACTCTCCCCTGCTGTTCTGTACACCCAGAACAGAGCTGTTATTCCTCTGTTCTTGGCTGAAGAAGATTCTGGTCTGTCTTCAGGGAAGACAGATTGATCTGCTAGGGCAGATCAACTTATTCAGCAAGAACAGAGACAGTTTCAACGCCGGAATTGCAACAGCTACCCATCACATGACCGGTCGACAGGAGTTCTTCGCTGAGTTTGATTCCAATGTCCGAGGCTCCGTCAAGTTTGGGGAAGCCTCCGATGTGGAGATAAAGGGCGTCGGCTCCGTCATCTTCACCGCTGAGTCTGGTGAGCACAGGCTGCTCATCGGAGTCTACTACATCCCTGTGTTGAGGAACTCTTATCATCAGCCTGGGACAGCTGGATGAGAACGGTTCGCGCGTGGAGATCAAGGACGGAGTCATGAGGATTTGGGATCGCCATCCTCGCCTTCTTGCCAAGGTAACCAGAGGCACCAATCGACTCTACGTCCTTAATATGCAGGTAGCACAACCCCTCTACCTTGCTACTCGTCGGGATGACGAGACGTGGCAGTGGCACGAGCGCTTTGAGCACCTTCACTTCAAGGCCCTGAAGCGGCTCAGTGCCAAGGAGATGGTATGGGGCCTGCCGTGCCTTGACCATGTGGAGCAGTTCTGCGACGTCTGCGTATTGACAAAGCATAGGCGACTCCCCTTTCCCCAACACTCGAGCTTTGGAGCCAAGGACCAGCTCGAGCTCGTGCACGGGGACTTGTGTGGCCCGGTGACATCGGCTACATCGGGAGGACGACGTTACTTCCTGCTGCTTGTCGATGGCCTCTCCCGCTACATGTGGGTGATGGTCCTCGACAGCAAGGGAGAGGTTGCGAACGCCATCAGGCGCGCGCAGGCCATTGCGGAGGCGGAGTGCGGCCGCAAGCTACGTGTGTTGCGCACCGACAGCGGCGGCGAATTCACGACGGCTAAGTTCGCGTCGTACTGCACGGATGAGGGTGTTCAGCGCCACTACTCCGAGCCGTACAACCCGCAGCAGAACGACGTCGTCGAACGGCGCAACCAGACGGTTGTGGGGATGACTCGGGCCCTCCTCAAGCAGAGGGGAATGCCGAATGTTTTTTGGGGAGAGGCGGTGGTGACGACGGTCTACATCCTCAACCGCTCGCCCACCAAGGTTCTCAACGGCAGGGCGCCGTACGAGGCTTGGCATGGGCGCAAGTCGACAATCTCTCACCTATGGGTCTTCGGCTACCTCGCGTTCACCAAGGAGCTTGGCCACATCAGTAAGCTCGATGACAGGAGCACTCCGGGGGTGTTCATCGGCTACGCGGAGGGCTCGAAGGCCTACCACACTCTCAACCCAGGAACACATCACGTGTGCACGACACGTGATGTAGTGTTCAACGAATGGCGATGATGGGCATGGGACAAGGCGGTAGACGACGGCTCGACTCCGACATACGACAACTTCATCGTCGAGTACGTCCACTTAAAGGGAACTGGGGGAGTAGGGTTTCTTCCCCACTGAGCATGTCTACCCCGGTTCCCGAGCCTCCACCCACTTCACTCCCCAGTCACGACCTCGACTGCGACGAGTTCTCTGCCACCACCACCACAGCCGGGGACCCCACGCTCTCCAGCACCGACTGCCATTCCTCCGGGTACGTCCACTCCGACACCAGCTCGTGTCGAGCACAACCCGGTGGAGTTCGCTACTCCGCTCTCCCACAACGAGGAGCGCATCGACGCGTACCACGACGGCGAGCCGTTGCGGTATCGTATGATGGAGGGTCTTCTCGGCGTCCAGCCGATGCCGAGACTGGTCCCTCGCGATCTGGAGGCACAGTTGCACCTTCCTCATGGTCACCGCGTGATCACCCTTAAGTGGGTGTTCAAGCTAAAGAGGGATGAAGCCGACGCCATCGTCAAGCACAAGGCTCGCTTGGTGGCACACGGTTTCGTGCAACAGGAGGGGATCGACTTCGACGATGCCTTCGCGCCTATGGGGACTCCTTGCGCTGGCTGCTCAGGGAGGCTGGCGGGTTCAGCACATGGATGTCAAGTCGGCGCTTCTTAACGGCGATTTAAAGGAGGAGGTCTATGTGCACCAGCCGCCGGGATTTGCGATTCCTGGCAAGGAGGGCAAGGCCTTGTGCCTGCGCAAGGCCCTCTATGGCCTGTGGCAGGCACCAAGGGCGTGGAATGCCAAGTTGGACTCCACGCTCAAGGGGATGGGCTTCGAGTAAAGCCCGCACGAGGCGACCATCTATCGGCGGGGCAATGGAGGAAATGCCCTACTGGTGGGTGTCTACGTCGACGACTTGGTGATCACCGGCACCAAGGATGCGGAGGTGGCATCGTTCAAGGAAGCGATGAAAGCCACCTTCCAGATGAGTGACCTGGAATCTCTCTCCTTCTACCTGGGGATCGAGGTGCACCAGGCCGACTCCGAGATAATGCTTCGACAGACTGCCTACGCCAAGCATGTTGTTGAGCTGGCTGGGCTCACAGACTGCAACCCAACTCTCACTCCGATGGAGGAGAGACTGAAGCTGAGCCGCGACAGCACGACAGAGGAGGTGGACGCTACGCAGTATCGACGTCTTGTGGGGAGCCGTCGCTACCTTGCCTACACACGACCAGACTTGGCATTCTCTGTCGGCTACGTCAGTCGGTTCATGCAGCGACCGACGATGGAGCACTAGCAGGCTTTGAAGAGGATCATCTGCTATGTTGCGGGGACTCTCAACCACGACCTCTACTACCTGAGGTGGCCTGGGAGGCACACCTTGTCAGGTACAACGACAGCGACCACGCCGGCGACATCGACACTAGCAAGAGCACAAGCGGGAATCTCTTCTTCCTCGGCAAGTGCCTCGTTAGCTGGTAGTCGGTCAAGCAGCAAGTGGTGGCCTTGTCCAGCTGCGAGGCCGAGTACATAGCGCCCTGTACCACTTCGACTCAGGCGCTCTGGCTAGTTCGACTGCTTGGTGATCTCCTTGGCAAAGACACTGGAGCGGTGGAACTCAGGGTGGACAACAAGTCTGCTCTGGCTCTAGCAAAGAACCCCGTCTTTCATGAACGGAGCAAGCACATCCGGGTGAGGTATCACTTTCTCCGAGGCTGATTGGAGGAAGGGAGCATCAAGGCGTGTTACATCAACACCAAGGACCAACTTGCAGACCTGCTAACCAAGCCCCTTGGGAGGATCAAGTTCCTTGAGCTTTGCTCCAGGATCGGGATGGTCCAACTCCTTCACAAGACGATGCACAAGACTTAGGAGGAGAATGATAGAATAAGTCTTGTATTCTTGGTCTTTGTGGCCCGTAGTTAGTACAACATCTTAGTCCTTGTTAGGACAACATCTTAGACCAAGAGGATACCATATTAGTCCTTTGTTAGGACGACATATTAATCCTTTGTTAGGACAACATATTAGTCCTTTGATAGGACAACATCTTGGCATCTTAGACTAGCATCTAGGTATATGCTTGGCTGCCTCAGCTATAGATATGTAACCCCAACCCCTAGGTTGGGCATGACATTGCGTGTGGAATGAATCAAGGAAAAATTCCCCAACTCCTAGTGTTATCCTCTCCATGAGAGTAATACTTCAGATACTAACATTGATAAGAAATTAGAGTTATGGAGACAAACCTTAGAGTCCAAGGGGTTTAGACTTAGTAGGACCAAAACCAAGTATATGAGGTGTGACTTAGTGGTGTTGGTCGTGAAGAGGGAAATGTTAGTCTACAAGGACAAATAGTACCTAGAAGGGACTCTTTCCGATACTTAGGATCAATGTTACAAAGCAATGGCGATATTGATGAGGATGTTTGCCACAGGATCAAGGTAGGGTGGATGAAATGACGACAAACCTCTGAAATCCTATGTGATAGGAAGGTCCCACAAAAGCTAAAAGGGAAGTAATAGAGGACGGTGATCAGACCCGCGATGCTTTATGGGGCGGAATGTTGGCCAACTAAATGGCAACATGTCTAACAAATGAGTGTCGCAGAGATGCACATGCTACGGTGGATGTGCGGGCACACGAGAAGAGACCGAGTAAGGAATGAGGCGATTCGTGATAGGGTAGGGGTAGCGCCGATTGAAGAGAAGTTAGTCCAACATCGACTTAGGTGGTTTGGACATATCCAGCGGAGATCTCCAGAAGCACCGGTTAACAGTGGGATTTTAAGAGGTAGAGAAAATATTAGGAGGGGTAGAGGACGACCAAGGTTGACCTGGGAGGAGGCGGTAAAACGAGATTTGAGAGATTGGAATGTATCCAGAGACTTAGCTCATGATAGGGCCGCATGGAAAATTGCAATTCATGTGCCAGAATCTTAGTCTTGTTTTTTTTCTTTCTTTTTTTCATTTTGTTCTTATATCTCTTCCTCTCTTTTACTTCATTGATATTGGGTTTCATGTCTAGCCGACCCCAACATGCTTGGGATAAAGGCTTGGTTGTTGTTTGTTTGTTGTTGTTTATTCAATGTTTTCACGGCGTCGCCTAGGCGCCGCCTAGGCGTCCTGTCGGGGCGGCTCCTTGCCTGGAGGCCGCTGCCGGTCGCCGCCGCCGGCCCCACGCCTCGCCATGCCACCGCCGGCCTCTCGTCGCGACGCGCCGCCGCCAGCCCTCGCCGCGCCGCCGCCATCGGTGGAGAGGAGAGTGAGGGTGATAAGAATTCTGTTTAGGGTTAGGGTGGGGTGCTATTTTATATGTGCTGATGTGGAAAGAGCACCGTTGGATTAGATTCGACGGTTTAGAGAGCCCGCCCGCTCTCTCCGCCTCCGCTCGTCCGCCGCCTCTGCCTGCCCGCCTCCGCCGCGCCCGCCGCCGCCGCCTCCGCCCATCGCTGCGCCCGCGGTCCGCCTCCGCGACCACAGTCCGCCGCTCGCCTGGCCGGCCGCCTAGGCGCCTAGAGCCTCGTAGGCGCCTAGGCGACAATTCAAAAGCTTGGTTGCATTCCCATTCAAAACAGATGATTTTCATTCTTGTTTATTAACTGTTGTAGTATATTTAATTGTTTATAAAAAAGTCAAACCCGACAGGCACTCGAAACCCACCCGAGACCCGACAGGTGAGGGTGTGGGTGCGAATTCTCTCCTGCGGGTACGGGTCTCAAATTTCACCCTCAACCTTGGCGCAGCGGTAAAGCTGTTGCCTTGTGACCATGAGGTCACGGGTTCGAGTCCTGGAAACAGCCTCTTGCAGAAATGCAGGGAAAGGCTGCGTACAAAAGACCCAAGTGGGTCGGACCCTTCCCCGTACCCTGCGCAAGCGGGAGCTACATGCACCGGGCTGCCCTTTCTTGGGTTTTCGCTCCACCCTACCCGAACCCGACACATTGCCATCCCTACACAAAATGTGGTTCAAAAGTGCGAACGAAAAAAATGGGAGACTATTTTTATGATGCATGCATGCTGTAATATAATGCTCTAATATTCTTGAAGTCATAAGGACACAAATGATGTGTTATATCATGTTGTATCTGTCTCTTTCAACTGTTCTATTCATTTGGAAATCTTTTTTCTGTTCTGCAATGGGATTTTTGTATCATCTCTGTCGTTAATTCAGTGCCAATCAATAATTTGGATTAGTCATAGATTCTGCTAGAAGCATAGAACTAGTGGTGGGACTTGGGCCGGACCACTTTTGGGCGGGCCGAGGCCCAGTTGAAAAGCCCGGCACGAGACCCGGTCCGTCACGAAACCGAATCAGGCCAGCCCGACACGAAACATCGGGCCGTGCCGGGCCTGGAAATCGGGCACGACGGGCGGCACGGCACGACACGAAGTTTCGGGCCGTGCTCGGGCCGGCCCGGCCTAGTTGGTCTGAAAACTTGAAATCGGCCCGATAGAGCCCATCGGCCCGATTCTAGCCCGAAGGTTTTTACAATATCCTCACCTCCCGTTTCGGTCTTCGGTTCATTTTTTCGGTCTCCACTTCTCCACTTCTAAATAAATCTTGTAAGTTATCCTCTTGTACATATTTTTTTGTTTTTTTGTTCCAATTTATATTTTCTGATTTTCTGTATTTTTTGTAATTTTTTAAAAAATTTCCTGCATGTCACACCATTTTCGGGCCGGGTCGGGCCGGGCATGGCCTGAAGCGGGCCCAATGTGCCCCGGGCTGTGCCTGGGCCAGAAGTGTGGCAGTTCGGGCCGCCCGGCCTGCCACGAACTGGCCTGCCGTGCTTTGGGGCCATGGGCCAAACCGGCCCAAAGCACGACCATGCCGGGCCGGGCCGGCCCGGCACGGCCCAAGTCCCACCACTACATAGAACCATAAGATTGCATGTTGTCTATTGGACTTGTTATGTTAGAAAATATCATTTAAATAACTCAAAAATGGCTAAAGGCTCTCTGCTGTATCTTTCAGAGCAGAAAAGAATCGGCTGATCCCCGGTTGAGGCCTGGGATACAAGGTCGAGATGTAAAAGGTGGCCAGGGAAACTATTCTTCACGCGAGTTGTTTAACTCTAATGGTATGCTTGCATGATTCTGCAAAGCATGAGTTGCTCTTGCAAGTTTACATTCTTGTCATGCTCATACAGTTTTTGTGTTCCATGCTTGTCATGATTCTTTATTGTGTCATTTGAATAATGGTTTTGCTTTTCAGACATTTTGATCGTGTGATTTATTTGTGTAGTCATAACGTTTCATATAAGTGTTGAGTCATGCTCTTATGCTGCTGTTAGGTAGGATTTTTTCAATCCAACTTATTATATGTATAAAAATATTGTTTAGGATTAAGTAGTCTCCTTACATGATACAGTTACTTCTCATTTAGTAAGATCTGCTATTTTTGTTATTCTCCACTTTTACATGTTCCATGTTTATACTTCACATATTCAATTTTCTGATACTTCAGACCTTAGTGGGAGAAAACCTCTTGCTGGGAAGGAAATTGGAGTGAATCAGAGCATGGACAAAGGCAATAGCATTTTTGTCAACCAGAACATGGAATCCAAGATCTCAACATCCAGTTCAAGGTATTCGTATTGGAATACATATCATTGCATGGTGACATCACATGTCTTGAATTCTGTCTTTCCTTTGGCCAGTGTATTAATTTAGTTTGACAATTCCGTGATTGTGTTCTGCAATAATACCTATCTAATCTTCAGTTTGTCCTACTGCAGCATGCCCATTAGTAGTTACTTTCTGTGTATGTAGGCAGAACTGTTTGCTTCCATGTTTCTCTTACAGTATACAACCTTTCTGTGCTATTCCAATGAAAAACAGTACACTAACAAAAATACACAAATTCCTTCTAAATTTGTCTATTGTAGAGTTATGCTATTTAGCTGCTTTAGAGCACTATTGTCCGTGCACTATTTTTTCCTGCTCAGAGAATTATATACAGATCATTACATCTTTACTCTAGGAACATATTATACTACTAGGAATTTTGGTGAAATACAAACATCAATATACCAAATAGACTGATATATTGTTACTTTTTCTTCAAATTGTTACAACTACTTCAGATTTGCTATGCTGTGTTTTCGAGGGAAATACAGTAGAGGAAACCCCGACTGTGGTATTAATTAATATAAGATAAAATGGCTGAGGTAGCCAGTTACAACGACCATGACATTGACAACCAAACACAACCACAACGAAACTACAACCGACCTATACCATCTAACCAGACAGCCACCTGACCTTGTCCCTCCAACAACACTAAGGAGGAGTACTATTAGCATTAATCACAAACGAGGGTGACACAAGAGGTAAAGAAGCTTCCAAGATCATCTGGTCCCACCCTTCGGCCAAGTGCTCAACGACCGACAGATAAACCATTCGAGCATCGATGACCTCAGGTTGAGACTGCAATGCTTTCCCTTACCTACCAGTGGACCTCGAGGGGGCCTTGAAACCAAGATCCTTGACTAATTGGACGACCACCTGACGCATTTGGACTAAGGGCAACAGAGAGCAGGATGTAGCTACCAAAGTAGCCGCAACAAGAGAGAGAGAGAGGACAGTCAGGGCAATCACACTAACTTTCCAAAGCTACGTGTGATACAGATTTCCTTTTGGACCCTTGAGGGAGCCTCAAATGAACGACCACGAGTGAGCGTGCAGTGGCACTCTGTGTGGCCTTCACCCTTGCCACGGAAGCACCGTGTGGCCTTCTTACACATTGCATCAATGTGGCTGAAGGAGAAGCAGTTGAATCATTTGCCAATCAGATCCGCAGGTATCAGCTGAGCACCTTGGTGCCGAGGACAACCATTGGATTGATTGCTGCAATCATCGGTAGAGGGGGCAGGCCAATGTGGTCGGGGTGACCCATTAACCGAGGACCTAGGTAGGGAGGACCGCCAACATACCGTGTCCAAAAGGGGAGGGGAGCGGGCAGGAGGGGAGGGGAAGACAATGGGGGGACGACCTCGGTGGGAACCAGGGTGAAGGCTGAGGAGGCATCGACCTGGGGTTGGGGGTAGACAGCAAGTCGGGCAGCAGTGTGGGAGAAATCTACTGGGGCAGCTGTGGGGCTGGCCAGCGTGGAGGTGGTGCACACCGTTGCTGAGTGGAGGAGGGGCAACGGATAGGCGACCATTGCTATGCTGTGCTGTGGGTTAAACCATGAATAGTTATTCGAGTTAATTGGTTGACTTTTAGGTTGCTTTTGTGATGTTTCTGTAACAAACCATGTTACTGATCATTGCCATACAAGTCAGCCTCTTGTAGCACATGGACATGTGGAGAAAGGGAGATTTGATTTCCTTCCAGTATAATCGTCATTTTAATTTACAAGTATTTTCCACCAATTTTTACAAAGTCATATACAAATAGGTGTGGTCTATTTGCACTGACTTCATGCCAGTTTGTCAGGTGGTTTATCTAATGGTCCATCACGGCATGTTGCTCCCATAAAGAAAATTTCTCTCGCTGTTGTTCATTTGCTTACCTCAGATTCGAAACGATCAGCTGATCTGGAGGATGTTGAAGATGTTACTACTTCAGTTCTGGATGTAAGCCAATTGATAAAGCCACATTCAGCAGTGGACCCAATTCCTAGTCTATCCCTTGAAGCTCGCAGCCATGGTGAGATTTGTTCAACCAAACATGATTTGGAAAATCAGCAGACATCAGGAGTTCTTGAAGGTACTTTTTTTTTTCAGTTGAAATCACGTTTTGGTCAGCTTTGTTTTGTTATTCACACCTTTTCAAATTTTTCTGTACTTCTAGTTTCATCTCGACCTTCTTCATTTGTCCGACCATCTGGTAGTATGCCGCCGTCTAGCTACAGCAGTCAGTCACAGCAACTAAATGTTTCTCAGAAAGGTACTTTTTTAATTCTGAACACATATTGAGTTATGCATATCTTACTGGGAGTCTGGGAAACATAATATGGGTCTGCTACTGTAAAACTTGGGGCTTCTTCAATTGGTTATATGTAATCTAGCTTTCATCCCTGTGGATAAGCAACAATAACTCAGCAATGAAACCCACACCTAGCCTCGAAACTTAGTGTCTTAAGTGGAAATCATTCAAATTATATCAGGAAGGATCCAGTGTGAATGTTCTGAAAGGTACCTGCTTGAGTGGTAATTTCATTGGGTACTCCTGGGATTTTGTAAAAATCTGAACAAAATCTTAAAACTTCCAATTTAAGATTCTCAGCGAAAACAGACCTTTGATGTATTGAAATTGTTCCATGATCATTTGTTATCCTTGTTTGAATGCAGTCAAGCAAACTACATACCGATACAGTAACTGAATTGAAATTGTGCCTTGAGCCTGTATTTTCATAGTATTTTTTTTGGATTATAGTTATCTTGGAACAACGCTAGAACACTAGAGTTGGGAAAAATAAATATACCAAAATGTAAACTAGGGTAGATTCTACTGTGGCCTTTTTCTCTCTGTTGGTGTTTCTAAGAATTTGACAATCACGACAACAACAACAACAACCAAGCCTTTATTCCAAGCCTGTTGGGGTCGGCTAGACATGCAACCCAATATCAATGAAGTAAAAGAGAGGAAGAGATATAAGAACAAGGAAAAAAGAAAAAAAGAAAAAAAAGAAAAAAAGAAAAAAGAAAAAGAAAAAAGAAAAAGAAAAATAAAAAAGAAAAAAAACAAGACTACGATTCTGGCACATGAATTGCTACTTTCCATGCGGTCCTATCATGAGCTAAATCTCTGGATACATTCCAATCTCTCAAATCTCGTTTTACCGCCTCCTCTCAGGTCAACCTTGGTCGTCCTCTACCCCTCCTAATATTTTCTCTACCTCTTAAAATCCCATTGTTAACCGGTGCTTCTGAAGGTCTCCGTTAGATATGTCCAAACCACCTAAGTCGATGTTGGACTAACTTCTCTTCAATCTGCGCCACCCCTACCTTATCACGAATCGCCTCATTCCTTATTCGGTCTCTTCTCGTGTGCCCGCACATCCACCGTAGCATGCGCATCTCTGCGACACTCATTTGTTGGACATGTTGCCGTTTAGTTGGCCAACATTCCGCCCCATAGAGCATCGCGGGTTTGATCACCGTCCTATAGAACTTCTCTTTTAGCTTTTGTGAGACTTTCCTATCACATAGGATTCCAGAGGCTTGTCGCCATTTCATCCACCCTACCTTGATCCTGTGGCAAACATCCTCATCAATATCGCCATTGCTTTGTAACATTGATTTTAAGTATCGGAAAGAGTCCCTTCTAGGTACTATTTGTCCTTGTAGACTAACATTTCCCTCTTCACGACCAACACCACTAAAGTCACACCTCATATACTCGGTTTTGGTCCTACTAAGTCTAAACCCCTTGGACTCTAAGGTTTGTCTCCATAACTCTAATTTCTTATCAACACCATCTCTAGTTTCATCTACCAGCACTACATCATCAGCAAAGAGCATGCACCAAGGGATATCCCCTTGTATATCCTTCGACACCTCATCCATCACCAAGGAAAAGATGTATGGGCTCAAAGCTGATCCTTTATGTAGTCCTACCGTGATAGGAAATGCATCAGTCTCACTATCACTTACGCGCACACTTGTCCTAACATTATTGTACATATCCTTGATAAGGGTAATGTACTTTGTTGGCACTTTATGTTTCTCTAGTGCCCACCACATGACTGACCTTGATATCTTGTCGTACGCCTTCTCCAAGTCGATGAACACCATATGCAAGTCCTCCTTCTGCTCCCTATATCTCTCCATAAGCTGAAGAAGCAAGAAAATCGCCTCCATTGTAGACCTCCCAGGCATAAAACCAAACTGGTTTTTGTGACATTGGTCACTTTCCTCAGGCGGTGTTCAATCACTCTCTCCCAAAGCTTCATAGTATGACTCATAAGCTTAATATCTCGATAATTAGCACAACTTTGAATATCTCCTTTATTTTTGAAGATAGGTACTAATATACTTTTCCTCCATTCTTCAGGCATCTTGTTTGACTGAAAAGTGTGGATGAATAGCTTTGTGAGCCATACTATTGCCACGTCTCTTAGACATCTCCACACCTCAATAGGGACATCATCAGGGCCGAGGGTCTTTCCTCCTTTCATCCTTTTTAAGACCTCCTTACCCTCAAACTCTTGTATCCTCCGCACGAACCGCCTGTTGGAGTCATCAAAGGAGTCATCCAACTCAACCATAGTGCTCCCATTCCCATCATTGAATAGCCCATTAAAGTAATCACGCCATCTATTCTTAATCTCTTCATCCTTCACTAGAATGCGGTCTGTCTCATCTTTGATGCATTTAACTTGATTGAGATCACTCATCTTTCTCTCACGGATTTTTGCTACCTTGTATATGTCCTTTTCACCTTCTTTTGTCTCTAGTCTCTCATATAACTTATCATAGGCCTGTCCTCTTGCCTTACTCACAACCCGCCTTGCATTCTTCTTAGCCTCTTTGTACTTAAGCATGTTGCTTGCGCTTCTATCATTATGCCAACTCTTGTAACACTCCTTCTCCTTAATGACCTTATGTACATCCTCATTCCACCACCAAGTGTCTTTATCTACAAGTTTCTTTCCCTTTATCACACCGAACACCTCACTAGCTACCTTCCTAATGCAAGTTGACATATTCATCCACATACTATCTGCATCTCCATTTTCTGCCCAGTGTCCTTCTGTGATCACCCTTTTTTAAAAAATTCTTGTGATTCTCCCTTCAACTTCCACCACTTTGTTCTTGTGATTTTGACACCTTTGTCCCGCAAAGAACATGTACGGAAGCGAAAGTCAGCTACCACAAGCTTATGTTGTGTCACAACACACTCCCCCGGGATCACCTTACAATCTAGACACTCCCATCTATCCTTTCTCCTAGTGAGGACAAAGTCAATCTGGCTAGAGTGTTGGGCACTACTAAAGGTCACTAGGTGAGATTGCCTCTTTCTAAAGAGTGTGTTAGCTATCAACAGATCATAGGCTACGACAAAGTCTAGGATGTCCTTACCCTCTTGATTTCTATTGCCGCATCCAAAACCTCCATGTACTCCCTCAAATCCTAGGTTAGTTGCACCCACATGATCATTGAGATCTCCCCCTACGAGGAGTTTCTCGGTTATCGGTACACTACTAACCATATCCTCCAAGTCCTCTCAAAATTGCCTCTTAGCACTCATGTTGAGTCCAACTTGTGGGGCATAATCACTAATGACGTTCAAGACAATGTCCTCAATTACTATCTTGATTAAGATGATCCCATCCCCTCGTCTTCGAACATCCACTACTCCATCCTTAAGACTCTTATCTATTAGAACACCTACGCCATTCCTAGTCCCAGCCGAACCAGAATACCAAAGCTTGAAACCGGTATTCTCGACTTCTCTCGCCTTTTGACCCGCCCATCTAGTCTCAAGAATTTGACAATCACGATTTAAGCATTTTATTGTGGCCCTATTTTCTTTAATATACTCATAAAGTTGGTTGTTCCTTGTTTGAGAGGATTTTATATTTGGCAGAAATGTCAGCTCTATTTTGCATGTAAGCTTAACCATTATAATCTAAGCTGGTTGTTCCTTGTATTTGTGAGGAATATATGTTTGGCAGAAATGCTCATTTTACTCTTCAAATTTATGATTTTGATCTTGTTAGAGTATCCAGTAGTTGTTTCTTTGGAGGATAGACATGGTAATGCACAGCATGCAATGTACTTGTATAACACTCACCTTGCTGTCAGGACCCATTATCCTGCAAAAGAAAAAGATAGATGGAACGAACTACAATTAAGGTTACCACTTATTTGGAATGAGCTACAACCACTACCAATTAGCGTAAAACGGTAAAACAAGAACTGCTGTAATTGGTCCTAGTTGCAGTTTTCATTGCTTTCTTCTCCAGCCGCATATTCTATGCATCTATGCTATTAAGAGTCGCTGTCTGTTTCACACCAGCTAATACTGTTTGATTAGCAAAAGAATGCCAATCATCTAATCACTCTAAGCTGATAACTGTATGTCATAGAAAAACACTATTGATTTCTGTCTCAATCTCAACTTTGCCTGTGTTGAGATTGAGAACACTAAATTCAGTTGCATATCTTTTATTTTTGAGCATGTGTAAACATGAATCCAATAATTTTTCCTTTTTAAGACCCTTTCGGCAATTAGGAGTCCTGGTAGGAATGTTACATCCTAGGAATTGAGGTGCCTGCAGAAATTGTTTGGCAGATATGAGATAAGAACATTTTAGTGCAGTAAGCTACAAAATTAAACAGGTCTATTATGGAGACGACTTTCTTGCTTCGTCAGCTTATGGAGAGATATAGGGAGCAGAAGAAGGACCTACATGTGGTGTTCATTGACTTGGAGAAGGTGTATGACAAGATACCAAGGTCGGTCATGTGGTGGCACTAGAGAAACATAAAGTGTCAATAAAATACATTACCCTTATCAATGATAGGTTCAATAATGTTAGGACAAGTGTGCGCGTAAGTGATAGTGAGACCGATGCATTTTCTATCACGGTAGAACTATATCAAGGATCATCTTTGAGCCCATACATCTTTCCCTTAGTGATGGATGAGGTGTGGGGTTATCCCTTGATGCATGGTCTTTGCCGATGATGTAGTGCTGGTAGATAAAATTAGGGATGGTGTTGATAAGAAATTAGAGTTATGGAGACAAACCTTAGAGTCCACGGGGTTTAGGCTTAGCACCAAGACTGAGTATATGAGGTGTGACTAGTGGTGTTGGTTGTGAAGAGGGAAATGTTAGTCTACAAGGACAATTGTACCTAGAAGTGATTCTTTTCGATACTTAGATCAGTGCTACAAAGCAATGGCGATATTGACGAGGACGTTTGCCACAGGATCAAGGTAGGGTGGATGAAATGGCGACAAGCCTCTAAAATCCTATGTGATAGGAAGGCCCCACAAAAGCTAAAAGGGAAGTTCCATATGACGGTGATCAGACCCGCGATGCTTTATGGGGCGGAATGTTGGTCAACTAAATGGCAACATGTCCAACAAATGAGTGTCGCAGAGATGCGCATGCTACGGTGGATGTGCGGACGCACGAGAAGAGACTGAATAAGGAACGAGGCGATTCATGATAGGGTAGAGGTGGCACCGATTGAAGAGAAGTTAGTCCAACATCGACTAAGGTGGTTTGGACATATCCAGCGGAGACCCGCAGAAGCACCGGCTAACAGTTAGATTTTAAGAGGTAGGGAAAATATTAGGAGGGGTAGAGGACGATCAAAGTTGACCTGGGAGGAGGCGGTAAAACGAGATTTAAGAGATTGGAATGTAACCGAAGACTTAGCTCATGATAGAACTGCATAGAAAGTAGTAATTCATATGCCAAAATCTTAGTATTTCTTTTCTTTTTTTCTTGTTACTCATATATCTCTTCCTCTCTTTTACTTCATTTTAAAAAATATATAAAAAATTGTTAGGTTTCATGTATAGCCTACCCCAACATGCTTGGGATAAAGACTTGGTTGTTGTTGTTGTAAGCTACAAAATTAAACAAAGTGCAGTAAGCTATGAAACTGAACAGACTCACATGTTGCAACAAAATAAAAGTCATGCTGATCGCCTTGGGCATATCATGGTAACTATTATTGACCGCAAATTGCAAGATCACATTGCATAAACACTGGCTTTGTAAAAACATGAAATCTGATTGATGCTCCTGGTTCCATCCAACCCAACCCGTGGATATACTGGCAATCGCCACAAAGCTCTCTGATGATTATTTCGATGTAGCTTTGGAGGATACAAGAGTTTGAGGTTAAGGAGGCCTTAAAAAGGATGAAAGGAGGAAAGGCCCTCGGCCCTGACGATGTCCCTATTGAGGTGTGGAGATGTCTTGGGGACGTCGCAATAGTATGGCTCACAAAGCTATTCAACCACATTTTTCGGTCAAACAAGATGCCTGAAGAATGGAGGAAAAGTATATTAGTACCTATCTTCAAAAATAAAGGAGATATTCAAAGTTGTACTAATTATCGAGATATTAAGCTTATGAGTCATACTATGAAGCTTTGGGAGAGAGTGATTGAACACCGCCTGAGGAAAGTGACCAATGTCACTAAAAACCAGTTTGGTTTTATGCCTGGGAGGTCTACAATGGAGGCGATTTTCTTGCTTCGTCAGCTTATGGAGAGATATAGGGAGCAGAAGAAGGACTTGCATATGGTGTTCATCGACTTGGAGAAGGCGTACGACAAGATACCAAGGTCAGTCATGTGGTGGGCACTAGAGAAACATAAAGTGCCAACAAAGTACATTACCCTTATCAAGGATATGTACAATAATGTTAGGACAAGTGTGCGCGTAAGTGATAGTGAGACTGATGCATTTCCTATCACGGTAGGATTACATCAAGGATCAGCTTTGAGCCCATACATCTTTTCCTTGGTCATGGATGAGGTGTCGAAGGATATACAAGGGGATATCCCTTGGTGCATGCTCTTTGCTGATGATGTAGTGCTGGTAGATGAAACTAGAGATGGTGTTGATAAGAAATTAGAGTTATGGAGACAAACCTTAGAGTCCAAGGGGTTTAGACTTAGTAGGACCAAAACCGAGTATATGAGGTGCGACTTTAGTGGTGTTGGTCGTGAAGAGGGAAATGTTAGTCTACAAGGACAAATAGTACCTAGAAGGGACTCTTTTCGATACTTAGGATCAATGTTACAAAGCAATGGCGATATTGATGAGGATGTTTGCCACAGGATCAAGGTAGGGTGGATGAAATGGCGACAAGCCTCTGGAATCCTATGTGATAGGAAAGTCCCACAAAAGCTAAAAGGGAAGTTCTATAGGACGGTGATCAGACCCGCGATGCTCTATGGGGCGGAATGTTGGCCAACTAAACGGCAACATGTCCAACAAATGAGTGTCGCAGAGATGCGCATGCTACGGTGGATGTGTGGGCACACGAGAAGAGACCGAATAAGGAATGGGGCGATTCGTGATAAGGTAGGGGTGGCGCCGATTGAAGAGAAGTTAGTCCAACATCGGCTTAGGTGGTTTGGACATATCCAACGGAGACCTCCAGAAGCACCGGTTAACAGTGGGATTTTAAGAGGTAGAGAAAATATTAGGAGGGGTAGAGGACGACCAAGGTTGACCTGGGAGGAGGCGGTAAAACGAGATTTGAGAGATTGGAATGTATCCAGAGACTTAGCTCATGATAGGACCGCATGGAAAGTAGCAATTCATGTGCCAGAATCGTAGTCTTGTTTTTTTTCTCTTTTTCTTTTCCTTTTTTCTTATTTCTTTTCTCTTTTCTCTTTTTCCTTTTTTTTCCTTTTTTTTTTCCTTTTTCCCCCTTGTTCTCATATCTCTTCCTCTGTTTTACTTCATTGATATTGGGTTTCATGTCTAGCCGACCCCAACAGGCTTGGGATAAAGGCTTGGTTGTTGTTGTTGTTGTTGTTTGGAATTGCAGCAACAGAAGATAAGATAAACCTGCCTGAGGGAGGACACGAATACAAGAATTTGGGTTCAGATGGAAACATGATTTTGATTCTGGTTTGCCTGAGAGTTATCAGTTGATTCACACGACCATAATCTCAGCAGGAACTGTTGTTCGGCGCCACTTCCTCGCTAGGATCCATAAATCCTTGCTGCAAGCTTTGCAGCATTCGTCAACTCCGTGCTGCCACGGGTGCGGCGGGATGCATCAATTCCGTGCAACCGCGACAATGGCTGGATGCATTGAGCCCTCACCAGCACTTCCTTGATGGTAGTCAGGAGCAGTCCATCTTCTGCCGCCCTGGCTTTGTTAACTCCTGTGGTTTCTCCCCTGACCCATGGACACGAGTAGAACGGCGAGAGGCTTCCCTTTAGGTATAAGAAAATATAATATTCTCCGCACATTATATTAATACTGTCCTGGAACAACCTTCTCGTCCTATTAGAGGATCCTTCTGCCCCCAGCGAACACTACCTTGGGTGTGGTTCAATGAAGTCCTAGAGGATGCACTGGATCCTGCTCTTCCAAAATGTCCTTAGTTGGGATAAACTGTTGAAGTCAATATGCCTGTTTGCATATGTTTGGTGAGTGCCAAAGGTAGTCACAAAAGGTGTCTTATGCTATTGCAGTGCCTTGACCAGGGACCATGATTCGTACTTAACGAGCTGTCATTTATTTTGTGAGATGCACATGTGTTCTAACTAAGCTGTGAGAATCTCATTTTATTGTTAGCACCCAGTCCTCAGTAATCAGTTTTTTCAATGTCATTTTTCTGAAATATTTCTCTTGTTCACACCTACTTAATGAGCTTTCTATAATCACTTCCTTTCAATTTTTTATATTACTAGAGCAGTACCTAGAATAACATAGTGAAGTGGGTTCTTCAATATGTGTGGTAGTCACAAAAGGTAGTCACAAAAGGTGTCTTATGCTATTGCAGTGCCTTGACCAGGGACCATGATTCGTACTTAACGAGCTGTCATTTATTTTGTGAGATGCACATGTGTTCTAACTAAGCTGTGAGAATCTCATTTTATTGTTAGCACCCAGTCCTCAGTAATCAGTTTTTTCAATGTCATTTTTCTGAAATATTTCTCTTGTTCACACCTACTTAATGAGCTTTCTATAATCACTTCCTTTCAATTTTTTATATTACTAGAGCAGTACCTAGAATAACATAGTGAAGTGGGTTCTTCAATATGTGTGGTCATGCCGGCAATTTCAGCAGCAATGTAGATTTATTTGGATAAACCCTTGTGCTGTTTGAAGTTTTTTGCTCCTTACTTTCTGCTGATCTTACCTTTTCTTCACTGACCATAACTAAAATTTCGTTATTTTGTTGTCGCAAATAAAGCGTGGAATCCAAAGTCGACGAGCATGCCCACCCATGCTGAAAATGTTATGTTTGAGGATGTACCTATTAGGGTGGGGTCTGTTACCCTGTCAGTTCCAATACTGAATTCCGCACGCAAGGAAGACCTTTCTCTGAAGGTGGACAAAAGGCTCACTGATATGCAGCTATCTGACAAGCAGCATGTAATTATTCCAGATCACCTACAGGTCACCGAGTCAGAAAAATATGGACTCAGTTTTGGCAGTTTTGGCACCTCCTTTGAACAAACTGCTTCAAAAGGCCCTGAACGTGAGAAGAGCTCTACACCGCCAGAAGCTGTTTCATCACCAGAGTTGCATGAAGTTGTTTATGAGCCTGCTATAAGGTTTGTATTTTCGTTCATGCCTCTGACATACAATGTTATCTACTTGTTAATTGCTCATGTTTGACCATGGTAAGTATTTCCAGTTGGTTCTTCACAAATTATGCCAGAACTTTAATGATTGTGAACTGTTGACACCTCTGCTATGTTTCATTTGCATTTATTCTTAATTTAATTTGGTAATTGGACTGCAGTTGTCAGGGCACATCCTCTGGTATTAAAGCGGAAGCTCACAAAGGTTTTCAGCAGCTTTCTGTTGATGATAGTTCACCTCAGAGGGTATATGGTTCCCCTGAAACTCCTGAAGTTGCCGAATCGGATCTCACAAAGAACGCTTCAGCAGCTTCGCATGCCCTCCAAGATTCAGTTGCTCAAACTACTAAACATGGTGATCAAACTCAGGTACTAGAAACATTGGAATCTCAGGTACTTAACATACACGCTGTAGTTATTTGACCCATGATGTTGATTTGTTATAATGGTTTTAGTCTGCAGTATACAAAGGGTAAAAATTTCTACCCCTTTAGTTTCCATGTCACCGAGACAATATAGTATAGATTGACTCCAATACTGTCATCCTTTTTGGCTGTTTTGGGTTCCATTCCATTTCTAGCCTAGCTGCCTAACTCCACTTTGCTTGGGACTAAAAGGCTTTGTTGTACCTGAAGGTTCCATGTAGCGTCGTGCCACATTATTTTATCATGCTGGGATTGTTATTCCATTGTAAGTTTGTAACATTTTTAGTACTTTATTTTACAAGCGGTATGATAACTCCGCCTATGTTGTAATGACATAGCCGGTCCCAAGCCCAGGTAAAGGAGGAGGGGTTGTCATAGGCTTGACGAGCCAACAACTACACTTAGCCATTCTCATGGAAATGAAACCCAATAGAAATTTGTTGGGGGCGTAACCCTCTTAGCGACGCGCCATATCGGAACCCGGGTATGGTGTTAAGTGGGCAAGGGCCGGGTCGCCACCGCCTTAGTGGCGCGCCATATCGGAACCCGGATATGGTGTTAAATGAGCAAGCGCCGGATCGCCACCACCTTAGTGGTGCGCTACATCATAGCCTGGATGTAGTGATAAGTAAGCAAGGGTCTTTGCATCTTACTCGACGGGTGCAAAGCGTAAGGAAGCTAGCCGGAAGAACATAGATTTCGGGTGGATAGTTGGAATGTAGGATCCTTGACGGGGAAGCTACGTGAGTTAGTAGATGTTGCCATTAGGAGACGAGTAAATATCCTTTGTGTACAAGAGACTAGATGGGCGGGTCAAAAGGCGAGAGAAGTCGAGAATACCGGTTTCAAGCTTTGGTATTCTGGATCGGCTGGGACTAGAAATGGCGTAGGTGTTCTAATAGATAAGAGTCTTAAGGATGGAGTAGTGGATGTTCGAAGACGAGGGGATAATATCATCTTAATCAAGATAGTAATTGGGGACATTGTCTTGAACGTCATTAGTGCTTATGCCCCACAAGTTGGGCTCAACATGAGTGCTAAGAGGCAATTTTGGGAGAATTTGGAGGATATGGTTAGTAGTGTACTGATAAACGAGAAACTCCTCATAGGAGGAGATCTCAATGGTCATGTGGGTGCAACTAACCTAGGATTTGAGTGAGTACATGGAGGCTTTGGATGCGGCGATCGACATCAAGAGGGTAAGGACATCCTAGACTTTGCCGTAGACTATGATTTGTTGGTAGCTAACACCCTCTTTAGGAAGAGGCAATCTCACCTAGTGACCTTTAGTAGTGTCCAACACTCTAGCCAGATTAACTTTGTCCTCACTAGGAGAAGGGATAGACGAGAGTGTCTAGATTGTAAGGTGATCCCCGGGGAGTGTGTTGTGACACAACATAAGCTTGTGGTAGTTGACTTTCGTTTTCATACATGTTCTTTGCAGGACAAAGGTGTCAAAATCACAAGAACAAAGTGGTGGAAATTGAAAGCAGAACCACAAGAGTCCTTTAAAAATAGGGTGATCATAGAAGGACCGTGGCTAGAAAATGGAGATGCAGATAGTATGTGGGTGAAGATAGCAACTTGCATCAGGAAGATAGCTAGTGAGGTGTTCGGTGTGAAAAAAGGAAAGAAACTTGTAGATAAAGACATTTGGTAGTAGAATGAGGATGTACAAAAGGCCATTAAGGAGGAGTGTTATAAGAGTTGGCATAATGATAAGCACAAACAACATGCTTAAGTACAAAGAGGCCAAGAAAAATGCAAGGCGGGCTGTGAGTAAGGCAAGAGGATAGACCTTCCCCCGGATCTGCACTGGGCAGCCCGCGGAGGTTCTTTTTCGGAGGGGCTAGTCGCTTGCGGAGAGCTTAAGCGTAGGGACGAGTTAAGGAGGAGCTTGACACGGCGAGTTTTACGTGGTTCGGGCCGCCGGAGCGTAAAACGCTACGTCCACGGTGAGCTGAGGTGCTCGCTGTATTGCTTGTTGCTCAGAACCGGAGTCCTGAGCTTGAGGATGAGTTACGCCTAGGGTGTGAGTTGCTGGAGTGCGAACCCTTGCTAACGTCGCCTACCCGAGCCTTTTATAGTCCAAGGCTCGTGCGGCTTACAAGGGTGGCCCGGGACTCGACAGGTGGTCCCGTGGAGATTGCCTGCCGACTATCGTATCCGCAATTATGTCGGTAGTTGTCTCTGGCGAAGGCTTCTGAGTCTTCGTCTTGCCGCCCTGCCCATGCCGCATGCTAGTTGTAGTGGTTGATGACGGCGGGAGCGGCAGGGGATGTCTTGTCGCTGTGTTTATTGGCTGGCAGGTTCTGACACCGCGCGCCAGTCTGTGATGCGACTGGGCGCAACGGCACCTGACAGAGGCGTGCTCCGCGTCTCCGCGTCTTGGGAAGGCGCGGGTCTTGAATACCTTGTACGGGCAAGGTATGAGGCGTCTTTACGCCCGCTGCCTACCGCTCGGGGGCAGGCAGCGCTGTTCTGCTGGACACGTGGCGGGCCCGGAGCCCTCCTCAGAGGAGAGGCAGGTCCGGCCCCGCAGGACATGTGGAGCCTTCGGACCTCTCCCCGCGGAGGGGGAGGTCCGGCTTCTGTCGGCCACGTGGCGGGCCCGGAGCTCTCCTCTGAGGAGAGGGAGGTCCGGCCCCGCTGGACACGTGGCGCCTTCGGACCTCTCCCCCGCGGAGGGGGGAGGTCTGGCTTCTGCAAGCCACGTGGCGAGCCCGAAGCTCTCCTCTGAGGAGAGGGAGGTCCGGCCCCGCTGGACGCGTGGCGCCTTCGGAGCTCTCCCTGCGGAGAAGGGTGAGATCCTCAGGCATTTTCCCCTATGCGCGGGGGTACCCCATATCGCGGGTACCGACAGTGGCCCCTGGGCCCATCTTGGCGGAGATAGCGAGCCCGAGGTGGGACCTCCGTCTCTCCTGTTCCGCGCACTTTCTCTAAGTCCCGCATTGACCGCTTGCCGGAGCACGAACAGTCGCGGGATCGTGGAGCGTGCGCCTACTTGATGATTGCTTTTACTGCGGCGGTTCCCAAGGCTGCCACTTCTGCACGTTGCGACGCTTTCTCCGGGAACCGCCGAAGTGCCTTGCCGGCTCGTCTTCTTGGGAGACTGACTCCTTGACCCACCGCTTCAGCTGGGCGGCTTGGGCCCACTCGTCATCTGCGCTCGGTCTTGGAGCCGATGCAGTTGCCGATGCGGTGTACTCGAGGAGTTTTGAGTCGTTTGGAATCGCATCAGGGAAGTTTTAAAAGGGGATCTTACCCGCATTGCGGCTTCCCTTCGTACTTCCCAGCGCTTTTCCTCGGACTCTTGTGCCTTTGTCTTCTTGTCTTTGAGCCCTCCCTCGCCATGGCTTCCAACCCGCCCCCAGAGAAGAAACGCGCTCGATCTCCTCCAGCGGCGGCATCTGTGCCAAGCCGGGGATCTAGGGTGCCCGCACCTCCTGCTTCTGGAGATGGCACTCCTTCTGGTGGCGACACGAAGAGGTCCCGGGCTGATTATTCCGACGGTACCCCTCTTAAGCGGCAACAGGCCGAAGGTTCCCAGACATCGTGCCCTCCTTCCTCAAGTGGTGGAGTCTCTGGGGAACCTGCTGATGCGTCGAGGGAAGCTTCTGGAGCGTCCCCTGCTCCGTCAGTCCAGGCGACTGCGGAGCAGCCGTCAGTGACGACGGCGGGCTCTGGGGGTCCTACCCCGGCTCGGAAGTCGGGGTTCAAGGCCCGTTGGAGTGTTCGCGCTTCTCGGCCGTCCTTGGCTGGTGGGGAACCGACACCGTTGCGCTCGGAAATAGGGACAGCTGCCGCAGCCCCCAAGCCAGCGCGAGTTTCTCTTGTCCCAGCGTGCCCGGATTCCACGGCAGCGTCATCTCCTGCCGAGACGGCTGCCGCGGCCCCCAAGCCAGCGCAGGTCAACCCTGTACCAGGCGACCCGGCTTCTATTTCAGCGTCGACTTCCCCCACTCGTCCCTCTCCACGGACTGAGGGGCCAGAAGTTAGTGAGAGTTCGGCGGGTCCGGCTGTCGGAGTCACGGCGCCAGCTTCTCCTGACCGGCGTCTCATCCCAGCCGCTGGCGCATCGTCTTTTCTTGAGGATGATGTGATGGAGGAGGTCGGGGGTGCTGCTCCGGCCTCTGCTGCCCCACTGCCCCTGGCGGATGCCTTCCCGCTCGCCCAAGCGAGCGTCCGACAGGTCTTGGCCGCGCTTGGTCGTGAGCGCGAAGAGCATTCGGTTGAAAGGGATCGCCTCCTCATCTGGGGGAACCTTTTGCGGGAGCGGACCGCGAAGGTCAAGGGCGAACTCGATTCGAGGCGGGAGTCGCTTGACTTCAGGGAAGCGCTCCTTGACCGACAGAAGCGGGCTGTCGACTGCTTGGACGCCGAAACTCGGCGGCTCCACAGGGAGGCACTTGAGGTACATGCCCAGGCCGAGGAGAGCCTCTCCGCCGTGGAGGAGATACGTCAGAGGCTGGAGCGCCGCAAGCTCGCCGTCGAGGACCAGGAGCGTTCTACGGCTGCCGAGGCGGAGAGGGTCGCCGCGCGGCTGGCGGCGGGCGAGGCTGACCTGCGAGCTCGAGCCAGGGAGCTAGAGGCCCGGAAGGCAGACCTGGCCATGAGGGAGGAACAGGTCTCCCGCGAACGCCAGGCGACCCTGGATCGGGAATTGGCTGCCGACTTCCGGGTTTCTGAGTTGGAACGGCTTGCCCAATCTCTCCGCCTTCGGGAAAGCTCCCTGGCGGCCAGGGAGGAGTCCTCCGAGGGAAGCCGCGACGCCTTGCGAGCAGCCCGCCGCGAGGTAGAGGAGCTTTTGGCTTCGCGGTCCTCTGAGGCCCGTGCAGTTTCGAGCTTCGTCGACCAGGCGGGGTCCGCCTTGGTCCCTCTTGGCTTCAGCCCGGTGAAGGCGGTGGCTCCTGCGCTGAAGGTGGCTGAAGTGATTCCCGCACTGGAGTCACTTGGCGCCAAGCTGAGCAGGCTGGACTCAGTGGTCGCCAGCGAGCTTGAGGCTGAGGGATGGGGCCTGGCCTTGGAGGTTGCCACGCATGTGTTGGCCTGCTTCAAGAGCCGGGACCCTTCCTTCTCACTGGAGCCAGTGAAAGACGGTCCTGCCGCGGAGCGGGAGGAGATGGCCAGGGCCGAAGTCGGGGAAGTGGCCGCCCTTGTAGCCTCTAGGTTCCGACGCGAGCCAGGAGGCCCCTAGGACTCGCTTCTTTCTTTTTATCGAGTCTGTAGACCAACTCATGGAGCCATGAATAAATAGACTCTCTTGAATGTTTGTGCCTGTGATGTTTTTTGTCTTTTTCATGGTTTTTCCTAGCCGAGTCCTTAGCTCCGCAAGGCACTCAGAGGCCTTTACCAATCTCGAAGCTCTACACAAGCACCTTCTCCAGGTCCTTACTGTATTAAGGACCCCGGAGGTCTCCGGAGCTCGCCCCATGAGGATGGGGAGGTCCGGATCTGCCGGCCACGTGGTGGGCCCGGTGCTCCCTTCCAAGGAGAAGGAGGTCCGGCCCCGTGGGACACGTGGAGCCTTCTGAGCTCCCCCCCGGAGAGGGAGGTCCGGCTTCTGCCGACCACGCGGCGGGTCCGGAGCCCCTCCTGAGGGAGCGGAAGATCCGGCCCTGCTGGACACGTGGGGCCTTCAGAGCCACTCCCCCCAGAGGGGGAGGTCCGGCTTCTGCCGGCCACGTGGCGGGTCCGGAGCCCCCCCCCCCCCCCCCTGAGGAGGCGGGAGCTCCGGCCCCACTGGACACGTGGGGCCTTCGGGCCCCACCCCTGTTGAAGGGGCAAAACCCGGACCTTCCGGTCCTGCGCTGGAGTAGTCGATAGCTCCTTGCCCCCCGCCTCATGCAGCCCCCGTTGCTATACCTGGAGGTCTTGCACGCGAATAGAGGAAACGTAATTCTCCTCGGGGGGTCCTCCCCTCCCCGTCTCTTAGTCTTATTCGGCTTACGGTCCTAGTTCGGTATGCGGGGCTTGGGCAATTCTGTGCGCGAGGCACCGGGGCTCCGGCTCCCTCCAAGGCCCGGGTACGACCGTCCGATCCCTAGTACCGGACCATGCGCCGGGAAGCAGAGTGCACAGGCTTTGGGTTCGGAACCAGGCAAAGCGGCTGTACTCCCCTGGACCTCCGGAGGGCAGGGTGCGCACGCTTTCGGTTTCAGAGCCGGCTAAGCGGGACACACACCCTGGACCCCCCATGCACGGCGCAGGCCTTTCCTGGAGGTGACCAACTGGCATCGCAACACCTGACTGGGGGAGGCCCGAGAGGCCCACCTGGCCATCGGCAGGTGCCTCAAGCGCAACCGCCTTCGGTAGGGCAGCAAATGCTGACTATGGATGAGCGAGGGAGAGAGGAAGCTAAATGTACGGTGATCATACATAGAGAGTGCGATCATAAAAACTAATGCGTAATTTAAATGAGCACATGAAAGAGAGCGAAGTAGAACAAGTTTCTGTGTAAATGCCCATAGGGGGGAGTCAGGCTGTACATGGGGGCAACGACCCGCCTCATTAAGAATGGAAGCAAGACTCTACGCGCTTAGGGTCGGAACCAGACCAAGCTGAACGTAGTCCTGGACCGTCCCCTGAGACTTAGCCGCCCCAAGCGCTGTTCCTAGACTCTATGGGATTTATTACAGAAAGGTATGACCCTGTTCTACTAACGCTCAGGAGGTAGGACCTACAGTGTTGTTCCATGCTAAGGGTTTGGGAACGGATCTCATACTCGGCTGAAAGGCATGTGTACCTGGGATGTCAACTTTCGTGACTCGGAAGGGACCTTCCTGGCTGGGGGAGAGTTTATAGGTCCTTCGCGGGAAAGTGTGTGCCGCGGCACCAGGTTGCCTTCCTGCAGGTCCCTGACGCGTTTGGTCGTTTGGAGGTAGTGCTAGAGCACCAGCCGAGACCGTGCGTTGTGGGGTGTCACCTGCAGCCGAGCCTCGTCGACGAGGTCGTCATCTTCACGCTGGATCAAGTCCTGCGCGGCTTCTCCTGGGCCCCCCGTGGAGCTCTCCCCTTCTGGCTAAGGCCTTCAAAGGGTAGGAAAACCCGGACTCTTCTTGGGAGTCTCAGGGCGTCTTTCCACTTCTGGCTAAGGCCTTCAAGAGGTTGACAGATCCCGGGCGGCCCCCAGGAGGTACGGCCGAGGCATAGAGGCATGCTCTCGGGTGGAGCCGGCCCGGTTCTGCACTGTAGGGGCTGGTGCTTGGGCTGCTGCGACTACTTGGAGCTTCTCAAGGTTGACGCCGCAGCAGTGCGGCCTCCACTGACTTTTCCGGGTAGCCACAGTCGGCTACCGCCTCGGCTCGTCATCACCGGAGCTGGAGTCCTCACCATTGTGCACCGTCTTTATGACGCGCTGAGGCTCCTGGAACCCTACCTGGTGGTCGACGCTGACTGAGGCGTCGACCTTCTGCTTCCCCTCCCTCTGAGGGAGGAGCGGGGCATCAGCTCTCTGCTGCCTCCCTTTGCGGAAGCGCTCTGCAAGCCTCTGGATATCCCAACACTCGGCAACAGTATGAATGCTGGTGCCATGCACGGGGCACAACTCGCCTTGGTCACCGTCTGGGGCTGGTGACTGCCGCTGCCTTTTGTTAGGGCGCGGCCCCCGAGCTCCACTGGGCGCCGCTGCTGCGGCAACGGGAGCCGCGGCCGATGACTTCATCTTGCCACTCCCCCGGTTCTTGGCCTTCTTGCTGCCTTCATAAGAAGCAGCGCCAGATCCGGGCTGTCCCCCTGACTCGGAGGCTGGCAGTGAGTGTCAGTTCTGCCCTTCGGCTGCTCTGGCGTACTTGTCCGCCAGGCTGAAGAGCTCCGAGACGTCGCGGACCTCCCTAGTCGCGAGCTTCTCGAGCATCTTCTCGTCTCGAACGCCTTGTCGGAACGCCACCACCACAGAAGCACTTTGAATGTGCGGGATGGTGTTGCATATCTGGGAGAACCGCTGGATGAAGGAGCGCAGTGATTCCCCAGGTTGTTGCTTGATGGCATGGAGGTCAAGCTCCGTGCCAGGACGGGTGTAGGAACTGCCAAAGTTCGTAATAAACTGCTGGCAGAGCTCTCCCCAGGAAGTTATGGAACCCTGGGGGAGGTTCATGAGCCAAGACCGGGCTGGGCCGGTCAAGGCGACGGGGAAGTAGTTGGCCATGACGGCCTCATCCCTTCCTGCGGCAAGTACGGCGGTGGAGTAGATCTAGAGGAACTCCGCCGGGCTGACGCTGCCGTCATACTTCTCGTGTAGGTGCGGCCGAAACTTGTGCGGCCACCTCGCGAAGCGAAGGTGGGGCGCCAGGGCCGCACATCCTGTTCCTGTTGCCGCAGGCGTTGGTGCCGCGAACGCTTGGTTCGCCGCTGGCACGGTGTACCCCGGTATGGGCAAGGCTGCGCCATAGACCAGGGACGCCATTTGCAGGGCATATGGCTGTGGCATATGCTGCGTGGCGTATGCCTGGGGCAGAGATCGCGTGGTGAAGGTCTGCGCCTCAGGCTGGGTCGAGGCTGACGTCATGCTGTCACCAGCCTCTTGGTTGCGACGCCTTTCTCGACGTCGCTCGAGGTACACCCGAGCATCTTGGCCCAAGTGGCACCGTTCCAGCTTTGTCCTCAGGTCCGTCGACGGAAGCCTGGTGGAGCTGGAGTCCGCTGTCTGCCCGCCAACCGTTGGCGTGCGCGTCAGCGACACAGCCGGTTGGCCGGAGCGTCGTCCCCGCCGAAGTCGAGGGTTTACGGCGGCGACGACGAGACGGTCCACCTCGCGAATCCACTGTTGGGTTGCCGAATGGGGTGTGTCCCCAGCAGGTGGATTGCGTAGTAGCGCTCTTGCTGCAGCTAGCGCACCCCCGTGGGGTACGCTCAGCGCTGCAGAAGATCTCACGCTGGTTGGAGCCTGCATTGCCGGAGTCGGCGTTGCCGGAGTCGGCTGCTGGCTTCCAGCTTGCGCCGACACACTCCGTCCTGAGTGCATCGACACGTATTCCCCGCTGGTCACGGTTCGCCGTGAACGCGGGGGAGGAGAGTTTGCCGCTGAAGGAAGCTTGGTCATCTTCGTCGGCGGGACCTCGTCGCGCAAGGGAAAAGCCCCCTACCTGGCGTGCCAAATGTCGAACTGTGTGGTCGACACTTCCCCCGGATCTGCACCGGGCAACCCGCGGAGGTTCTTTTTCGGAGGGGCTAGTCGCTTGCGGAGAGCTTAAGTGTAGGGACGAGTTAAGGAGGAGCTTGATACGGCGAGTTTTACGTGGTTCGGGCCGCCGGAGCGTAAAATCCTACGTCCACGGTGAGCTGAGGTGCTCGCTGTATTGCTTGTTGCTCAGAACCGGAGTCCGGAGCTTGAGGATGAGTTATGCGTAGGGTGTGAGTTGCTGGAGTGCGAACCCTTGCTAACGTCGCCTACCCGAGCCTTTTGTAGTCCAAGGCTCTTGTGGCTTACAAGGGAGGCCCGGGACCCGACAGGTGGTCCCGGGGAGATTGTCTACCGATTATCGTATCCGCAGTTATGTCGGTAGTTGTCTCTGGCGAAGGCTTCTGAGTCTTCGTCTTGCCGCCCTGCCGATGCCGCATGCTAGTCGTAGTGGTTGATGACGGCGGGAGCGGCAGGGGATGTCTTGTCGCTGTGTTTATTGGCTGGCAGGTTCTGACACCGCGTGCCAGTCTGTGATGCGACTGGGCGCAACGGCACCTGACAGAGGCGTGCTCCGCGTCTCCGCGTCTTGGGAAGGCGCGGGTCTTGAATACCTTGTACGGGCAAGGTATGGGGCGTCTTTACGCCCGCTGCCTACCGCTCGGGGGCAGGCAACGCTGTTCTGCTGGACACGTGGCGGGCCCGGAGCCCTCAGAGGAGAGGGAGGTCCGACCCCGCAGGACATGTGGAGCCTTCGGACCTCTCCCCGCGGAGGGGGAGGTCTGGCTTCTGTCGGCCACGTGGCGGGCTCGGAGCTCTCCTCTGAGGAGAGGGAGGTCCGGCCCCGCTGGACACGTGGTGCCTCCGGAGTCCTCCCCACGGAGGGGAGGTCTGGCTGCTGTTGGCCACGTGGCGGGCCCGGAGCTCTCCTCTGAGGAGAGGGAGGTCCGGCCCCGTTGGGCGCGTGGCGCCTTCGGAGCTCTCCTTGCGGAGAAGGGCGAGATCCTTAGGTATTTTCGCCTGTGCGCGGGGGTACCCCATATCGCGGGTACCGACAGGTTATATGAGAGACCAGAGACAAAAGAAGGTGAAAAGGACATATACAAGGTAGCAAAAATCCGTGAGAGAAAAATGAGGGATTTCAATCAAGTTAAATGCATCAAAGATGAGACTGACCGCATTCTAGTGAAGGATGAAGAGATTAAGAACAAATGGCGGGATTACTTTAATGGGCTATTCAATGATGGGAATGGGAGCACTATGGTTGAGTTGGATGACTCATTTGATGACTCCAACAGACGGTTCGTGCGGAGGATACAAGAGTTTGAGGTTAAGGAGGCCTTAAAAAGGATGAAAGGAGGAAACGCCCTTGACCCTAATGATATTCCTATTGAGGTGTGGCGATGCCTTAGGGACGTGGCAATAGTATGGCTCACAAAGCTATTCAACCATATTTTTCAGTAAAACAAGATGCCCAAAGAATGGAGGGAAAGTATATGTCAGTACCCACAATACGGGGTACCCCCGCGCACAGGAGAAAACTGCCTAAGGACCTCGCCCCCTCTGCCGGGGTGAGCTCCGAGGGCGCCACGTGTCCAGCTGGGCCGGGCCGCTCCCTCTCCTCAGAGGCGAGCCCCAGGCCTGCCACGTTGCCAAAAGAGCCGGGCCTCGCCCCCTCCGCAGGAGTGAGCCCCGAAGACGCCACGTGTCCAGCAGGGTCGGGCCTCCCCTCTCCTTAGAGGTGAGCCCCGGGTCTGCCACGTGGCCGGCAGAGCCGGACCTCGCCCCCTCCGCGGGGTAGAGCTCTGAAGGCGCCACATGTCCAGCAGGGTCAGGCCTCCCCTCTCCTCAGAGGTGAGCCCTGGGCCTGCCACGTGGCAACGTGCAGTGCTGCCCGTCCTAGCGTGGTAGGCAGCAGGAGTAAAGGCACGCTGTGCCATGTCCAATCAAGGCATTCAAGACTCGCGCCTTCCCAAGGCGCGCAGACGTGATGCACGCCTTTGTCAGGAGACACTGTGACCAATCGGGTCACAGTTAAGACAGGCACGCCATGTCAGGAGCCGTAGACCAATAAATACGGCGACAAGACATGTCCTGCCGTCCCTGCCATCAACCGCGATGCATAGCTTGCGGCACGGGCAGGACGACATGACGGCGACTAAGAAGCCCTCGCTAGAGACAACTACCAGCATTTACTGCAAGATATGGCAGATGGCAGGAAATCATCCCGGGGCCACCTGTCGGGCTCCGGGGCCCACCTTGTAAGCCGCCCGAGCCTTGAAGTATAAAAGGCTCGGGTAGGCAACGTTGTAAGGGGTTCGGCTCATTTCGACCCTGGCTAGACATCTAGGGCAACTCAGCTCATCGTCAAGCTCAGAACTCCGGTTCTAAGCCCCAAGCAATACATCGAGCAACACTGCTCCTGTGGACGTAGGGTTTTACGCTCCGGCAGCCCGAACCACGTAAAAATCCTTGCGTCAATCCTCTTACATCCAACGCGACCCTTTCGAGAAGACTAGCCCCTCCGTAAAAGAACCTCCTCGGGCTGCCCCTGAGCAGGCCTAGGGGAAGTGTCGATCGCTACACTTCGACAGTATATTAGTACCTATCTTCAAAAAAGGAGATATTCAAAGTTGTACGAATTATCGAGGAATTAAGTTTATGAGTCATACTATGATGCTTTGGGAGTGATTGAACACCGCTTGAGGAAAGTGACCAATATCACTAAAAACCAGTTTGGTTTTATGCATGGGAGGTCTACAATGGAGGCGATTTTCTTGCTTCGTCAGCTTATGAAGAGATATTGGGAGCAGAAGAAGGACTTGCGTATGGTGTTAGAGATATAGGGAGCAGAAGAAGAACTTGCATATGGTGTTTATTGACTTTGAGAAGGCGTGCGACAAGATACCAAGTCAGTCATGTGGTGGGCAGTAGAGAAACATAAAGTGCCAACAAAGTACATTACCCTTATCAAGGATATACAACAATAACAAAGCCTTTGTCTCAAGTATCTTGAGGTAGGCTAGATGTGAATCCATAGGATATGTACAATAATATCACAACCCTCCTCCTTTACCAGGGCTTGGGACCGGCTATACCTAGAAAGGTATAGGTGGAGTTTACCCTTATCAAGGATATGTACAATAATGTTAGGACAAGTGTGCGCGTAAGTGATAGTGAGACTGATGCATTTCTGTCACGGTAGGACTACATCAAGGATCAACTTTGAGCCCATACATCTTTTCCTTGGTGGTGGATGAGGTGTTGAAGGATATACAAGGGGATATCCCTTGGCATGCTCTTTGCCGATGATGTAGTGCTGGTAGATGAAATTAGGGATGGTGTTGATAAGAAATTAGAGTTATAGAGACAAACCTTAGAGCCCAAGGGGTTTGGACTTAGTAGGATCAAGACCGAGTATATAAGTTGTGATTTTAGTGGTGTTGGTCGTGAAGAGGGAAATATTAGTCTACAAGGACAAATAGTACCTAGAAGGGACTCTTTCTGATACTTAGGATCAATGTTACAAAGCAATGACGATATTGATGAGGATGTTTGCCACAGGATCAAGGTAGAGTGGATGAAATGGCGACAAGCATCTAGAATTCCTATGTGATCGGAAGCTCCCACAAAAGCTAAAAGGGAAGTTCTATAGACCGGTGATCAGACCCGCGATGCTTTATTGGCGGAATGTTGGCCAACTAAACGGCAACATGTCCAACAAATGATGCGCATGCTACGGTGGATGTGCGGGCATACGAGAAGAGACCGAATAAGGAATGAGGCGATTCGTGATAAGTTAGGGGTGACGCCGATTGAAGAGAAGTTAGTCCAACATCGACTAAGGTGGTTTGGACATATCTAGCGGAGACCTCCAGAAGCACCGGTTAACAGTGGAATTTTAAGAGGTAGAGAAAATATTAGGAGGGGTAGAGGACGACCAAGATTGACCTTGGAGGAGGCGGTAAAACGAGATTTGAGAGATTGGAATGTATCTAGAGACTTAGCTCATGATTGGACCGCATGGAAAGTAGCAATTCATGTGCCAGAGTCTTAGTCTTGTTTTTTTCCTTGTTCTTATATCTCTTCCTCTCTTTTACTTAATAAATATATATATATATATATATATTTATTTATAATTATTGGGTTTCATGTCTAGCTGACCCCAACATGCTTGGGATAAAGGCTTTGGTTTTGTTGTTGTTTTACAAGCGGTATGATAGGATTGAGCCTTGGCCCAGCCTATATGGTTTGTGTGGCCCAACAAGAGCTCAACTAATTCAGGATAGTCTGGATGTATTCTCTAAAGTATGACCCTTCTAACTACCTGGACTGTCTTTTTGCTCCTTATAATGAGTTCTCTATCTGAGTTGGACCAATCACTTTCAAAGTATGCTTGACATGAGCTCAACTTCCCAACAACTTCAGAATAGACTATATGTACTATCTGAAGCTTGTCCCTCTTAACTATCTGGATTGTCTAATCCGTATAATGAATTCTCCGTTTGAGTCTGACCAAGTACTCTGTAACTATGCATGCAGGTGCCTCAGGCAAATGATATTTCTGAAAGCTGTCACACACAACTTAACCAACCAATGGCTGAATTTGATGGCCATATCTCACCATTTGCTGCTCCTGTAGCTCCTATCAAACATGGAGACATTCCTGTTTCACATGCTCAAACCAGCGAGGCTCAAGAGGTTTGCATCTAGGTCTCTTTATTTTATTCTGTTGCTTGTGTTTCATCTGCTTGACTGAGCTTGTTGATGCTAAAAACTTATACCCAATAAAAGTTAATAATTTATCTGTCTATAAATATAGAACACATTTTGTTTCCCTGTGTTTTGCATTAAATATAGAACACTCAGCTTCTCAATCTCATTAAATATATGTTGGATTGGTGTCTCTAACTGGTCTGAGATACGAAACACAAATCTTATATCCAAAAGCTGTTACCTCTATAAAATATGAATTTGCGACGAGTATTATCCTTCATTCTATTCCTTCCAGCCTTTTAGATCTTCGTTACATGGCCTGTACACCAATATTTGTTCCCCTTCAAAATATGGTTGCTCTCTAAATAATACTCATCTGTGTAACATACCGCAGTTCTATGGACTTATTTTCAGTAATTTGGGAATATTCGGCTATTAGTTTTAGTGCATACCCTCACTAAAGGTATACTATAAATCTTATGTAAATTGATCTGATGCCAATCCCTTCACCACAATTTATGAACTTGTTCATTGTCTTTTGAGTATTGAAGGCGACTTTCTGTTTTATTTGTTTGATACATCGATGTATCTTTCTGCTGTTTTTACACTGTCTAGATGTGACACTAGTCCATTTTTTGGGTGTGCTAATAATCTCTAACATTTCATTTTTATTTAGATTGAACTTTTTGTTGTAATATACATATACTGTCTTCTTTTAATTACCACAGGAAATCAACTCCAACTCTTTTGTTGTGCCTTCACCTGGACCCGCTCCATTTGTCCCTGCAGCTTCTGGAGTTGTACCAAGTTCCATTGCTATTCCACAACCACCCGTCCCTTTGTTCTGCCAGCCTCTTGGTATACATCTACCTCACTATGCTCCTAGCTTCATCCCATATAATCATTATATCTCTCCATTCTATTACCCACCACATACCCTTAACCATTTCCTGGGTAATGCTGCCGTGTTTCCACAATCTCCTTCAACCGGGAACATGTATCCACCTGTAAGTGCATCTGTTGCACCATCAATGAAGTACTCGTCCAGTGCATGTAAAACTGATGACAACACTGGAAGTCAGACACATGTCGGAATCCCTGGTGCCTATGCAGTGTATGGTTCTAGTCCATCAGTCTATACAAATAATGCTGTGGTGATGAATGGGGCTTCCGTGGAGACCGATGATGCCATTGGATCACAGTTCAAGGAAAGTAACGTCTTTGTTGCTGGACAGCAGGTAAATTTTTTCTTTTATTATTGAGCACACGTTATTTATATTTGTTCTCTTGAAAAATCAATTTGTCATTCAGAAGTCTGAGAATTCCAAAGTATTTATGTTATTGTTCTAGTAGTATTACCGGCATTGTCCTGTAGTATTATATAAAGACTACCAAATGAGGCTCTCCAACAGATAAAGTTGCCCATCTGATGACCTTAAACATGAACGTGCGGCAAAGAAGCTCCAATCTGATGCCACTGGCTTTTTGCAAGTGTTCAGCACAGTACCTAAGCACATCGACTAATATTTGTGGAAATATTTCTTGCCAGCACTAGTCCAAAAAAGCAATAACTAACCTTAACATCATTAGCAATGCAGCTAGCACCATGCTTCTGATATGTTTTGGGATTGGGTGCTTATTGTTTTGACTATTGCCTTTCCGTCAGGTTTCATTGCGAAGTTGATTCCATAATTTGCCATTTTTGTACTGCTTGTGCATTATATCGTTAATGGTAGGAAGTTCAAATCTAGAACAAGAGAATACATCATGATCCAATAACATTGTTTAAATCTTTCATACTACTCATTAATGCTTATATGCCTTGACCAGAGTGATGGCTCGACTGTCTGGATCCCTGCACCTGGACAGGATGTTTCTTCGCTGCAGCCTACCCCCTTAGGTGGCTTGCCCTCCCAAGGACAGCATATGACATTTATGCCCGCTCAAGCTGGTCATGGTGCTTTTCGAGGGATGTACCACCCAGCACAGACTCTGGTTGGACCTGCTTTTCATCCACTACAGTCATCACAGACAACCGCTGGAGCTGTTGAAACGGTTGGGCCTCCTGCCTCTGGTTGTCAGCAGCCACAACATGCTCAGATGAATCGGGGCAGTTACTGATTACAGGTAGTGTATTCTTGGGAATAGCAGTGGTTTGATGAGAAAGAACAGTTGGTTCTGCTGGATAGTAGAAGTGTTTTTAAGGAGCCTATGAGTTTTCACCATAGAGGGTGCGGGATGCCTGAATCCAAGTGTATATATATCATATCGAGCATGGGCGATCTGTAGGGAAGCTCTGAGGATTTCCTGGTGGCATATAGATTTTTGACGAGGTTTGTTTTGTCGCTGGAGCTGACAATTGTTATGACGAGGGTATTTGAAGATTCAGCTATTTTGGTTCTCGCTGCGTTCACTTCAGGTTTTGCAGCAAGAAAGCTCTAGCATCTTGCTCCTGAGATTAGTCGCTCTGGATATCCGAACCATGAAAGTGGGCTACTGGGGTTTTTATTCTTTCCGCTGCTTTAGATGTAAAGTAAATTTTGATGTTTCATCAGCGTGCATCATGCATGTACTGTTGTGCTTTATCGTGCAAACAGCGGTACAACTGTAAACTACCTTTCCGTTGAAGGCTTGCAGCAGATCCCTGATTATATATATATATATATATATATATATATATATATATATATATATATAACGTTGTACAAACCAGAGAAAGTTGTTTAGAGTTTAACCTAGTGTCGGAATGGAATAAACGGGGAAGGGGGACGGGGGTGCGGCGGAGGGCAACGTGTAATCAGCACTTGTCCCGACGGTAGGGAGCTATAAGACCAGTCGCAACGGCATATTGGAAGCAATTAAATTGGAAATCTGGCGTGGCGGACGTGATGATGAGCTGCAGCGGGCTAGTGTGAACACTATGTCATCTGCCCTTATGCTATAACAATTCGCCATGTTCCTTGAGAAAGGCGAGCGGGATTACGGATGGGAATGGGTTCGGTTTGAGTCGGGTGGATCTGTCAGAAACAAAAGAGTTTGTGGGTGAAATTTGAGATTTTAATCCGCAGGTGAGAATTTGCATTCGTATACGCACTTGTAGGGTTTTGAGTAGATTTCTGGTGTCCGTTAGGTTTGATTTTTTATAAATATACTACAACCATTTAATAAATAAGTCTAAAAAATTATCTATTTTAAATGGCAATGCAATAAAAATATTAAATTACTTATAAAGAATGTAAATATAGGTTGACATAAGTAAAATGAAATAATTAAATTATATAAACAATCAAATTTGACTTTGAAACTATAAACATAAATTATTTCAGTTACCCGTTAGGTACCCGCGGATGCAAAATAAAATCCGCATCCGCGACAAGTTAAGTCAGGTGCGGGTTAGATCCATTGGTGAAAAATCTCACCTGCACCAGTCGGGTAGGGTGGGATTGCCTCCCTAAGCGGGATGGAGTCAGAAGCTCGTGTCCATTGCCACTGGGCTGCATTGGAGGAGGGTGTGCGCCCTGGTTCTCCATGCCCAGCGAAGCAGCAACCGACGTCCTTCGCCCTCGTCAAGCACGTCGCAGTTCCACCGCCGACCCTTCTCCGCAGTCCTGACCGTTCCTATCGAGCTCCTGCCGTGGAGAGGCTGGCTCCAAGCGCTGATGCCGAATCCTTCTCGGTGATGAGGGAGAACCCTATCATCGTCCAGGTGAAGCGGAAGCTTTGCCCTTCATTCCTCTTTGCTTCATCCACTTCCTCGTTGGGCCCGTTTCGCTTTTTAGACTCCCTTATCTGGTAAGCAAGATTTTCTGATAAGCCGTAATCTGGATAATCAGTTTAGAAGATAATCTAGGTGCTTGGTAAACCTGATTATTTTAATGGATTCTCCCTGTTATGTCTGTAAAATGACTTGTATGTCACTGAGGCTCATGAAAGCTCAATTTTATTAGTTAATTTTGTCTATTATAGTAGTTATAATATTATTAACAGATATTTTGTTACAATATTCATCACCAACAAAAGCATGAATAGCACTAGTGACTGCAAAGACATCTGGCTTGATACGTTACCAAACAACCCAGCCCTGGTATAACACGTGATCATTAATGTTCACAACACAACATTTTTCTGATCCATGCTTTTGAATATCTGATTGGTGCTATGCCAATCCGAGCAATTTGAGTACATATCAAGTAGAGTGTTAGCAATTCATGTTTCACCAACCAACCCAGTGTTGGCCAAGTAACCATGAACCACGGACATCACTTACCCGAGGCATTTCATCGAACACCCCTCTTGCACTCTTTAAGTCCCCACATTTCACGTACATCAGCACCAACCTCTTTCCAAGAACACTCTCCATTCCACGCGTTCGGCGTTCCGATACCGGCCGTGCGAACAGGCAGGGCTCTCTTCCCAGCCTCCAAAGACCTCTCCTCCTCCACAGAGCTGAATAACGGCGCAGTAGCTCCCCACATCAACCCCGTCAGAGCCTAGCAGCCTCAGAGCCTCCGTGAGGCCACTCGACCGACCCTCTGAATATGTACGTTTACGTCGGACCCAGGGACCTGGTTAAGCGAGTTCCTGGTGTTCCTTGGAGCAGTAGCCGCTGCCTCGAGGACTCGTCCAACTGGCGGCGTGAGGACGCCACACCGAATTCTCGCTCTTGGGTCTGTAGAGTTGTTAGGAGATGGCCATGGTGGTGGGGCTCGGTGATGGCAGGAAACAGAGGAGAGAGGAGGCATCGCCATGGGAACGGGAGCAGAAGCAGTAGCAGTATTTTTCTTGCAATGCCAGGCGCAACTCCTAATTTGTTGCGATTCGCTTCTGTTGCATGATGGGGATGGGACCGGAGGAGCGGCGATCTTCGGCAGCTAGATCCCAGAGGCGGCTGCCGCGCGGAGGGACTGAGCCCTGCAGTGGCTGGTGGTGCGAGCGCGCGCAAGAGATGAAAAGGGCCAAGGGTAGCGAAGGAAACACCCATCAGATTCTGTAGAACGTGATGAATGGGCCGTGATCCACAAAATCGTACTTCCTGTTTTTAGGCTTTTCAAATAATCGGTTTAGGAGATAATCTAATTTTAAGCAGACTGTTGTGGTGGAATTTTTCTTAGTTTTACCAAAAATCTGATTATAAGTGAAAACAAACAGGGTCTTGAATTTGTACTTCAAAACAAAAAAGTAGAGATTGAGACCATTTTTTGTGTGTTTCATCATGGCAAGAGATTAATGAGAGGTCAGTGAAGAAGGTTCTATGTATGCTTAAGACTTGTTAGAAATCAATTCCATTCATTTTTCCAGCTTGCTGGCTCAAATACCAAAAAGAGAAAGAGCAAAACAAAGGAGTGGTGTCAGCGTTCGTATTTCCGACTAGTAATCGATTGTACTGCTCGTTCTACCTCGAGGTGGTCTAGCTAAGAACACAAAAGGATTATCCTTATTCTGAAAAAAATGTCCTACGTCCAACGGGGGTGTCTCACTTGTTCTTACTCAAGAAATGGGGGTGGTTCATAAAAGTGTGAGAGCCTGCCTCTTCGGGTTGATAGGTCCCTCTATTTATATTCTCTCTCACTCCCTGGTCTCTCCCCGTACTATAGTGGGGAGGTAAGTCGTGGGCGTAGAGGCGGCTTGTCCTGTCGTATGCTTGACAGGGTACTCGATGGAGCCGTCGTATTCGTAGCTCGCTGCTACACCTGCACCCGTCCTGTCGTTAGGGAGTAGTCCATACCGAGACGTACACACGACCTGCGTTCTACTCCTCTTTAGTTCCATCAGAGGTGACGTGGCTTCAATGCCGATGCCAGGGGGAGACACTTGAATGCCCTCCCACTTGGCTGAGGCGGCGCCTGCTCCGCATTGAAGGACACCTGCTTCTCTCCTACCCGAGGTCGGGCTCGGGTCCTCCCTTGGAGGCTCTTGCTTCCTTCTAGATCGTCTTGCGGGCGGGTCCAGCGCCCCATCGAGGGGTCGACCCCTGGACTCCTCGCCCCGCCTCCTTCTGAGCTTGGGCTCGGGCCGGCTTCGTTGTCCCTCGTAGGCCGTCCTACTGCTGCTTCTCTGAGGGCCAGACTCCAGATCTCCGTCAGTAGCTCCCGAGCCTCTGGCCGACCTTGATGGTCGGTCAGAGGCTTAACTCTGATCGGCCTCGTTCTTGCATGATTTCAAAATAAAGAAAACAAACAAGAAAGGTTGTTAGTATTTGACTTATTTAGATAGACGCGACGTGTGAACCTCGAGCGGGCGGTCATGATTGTTGGTCACCCCCGCTAGGGTCCTGCGACGAGCTCTCAGGTTTCTCTTTCGAGGGGTCGGGTTGTTGTTCATGGCGAGTTCGCCTTGCCCCCTATCCGTGAGTCGTTCATAGCTTGGAGGGGTCAGGTTGATCGGGGGCTTACCTCGATGGCCAAGCCCCCGAGCCTGGTGAGCTGCCTAACGGGTGGAGCCGAGTGAAACCCATTCGTCCTGTTCGTTTTGGATGGCCGGAACCATTGGCCCTACTTTGCGCCGAGGGACTTTCTGGCCGAGGCTTTGGTGCCCGTGTTTCATTGAATCTCTGCTCGAGGCGTGCATGTGGTTCCCGAGCTCGTCGTTGGCTCGGGCGGCTCGCTGCCGATCCTTCGAGGGGTTACTCGGTGCTCACGGTGTTGGGACTTGGCTGCAAGTGTAGAAGCGTCGGGAGGACTTCCTTCCTGAAGTTGTCTCTATCGCGGATTGCTTCACATCACTTGCCCCTCGCTCCGGGTCATCCCTGGCGGCTTCTGAGCCATCCGTTGGCCGGCCTACAAACCCGGGACTTTTGAGCCCATAATGTAGACTGGAGACTTACCTTGCTTTTGCGGCCGTGTTGCCCTTTATCTCCTCTAAGTTTTCCGGGGTTGGGGAAACATCGCCCGACTCAACTCACATGTCGTGCCTGTGGTTTCACGTCATGGAGACAAACGGTCGCAGCCGAGTGGGGCCTCCGTACCCCTTTGGCTAGTTTCCCCACGGGGAAACTGAGGAGGCGTCGCCTGACTCGGTTCCCTAGCAGTCTGTCCGGTTTTAGTCTAGCGAGGGGTTGATTGATGTTGCAACGACGGTTTCCTTGAGGCTATGGTGGTCATGAGGGGCCGCATACCGCCTGCCACCTGACGGTTGTCAGCCTACTGTCACGCCCGATTTTATATAAAGTAAAACCGGCTACAGTCTACATGTATGCCAAGATCGATTTAATCATACATATAGGACAATTAGTGATAAACAATTCTATATCGAATATAAATGCTATTTATACCTTAAATGAGTTTCGATAGCAGCGGAAGAGGAAAAACTTGTAGGGCCGTCCACAGAGCAAATCGACTGGCAGCAATGTGACATTCACACCATCTTCATTTGATCTTCTTTTTACTGAGCAACATTTATAATAAAGGAAAAAAGGAAAGCGCATGAGTACACAAAGTACTCAGCAAGTGTGGGAAATTGATGACATGCAGGCATTTAACAAGGAAGACTAGACACGGGTTTAAGCACTAAGCAACCTATCCTTAGTTCATCTTAGCATCCTGTGTTACTAGGTGAATCATCCCGATACGCAATGCTACGTAAATATATACCGTCAGGTTAACCACCTGACCAATAATACGGTCCAGGTTCCACCCACGTGGACACCACCTCATCGGGTTCCCTCCACCCGGCTACGAAGGACCAACCGAACCAACTAATCATGAGAGTTACTAGCCCGCTCTTGATCGTGAGTATGACTGTCATGACAGTTTTTGACTCTGCAGAGTGTGTACCTCTTTACCCACAAGACATGATTCTGTCCCTTGTCGCCATGTGGACAATCCTCCCTTTTGTCTGTGATAGCCAGTCACATTTCACACTTCCTATGGTGGGCGGCCAGGAGATCACTATGAGGCCTTTACAAAGGGATTCCTGACGGGCATGAGCCCACTGAGGTTTCACCCCTAATAGCATCCAGGAGGCTACAACCTCCACTGCAGTGGCCCCTTCTTGAGCCTTGCGGATCCCAAAGTAGTCCAGCAAACTCCTATTCCCCGCACCTTCCAAACACTCACACTACATCGAGAATACAACTAATTACTTGGTCAAACTGTTCCATACCAGTCTTTTGGTGGCACAGTGTAAGCTAGATCACAAGATCCCAAGAACCGGTCCTTAGAATCTATGCAGGCACCAAGAGAAACCCGAGTCTCATGCATATCGCACCCACCAAAGCAACTGTCCTGCTAGATTCCTAACTACATCACCATAGTCCAATATCATATAAGTAAATATTGTCTCACAATTAATTGTACCAACCTTCCCACCTAATTACTAAGCATGGCTAAGCGTAATAATACACCACAAGCCCAAACATACCCTCCCAAACCCAGCTACAATGAATGATCTAGAATTCTAGTAAACAACCTATCTGAGATTCAAATTTAAAGACATGCATGCAACTACTCTAGCTAAATTCCTAAAGTAGGAGCAATGTGGTCAAGGGCACTTGCCTTTTTCTTGTAGCGTCGCTCAGTACACTGGTCAAAATCTTGATCTTCAAAGTCTTCGTCGTTGTTTACTGATCGTCACTTGTACACGCATACCCTAGAGGGTTCGTGTGGCACGGGAAGAGAGGAAGACAGCTCGCGGCGACGTTCTTCGGGCATCGTCGGGATCGCCTTTGGGATGTCCTTCCCACGCGTTCTTCGGGTCCGAGACATGTTCGGCGATCGGCAAAGACGGGGTTGGGGTGCCAATCCATGCCGGGGAGCCTCTAGGAGAGTTTTCGGACAATCCTAGAGGGGGGGCGGCAAAATCCTTCGGTGCTCGTAGGGATGTGCGATGGGGTGTCGTTTCTTTGAGTCGACGAGTCAGAGACGCTCACTGGTGCGAAGGGTAGACACTGCGGGGGTTAGAACTCGAAAGAAAAAAATGCAAGGGGTGGAACACCACGAATGGTGGAAGATCTCACCGGAGCTCGTCAGATATGGGGGATTGGGTGCCGATACGCGCCAAAGATGGCCGATGGGTGACCACCTTGTACGACGGTACCTCCCTCACTTTGATCCTGCCAGGACCCTACTTCTTGTCCCAACGCTTTCAATCCTTCGAAGTCCTCTTCCTCTACCATAGGCACAAACTCCTTCAGGTGCTCCAAATCAAAGTAATATCTGGAATCTTTCCCATCCACGTCCTTCCCATCTGCTGTGTGCGCTCCAGACAAACATACATTCAGATCCATCACAAAAGTTTGGTTCAAAAACTTTGCTTCACCGAGTCCGCACTAGAAGCTCCAAAGGTATTGGTTCATGCTCTTGCAATGGTCACCGCGTCTCATGTAGTACAACTACTTCCCTTTCCTGAACTCTGCCTCTGATCCTACCACCGGGATGTTGTCATTGATCTTTGCATCCACTGGTGGTGCCTTGACACGTGGTGTCTTGGGGTGAGGCTCGATGGAGACGAACTCGACGCTAGAGAGCGAGGCACAGAGTCGCATGAGTGGGCGGTTGATGCAGCGGAGTAGGATCTGCATGAGCTCCACAAACAGCCGACCAACAAACTGTGGGAGACGTCTCATCATTCCCGGTGCATGCTCTGAGCAACTGTAGTCAATAACTTTATTGCGGTGACTGCAAGATGACCACGGACGGAGAAGCGGAGGGAGCAGACGGGCACGTTGAGGACGGGCGCCACATGGACGTGCGCCGAGTAGGACCACTCCATGGAGGAGAAGCCCCGGACGACGTCATCGAGGAGGCCCGCACGGGCGTACGCGTGGAACAGCAGCGGGATTAGGTCGCGAGCTTGCAAGAGAGCGGGCAAGGATGAGGAGAGGAGGGCGAGAGGCCGGCAAGCGCGGCGGGAGAAGCGGGCTGACCGGGGACGGGCGGTGCATAGGTGGCGTGTGCGGTAGCGGCGCGGCAAGCGACGGGGGAAGGAGGCTCGAGGGGGGGTTAGGGTTAGTGGAAAAAATGTGGGTTGGGCCAGAGTTAAAAAAATATGGGTGTTACACCTATGGACGCTGTTTCACCCACTTTATATTTTGTCACCCTGGATTTCTTTTCGCACTCGTCTGGTTCCCGTTCCCCCACTTCACCTTCTCGCCTTTCAATCTTGCGCAACGCTCCCACCTTTCTCTTGCTTCTTTCGTCTTGCTTTGACGATGCCTTCGTGGTCAAAGTTGGAGTTCCGGCAGGGCCGCGTCGTCGCCCATCAGGAGATGGGGATGTTGTCGGAGCGCGATGCCTGTGGAATCCGTGTCCCAACAGAGTAGCGGTTCCCCCATGCACGGGCCGGCGAGATTGTGTCACTGGGTGCGTTCCACCTGCGCGGGCTTGGTCTTCCGGTGCAACACTTCTTCCGCGGCTTGCTGCACGAGTACAGGTTGGAGCTTCATCACCTGAATCCGGACGACGTGCTCTAAGTGTTGTTGTTCATCATTTTGTGCGAAGCCTTCTTGGGGATGGCTCCCCACTTCGGATTATGGAGGTATTTCTTCCGCGTGTGACCGTCATCCGATCAAGCCCCGCTTTCGTCCGTGGGGGGCGCCATCATCGAGCTGCGACATGGGCGATCAGACTTCGTCAGTGTGCGCTTGCCTCCTCTCCTAATTAGGTGGGAGCGTCAGTGGTTCTACATCAAGAACAACACTCCCTCCCTTATGCCTTTCTTGGGCAGGCCTCCTCGTGAACAAGACTCTTGGAAGTGGGGGACCCCAAGGAGGGAGATGGGGAAGCTCGATCGGATCCTTTAGCATAGCCGGGATCTGAAGAGAAGCGTCCTTTCTGGCGCCCATCTTATTCATACCTTCCTTCTGCGGAGGGTGCTTCCCATCCGCATCCGGCCCCATACCCTGAACTTCTACAGGGGGCCGAACAATACTTGCCGAGAATCGACCGAGGAGCTTTCCCAGTTGGAGATGTCTTGTCATTTTCGGGTGTTTCTAGGGTCGGGCGCCAGCGAACGTTGTCCCCCGGGCTGCCTCCTCTCAATGCGGCTTCCGTGAATCTCCACGGGGTATGGGGCATCATCAGTCTTCCCATGGCCCCTGAAAATCGAGAGAGGCGGGCATCACAGGCCGCCTTGGAGGCCACCAAGAAGCAGAAGAGGGACGGGGCCAAAGGTCGTCAGATCCAACGTGAGAAGCGGAGCCACGAGGCGCGTGTGGCCGGTGAATATACTCCCGAGTCGTCGTCAAAAGACGACACCGAGTCAGAGATGAGCGGGGGTAGCCCGGCTGAGGCCCCGGCTCCTGCTATTCAAATGATGGCGGAGCAAGAGTCTGAGGTTGTTCGTGATCGGGATGAAGGGGAGGGCGAACACTGACCCCATCGAGCGTCCCTGCATGGGGCCCGACACCGGCCTCTTGGGGGCCTAGGCGTCAGGTGCTCGGATTGTTGGAAGCCCCTTTCCCTTCGGCGTGGGGTCGTGGCGAATGGGCGGTCGAGCGTTGGAGGAAGGTTGATCGAGCGCTAAGCCCAACCCGACGACACTTGTTGAGCGCGACCCTTCGTCCTTGGTTGCTTGAAGGCTAGAGGCCGCGACTCCGGCCTTCGCTCCGCCACTCGCTGCTCCCTGTTCCCCGGACAACGTGTCTTCATTATGCGGGTCATGCACCACTCTTCAGCAGTGGGAGAGGTACTTTCCTTTCCCTCCTGCTGCGTTGTCCTCTTCTCAACTAGGCTTTATAACCAGTGCTTTTGTGCAGGAGGCCTGTCTGCGTGCCGGAGGTTCTCTCGAGGGCTGCGACCCCGCCCTAAGATTCGACAAGGAAGCCTTCCTTGCTGATGGCTAGATTGGCAGGGGAGAAACCTGCCCAGACCTCCGGCCCGGTGACTGTTCCGGGTCTTTCTGTCATCGTAGGTGAGGTGGTGGCCGTGGGCGTCGTTCCCCGACTTTCGTGGCCAGAGCGTCTGCCGACCTTGGGTGCGAGGGTTGTCGAGGCTGAAGCTAGTAGAGTCTCGGAGCTAGATGAGCGGGGGCGAGAGAGTGACCTGGGTTCCGTTTGTTCGCAGTTGGTCGGCGTTCTGATGAGGCTTTCGGTAGAGGACGCCGTGCTTGGGCAATTGTGGGCGGTGGCCCCGAGCGGTCTGGTGAGCCTTTTTTCTTCTCTTCTTGCCATCGCGGGCTCTTGGGTTCTGACGAAGGGTCTCTCACTTGTTTGTAGGAGCTGGATCACTTAGCAGCCGAAGACTCGGGGCGTCTTCACGTGAGCAAGGATCGCCGTCACCGCGTTGAGGCCAAGCTGGCAGAGGTGCGGGCGGAGCTCGAGAGGGCCCGAGCTGTTGTGGAGGGGGCAGCTCGGGAAGCGGTGGTCGCAGTTGAAGGGAAGGTGTAGTCGTCCGTAGAGCTCGCCCGCCTTTGTGCGGTTGCCGAGGCCGCGCGTGGGGGCGCGGCTCAGGCTGCGGAGGAGCTGGTGGCCCATAGCCGGGACATCTCGGAAGCCCTGTTTGTTGTGGAGAAGACGAGGGACCAAATTGCTAGTTGGCCCCTTCCTCTTTTTCTTCTTTTGGCTTTGTGCGTCCAACCCCGACTTGGCATCTTTGTGGCATGTATTGTTATAGAAACGCAAGGGCGCATCACTGTTGCTAGAGACCTAGACGAGGCTCGGGGGGAGGATATCAAGAATCTACGAGCTCGTCTTTTTGCTGAGGAACAAACACTAGAGAAAACTTGGCACCTGGTGGCAGCGACTTGCGATCGGATGTTGGATTCGATGCTAGCAACCACTTCGGCAGACCTTGCTTCCTCGGAGTGGCGGCTTTGGCAAGTTACCCAGCGCTTCGTGGCGCTCCAGTCGGATCTTGGCAGCCTCCGGGGCGCCGAGCGGTCAATATGTGTCCTAATGCTCAGAGACCGGTCCGGAGTCGGCCTCTCCAGTCCTGTAGTCAAGGCGCTCGGCGTGGTTGATGGTCGGCGACGGGACGTCGGGAAGGCCGTGGTCTTTTGGGGGGCCGAGTATCGTTAGGGGCCGTGCTGTCTCACTACCCCGCCCTCGATCTTCATATTCTTTGCGGCTTTCACGAGCCGAGAGCGAACCCTGAGGGGACCATGATGCGGTTACTCTAGGTGTGCTCTGCTTGGCCGAGCTCGTCCCGGAAGAGGCGGTTAAGGATGAGGCGAACAAGAAGCCGAGGAGGAGCAGTCTGCCTTCGTAGTTAGGATTCCTCCTTGGGCTTTTGTCTTGTAATTTTGCGAGGATCACTACTCTTCTTTTCTAAAATGAACAAAAAACTTCTAGTGTCTTGGTTGTGTTTGGATCTCTAGTGGATGGGTATCCCCCGAGCACCATATGAAGGTTGGTCCACTCCACCCATCGCGCGGTGCTTCTTTGTATGTAAATTTCTTTTGTTTTTTTTTGTTGGGGGTCGGCTGGTTGACCCGTTCTTTATCTAACGCGGGTGCCAAAGTCATCTATGGGTCTTGGATGGTCTCGGGTTTGGTGCTATCACACTTACCCTGGGGTCAACCTCGTAGCTGTTGGAAAATATTCCGCCGACGGCCCCTTCAAAGCGGAGCGAAGGGGGTTCCTTAGGCGGGTTGTTGCCGGTGGCCCGAGATTTCGTCCGTCGCGCCTCGTTTGAACCGTGGCTACGCTCTGGGTTATCGTTATCCCTTTGATGTAGGTCGTGCGACATGGATCGAGAAGAAAGGGTCCCAATGCTTTGTCCGTTATGCCTTGTTTGGACCATGGCTACGCTCTGGGTTCCGTTGTCCCTTGGCCATGGGTCGCGCGACTCCGGACTAGGTGGGGTGAGGTCCTTTGGTGCGAGTTTTTGGGGCTCGCGTGATTTTTAGGGAAGAATCACCCCCTTTGTCACGTTCGGACCGTGGCTTCGTTCAAGGGTTTTTTTGTCCCTGAGCCCTGGGTTGCGCGGTTTGGGGGGAAGGGGTCTGGGCTTTGTAAGTTATTCCTCGTTCGGACCATGGCAACACTTTGTGTGTCATTGTTCCATGGCCATGGGTCGGGCAGCTCGGCTCGGGATAAAAAAAGGGTCGGACATTTTGTCTGTTATGCCTCGTTTTTACCATGGCTTCTCTCCGGGTTGTCATTGTCCCTTGGCCATAGGTCACACGGATCTAGACTTGATATGGTCAAATCTCTTGGCGCGGGTCTTTAGGTCTCACGCACTTTTTGCCAAAAATGACATCCATTTCGTCTCGTTGAGCCGCGGCTTCGTTCAGGGTTTTTGTTGTCCCTTAGCCATGGGTCGTACGACTTGAGGGGAGCCAGTTGTCTCAATGTGAGTTTCAAAGACTATGCGCGAGGGGGTCCTGTGGTGCTGGAGGTCGGTTCCGGTTCCGTTATGAGGGGGGAAGACATTGGATCACAAAGACCTTGAAATGCAAAAAGATAGATAAAACATGGCGTATATATATTAACTCCGCTTAGCTCGGAGGATTTACAAGTACAATTTAAGCGACGCCTGTACTACGCTTCTGCGGTGAACGACACCCCTCTTTAGTTGTTGGGCGGTGTGGATGTCGCCCTTGCCGCCTTTGCCGAGCCTGCCGTGGTGAATGTCGACCATCCTCGTGTCCTTCGGGGGAATGATCGAGGATTGGCCGGGAGGGGTTCTTGCCATCGCTCGATGAGTCGAGCCGGGCGCTGCCGCTGTGCCCGTCACTGCGGCCTGCTCGCAACCATGTTGCTCACACAACAGGGCCTCCACTGTGATGATTCCCCTGGGGCCGGGCATCTTCAACTTGAGGTACCTGTAATTTGGGATGGCTAGGAACTTTGCGTAGGCTGGCCTTCCCAGGATGGCGTGATTGGTGCCATCGAAATTGGGGACCTCAAAGGTGAGGGTCTCCATGCGAAAGTTGGACTCGTCCCGGAAGGGGACGGGGAGATCAATCTTCCCAACCGGCACCACCTGTTGGCCAGGGATGACTCCGTGGATAGGGGCTTTGAAAGTGCATCTAGGTAATCCCCGTGGGTTTTGGTTGATTGATGACGACAATTAAGATACTAATAAGTTTCTACTGAGTATGAGCACAAGTGTTTATCAAAGAAATGGATATGGAGTCTCTCAAGAAGCAAAAGGAAAAGAAGAAGACTTGAAAGTGTAGAAACTATAATTTTCTATTAATTTTTGCATTTTCTAGTTGTGTATAGGGTCTTCTCTTTTAGAGTGCTTGAGAATCATTAGAGAGCTCAAACGAAGGGTAGAAAGTTAGAATCATGAGACGAAGTAGTCATAGATATGAAGAAAAGGGGAGACCGGACTTGTCCGGACCATGGGCCGGACTAGTCCGTTCGGACCCGGACTAATCTGTTTTGGACCGGATAAAGAGTCTCTGAGTCAGTTCGGACTTGTCCGTTCAAGGCCGGACTAGTCCGTTGTTGTGTGAGTCTGAGCCGTTATGAGACTAAGTCTCAGAAGGCCAGACTAGTCCGCTAAGCGGACTAAGCCGCTTAGGTCCGGAGAAGAAGTCTCTGAGTGCCATCGGACTAGTCCGCTCCACAGGCCGGACTAGTCCGATCTTTTCAGACTAGTCCGAATTAGGACGGAACAATGGTTCCTGTATGAGCTCAGACTAGTCCGAAGTTGGCTGGACTAGTCCGCAGCTCTAGATTAGAGAGTTTTTTTGACTAAGTTTGGTAAGACCAGACTAGTCCGCCCTTACCAGACTAGTCCGCCCTTACCAGACTAGTCCGTTCTCATACGGAACAAAGGTTCCTGACTGAGATCGGACTAGTCCGCTCTTGGCCGGACTAGCGCGTGGTTTCATGACCGTTTGAGTCCAACGGTCACTAAACTTTAGTTGGTAGCCTTGTGACATGAGTGGTCCCTCAAGAACGGACTAGTCCGGGGTTGGGACCAGACTAGTCCGAACTTTAGTTGGTAACGGCTAAATGCCGAGATTTCTATAAAAGGAGACCCCCCGGCTGAGAATTGAATAGACAATAACCCAAGCGCTGAAAACTCATTCCTAGAGCTCTTCTAAGCCTCTTTCCTCACCTTCTACACCCCTAAGATTGGATCTTAAGGAGTTAGTGGTTTTGTGAGAGGAAAGACGTGGTGATCGACGTTTGAGCTCTCGGTTTGATTCTCTTGCACTCTAACTGTTATTTTGAGTTCTTAACAGTTGTACTTTGAATTCTAGAACTACTTGGTTGGTGTAGAGAGCCTCAAGGTGTGAGTAGCCCCTAAGAGCATTATATTCACATTTGATTGATAGTGAGAGAGCCCGGGCTTGATCTTGGTGATCGCTCGGTGAGGGAAGGGTTGGAAAAGACCCGGTCCTTGGTGGACTCCTCAACGAGGACGTAGATTACTGTGTGGAATCGAACCTCGGGATAAATCATGTCTCTTGGTTCCTCTACTATCTCACTTGCTCACTAGAATTATTTGTTAAGCTTTCATTGTGTTAATACCCAGAAATTGTTCTACTATTTCGCAATCTAATCATTCACAACTAATTAGTGATATATTTGACTACCATATATTTTCCGCTCAAACAAACTTAAAAGGAAACCTAAAACGCAAATTTATACTTAGATCGGACTAGTCCGACCTCAGACCGGACTAGTCCGGCCTGCCTCAAGTCTTATCCGGTGTTTGCAATAGTTTCAGGTTTTATTAGCCTATTCACCCCCCTCTAGGCAACTTTCAATTGGTATCAGAGCCTAACTCTCCACAAAAGCTTAACCGCTTAGAGAGGAGATGGGGGACAAGGTCGGTAGTCAAATTGATCTCAACAAGGGAAAAGGAGCAAGTTCGAGCAACTTTGAAGAATAAGGTTCTAACCCGCCTCCAGTGGTTACTCCTCCACAAGATGTTTCAAGCTCCGAAGAAGATGAAGATGTTCTTCGTCTCATGGCACTCCTCAAAAAGAAGAAGGAGGAGACTAAAAAGAAAAAGTAGAAGTTGGAGAAGAAGCTCAAGAGTAGTCAACAAGACTACTCGCGATATCCTTTTAACTATGAACGTCTAAATTCTCATTCTAGTTATTTATCAATTCCTCTAGGCAAACCACCTCATTCTAATGGAACTAACTATACAATGTGGAAACACAACATGAAGTTGCATCTAATTTCCTTGAACTCAAGTCTTTGGCATGTGGTATGTACAGGTATAGATATTCTCGAAGACGAGGATGAACTCACCCTAGAACAAGAACAACAAATCCATCGCAATGTACAAGTGACAGCCGTGCTCAGCTCGTCTCTAAGCATTGAAGAATTTAACAAGGTAGATGGGTTGGAGCTCGCCAAAGACATTTGGGATACCCTCAAGATCGCACATGAAGGAAACCGATCTGTGAGGGAAGCTAAGATTGAGATGATAGAAGGAGAGCTTGGAAGGTTCGCCATGGAAGAAGGCGAAACACCTCAAGAAATGTACAACCGACTCAAAACTCTTATCAACAAGAGCCGGGCGTATAGATGCAAGAAATGGAATGACCATGAGGTGGTCAAGAGAATGATAAGAGCATTTATGCCTCGCAATGTGACCCTATGCACCTTAATCCGGGAAAGTCCAAACTTTCACTTGATGACTCCGGATGAAGTGCTAGGGAAGATCATTAACCACTAGATGATGGAAAAGGAAGCCCAACACGTCAATGACCTAGCAAAGATCACTTCATCCAAGAAGGAGGGCATTGCTCTCAAGGCCACATCCAAGTTCAAGTCAAAAGAAACTGAACTCACTAGTGAAGATGAAGAAAGTGATGATGAGACAACGAACATGGATGATGAAGAAATGACATTCTTCATCAAAAGATTCAAAAGGCTGATGAAGAGAAGGAGAAACCATCACTATGAGAACAAGAGCAAAGACAAGGGCAAGTCAAGAACAAAGAAGACTTGCTACAACTGTGGAGAACATGGGCATTTCATTGTGAACTGCTCCCATAGCAAGGAAGATGACAAAAGAAAGAAGAAGGATGGGAAGCCTCAAGATAAGAAATTCTTCACAAAGAAGAAGACTTGTGGACAAGCCCACATCGGAGAAGAATGGGACTCAAACGAAGAATCCTCCTCCGAAGATGAAAAAGTAGCAACCGTAGCCATCAAGAGGCCAACCATGAAGAAATCACTCTTGCCAAACAAGGGTGATTGGAAGAGCCAAAGTCACACATGCCTCATGGCAAAGGAAGGAAAGCGCAAGGTAATGTCTAAATCTTCTAAGTTACATATTGAAGATGATAGTGACTTTGATAGTAGTAGTGAAAACGAATTCATATTTAAAGGATTAAACAAAAAGGCTATAGCTAAAATGAAAATGTTATCGGATGAAATATTTGAACAAGAAGAGTTTCTCAATCAACAAGAAGAATTGTTTATCCTTGAAAAGGAAAGAAACCTTGAGATTGAGAAACTCCTTGAACTCGAGAGAGAAAAGAGTAGAACACTTGAAAGCAAACTTGCCATGAGCAAGGAGACTTGCGTTGAGCTTAAAAGTGAGAATGTAGCACTTCAAGATAAACTTGTAAGTTTAACCAAAGCTCACAAGAATCTTGAAGCACAACTTGACTCACTTAAGTCAAGTGTCTCAACTAATTCATCCTCCAAAAACTCTCTCTCAACAAATATATAATCCAACACTAGAACTTGTAATGTGCTAGCATTGTCTTAAATTTAAAAAATGAGCTCAAAGAGGTACAAAGCAAGAATACACACAAGAGTGGGATCTTTGATAAGGAAAAGATCAAATATGCACGCAGTGCATACTCAATCACAAGATCTCCCTTCATCAAAGATGGACTTGGTTATACTAGGGGAGGAAAGCAAAACGCTAGAATCCTTAAAAGCAATAGCAAATGCGTAGCCTTTGTGAAAGAAAACTCAAGTCAAGACAAGAGTGACAACATTGCATTTACCTCACATGAAATTACCAAAAATGTAAAATCTATAGTATTTCATAATTTTGATGCATCTTATGTTCTTATGAAAAGCAAGTATGGTAAAGTTTATGCAAAATATGTTGGGCCACTCCACAAGAGTCTGAAAACTCGTGTGTGGGTGCCCAAATGCCTAGTAACTAACCTCAAAGGACCCAACCAAGTTTGGGTACCTAAGAGCAAAGTTTAAATTGTTTTGCAGGCCTACTCCTCCGATGGCACTAAATGGGTGCTAAATAGTGGGTGCACTAACCATATGACCGGAGAGAGAAAAATGTTTGTCGAGTATGAAGAAAATGATGATCCAAATGAAGTCATCTATTTTGGTGACAACAACCAAGGAAGGGTACTCGGTATTGGTAAAATTACAATCTCTTCTCAACACTTTCTTTCACATGTTCTACACGTTGAATCACTGGATTATAACCTATTGTCCATATCTCAACTATGTGAGAAAGGTTATAATTGCTTGTTTACTAACGAGGATGTGAACGTCTCTAGAAGAAGTGATAACTCAATTGCCTTTGAGGGTGTGTTAAAGGGAAAGCTTTACTTGGTGGATTTTTCCACAGATAAAGCGCAGCTTGACACATGTTTAATAGCAAAAACGAACATGGGATGGCTGTGGCATAGAAGACTAGCCCATGTTGGAATGAGTAACTTACAAAAACTTATAAAGGGGATCACATCCGTGGACTAAAAGATGTTGTTTTTAAAAAAGATAGACCATGTAGTGCGTGCCAAGCAGGAAAGCAAATTGGAACAGCTCATCCCGCCAAGAATGTGATGACGACAACAAGACCATTGGAGATGCTTCACATGGACCTTTTTGACCCTGTCACCTATATAAGCATTGACGGTAACAAGTATGGTCTTGTAATTATTGATGATTATTCTCGTTTCACTTGGGTATTTTTCTTGCAAGATAAGGGAGAAACACAAGGTATCCTCAAGAAGTCATTTTCCTCAAAAATCAAGAAGATAAGGAGTGACAACGGTTCTAAATTCAAGAACACTCAAGTAGAAGAAATTTTGGATGAAGAGGGCATCAAACATGAGTTTTCATCCCCTTATACTCCCGAACAAAATGGGATGGCTGAAAGGAAGAACCGGACACTCATAGAGATGGCAAGAACCATGCTCGATGAATACAAGACCTCAGATCAATTTTGGGCGGAGGCAGTCAACACCGCTTGTCATGCTACAAACCGCCTCTACCTCCATCGAGTTTTGAAGAAAACCTCATACGAGCTCCTAATCGGTAACAAACCCAATATCTCCTAATTTTGAGTTTTTGGAAGTAAATGCTATATTCTCAACAAGAAGCCTAGGACTTTAAAATTTGCTTCGAAATCCGATGAAGGTTTCCTACTTGGTTATGACTCAAACACCTACGCTTATCGTGTCTTCAACAAAACCTCCGGGTGCGTTGAAATTGCACGTGACGTGGTGTTTGATGAAACTAATGGCTCCCAAGTGGAGCAAGTTGATCAATGTGTATTAGATGAAGAAGAAGCACCAAGTGAAGCACTAAGAAGAATGGGGCTTGGAGAAGTCCGTCCCCAAGAAAATGTAGGACAAGATGCTACAAGCTCATCACAATTGGCACCTCTCACTCAAGATCAAACTTAAGCACCCCAAGATCAAGACAGTCAGTTTGAAGAAGAAGAAAATCGAAACCATGATGTTGATCAAGGGGGAGAAGAAGAAGAAGAAAACCATTCAAGAAATCAAGTGCCTCACCCAAGGGTTCATCAAAGCATTCAACAAGATCACCCCGTTGATAACATCCTTGAAGATATCACAAAAGGGGTAACAACACGTTCTCGAATAGCTAACTTTTGTGCATATTACTCTTTTGTGTTGTCCTTGGAACCATTTAGGGTGGAAGATGCACTCAAGGATCCGGATTGGGTGGTAGCTATGCAAGAAGAGTTAAACAACTTTACAAGAAATCAAGTATGGGAGCTAGTGAAAAGACCAAATGCAAACGTGGTAGGCACCAAGTGGGTGTTCCGCAACAAGCAAGACGAACACGAAGTGGTGACAAGAAATAAGGCCAGACTTGTGGCAAAGGGATATGCTCAAGTCGAAGGTTTGGATTTCGATGAAACTTTTGCTCCCGTAGCTAGGCTTGAGTCTATTCGTATTCTATTAGCCTATGCTACCCACCATGATTTTAAACTCTATCAAATGGATGTGAAAAGTTCCTTCCTAAACGGTCCAATCAAGGAGGAGGTGTACGTGGAGCAACCACCCGGCTTTGAAGACCAAGAATATTCTGATCATGTGTTTAAGTTGCATAAAGCTCTCTATGGCCTCAAACAAGCTCCTAGAGCTTGGTATGAATGTCTTAGAGACTTTCTCATTGATAATGGCTTTAAGATAGGCAAAGCAGATTATACACTCTTCACAAAGAATGTAGACAACAATCTCTTTGTGTGCCAAATATATGTCGATGACATTATATTTGGTTCTACTAACAAATCTTTTTGTAATGAGTTTAGTAAGATAATGACAGGTTTGAGATGTCCATGATGGGAGAGTTGAAGTTCTTCCTCGGATTTCAAGTCAAGCAACTCAAGAAAGACACGTTCATTAGTCAAACCAAGTACACAAAAGACATACTCAAGAAGTTCGACATGGACAAAGCAAAACCTATCAAGACACCAATGGCAACAAATGGGCACCTTGACCTCAATGAAGATGGACCAAGCGTGGATCAAAAGATCATGTCAGGACCCAGCGACAGTCCTCTTCCAAACCCCAAGGCCGAAGCGGCTCGCCAAGCCGCTTATCGTGCGACAGCCGAGGCAAAGGCAGGAGAGGCTGCTGCAAGGGAGGCTCGGACAAAGAAACGGGCTGACAGGAAAGCACAAGCCTCTCAGTCCGTTGATCCTCCAAGGAGAAAGAGGCTAGTAACCCTGAAAGACAAACAACATGCCGAGCCCCAAAAATCAACCCAAGACAAAGGAAAAGGCAAAGCAGCTGATCCTCCCAGGAAAAAGGCCTTAGTCAACAGGGGTCTCGTCATTCGTGACAACCCTAGACGGGGAAGGGAAAATCCCCCACAGGGACCTGTTGGGCCTCTTGAAAGGGCACCTCCTATGCACAACCCAAACCGCCAACCAAATTTGGCAAGTGCAACCTTCAAGGGAAAAGGGGCCGACAAAGCCAGAAGGTTCCGAGAAGAGGAGGTTTATAAGTACGAGAAGTCCACACCAGACCCCCGCTTCTGGTGCGATTTCCATTGTGACTACTACCGGCTTGTCTATCTCCCAATGAAGACACCGTTATTTGATGCTCAGTGGGTGGACTGGCCATACATGGCAAACAAGAAGCAGCAAGCGTTTGATGCAGTAATTGAAGCAACAGAACGCCATAGAATCAAGGACTTGATGGCCTTTCAGTATGACTAGAACATTGAGGTCATAGTCTAATTTTACACCACCTGCTACTTCCACACCTATGGGAACAGGAAAATCACTTGGATGACAAATGGTGTGGTTTACTCTGTCCTGTATGATGAGTTTGCTCGAATCCTTGGACTTGGGGAGCACTTGAACTATGAGATCATAGTTCACAACGAGAGAACCTTGGGAAAGGATGACTTGGACTTCATGTATCCTTCATATCTCTCCTATGAGGCATCCTCAACCCACAACATCAAACCCTTTTTTGGAGTGCTGAACAGGATTCTAAGAAAGACTCTAGCTCCAAAAGATGGAGATGTGGGGATGATACAGGGGTATCTCAGAAACCCGTTGAAGCTGCTCAATGAAGAAGAGAGATTCAATGTCTTTGAATACATATACAACAACATCTTCAACATCTCCCACACCCCGAACAGATCCTGTGGCTATGCACCATACATCATGTGCATGATAGAAAGAGTCACAGGACTGGAATTTGCAAAGGATGTGAAGCACAGGAAGCTACGTCCTGAAATGCCGACTCCTCTTCCTCGCCCTCCTGTGTCCTTGGGCAGGAGCTCCTCTGCAGCTCCATCCTCATCTGCCGGACCATCCGCCCCTCCATCATCGAGTGGCTCCTCTAGTGGACTGCTCAAAATTTTCAAAGCCATATTCTCCTCGTGTCGGAAGGTGGAAGTTCGCACGCAGAAAATGAAGCAACGCCAAGAGAAGTATCTCAAGGCCATGTGCGACAAGATGGAGATACCTATGTCTCCACCGTCATCAGATGATGACGAAGTGACAGAGTTTCCCACTCTCACGGAGGACGAGCTTGCCTACTTTGGATCTGCCTCAGCTGCTCCTCCTACCTCCCACACTCATCACGAGGATGACAATGAAGATGAAGATGAGGATGAGGACGAGGCGACTCAAAGTGACCCATACGAAGATCAAGATGATAGTGATTAGGTTTTGCTCTCTTTTTTTCTTTCCGTTTTTGGGTGCCTTGATGCCAAAGGGGGAGTAGTCTAGTCATAAGTCTTGCTCTTTAAACTCATTTATGCTGGTTTGTAATAACTATGCCACATTATGCCACGTTATGTTATTTTGTAATGACTATGCTATTTTATGTCTTCATATTATTCCATATTGAAATATGCTTGCTCGTAAATGTTATTTCTTTCTTAATGCGGTTACTGCTCACATCACACTTAGCCACCCCACCATAACACATGTAAGTATGAAATTCCCAAAGAACTCACTCTTGTGCATATTTTCGAGGGAGTAAATCATACGCACATGTGTTATGAAAACAATCTACTATATCTACTTTTCGAAAACCTTAATGAGTTGTTATCAATCACCAAAAAGGGGGAGACTGAAAGTGCATCTAGGTAATCCCCGTGGGTTTTGGTTGGTTGATGACGACAATTAAGATACTAATAAGTTTCTACTGAGTATGAGCACAGGTGTTTATCAAAGAAATTGATATGGAGTCTCTCAAGAAGCAAAAGGAAAAGAAGAAGACTTGAAAGAGTAGAAAATAGAATTTTCTATTAATTTTCGCATTTTCTAGTTGTGTACAGGGTCTTCTCTTTTAGAGTGCTTGAGAATCATTAAAGAGCTCAAACAAAGGGTAGAAAGTTAGAATCATGATACGAAGTAGTCATAGATATGAAGAAAAGGGCAGACCGGACTTGTCCGGACCATGGGCCGGACAAGTCCGTTCGGACCCGGACTAATCCGTTTTGGGCCGGATAAAGAGTCTTTGAGTCAGTTCGGACTTGTACGTTCAAGGCCGGACTAGTCCGTTGTTGTGTGAGTCTGAGCCGTTATGAGACTAAGTCTCAGAAGGCCGGACTAATCCGCCCAAGAGGCCGGAATAGTCCGATAAGCGGACTAAGCTGCTTAGGTCCGGAGAAGAAGTCTTTGAGTGCCATCGGACTAGTCCGCTCCACAGGCCGGACTAGTCCGATCTTTTCAGACTAGTCCGAATTAGGACAGAACAACGGTTCCTGTATGAGCTCGGACTAGTCCGAAGTTGGCTGGACTAGTCCGCAGCTTTAGATTAGAGAGTTCTTTTGACCAAGTCTGGTAAGACCGGACTAGTCCACCCTTGGGGCCGGACTAGTCCGCCCTTACCAGACTAGTCCGTTCTCATACGGAACAAAGGTTCCTGACTGAGATCGGACTAGTCCGCTCTTGGCCAGACTAGTCCGTGGTTTCATGACCGTTTGAGTCCAATGGTCACTAAACTTTAGTTGGTAGCCTTGTGACGTGAGTGGTCCCTCAAGAACGGACTAGTCCTGGGATGGGACCGGACTAGTCCGGACTTTAGTTGGTAACAGCTAAATGTCGGGATTTCTATAAAAGGAGACCCCCCGGCTGAGAATTGAATAGAAAATAATCCAAGCGATGAAAACTCATTCCTAGAGCTCTTCTAAGCCTCTTTCCTCACCTTCTAGACCCCTAAGATTGGATCTTAAGGAGTTAGTGGTTTTGTGAGAGGAAAGACGTGGTGATTGACGTTTGAGCTCTCGATTTGATTCTCTTGCACTCTAACTGTTATTTTGAGTTCTTAACAGTTGTACTTTGAATTCTAGAACTACTTGGTTGGTGTAGGGAGCCTCAAGGTGTGAGTAGCCCCTAAGAGCATTGTATTCACATTTGATTGATAGTGAGAAAGCCCGGCCTTGATCTTGGTGATCGCTCGGTGAGGGAAGGGTTGGAAAAGACCCGATCCTTGGTGGACTCCTCAACGAGGACATAGATTCCTGTGTAGAATCGAACCTCGGGATAAATCGTGTCTCTTGGTTCCTATACTATCTCATTTGCTCACTGGAATTATTTGTTAAGCTTTCATTGTGTTAATACCCGCAAATTGTTCTACTATTTCGCAATCTAATCATTCACAACTAATTAGTGATATCATTTGACTACCATATATTTTCCGCTCAAACAAACTTAAAAGGAAACCTAAAACGCAAATCTATACTTAGACCGGACTAGTCCGACCTCAGACCGGACTAGTCCGGCCCGCCTCAGGTCTTATCCGGTGTTTGCAATAGTTTCAGGTTTTATTAGCCTATTCACCCCCCTCTAGGCAACTTTCAGGCTTGGGTCGGACGGAGGCTCGCGCGCAGGATCCCTATAGTGTTGAGGGTCCCAACATAATGTATATTGAGACCACTTCCTCCGTCCATCAGAATCCTAGTTAGGCGCTTTGAGCCAATGACTGGTTCCACAACCAGGAGAAGCGCCTGGGTTGGGGAATGAGGTAGGGGTGATCCGACCGGTCGAAAGTAACCGCCGCTTCGGACAACCATAAGAAGTTCAGGGTGGCGGGAGAGACGATACTGACGTCTCGGGTTGTCATCTTCTGCCTGCAGTGGCTCTCGTAGGCTTGACTCCCTCCGAAGATCATGAGGAAGCCCTCTGGCGTGGGGAAGCTCGGCTCGTCGGTCTCATGACTCGTCTCGGAAGGCCCCATGCCCTTGTATCTTGCCGCGCCTGTCTCCGTAATGACAAAGCATTTCATCAGGGCACAGTGTTTGAGGGCGTGCCTTACCGGGTAGGTGTTGTTGGTGCACGGCTTCTCGAGGAGCTTCTCAAATTAGTCGGTCTGTCCTGTGGCCGGTCTCTTGCCTTCGCGGTGATGAGGTCGGAACCGCTGTTGGTCAAGAACGGACGCTTGTCGTCGTTTGTTTGCCTCCTCTTGTCGCCCTTGTGGGGGACTCTTTGTTCCCCGCGTCAGGGTTCTTCGTCTTTCGCTTGTCAAAGATTGCCCCGACCGCCTCCTCGCCAGAGGCATGGTTCATGGCGATGTCGAGGAGGTCCCTCGTGCTTCTTGGCTTGATGCAACCAATCTTGTGTACGAGGGACTCGAAGGTCGTCCTTGATAGGAAGGCCACGACGACGTCGAGGAGCTCGTTGTACTTCTTTGAGAAGCACCTAATGCATTGCCTTAGGGTCTCTTCCTGTCTCTGTTGACAACCTTTGAGGTCCCAGGAGTTGCCGGGACGCGCATAGGTTCCCTGGAAATCGCTGACGAATATTTCCCTTTGCTCAACCCAGTTTTGGATGTTGTCGGGGGAAGGTATTTGAGCCACACGCATGCCGTCTCGGCTATATAGATGGGGAGGTATTGGATGATTAAGTCATCATCCTCCGCTCCGCCTGTTCGGCACGCGAGGTGGTAGTCCTCTAGCCATACATCGGCGTTGGTCTCACCGTCGTACTTCCTGATGTTGGTCGGGGCTTAGAACCTTTTGTTGGAAGGTAGCGTTGTGTATCCCCTACTCAAATGCTTTGGGGCCTAGGGGACCGGGGCTCAGGATCCGTCTTCTCCCACGTCCATGGTCGCTGGCCTGGCGAGGCCGTTAGGGTCGAGAGTTGGAAGGTGAACTCGAGGGGCCATCCTGGGTCCGCCGCCTGACTTCGAGAGTCCGGCGAGGTCGCAAACCCCCATACGCTCGCGTACCGAGTTACGTAAGGGGGTTGATGACCTGGCCCTCTCAGGTCGGATCGCTTGGCTTGGAGTGTAGGTTTCGCTTTGATTCGTCTCACACCTAGGGAACCTTCGACTTTGGATGGGGGATGATAAGCCTTGGGATCGGGCGAAGGAGCTTTCAGTTTGCTAAGCGGTGGCTGACGCCAAGAGCGCCCGGAGGTCTTGGTGGGCCTTCCAGGATTCGGGCTCAATAAGCTCCGGCATGCCGCGCAGTATAGCGGCGGTGGCCACCATGTTCTGGCTGGCTCTATGGAAGTGTGGCGCCAAGGTGTCGTAGATGATGTTGGCCTGGACCTGCCGAGCACGGTGGCGTGCCGCGTTTGAACCCGAGCTAGGACCAGATCACGACCGGCGGGCCCTCGAGGCAGCGCGTTGTACTGCGAGTTGGTCATCCAGCTCGCGATGTCGTGCCTCCGACGGTTCGGGGTCGCCTCATGCACTCGCGCTAGTTGGTGTAGCGAGCCGAGAGGCGTTGGCCATTTCGGCGACGTGACACTCGCAAGATGGGTGGTCGTCACCCTCGGTGTTGTCACCGGAGATGGGGTCGTACTCTAGGAGGTGGTGAAGCGACGTGGGGGCTTATTTGATTACCCGCACAAAGATAGATACTGGTTTGTCATACACAGTGTCTCTGCTGGTGGAGTTTCAGAGCGTGCCGATGTTGCCGGTGAAGAAGCCCAAACATATGAACCAGAAGGTGTGGTGGGTGAGGGCGAGTCAGGACCCATCCTCATCGCCTGCGGTGGGCGGTGAACTCAAAGTCGCCGAAGGAGATTGTTGCACCGGGTGCAAGGGTCGATTGTGGGAAGGCCATCGAGGTAGTGGAAAAAACGGAAAGCGCGGCAGTCACGCTACATGGTGCGCCAACTGCCGGCGTTCGGATTTTCGACTAGTAATCGATTGTACTGCGCGTTCTACCTTGAGTTGGCCTCGCTAAGAACACAGAAGGATTATCCTAGTTCGGGCAAAATGCCCTACGTCCAGCCGGTGTGTCTCGCTTGTTCTTACTCAAAAAATGGAGGTGGTTCTTACAAGTGTGAGAGCCTGCCTCTTCGTGTTGACAGGTCCCTCTATTTATATTCTCTCTCACTCCCTCGTCTCCCCTCATACCGTAGTGGGGAGATAAGTCGTGGTCGCAGAGATGGCTTGTCCTTCTATTTATAGCTTGGAGTATAAGGATTACAATTGGTCGGGTTGGGGTCGCGTGAAGCAAAAGCTCACCCGAAACAAAAAGGTTGCAGGTGAAATTTGAGACCCGCACCCAGCCCACGGATTAGAATTTGCACCCACACCCGCACCCATCGGGTCTCGGGTGCCCGTCAGGTTTGTTTTTATGAACATATTACAACGTTTAATAAACAAGTCTAACAAAAATCATCCATTTTAAATGACATTATAACAAAAAATACTAAGATACTTATAAAGATTGTAAATATAGGTTATGATAAGCAAGATGAAACAAATAAATTATAGAAACAAAATCAAATTTAACTTTAAAATTACAAGCATAAGTTATTTTGGGTACCAGTCGGGTACGCACGGGTGAAAAATAAAATGTGCACCAATACCGTGACAAGTCGGGTTGTGTGCAGGTTAGACCCACAGATAGAGATGGCAACGGGTAAAATATACGCGAATATTATCCTCATCTACCCATACCAGTTAGACAATATCCATACCTGAATCCGTATATGTTATCCGCAACAGGTAAGAAATGTTATCCTTACCCGTTACCAGTGGATATTTTTTTATCCGTGGGTATATTTATTACTCGCTTTTCAATCCTTGCTCATGTAAGTAGTCTAATTAAGTAACCATTGTCCTTGATCAAATAGTGATGAAAAATGTATAATCTTGCTAGATCTAAAATATTAGAAAATTAATGCCAAAATAGTTTCTTTTCTCTATGATAATAGAAATTTAGTTTCATATAATCCACATGTTACATAAAACCCACATGTTAGTATTCTGGTACGGGTAAGCGCATATGAATACAAATTTTCTTACCCAATAAAAATATCCATTAGGTTTTATCCCTTACATGAACCCGTACCCGTGGGTACAACTTACTACAAATTCGTACCTATCGGGTTGGATATTCGCGGGTATGCTGGTAATGGGTATCCATTGCCATCTCTACCCGCAGATAGAAATTCCCACCTAGACTCGTTAGGTGCAAAACCCGTTGGTATTTAGACTCGCGGGTGGGATTGCCATCCCTATTAGAGCATATCTGAGGTGTGACACAAAGACCTTCTGCACCATTTTCTTTCTTTGTTCGTAGCTAATTTTGGTGCCCATCTGAGCATGGAGCATCTCTGGGTGCCCCTGTGAGCTTGGAGCATCTTGGACAATAATTTTGGTTGACGATTTTTAGAAAGGGAGATGCAGTTATCCTGGTTCGTGTTTATTTTGAAACAATGTATATGAATCATTTTAGATATGTGTTAACATAATTATGCACTTGAGCGGTTGCTACAAACACATACATAATTACTTCAACGAGCATAAGTCTGAAGAATGAACAAGACAAGGTATTATGAAGCACGACAGTTGAGGATACTTCATATCCCCATTTATTTTCACGCTGTTGGTTGCCTAAAAGCAGCTTTGCTCGTTTCTTTGACACTATAGATCGATGAAGACGTCTGACAAGACAGGGACACTATGTGTCCAATGAACTAGTCAATTCCACATTGAACAAAATTGTGACAATTTTCTCTAGTAATTGGCAACTGCATCTCCAAAGGTCCGGCAATGGGCTACATATAGAAAAAATATTTTTCATAGTTTTTTATAATTTGTACAGTTAAATATTATAATTATTTGGAATTACAGTAAGTGTTTACAGGTGAAAACAAAAAGAATGTAAAATATAGTAAATATTATATGGTAGTTAATAAAGAATGCGTTTAGAGAGTACGATGGTAGCAGGAGCATATGTTGAAAAATAGAAAATCTTTTACACTGTGCTGAAAAAGGCTGAAAATATTCTTAGTACTCCCTCTGTTCTCTTTTATATGACGTTAGGACAAGATTTTTTGTTTAATTTTGAACTAAATAATCTGTCTTAACATTAAATTATTGAGAACAGAGATACTAGGTTTTTAGAGTATCAGCCTAATATGCGCTGCGTGTATTCGTCTGGTAGCCAAGGAGTGCTCAAGTGAACCCCAATCTATCTTGACCATCCGATTCTGATCCAAACCTCGGGACTCCGAGCAGGCGGTGTCCAGTGGTGTGAGGACAGCAGCCGATGCAACCACCAGCAGACCAGCTGTCGGGCACTCATGCTCACCCCTTTCTGCTTGCTACTCCTTGACACCAAAATACCATCGCCGGCTATGGTCACCCGCCGTGCTGCCATCGCCTGCCGCCAACTCCCACGCCGCATTCTCAGTTTCTCATCCGCAGCCCCTCACGGACTCCCACCTCGGACTCGTCCTTCTCCGCAACGCCTTGGCCCCGCCTTCCTTTGTCTGCGATCCCATCTCCTGCCGCCACACGCTGCTCCCCCCGCTGCCGGCCTCGACCACAGACGATGGCATCTTCTTCGGCCCTGCAATCCTCTCCCGCACCGGCAGCCAATTCATGTTCGACGCCGTCGTCGTCACTCATCTTCACAAGTCAATTCAGCTCAATTAAATGTTTAGTCAGTTGATTTCGCTATATGGTGACTTGAGCAGTTTATGCCAAGTCCACTGCTCTGTTTAATAGGGGTCGCAGGGCTAAGCACCTTGATGTCCAAAGATAGAAACTTTACCTATATTTGGAAGGGTTATGTACAGTAGAAAAGTGCCATACACTCTTGATTATGGGGCTGCATTATGAGGGCTATATTATGAGGCTGTACCCTCTGTATTTTTGATTGATGATAATGGTGTGTATTATGAGTCTTTATGAGGTTTTATGGGGTTGCGCATGTAACACCTGATGTACCACTATACATGTGGCTGGTGGGATTACCTTGCGCCATTCAACAATATTCAACATGGTATCCGAGCCAAGACACTAATCGATCCATTAGCAATTTTCCTTCCACCACCTCTCCTCTCTCCACCACTGCAGAAGCTCCTGCGTCCACGATGACTTCCAACACCATCCCTCTCCACCACGTAGTCAAACTCACAAAGACAAATTATCTTCTATGGCGCTGTGACGCCCTCAATTCTGTGGAAAAACCACGGAACCGAGAACTAATGCATATGTGTGCCCAGGATGTTCATCACACATACACATACGTTCCACAAACTGAATTTCAGATTATATATTACCACGAATAACAGAGTTTATTACAATACCTCATGAGTCTTGGACTCATGCTCACAGCGGAAGTCTTATTTCTACGCAGCGGAAGTCTTCTAACTAATGCGGAAGCAATTCAGCAAATGCGGAAGCAAATCTAAGCAGAGGTGGCTCCATCTCTACTCCCTCCACAGGCAAGGTTGAGAACAGATCACACGCCATAATGCTCCACTTGGTCTTCATAGTAGGCTTCTCCTGCTGCTGATGATGAAGTAATAATGCAAGTTTAAGTACAATGATGTACTCAGCAAGTGCGGGAGAAACACATGATATGCAGTTCATAACAAGGTAGGTATAAAAAGGCTCATTTGCAGAAAAGCAAATTTATAAAATCATGATAAAACAGCAATTTAACTTTAAATGAATGTAATCCCAACATGTATTAAATCACCAACATACCTCCATCACTTCCCGTGTTCCATCCGAACATTAACCAACCTTTATTCATACTCACGAATACCTCCTTGTATTCGCTACCATCTCACGAATACCTCCCCGTATTCGCTACCATCTCAAAATAACTTCGTCTCACACCGAGACCAATCTCGTTCCATCTTATCACCCGGACTCAACAGTCCCAACGACCAAACCATAACCAAACCAATAACCTTAACCAAGAACCTTCCCAATAACCATCCCAACTAATCATGGCAGTTTAGCCAGGTGCTCGTGACCGTAAGCTCGGCTATCATGATAGTTTCAGACTCTGTAGAGTTTGCACCTCTTTACCCACAAGTTTGTGATTTCGTCACCCGTTGGTGACTGCAGAACCTCCATTATACCAGTACACATCCATTGGTGTATGGTCAAGAGATCACAAAATAACCTTTACAAAGGGGTTACTAGATGTATGGACTCACTAAGGTTTCACCGGCAGGCTAGAATCTCCAATTCTTCCACCCACGGGCCCCCTCTTGTGCCATGCAGTTCCCAGGGTAGTCCTCACTCGACTCCCATTCCCAGCGCCTTCCACAGTCCATAACACTCTAGCAACTTACCTAATTACTCAGCTAAGCCACACCCATACTTGGCCTTGTGGTGGCACTGTTATCCTGGCATGTGCATGCATGAACCGGTCCTTAGATCTACGGCAAGTAAACCACCATCTCATGCTACCTCATTCACAAACCCAGTCTTGCCTAGATCTCCCTCCGATCCATATCCATTATTAACATCAGTTTCTCATTATCAATACGAGTGCAGTTAGCTAGACACATCTATCTCGCTTCCCAATCCCATAAACTCAGCGAAACATAAAGCAAAAACCATACCCGACCCATAAAACTTCCCAGGCGACAAGGGTGGTTTAACCAAAACTAGTAAACTCCTATAAAAGGGTTTCCCATCATGTTTGACTCAGTACGCACACCTTTTCGCAAAACAAAACAGTTTTGTCCAAAGCATAGGATCAATATGGTCAAGGAGCACTTGTCTTGTTCTTGCGGTTCCGGTTGTTCTTGGATCTCAAAACCTGGTTGCTGCAGTTCGTTGTAGACTGCTCCCTGAGCTTGTTCTGCTAGGTAGGATCACGTGCATACAAGATTCACAACAATCAATATCATGCACAAACCTTAAACTAGATGCGATGATGCATATGCATGCTATCCTATGACTTTTATTATATTGGTGTGTTCTTTCATGGCTTGCATGGACAGAGGTGTTCGGATCAAAGGTGGACGTGGCAATGATCTTGTCTTTAGATCAATCTGATCATCAAGTGATCTGTCCACGAAAAGGTTTCTGTTCGAAAGGAATCAAAGAACAGATGCAAGGAAAATACAACGATATCGTAGGGTGGTATTGGGGCCTACCTTACGTTCCTCCCAATCTTCGAGGTCCTCCTCAGACCGCTGGGCTTTCCTCCAGCGATCTTCCTCGCCGCGCTCCGGCGATGGCTTTCTTGGCGAGTTGGGGCTAGGGCTATAAGTCATCGGCTCAGGAGTTGGGAAAGAAGTTTGTGGTTTCGGCCAGAGGTTCTAGGTTCTATTTATAATCGGGAAGAGAAGAGTCCTAATCTGATTGTATCCCAAATAAGAGTCTTATTCAGATCGTCGTTGGATCCTATCATCTTATCTTTAGTTGATTTGGTATGGTAACATTGCGGAATACAGGTCGGTTTCTTTTACGTACCGGTATTCTTACGCGTAACAGCCGCTCCAGAACTCGTTACCTTCGCGGTGATGAGCTCCGGAGGCTCCACGTGTCCTTCCAGGGCCTGGTCTCTCCTTTTCCGCAGAGACGAGCTCCGGTTGTGCCGCGTGTAAATCGACCGAGACCTCCCCCTCCTTTGGAGGTGAGCTCCGCGCACGCCACGTGTTGGCGTCGGTCTTTCCTTTCTTCTTTCTTCAGGGACATGCCCCGAGGTCGACACATGTCCAGCAGCGACAGACCTCCCAGAGATCCGATAGAACAGGACCTCTCGGAGGTGGGCTCCGAGATCGACACGTATCCCGCGCGACTGGTCCTCTGATTTCCGCGAGGACTAGCTCCGAGGATGACACGTGTCTTGCGGAAATGCCTTTGCTTCTTCCGCAGAGGCTAGCTCCGTGGGCAACACGTGTCCCATAGGATCGGACCTCTCCCCTTTGCGGAGACGAGTCCGGAACCTGCCACGTAGCTATTTTAGCGGCGGACATTTCCCCACCTCGCAGGGACGAGCTCCGAACACGCCACGTGGCCAGCGGCCGCGGTAAGAGCTGGACTCGGCTCTTATTGGCTATCCTCTTGATATTTTTCTCTATCCCTACTTTTCTGAAAGTGTTTCCTCTTCATAAAACATGAACCTATGCTGACATCCGAGATGAGGGTGTCACAGGCGCGCTCAACTGCTCCCCTATCTCAGGAGCACCAATTTGATGGGATACCTCGACAACACTAAATCTGTGCCAGCACAGCAGATTCCTGCATCAACGACCGTCGACGCTGAGCCCATCAACAACCCGGACTATGCGTCCTGGTACAACACGGACCAGCAGGTCCTCAGTGGCCTCCTCTCCTCCTTGTCCGAGGAGGTCCTCCGCGATGTCGCCGACGCCAAGACGTCCAAGGAGGTATGGGACTCTCTTCAGAAGAAGTTCTCGTCGACTTGCGCGCGCACGGTTCAACTCCGTGTTGAACTCGCCACCGCACAGAAAAGAGATATGACGGCGACAGATTGTTTCAGTAAGATAAAAAATCTTGCCACTGAAATGGCGGCGGCTGACGCTGCCCTCAGTAATGATGGGATCCTCACATATCTCCTGGCCGGGCTACCGTCCGAGTATGACCCGTATGTCACATCGATGACGACCAAGGACTCCATCACCCTCGACGACACCTACGCCCACCTCATCGCCTTTGAAGCTCGCCAGCTGAAGCATCAGGCGGCACTGCAGCTTAACGTCGGCTCTTCTGCCAACTACGCGGGGCGTGGCGATGGCCACAATAGGGGGCGCGGCCGCTCTGACCGTGGGCGCGGTCGTTCCCGCGGTGGTGCGCCTCCTCGTCCCAACGGCGATCGACGAGGCTCCTCTTCTTCACGTCCCACTTGTCAAATCTGTGGCAAGGTGGGTCACACCGCGCTTCGCTGTTGACATAGGATGGATGAATCCTACCAGGAGGACGTTCCTTCGGCGGCTTTGGCGTCTACAAATTCCTGCAAAATTGATCCCAACTGGTACAACGACACAGGTGCCACAGATCACATCACAAGTGTTCTTGATCGCCAAGTTGTGCGAGATCAGTACCATGGTGGTGACACAGTACAAGTGGGCAACGGTGCAGGTTTGCAAATTAAACACATTGGTTCATGTTCTATCAATACTAATACACACCCTCTTACTCTCAACAATGTCCTTCACGTTCCCAAAATTTCTAAGCATCTTCTTTCAGTTCATAAATTATCTCGTGATAACAATATATTGTTTGAATTTCATCCCTCATATTATCTCATAAAGGATCGAGCAACTCGAATCTACTCCTGGAAGGCAAATGTGAAGGTGGTCTTTATCCCTTGAAGCCATCTGATATTAAGTTCATCAAGCAGGCATTTGTGAGCTATTCTGCGCGTCCATATCAGTGGCATGCTCGGTTCGGTCATCCATCTTCCCAAGTTGTTAGGTACCTTTTACGTATTCATTATCTTCCGTATCTCAAGGAGTCTATTGTTTCCTCAATTTGTAATGTGTGTCAGTTATCAAAAAGTCATCAATTACCATACAATATTTCATGTCACAGGTCCATGAAACCACTCGAACTCATTTATTCTGATGTTTGGAGATCTGCTCCCATTTCTGTTTCTGGCTTCAAATATTATATTAGTTTTATTGATGACTTTAGCAAATTCACATGGATTTATCTTATGAATGATCGAACTGATGCTCAACGCATTTTCTTGATTTTCCAAGCTCATGCAGAACGTCTCCTTGACACCAAAATTAAATTTGTACAATCCGATTGGGGTGGAGAATATCAAAAACTTCATAACCAATTCTTCACTAAAATGGGCATCGCATATAGGGTATCTTGTCCTCATGCTCATCAACAAAATGGTTCAGCTGAACGCAAACACCGTCATATTGTTGAAACTGGTATTGCCCTCCTTGCTCATGCTGGCATGCCACTCAAATTCTGGGATGAAGCCTTCACCACTGCCACGTACCTCATAAATTGTCTCCCTACCCATGTTATTGATAATTTGTGCCCTCTAGAACGATTATTTTGCACATAACCTAATTATTCCATGCTTCGTATTTTTGGCTGTGCATGTTGGCCAAACCTTCGTCCATACAATAAACACAAATTATCTTTTCGTTCTAAACCATGTGTTTTTATTGGTTACAGTGCTATTCATAAAAGATACAAATGTCTGGAAAAGGATACTGGACGTGTCTATATTTCCAGAGACGTTATCTTTGATAAGCATGTCTTTCCATTCAAAATCCTTCATCCAACTTTGATCCACATCCTTCGGGCAATAATAGTATTGATGGGACTACTAACCAATTGTTTAATTTGTTTTCCTATTCAATGCCTACGGTACTAACAAATGCAGGCAGATCTTCCTCACGCGTGACAACCGCGCCGGTTGAAAACCCGACACCCAGACCTACATCTTCGCGTGGCATGCGCTGCATGGAAGGAGCAAATTCAAGTCCCGTCCAAACATCTATGGTGCAGGCGGGGCTCGTAGCAGGATCCTCACCCGACGTGCACGTCACAGAAACGACAGGAGGCCGATCTTGTCTCCCGACCTCGGGAGTAATGCCGGGCGACGCTCTCCCAATGCGCGCGGCACAATCAGGGAACATGCCCGGATATGTGCGCGACACGGACGTGTCTGCATGCCATGCAGATGAGCATGCGGTCCAGCTGGGGTCCATGCTAGGATTTTTATGCGGCACTGATGTGCCTACTGCTAGCATGCATGGCATTCAATCCTCATTCATGGAATCTAATCCTGCTGGAAATACACACCCCATGTGTGGCACAGAATCAGCCCTAGCCTCAGGACAGCTGCCAGCATGCGAAGCTTTGACCACTCCGCCCATTAATCAGCCAAGATCGGGCGCGACATTACTGGCTGTTTCTTCTTCGCCCACGACCGTAGTAGGCAGCATGGGCCCTACAAATAATGATGCCACAGCACTCAATCTGGAGGTACTACCTGATACTATCGGGCCTGCTGATCCAACCATTATTTCAAATCATAGCACAAGACACACTTATGGTACAGGTTTGAGAAAGAATATCTGACATCCAAAACAACGTACCGATAGTACGGTCACATATTCTGTTACTCGGACTTCTATTTAAGAACCATCATCTCATGTTACTACTATGAAGCATCCTTTGTGGCATCGTGCAATGCAAGAAGAATTTGATGCACTCATGAAAAACAAGACTTGGCATCTACTCCCTCCTCGTGCTGATCTCAACATCATTGATTCTAAGTGGATTTTCAAACTCAAATATAAGTCAGATGGAAATATTGATCGTTATAAGGCCTGCCTAGTCGCAAAAGGTTTCAAACAACAATATGGGATTGATTATGATGCCACCTTCAGTCCGGTTGTGAAACCGACCACCATTCGTCTTTTATTATCCTTGGCGGTTTCTTGAGGCTGGTCACTTCGACAGATTGACATCCAAAATGCTTTTCTTCATGAATTTCTTGACGAAGACGTTTATATGAAGCAACCGCCGGGTTTTGAAGACTCCACTTATCCAAATTATATTTGCAAACTTGATAAATCCTTATATGGTCTTAAACAAGCACCGCAGGCTTGGTTCTCTCGGTTGAGTAGCACCCTGATTCGGTTGGGTTTTCAAGCATCCAAGGCAGATGTCTCGCTCTTTATCTTCACTCAAGCCGACATCCACATGTATATACTTATCTATGTGGATGACATTATCATTGTGAGCTCCTCATCTTCGGCTACCGATCGTCTCCTCCAACAACTTAGAGTTGATTTTGCGGTGAAGGATCTTGGTCGCCTCAGTTATTTTTTAGGCATTGAAGTTCATCATACAGCTACCGGACTGATCCTCACACAACGCAAATATATCAAGGATCTTCTGTTGCGCACCAACATGGAGAGCTCTAAAGGTGTCACTACACCGATGTTGCCTACTGACAAACTCTTTCTCCATGATGGTACACCTCTCTCACCAGATGATATTACGCGCTATCGCAGTGTGGTTGGTGCACTACAATATTTATCCTTCACACACTCTGATATATCTTTCTCGGTTAATAGAGTTTGTCAGTATATGTCCGCACCGACTGAATCTCATTGGAAGGCGGTGAAACGCATCTTGCGGTATATTCACTTCACCTCAGATGTGGGACTCTCTATCACTAAGTCCAGTTCATCAGTACTCAGTGCATTTTCTGATGCAGATTGGGCTGGTAACCCGGATGATCGTCGTAGTACTGGCAGCTATGCCGTTTTCTTTGGCGGTAATCTCATTTTCTGGAGTTCCCAGAAACACCCAACCGTCTCACGCTCTATTACAGAGGCTGAACATAAGGAGGTTGCCAATACCACCGCAGAATTAATTTGGGTTCAAGCACTGCTCCGGGAAATTGGCATACAACAAACTAGACCGCTGACTCTTTGGTGTGACAACATTGGGGCTACTTATATGACGGCGAATCCATAATTTCATCGTCGCACCAAACATGTCGAAGTCGACTATCACTTCGTTCGTGAGCAGGTTGCATCTCACCTATTAGATGTCTGGGTCATATCTTTCAAAGATCAAGTTGATGATATTATGACCAAGCCATTACCTGGTCCAACTTTTGGAAAAATCTGTAACAATTTGAACTTAATTACATACCGCTCAGATTGAAGGGAGGTGTTAAAGATAGAAACTTTACCTATATTTGGAAGGGTTGTGTATAGTAGGAAAGTGCCATACACTCTTGATTATGGGGCTGCATTATGAGGCTGTTGTGGGGCTATATTATGAGGCTGTACCCCTTCTATTTTTGATAGGTGATAATGATGTGTATTATGAGGCTTTATGAGGTTTTATGGGGCTGCGCATGTAACACCTGATGTACCACTATATATACGTGAATACATGTGGCTGGTGGGATTGTCTTGCGCCATTCAACAATATTCAACACAGGCATCCGACGGCCGCTTAAGCGTACATGCGCCTTTTTAAAATACTATCGGTTGTAAATGATTCGCTGTTTCTGTTGGATTCTTACGACAAACATTTCTTTTGTATTATCGATGATATCCAAAATCTCAGCAGTATCAATATGATAGTACCAAGCCACAGTTCCTTCCAAAGTATGTGTATCAGTGTACACTTATAAACTTATTGTCGGCCACAAATAAATAGGCCAGGAAATGATTTTGTTCTAGGTTTCTATTTTTGACATGCCTGAAACTTGTCCCGCTGTCACTGTTAATGCGATTGGTGCCTTTTGCGGTTGTAAAATTGGATAATGTTTGTTGTTGTGTCTGCTATTTTAGAATTTCTAATGGGAGAGTTAGATGGATGTGATTCAGCATTAGATTATTTCCCTTCATCTCAAAAGAAACAAAACTCAGCCATTCTAGGAGGAAGCAGATGGCGTTTAATTAAAAGTTGAAATAGGCACCCAAATTTGCATCTAAGGGGACTCGAACTTGGTAGTTTGTTTTGTACTCGTATCTATGCTCCTTAAATCCTTTGGCTGGTAAACTTAATCCTTTGTGATACCAGGATTACCTCTGTTCCTACAATAATTCCAACCTGTAATACTTATAACCTATTTTGCACAAAGAAGGGTCCGCACAAATCTCAATGCCTGCACAGTGGTGGCAAACTATTGGGTCTTGCATGTCTTTTCTGACTTACAACAACTGTAATTTTAATGAATCTATTTGTTATGGCATCAGCACAAACCTTCCTACGGCTGACCCTTCCTCATGAGACAAGACATCCACAACGCAAAGGGTGGGACGTGTCTCTCCACCCATATGCGTCTACTGATGGATGTTTCACCAAGTGGGATAGAGATCCCACATCGACCAGCACCATCTTCTACAACGCCGACAATCACAACAACACCAACACCAACAGTAGGCGTTCAGCTCGGACCCTCATTCCTCTGTCACGACTTGCTCTATAGTTCCGGCTACATGGGTCGGGAGACCACCTCTTCTTGCTCCGGGTCGGGAGACCACCTCTTCTTGCTCCGGGCGTCCAAGGAGCCATGACCTCTTCAGTCAACATAGGAGGTGGCGCCACGGACAGGACCACTCCAACCACCCACATCTTCACGCCTCTCACAGGTGATGATAAGGTTGATCGACATCGTTTGTACATCACCATGAACAACGACAAGCAGTTGGAGATACGTAGTGCCGGAGGCGACCCTTTGCAGTTGTTTGGCGGCTTCTCCGACAACCATCTGCGCTTCATCATTGACGCCAACACCAACAACGACTTCTTCATCGACAGCCTCACCAAGTTCCTGGGATCGATGGTGTGCCTCGCCAATCTCCAGTCCCCGACGCCCCAGCCCGCTCGAACCGCCCCCTACTCCGCGCCCCTGGCCGCATCATTGCTACGCCTCTGCCTCGTGACTTCGTCCCCGTCGACGCCTCCGCCTTCTCCCTCTCCGACTCCAATCACGGCCTCCTCCTCCTGCTCCTGTGTGTGCGGGGCGACAGGCAGCGGCGACGGGTGGGTGCTGGAGCGGGGAATATGCCTGCGCAAGGTCTTAATTTACGCCGTGCCGGGCTTGCCCAAGGACCCGACGGGCCGGACCAGCACTGCATCTTTCTTGGCGATCGACATTGATCCGGGACGCACAGCGAAGTTGTTCATTAGGACGAAGATCGAGCTATGGATGCTTCGCATACCATATGGACACTGGGAGGTAGGACCGCCTTACCACGGAAGATGGACTGGAATACTGGCGTAAGGTCTTCGTCTCCTTCTCGGACTTTTGCATTGTTCAATCAACTGCTGGATAATTAAGTTAATTAATTTGCCATTATGCCTCCCTTAACAATGTTGGAGTCCTATTCCTAGTAGGACTCTGTTAGTTAGAGTTCTTTTATGTGCAACTTCTATGCCTTGAACCCCTATATATATGTAACACATATTCCTACACAATACAATCATCAATTCATAGTATCGTGGTATCTGCCGGGTCAGCCTCCTCCGCTCAGCGCCGCCGTCTTCCTCTACGGCCTGTTCCTTCTCCCTCCTCGTGATCGACGCGGAGCCCGAGCAACATGGTGCTGCAGGAAGACATCGACCTGTTCTACCCGCCGGCTGAGCTCGAGAAGCTCAAGCACAAGAAGAAGCGCCTCGTCCAGTCCCCCAACTCCTTCTTCATGGACGTGAAGTGCCAGGGATGCTTCAACATAACCATTGTTTTCAGTCACTCCCAGACTGTCATCGTGTGCCCGGGATGCCAAACTGTACTATGCCAGCCCACAGGAGGAAAAGCCAGGCTTACGGAGGGCTGCTCCTTCCGCCTGAAGTGTGATTAGCGCACAGCCTGAAGACGATGTCTGTACTGAGCTAGTGTCACTTTCCAGTATATAGTCTTCAAATTTCGCTCTACGTGAGACATTAGCGTCTTGAGCTGCTGCTTATCTAAGGTTTCCTAGCTAGGTCTTCCAGTGCGAGTGTCGGATGCTACTACTGAGTGTTGCGTTTGCCGTCAGGTTTGTCTAATTAAAAATTTTTTTTGCTCACCTCGGCTACGAATCGATGACGTGCGTCGCCGATCTCGAGTCCTCGACGCCCCCGGCCGCCCGAGCCGTCGCCTACTTTGCGGCCCTCGCCACATGCTCGCTACGCCTCTCCCCCGACTTCCTCCCCTACGTCGACGCCTCCGCCTTGTCCCTCTTCGACTCGCAACACGGCCTCCTCCTGCTCCAGCGCGACGAGATCCACATCCTCCTCGTCTGCGATGTTGGAGGTGAAACACACAAACGAGTAGATGCATGATGCCCTCGACATACAACAAGCTATTAGACTCCTGCTAGGTCTCAGGCTATCTCCAACAGATAGCCTAAATGACAGTCAAAACTAAACTTTTCTAACAGGTGACCTATACCTGAAACCCATTTTGGGTTGCACCTCTCTGGTGCCCTAAAAATAGGGATTTTTCACATAGAGACTCAAATGAGTTATCTGTTAGAGAAGGTTGTATATGGGTCACATTGAAAATATCAAATGGAGACCAAATAGCTAAATAGTAAATTATTTTTGGTTCTCCTTATTGGAGATAGCCTCACGCCCACGATACGACTTCAACTCGCACAACTCGGCCACTACATGCTGATCCACGTGGCCATGCAGAAAACGGCATCTCCTGAATGCAAACCACTTTTTCCGTTCATGTGGACGACCTGACGGCTCATGTAACGACTCGTAACCAACTCCAACGTACGTCTGTAGCATCCTTGCACACACAAATTTGACCTTGTGCTGCTGCTAGACTGCACGCACATGCTCACACCTAGAAAAACATCGGCCCACGCCACACATACACACACGATGCATACACCCGAGATAATCTAGTGGCGTGGTTTATTTGAGCAATTACCCTGTAAACTATAATACGGCAATGCCCACCTTCGTCATCAACATCGACGGGGAGCGCTTTCTACAGCTTCTTCGCACGGCAGTCTCTCTCTGGCCATGTGCCCCGCTCATCACAGTCAAAAGCATCGCCTTCGGTAGAAGCTCCTAGCACGCCTGCTGGTGCCAGAGGTGATACTGCTGCTATCGTCATCGAAGTCGTCGTGGACGATACGCCGTTCATACCGTGTGCCTGATTCTTGTCTTGTTGACGCCGATCCTTGCTACACTGACGTCGACGCGCCGCCTTCCACTGCTCCTAAGTGAGCAGAAAGTGTTTGACACGCTCTGCAGCCGCCTCAGCGCCGCAACAGTCTTTTGCAACCTGCAGTCCACCGACTAGCTCCTCCACCGCCATCTTTTTCAAGTCAAACAACTTCTCCATTGAACAAACGATTTGGTTGTAGCTTGATGGAAGTGCGCGCATGATCTTTTTCACCACGCGGCTCTCTTAAATTCCCTCATCCAATTCACATAGGTTGCTCACGAGCCCGGTAATACGCACGACGAATTCATCGACGGACTCGCTGTTGCCAAACGTGATCGCCTCGTACTTCTTCAAAAGCAGCTGCGTGTTAGCCTCCTTCACGCGCACATCGCGCATACTCATCCTCTTCACCACATCCCACGCCTCCTTAGCGCTCGTCTTCACAATGATCCCGACCTTCAAGTCCACCGGCACGCGTAGGATGGCGTCCAAAGCTACCCGGTCTTTTGCAACACTCAACAGAGATAGTCTCAACTGCTTCCCACAGCCCAAGTCCATTCAAACTCACCTGCATGACTAACGATCACTCAAGTTAGTTAGTCTTATTCAGCAGCGGTATCTCCATAGAGCTGAAGTTGGGGACGAGCCGTTCCGCCACGATGAGGCTGCCAGAGCCCGGTGCTGTCTTTTGACGGTGGTGTGGACATTTTTAACCTAACTCTTGATACTAATTGTTGAAGGTGAAACACACAAACAAGCAATAGATCGTTACCACGCTAACATCGTGTATTTTATTGCTCAATTCGGCTCAACTCAACCAGCCAGCGGAGTAGTATATGATAGCCTTTTGAAGACCCTGGACAACGTACAAGAAGCTGGCAGACTCCTGCTGGGTCTCACACCCACCATACGGCTTCAATTCAAACTGACTCGGACACTACCTGCTGATCCAAGTGGCCATGCAGCAAACGACCTCTCCCTGCATGCAAACCGCTTTTTTGCTCGTGTGCACCATGTGACCGCTCAACTCGCGCCTGTAGCGTCTTTGCACACACGGATTCGACGTTGTGCCGCAGCTAGCCTGCGCGCATATGCTCACGCCTCGACGAATGATGGCGCACACCACACGTACACACACAACGCACACACCTAAGATAATTTCGTCGGCGTTCGGGATTACTCAAAATTTCGGGTAGGGAAATTCGGGTTTTTAAAGATCAGGTTTTTAAAATCACTACCCAAAATTATACCTAAACTTTCGATTACCCAAAATTTTGGTACCCGAAAATTTGAGTTCGGATTCGGGTAACCTATATTACCCGAATAGTGACATAACAACTAAGCCAAAACAACAATAAATTAACATTTCAGCAGTAAAATAAAGTTTTCATTAACATTGCAGCAACATAATAAAATAGCAACAAGATTACAACAACAATAACATCTAAAAATAGATGGTCACATTTAATTTTGTACGTCTTTTAAAATCTGACTAGATGACTTTTAAATTATTATAATCTTATCCATAAATCCATAAGCAAAAATACCATTCGGTGAGACGGCCACCCACATCTCAGGCCCCAAAGAAAGCGGATCATGTATTTGGATATTTTGGCTTTTATGAATCCGTACCAGAAAATACCTAAAATACTTTTCGGGTTTTGGTTTTTGGGTTTTTTTCAGGTTTGAATTCAGTTTTTTTCAGGTATGTTTTCGGATTCGGATTTTTTGCCCCACCACTAATCTCGTGGCGTGCTATGATTCAACATTCTACCTCTGTTCCCGCCAACCGTCACTTATACTGCCCGCCATCTGCGGCCAGGATGCTGGCGTAGATGCTCACGATCTCAGAAAGTCATTACTTCTGCCAACCTTCACCTCGCGACAGGAAATTTGTTACCACACGTGCATACGTAATCAGCTAGCTGGATCTACCCCAACTAAGATTTCATCAAAGGGTATACCATATAAATTTTTTATTACCATAGATCATTAAATAATTTAGTAAATAATTACAAAATTTATAACATAATTTAATATATAGTCAGAAAACAATATGAAAGATCTTAAATTTAATATATTATAATATACATGATTCGGATATGATACTAAATGTTTAAAAATATAGCTATATTAGAGACTTACAATACTACTTGTCTCACTTTTTTTGTCGCAGCATTCTAAATGATATGAATGTTTTAATTACATCATCTTCATCCAATTCAAAAAATATCTCGCTCAAACACTACAGCAAACTGCCACATTTACGAAGGCCACAGGTATTTACGACGGCTTTAGGGTTGACCATCGTAAATAATGTTTAGGTGGATGTATCACATTAAAAAAGCTCTTAGATATATTAAACCAATGGTTGACAATAGAGCTAGAGTTAAAAAGTGCATCGCTGAAGCAATGGCTGTTTAGGAGGTAGGATACTTTTTAAGTGTTTACTTTACAAAGGAAAACAATGTCAATGCTTCTATGATGCGGTACAATGTGGATGAAGATCCTTCTTTTAGTGACCTATCCATCTTTGCGACGAGGGGCACCCCAGTTGGTAGTAGCACGAGCTACAATTGTACCGTAGAAGAAAGGAAGGTTTGTTTTGCTGTCCATATATGCTAATATAGATGGGATGGACAAATATTTCGAGTAAGTATTTGTTCTATATCTATGTTACGTAGCATTATTTTCTATAACTCAATGATAATATTCTTGTTTTTTGAATAGTGAGTTCCATAAGCAAAAATAGACACTTAGACATCAATCTACGAGCAGGCAGATATAAACGATGCGATGAAATGGAATTAATGGAGGGACTAATTTTCTATATTGGTTTCGAGCTCAAGTAACATTGTCATTTCCCTATCTTGAATTATATAGTAGTATGTAAATAATATTCTTATAAGTTCATATTTTGGACAGAGTATAAAAGATATTGACGTCCATCAAGACTTGAGACAACTATCTTACGAAATATTGACAGTTAGAATATATGGCTGATACGACGTCAATGGGTTCCGATTCCATTCGACTCAATTTGAACCTCTTCGTCCTCTTGCAATAACGACTAATACCGGAGTTGTGACTAGAGGAATCGATGTTGAAGGATGGGAAACTAATTATTATGGTAGGATCATTAACAAATCCTCTAATACAAATTTGTTGGTAATAAGGAACTTAAATTAATTTTCTTTGGTTGTGATTGGTTCGATAACCATCATAGAACCCGTCAATACCAATTTGGCATGGTTGAAGTGAAACACAACGAAAGGCCGCGAGGTTATGATCCTTTTGTCCTTGGAGACGAAGTTAAATAAGTTTATTATCTACCTTATCCATGCGAGAAGATAAGTGTTTGGTGGGTCGTACACAAGGTCAATCCTCGTGAACGGTTATATATCCCAGCCTATGTTGGGTACCATGATACTCCGACGTTGGTTGCTGAGTTTGATGATGTTTACCAAGAATAAGATCTTCCAGACTTATTTGTCGTTGAGCCTGGTCAAGAAATCGATGACTTAGTTGGAGACGCCGATGAGACTCGTGAGAAGCGCAAACAGAAACAAGTCACTAAAATAATTTGATGGTCTGGTTTAAGGCGTAGAGTAAATAAGTGAGATTCTGATGAATTTTAGAAATGAATACATGTAATGTTTTCTTCATTTATTGTTTCAGGTTGTATAGTTTATAATAATTTTACTTATCAATAAATCTTTGAAATAGGATGTCATCGGACAAGGGTAAGGGGATGAAGAGGACCGTGAAGAGGTTTCTCAGTAGTGCGAGCAGGATGGCTCGCACACGGGACGTGGCGGATACCCTTCTTCAACGTAGTAGCTCAGGAGAGAGCAGACGGTCTCAGTAGTTGAGACACATGCCCTTAGAGCTAGCAGGCAGACCTGTTGCCTTTTAGCGGATCGAGGTAATTTGACTTACCAATCGTATTCTATTACATTTTTAATTAATCTATTTATATATCTTAAAACTTCTATAATATTATAGGATGACTTAGACTCAGAGGCCGAGGCCAAGGTGCCTCTTGAGCCACAGTTGGCTGACCACCCTTTTGGGTCGTCCGAGGACACGGAGGCGCAGAAAAGGCGACGGACTATGAGGAGTCGTTATGTGGCTCCTCCTCCGGTTCCTAGAGACGAAGCAACACTGTCAGCTATTCACCCTGTTGGCGATAGGTAAGAAGCCCTTACGTCGTAGCTTTAGAAAATTACGTGGTGCTAAAACTCTTTGATAGACAATTGTTCTTGCAGCGGATGGGAGGACACTACCTTTGAGGGTAGAGGACGTCTGTCGGTGTTTTGGACTTCGATCCGACTAGTAATCGAATGTACCACACTTTCTACCTTGAGGTGGCCTAGCTAAGAACACAAGAAGGATTATCCTAGTTCGGGCAAGAGTGCCCTACGTCCAGCCAAGGTGTATCGCTTGTTCTTACTCAAGAATGGAGGTTGTTCTTACAAGTGCGAGAGCCTGCCCTGTCGAACCGGCAGGTCTCTCTATTTATTCTCTCCCTCCTTCATCCTCTCTCCTCCTCGCCCCCTCCGTGTTGGTGAGGTAGGCGAGTCATGGGCACATGATGGCTTGTCTTGTCATTCATTTGGCAAGGCACTCGATGGTGCCGCTGTACTCGTGGCCTGCTTCCGCTCCTGCTCCCGTACCGTCGCCGAGGAGTGGTCCATACCGAGGCACACGGGCGCCCCCGCTCCACTCCGGGTTTCTCGGCCTGGTATCCTTATCCTCGCGTTCATGATATCTGCATTCAACTATGTCCCGGAGACATGGTCGAAGCCCGCCCGCCCCGTGTGCGTCTCAAAAATTCTTCAGTCCCTTCAGAGGTGATGGGCATTCAATCCTGGGGGCAGAAGGGTACTCGATTACCCTTGCACTCGGCTAAGGCGGCGCCTGCCCCGCATTGAAGGCCACCTGCTTCTCTCCTACCTGAGGTCAGGCTCGGGTTCTCCCATGTAGGCTCATACTTTCTTTTAGGGCTGCCCTGGGGATGAGTGTTGCGTCCTTCCCAGGGGTCGGCCCCGGGCTCATCATCGCACCTCCTCCCGAGTTCGGGCTCGGGGCTGCTCCATCATCCCTCGTGGGATGCTCCCTCACCACTTCCACGGGAACGTCTTGCGTTTGCACTACCTTGGTGAGGTCCCTAGCAGCGGTGACGAGTATATCTGTTATGGATCGGAGTCCGTACAATCTAGGATCGCAAATGGTGGTGCTGCACTATGCGACACCCGACAGCACACACGATAAGAAAAACAAGCATTACATTCAAACTTACTGAATTTATACACAATTAGTACAGCTTGTTTAGTTCATATCTAATTTATAGAGTTATTACTGCAGCGGAAAATACTATAAAACTCACGCCTACCACCTGACTAGCAAAAGTTGGTTCTCCAGCCCTATGAACAACCCACACTAGCAGCACACACTAACTTCAAGGCGGCGTGCATGGCTCCCACTCGGTCGTAGTTCCCGAAGGAGGGTAACCCTCTCCGGCGAACCCGTACTTCTCACCTGTAAATACCTATAAATAGCAACCGTGCGCACGATGGCTCAGCAAGGCTTAACCGACTTCCTAGGTATAAAACTTTACATGCAAGTGTACTGACAATGGGATAGTAAATTGCAGCAAAGGACACGCCTAATAGTTCCTCCTTAGTTCAGATTTTAGCACCAAGTTAAATGTTCATGAATCTGAAATTTAATGAGCAATATTTAGTGGCACACATGTTGAATTACAATTTAAGAATAATAGAAAGTTTATCATCACATTCATCACCAATATTTACTACGTCACGACACTGTGAACAAGCGGTACTCATGACCGCGAGGGACGGCGAATCGACTTGATATACACCTGCAGGGATACCCGAATGGCACACCACGTACACCCATCCTCGGAGCTGTGATGGCACGCTGAACCGATGTCGTACGGGACAACCTTTTACCCGACAGCCCAAACGTCGAACCGGTTGCACCGAAACAGGCAGGAGGTTCCCTACACTGAGCAACACTGTGCCCATTAGCAGATTTCCACCTTGCTGCTCTCAACCTACACCTATAAATCGGTGTGTTATGCCTCGACGCCCGGAAGTATAGGCTACATCAGTTTATCGGACCCCATATATCCGATATGCCTTTGGTACATTCAAACTTGTTCAGCGGGGCCGCACACGGATCGGTCCTCAATTGACACAGGCAGCGCTACGCACACAATACTCCATCTTGCTGCATCCTACACCCCTGTCTGGTCTCATTTTTCATACTAAGTGTATCTCACATCTCGAACCAATCCGTATGTGGCTAACCCTATACTCACGGATAGATTCCAACTACTCGACTTGTACCGAATTCTATAATACATTAAGCATGGCATTACTCGTGGACTTAGCCACTACCGTCACTCTCTTTAGGATAATCTGGTTATGCAATTAGATTATCAAAAGATTCTAGACCTAATGCATACACATACTTCAATCTAGGGTGATATAAAGCAAAAATTTGCTATAGTTGTTAAATGAAACCGAGGCTTGCCTTGTTGTTGGAAGTCAGTAGGGTCAGTGTCCTCAAAAATCACTTCCAAGGCCTCTGGTGCTTCCTCAAGCTCGGCAACTAATCGACATGCAAACAATGCACATGATTAAGAATTAATCATATAAGAGTAGTTCATCCAGAATAATTCACTAAGCAGTTATGCTAAAAGAAATTAATTCTACCTAAATCTGCATTTTCATGCAATTTAAATGGAACTACCATTTCAAACATACCTCAGAGAATATGCATGAATTTTCTGGGGATTTTTAGTGCTAAGGATTTGGTAGGATTGATTTTACAATTGTTTGTTTTTTCTGAAAATGTTTCCGGGCATTGTTGAGTACAGTAGTTTGTACTCTAAATTTGTCTACACAAATCAACTCCAAATGATATAAACCTATTCTAGAAATTCAACAATATTCTAAAGAGCATTCTGGTAATTTTTGTGGATTTTTGGATGAACCAAACTCTCTCAATAAATCTTTTACTGAAAAACTTCTAAGAATTATCCAGAATATATTATTGCCCTTCATACCAATTGAATTGCAAATTTGGATATAACTTTCAAACTGATTCTAACCCAATTTGAATCACTAAATTTGGAGGTTCCTAGCGAAAGTTATGAATTTCCAAACCTTGAAACGAAAATGGAATTTCTTTTCAACCAGAAATCATTTAAACAGGAACTGGCCCCACGGTTTTAAATTGGCCCAATCGGACGCGAGAACACACGCGGCCACACAGAAGATCCTGGCTGAACTGTTTCTCTCACTGACGAGCGGGGCCGTCCCCTTTCTTCTTCCTCGTTCCACCCGCGATTTTCCCGCGGCCGATCTCGCCGGTGAGCTCGCTGCAGTGGCTTTCCCGGCCACGAAGCTTCACAATTTTGGCTGCCTCCACATCATTTTTGATGCTGAATATCCTGCTGGCCTCAGCTCATTCTGAGAATGGCCGGAGATACCCGTGCGACGGTGGCAGTGATTCGGACAACTCTGGCGATGGCGCTACAGCTCGGTAATGTCCCAAATGCACTACGGTTTGCTCCTACAGCATCAGTGGAACATGCCTAACCCGGAAGTGGATCCTGATCGATGTGAAAATCACCGAAAGTATACTCTCACCAGTGACCCAAGCCCAAAATTGGTTGCGGCTGCAAAAACCTGGTTTTCGGTGATCCTCCTTGATCTTTTTGACCGCGGTTTCTTCGGATATGATCTTGAGGACATGGAGAAGCTATCCAGGGATCAGATAACGTGGAGATACTCCAGTGAATTTTGCCGAAAACCGTTCGATGTTCTAAAGAACCGCCGGTGCAAGAATTGGAATTACTCGGAGCTGGAGCTACGAATGAGGGAGCACGTTTGAGGGAATGAAGAAGAGGTCATAGCGCACCTCAGGAACCTTTTGGTTGAGCTCGAGACACAGTAGATCTGCCGGGCGACGGTGCGGTGCAGAGACGACCGGCAACAGGGCGGCGATGGAAAATTTCGCTCGGGGCAGCTAGCCGACAGCGATGGGTACTTGCTAGTGCTTCGGTGAGCTGTAGGGACGCTCGGTGCAGCCTTCCAGTGGCTTGGTTGAGCGAGAGGCGCTCTGAACTCGCCGGGCGCCGGAGGCCCGAGCGATTTTTCTGCTGCGGGTGAATTTTCAGCGAGTAGGGCGCACGGGAGAGGAGACTAGCTCGGTGGAACGCGGGAGGAAGTGGAGTGGAACGTTTTGTGAGCTACTCTAAGGCTTTAAGGCATGGAGGAATGATCGAGAGGGGCTGCATGTCGATGCCGGGGTGGCTGCTCGGTGGCGCACAGGGAGGAAAACACAGGGAACCATCTGCCTCTGTTTGTTGCTGACATGTGGGTCACACTCCCACCTAATTATTTCCAAATTAGCTGCTGATATTTTCATCCTCCCCTCCAAATTAAAAGCTACTTCCTTCCAAAGTTACGGATTCAACTTAAATTCACACTGAATTCAGTTTTGGATGGTTGAATTGAATTGCATTTGTATATTTGAATTTGAATTTGGATTTGAATCCCTCCTCTTCCATTGATCCAAATACATAGCAACCAAAGTCCAAAATGTATGAATTTGGGCAGAGGTGATAATTCAAATGTGGTGAACACATTGGTGAAATCCAATATGCAATTTGACAACTTTGAGGAAAAGTTCAGATTTGAATTTGCACTAGTGATATATGTGTATGTCTAGCTGCAAATGAGTTTGGAAAATTTGAATCTCCCCCAAAATTTTGTACTGAACCAAATGTGTAAAAGTGGGCTTTCACATCCCTCCCCCATTAAAAGAATCTCATCCAAAGATTACAAAAGAAGATACGAAGATAGGAGATGAGTTACCCGAGATGAGAAGATATGAAATCCGGATAGTTGGAGCGAAGGAAATCTTCGCTTTCCCAAGTCGCTTCCTAAGCGGTGTGGTTGCTCAACACTACCTTATAGAACCACAACATTCTGTTACGCGTTGTACGAGCCTTCTCATTAATAATTTCAACCGGATTCAACATACGTCAAATCCGGTTGCAACTCACCAATATTTTCAGTGTGGACAGCAGCTGTGCACTTCAGATATTTTCGGAGTTGTGAGACATGGAAAATGTCATGAACACCAGCGAGAGACGCCGGTAGTTCCTGCCGATACGCCACATGTCCACATTCCTCGGTGACGGCATAGAGTCTGATAAATTGGGGAGCGAGCTTCCCCTTTACACCGAATCGGTGCACGCCCTTCATCGAAGACACACGGAGATAAACATGTTCTCTGACGCTAAAATGCAGCGGTCGACGCCTCTTATCAGTGTAACTTTTCTGTCAAGATTGGGCTGCCTTCAAGTTTGCTTGAATCACCCGAACTTGCTCTTCGGCGTCGTTAACGAGATCAATCCCGAACGTGACCCTTTCACCGGATTCGCACCAATTCAGCAGGGTGCGACATTTGCGACCATAGAGAGCCTCATATGGTGCCATCTTGATACTCGCTTGATAGCCGTTGTTATACAAGAACTCCGCCAACGGTAAATGATTGTCCCAATTTTTATTGTGGTGGCTGGCACACGCTCTCAACATGTCTTCAAACACTTGATTCACACTCTCAGTTTGTCCATCTGTCTGGGGGTGATATGCGGAGCTTCTAATCAGCTTGGTACCCAATGAATCATGCAGATGTTCCCAGAAATGAGCCACGAACAGCGCACCTCGATATGAAATTATTGTCTAGCTTGGGTACCCCGTGTAAGCACAAGATTCTTGCAATATACTCATACTTGTGGCATGATAATTAGTATGCACAAAAATAAAATGATCTGACTTGTTTAACCAGTCAACTATTACCCAAATGGAATCATGCTTATGAAAGGTCATAGGCAATCCGATAACTCACATCTTCCCGTTTCCATGCTGGAATTTTCTCATATGATCCACCTTCACTCGTCTACCCGTATCATATTCGGATATGTACTTTGCAATTTCCAGCTTCATCCGTGTCCACCAAAAGTTACTCTTCAAATCTTGTTACATTTTGTTGCTGCCCAGATGAATGGAAAACTTTGACAAGTGAGCTTCATCTAAGATTTTCTTTCTCAACTCCATATCCCGCGGTACTACTATACGGCCCTTGAACCATAGCATCCCCTCTTCATCTTTACAGAAACATTTGATGTCACCGCTGTCCACTCATTTCCAGAGATGTGCCATGCCTTTGTCTAACTTCTAAGCTGCAATAATATCCTCCCTAATGGTAGGAATGAGGACAAGGTTGTATAACGATCCATATGGAACCAAGTATAAACTCGGTTCTTCCTCTTCTATCATTATAATAGTGAGGTTATGGACATGTGATTTCTGACTAAGCACATCGACAACCACATTTGCCTTGCCGTGGTGGTAATGAATTTCAATCTCATAATATTTGATTAATTCTAACCATTCCATTTGTCTCATATCCAGCTCCTTTTGAGTGAATATATACTTCAACCTCTTGTGGTCGGTGTAGAAATGCACTAAGTTTCCAAGTAGATAGTGTCTCCACATTTTTAACGCCAATACCACTGCAGCAAGCTCAAGATCATGAGTCGGATAGTGCTGCTCGTGGTTTTGAAGTTGACGTGAGCCATACCCAACCACCCGTCCTTCTTGCATCAACACACAACCAAGCCCGATACCGGACGCATCACAATACACGTTGAAAGGCTTGGTCGTATCCAGTTGAGCTAAGAGAAAGGCTGTTGTGAGATGCTTCACCAATGCTTAGAACGCTCCTTCACATGCTGAGCTCCAAACATATTTAGTCCACTTTTTCAGTAATTCAGTCATCGGTTTAGCAAGCTTGGAGAAGCTCAGGATGAACCTCCAATAATATCCCGCTAAATCGAGGAAACTTTTGACTTCATGGACAGATGTGGGGGACTTCCATTTCAGCACCTACTCAATTTTGCTTAGATCGACCGCAATGCCTTCTGCTGAGATAATATGTCCCAAAAATGGCACTTGGTTGATCCAAAACTCGCATTTGCCAGACTTGGCATAGAGCTTATGGTCCCGCAATCGTCGCAGAACGATATGCAAGTGTTCAACGTGTTCTTCCTCAGACTTGGAATAAACCAAGATGTCATCTACGAACACCACCACAAACTTGTCCAACTCCGGCATGAACATTGAGTTCATAAGATACATGAAATGTGCCGAGGCTTTGGTGAGACCAAAAGACATGACAAGATATTCATATAGTCCATATCTCATCGAGAATGTCGTCTTCGAAATATTCTATGCCCGGATTTTTATTTGATGATATCCAGAGCGAAGACCCATCTTCGAAAACACACTTGCACCCACAAGTTGATCAAACAAATATCAATGCGGGGCAGTGGATATTTGTTCTTGATAGTGACAGCGTTGAGCGGTCGGTAATCAACAAACAACCTCAAGGTTTCATATTTCCTCTTCATGAACAGCGCCGAGCATCCCCATGGTGAGGAACTCAGTCAAATGAAACCTTTACTCAACAAGTCATTGAGCCGTTCCTTCAATTCAGCCAGCTCATTTGGAGCCATCTTGTACAGTTTCCTTGATATTGGTGTTGTCACGGGTGCAAGTTCAATATTGAACTCAACATCCCGTTCGGGCGGCAAATGCCCGGCAAATTATCCGGAAACACGCCGGGGTATTTCCGGACTACCGGAATGTCCTCCAACTTGAGAGTTTCAGCGTGATAAGCTGCTGACACTTCCGGGACAGGACTTTCGAAAATGATTGATTGCGGACGGTGGAGTGGAGAATTTAGGTGAACCGTCCAAGATAGAGTTTCCAGGACAGCGCCATGGTAATTTAGCCATGACATTCCCAAGATTGCATCAATCTTCTGTCCCTCAAGAATAATCTTGGTAGTGGGATATATTTTTCCACCTAAGCACAAGGGCGCTTTCAGAATCATCATATTTGCGGAAATTTTCCCTCCCGGTGAGCAAATCATATACGAGCAATCGGTCGGGAAGACTTGTAGTTGATGCTTGACCATATATGATGTGCTTATAAAATTGTTGGTTGCACCAGAATAAAAAACATGATGATTGGGCGATCGTTGAGAGTTAACGTACCTGCCAGTACGGCCTCTCCCTCTTGTACGTTCTCGGTGTCGATGTAATGAACGCTCCCGGGTCGATGACCTCCCTTCTTGGCCTGTGGTCGGACCCAAGCACTGCCCTGAGATTGGGCTTGCTTGCTTCCCTGCAGCTTCTATGGGCAGTCCCTTGAAAAATGGCCGACTTGGCCACACTTGAAACATGTAGCTAGGCGGTCCTCGGCTGACCGGTGGACGGAACCCCGATGCGCGTTGCTGCTGTGGAAATGCACGGGGTACCATCTGCTGCTGCTGCAGTCACGGTGGTGGCATCAGTGGTTAGAATGGTGACGTGTTAATATAAATGCACGACCACCGAATTGCGGCTGTCGTGCCGGTGGTTGCCATCGTTGACCGGATGGTGTCTGATACACCATTCGGTACTTCTGGGGAGCTCCACTCCCACTGCTCTGTGGAGTGCTCCATTTCCTTTGATCAGAAACGAGTTCTCGCTAAGAATCCTCCTGAACAATCGCGACATTGATGGTGTCGTTGAAGGTGCCGCGATTGAACTGCGCGAGGTGAGCTTTCATCTCGGAATCCAAACCCCGATAGAAGTGCTCACGCTTGCTCTCCTCTGTGGAGGTGTAGTCCGACGCATATTGCGCCAGACGGTTGAAGGCATGGAAGTATTTATGAGTTCTCCTCCCGCCTTGCTTCTATTCCAAGAGTTCTTGGAATTTCCTCTTGATGATCCCGGGAGGTATGTGATAGGCGCGGAACGCCTCCCGGAATTCTCTCCATTCCACGGTGTGGCCAGCAGGTAGTGAGGCAAGATAATTTGCCCACCACGCACCGGTTGCCCCTTGCAGTTGCTGCGCCACGAACAGAGTCTTCTGCTGCTCGGTGCATTGGAGCAGCCCGAATTTGGATTCAATCGTCCGCACCCAGTTGTCAGCCTCCAGGGGTTCATCCGCTTCGGTGAACACCGGAGGGTGTGTACTCATGAAATCCGAGTATGTGCTGGTGTGAGGCGGGCGATGCCCCACGGCTTGACGCGTCCCCACCTGGGACGTATTCTGTACTATCGTGCGGAGTAGGTCGGTCTGCTCCTCACGAGAGCCAACCAGCGCCGCAATCACATATGCCAACGTAAGTGGAGGTGGAGGCGGTGGTTGCTGCTGCGATATGTTGTCGTAGGCGGGTTGCTGGGAGTCATCGTCTCACTGTTGACCCGAACCCCCGACCTCGTTCGTGGCTCGGGTACGAACCATTCTGCAACCATGACGACAAACAAATTAGCCACACAGAACAAACTCCATTCAGTCCATTAAGCAGTAGTAAAACATAATGACTGAAAAATATGCGATACATCTCATACACGGATAATGTAATAACTTTGTATAAGCTACACCATTACCAGATAAAGTACACAATAGTGGAAACCAAATTCATGGGCCTCCTCTTTGGAAGTTCATCTCTGCTATATTTGGTCACTATGAGACGTTAATATCGCTTCGTCATCACATATACTATCCTTTTATCTTCAATACGACACAAACATGGTCACTTGTAAAAAGAACTTGAGTAGGTAAAATACTCAAAACCTTCACTTGTTGAAGATAATACTCATGAGTATGTCATACACAAGTGGATGTAGTAAAACTCCCATAGGTACAACAATTTCTCAAATGAATAAAACTGCTCACTTCTCTGCTCAGAACTGACCAGTTTCTACTTATTCTAGATTTTGATCCAGTAATTGGCATTTTCATATCTCAAGTTGAATACGAAAGTTGAAGTTAACTTCAGTATATTCCCAAATAGTATTTATTTGCCCCCAGATCAGCTCTGGATAAAAAGTTATAATAACTCAAATTTACAGAATTCCTGGGAGAATTTCAACAGCACCTGTTTTGGGAAGTTGCTGTTTTCCATCTCAAAATCCCAACTGATTCTATACTGCAACTGTAAAAACTTTGAATTAAAAAGATGTAACACATCCCATAACATTTCCAAAAATGTATTATATGACTATTAGAGATTTTTATACCAAGAGCTATGATTGAAAAACAGAATAGTCCATAGAGGTTTTGAGTCTGTCCTTGTTCGGGACAGTTTGCATTCACCTGGAATTTCAACCAGTTTGATGTGTGATTCTGTTCTGGAATTATATAGAAAAGTTGTATAGCACTTCAACACCTTTCTAAAACTATATCCTACACCTTCATTAGCTAAATAATTAGGAGTTATGTTCCGTCAAAGTCTAGCAGGGTTTCTGCCAGAAATCAGAGCACTCTGTTTTTCAATCCACTTGAGATGAACTACTCCAATTTTGAATCTTACTCCAAACCCAGAGTAATAGGAGACAATATAACCATCCTTAAGTCATTTTTATTTCCTTTCACAAGTTGTTTAATGCAACAATAGTTCTTACATATCGGTACTACGTTCCTCAAAAAAAAAAGAAGAAATCCTAACCGGCTTATACCGGCATATACGACTCAAACCGTGGCTCTAAAAATGGCCTATCGCAAACGTGTGCTACATGAGATACGCAAAACGTGGTTAGCACCTGAAGAAGAACACTAAATAATGATGCACTCAATGGGTTTGTCATTTCAGGCAGATCCATATTTGAAAGTAAACACATACACCCGTTTCATTGCCATACGGTCATCCTTGAGTGAAGCCATGTCTCAAGATACATAGTCGAGTTATTCACCACCCGACGGAGGGCTCCACACCTTTGCAATTAAGCACACCGGTGGACCAGCGCTTTCGTATGCCCCATAGAACATGAAGAGTCCTAGAGAACATACTTCGTGTTACAAACCACATGATGGGGTCTCCTCCTCTTGCCCCTAGGTTTGCGCACTGGAAGCTAGTGCATTTCATATGTCTCTAAGACATGAAGAGTCTTAGAAAATATATTCACTTTCCGTTCGTTGCTGAATGGAACATCTCATGCTACGTTCCTCTCATGAGGGAGCTAACCGAAATTGATCGCTTTCAGTAGCATACCTTACCTTTTACCTGAGCGTAGGTGCATCGTTACTTAATCAAAATACTATTAATAGTCCTTATGTGGGCATACTATCGACTCCTCACCGAAATCCTAAGTTTTTCTCGTAATACGATCCTTAGTTAGTGTGCTATCCTTAAGCAACTTTGATACCAGGATGTGACAGACTGGAGTCCGTACAATCCAGGATCGTAGAGGGTGGTGCCACTCGATGCGACACCCGACAGCGCACACGATAAGGAAAACATGTATTACATTCAAACTTACTGAATTTATACACAAGTAGTATAGCTTTTTCAGTTCATATCTAATTTACAGTTATTACTATAGTGGAAAATATTATACAACTCACGCCTACCACCTAACTAGCAAAAGTCGGTTGTCCAACCCTATGAACAACCCACACTAGCAGCACACACTAACTTCACGGCAGCGTGCACGGCTCCCACTCGGCCGTAGTTCCCAAAGGAGGGTAACCCTCTCCGGTGAACCCTACTCCTCACTTGCAAATACTTTTAAACAGCAACTGTGAGTATGATGGCTCAACAAGGTTTAACCGACTTCATAGACATAAAACTCCACATGCAAGTGTACCGACAATAGGATAGTAAATTGCAGCAAAGGACACACCTAATAGTTCCTCCTTAGTTCAGATTTTAGCACCAAGTAAAATGTTCATGAATCTGAATTTAGTGAGCAATATTTGGTGGCACACATGTTGCAACACAATTTAAGCATAATAAAAGTTTATAATCACATTCACCTCCAATATTTACTACCTCAGGACACAGAGAACAAGTGGTACTCATGAACGCGAGGGACGGCGAATTGACTTCATTATACCTGCAGGGATACCCGAATAGCACACCACGTACGCCCATCCTCGGAGCTGTGACAGCACGCAACCGATGTCGTATGGGACAACCTTTCACTCGACAGCCCAAAAATAAACCGGTCATACCGAAATGGGCAGGAGGTTCCCTACACGGCGCAACTCTATGCCCGTTAGTGAATTTCCACCTTGCTGCTCCCAACCTACACCTATAAATCGGTGCGTTATGCCTCGACGCCCGGAGGTATAGGCTACATCAGTTTATCGGACCCCATATATCTGATATGCCTTCGGTACATTCAAACTTGTTCAGCGGGGCCGCACATGGATCGGTCCTCAATCGACACGGGCAGGGCCACGCTCACAAGACTCCATATTGCTGCATCCTACACCCCTACCTGGTCTCATTTTTCATACTAAGTTTATCTCACATCCCGAACCAATCCCGTATGTGGCTAACCCTATACTCGCGATTAGATTCCAACTACTCGACTCGTACCGAATCCTATAAGACATTAAGCATGACATATTCTACTCGAGGACTTAGACATTACCCTCACTCTCTTTAGGATAATCTGGTTATGCAATTAGATTATCAAAACATTCTAGACTTAATGCATAAACATACTTCAATCTTGGGTGATATAAAGCAAAAATTTGCTATAGTTGTTAAATGAAACCGAGGCTTGCCTTGTTGCTGGAAGTCAGTAGGGTCAGTGTCCGGAGGAATCACTTCCAAGGACTTTGGTGCCTCCTCGAGCTCGGCAACTAATCGACATGCAAACAATGCACATGATTAAGTATTAATCATATAAGAGTAGTTCATCCAGAATAATTCACTAAGCAGTTATGCTAAAAGGAATTAATTCTGGAGAAATCTGCATTTTCATGCAATTTAAATGGAACTACCATTTCAAACATACCTCAGCACTACAGGAATGCAGAACAATTATGACGGCCAGAAGCCGTCGTAAATAAAGAAAAACCGTTGTAAGTTAGTTATTTCGACGGTTTTCTGTTATTTACAATGGTTTCTGGACATTTCAAGTTTTTGGTCGTCAATAATTTTATTTACGACGGTTCCGTCGTAAATAAGTAACTTACAACGACTGGGAGAGGCCGTCGTAAGGAAAAGGCCGTCGCCCATCGCCGCGCCACGTGGTGGGCTGGGCACCTTATTTACAATGGCCAGGTACCGGCCGTCGTAAGTTAGTTAGGTTAACTTACGACGGCCTTGGTCTGGCTGTCGAAAGTTAACTAGGTTAACTTACGACGGCCCTGTATAGCTGGCTGTCGTAAATAAGGTTTTCAAACATTTTTAAAAACAGAATTATTTTAACCTGACATGATTGTCAGCTCACATAACAGTTTATATAAACATGCAAAACATAGAACATCCAAAACATTTAACGAAAAAATAGATCCGCTCCCTAAACACTACCCCTTTCACTCGCGGATCCAGTCGCTCCTCCACTCGCTCCAGAGCTGAAGAATCCGTCTCAGTGACCTTCTCCCGGTGCCGGTAGCTGTGGTGGTGGAGTTTGAGCCTCCGTAGTCGATCTCTGCAATTTAAATAAATATATAAAGTGAGTTTGAGCTTGTACCGATCTCTCCCCACTACTCTCACTCCCTCTCTCTCCATCCCCCGCACTCTCACTTTCTTCCTCGCCCTCTCCCTCTCTCTCTATGACTCCCTCTCTCTCTCACCCCCTGTTCTACCATTCTGTATCTCTCTCCCCTCTTTCCCTTTTCATTCTCACTCTCTCTGCCTCTCCCTCCTCCTTTCTACCACAATCTCTTACTCTCACTCCCTCCCTCTCCCTCCTCTCACTCTCACTTTCTCCCTCGCCCTCTCCCTCCCCCTCTCTCCACGACTACCTCTCTCTCACACCCCCTATCTCTACCATTTTGTATCTCTCCCTCCCTATTTCCCATTTCACTCTCATTATCTCTCCTTCCCCCCTCTACCACTCTCTCTTACTCTGACTCTCTCCCTCTCCCCCCTCACTCTCGTTCTCACTCTATCCTCTCAACTACACTAAGTTTTTTTTAGATTAGAAAATGGCAAATAAAAACACATTACCTAGACATCTGAATTTGCATGTGGTGGGGCACTTGTAACGGGGCAAAATCTGACGGCTGCCACGTCGGGATCGGGATCTGCTGCCCACTCTATCGAGCTAAGGCCTGTAATTGCAAAATATTAAAACAAACAAACTAATGCAATGTTAAGAATTTGAATTAATTTGTATTCAAATACTTACCTCCATCGCCGCCTGCATCTGATCCATGTAGTTTGCCATGTAGGCGGCCTGCTGCTCCCTCTCCCTCTAGAGCTCCTCCGTCTCTCTCTGGATATCTTCTCTCTCCTAAAGGAGCTCATCTATCTGGCTCTGTGAGGGACGACGACTTGTATGCCCGATGGAGGAGCCCTTGGTCGATGGAATGACAATCGAAGGTCGCGCTACCCTTGAGTCGACAACTCCATCGAAAATGGCAAACCTACAAAGAAATAAAAGAATAATAATTAGAAGAAGCAAGTTTTACAGAAATAAAGAAAATAAACAACTTGCCGTCCATGTGCCTTCCCGCCTCCGCTAGCATAAACGGCTTCAGGGTCAATTGGCGCGTTTTCCCAATCGTACCCTTTGCCGTGTATCCTTACGGCCTCTCGCCCATACTTTTCCTAAAAGGAGTAAAATTACGTATTAGTAACAACAAATTAGTAACAAATAAATTGATAAGTTTTGATAACTTACCAGTCGATCGGCCGTGACCTGACTGCACTCCCCGGGCTAGGATGGGTCCTTATGACCCCGCTTCACAGTGTCGGTCGGTACCTGACCGGTCTCGCGCTCCTGTAGATATGTGTTAGTATGCTAATTATATTATAAAGACATACAAATAAGGGTCATTATTCTTACCATGCGTTTCGCTAAACGCACATGGCCATCGGGGACATAGGAGTGCTTTGAGTCTGAACCTCTGCATCCACGAGCCCTCCTGGACTTAGCGATGAAAGCATCGGTAGCCCACATCTGGCAGAGAGCTCGGTACGCTTCGGGCCGACCCTCTAGCCAGGAAATACTGACCTACACATATTTATTATGTCATTGAAATATCTTTTATATAACTAATTACTGAAATAAATTGAACTCAAACAACTTACCTCCGCGTACTGCTCCTCTGTCAAGTAAGTGTCGGAGGCTCTCCTAAACGGCCCCGACTGGTACTCCTGGTACCGCTTGAGGTACTCGTTTAGGGCTTGAATACGAGCGTATGATAACACTCGCTTTACAAGTTTCCGTGCGTTCCTGTTGAACACGGCTCTAGCATGGTCCAACATGCTCTGGCTCGTGTCCTCTAAATGGTACCTCAGCTATAAGAAAATAAATATTGCGGAGATATGCATTAACGATTGAATTAAGTAGAAGAATAATATTTTACAAAATTTTATTAAGCAGACTTACCATAAAATCTGCCCACACAGCCCCCTGAAGGTCGCTGTGCGCCTCGTGGGAGACACGAGCGTAGTCGTCCCACGACATCGCAGGGACCCCGTCGATCACACCAGGATAGTGCAGACGCACTAAAGACCCAATGCAACCGGACACCTGTCTGTGGTGCCCCTGACCCGTGAACGAGCAGTCGTACCAGGAGCTGCAAGGATTTAGTGAACTTATTAATATACCCACAAATAAAAGAATCTAAAAGTTGAATATTATTTGATAGTTTGCTTACGTGTCTCCGACTGGGCGAATAGTGACCCGCTCTGTAGGAACTGGAGAAAGAGAGACAAAGTGCGTCCTTCTCGTCTACCTTCTCTGCTCCGGGACCACGTCCAGTGACCTGGAAGGCTGCTCACAACTAGAGCTAGAAGACTCCACGCTAGGCGCCTCCTTGGCAGCCATAGGCGACCCCGAAGGCTGTGGTGACGCCCTAGCCTCTGACTCTGACTCAGATGACTCCGAGTCAGACTGCAAAATAGAAGGATTGATAAGAATAGTTAATTGCTAAGTGACATATAAGATAACGTAATTTTCCAATGAAAATATACCTCCGTGCTTTGTAAGGCCACAAGTACGCCTGCTAGGTCCGAAACATGTCTCAACACCTGAGAGCGCCTGCTCTCACCTGAGGAACTACCCCTAAAAAGGGTTTCCCGTGCCTCCGTGAGGAAGCCCCTAGCCCACTTCTCTTTTCCTTTCTCTGACGACATCCTGTTGTAAGGAGTAATTGATAAATATGCTAGGAAAATATACAATGTTATAATAATTTAAGGAAAAAAGTTACTTGGAGTCAGTTTCAGAATTCATCGACATCACGAACCGTACTCCTCAAACCAGACCATCGATCTTTTTTCGTAATGTGTTTCTATTTTTGTTTGCGCATATTAGAAGTCTCTTCATCGTTAGCGTCGCCGACCAAGTTATCGAGTTCGACACTAGGGTCGACGGAAAACGTGTCTGGCAACTCTTGTTCTTAATAAACCTCGTCAACGTCATTGATATCATGGTAGTCATGATCTCTTGGAGTATATAACCGCTAACGAGGATTCACCTTATGTACCACCCATCAAGCATTAAGCTTTTGACATGGATAAGATAAATAATACACTTGATCCACTTGGTTTGCAAGGACAAATATATCGTAGCCTCGTAGTCGTTCACTATGTTTGACTTCCACCATGCCAAATTCATTTTGTCGTGTTCCATGTTTTGTCACGTCTCGTTGTAGGCACGCCCTCTCGATCACTCTTAGGCTGTCTAAAAAGGGACAATTCCGAACCTACCCGGCTCACATGCGTAACACATGTGAGACGGGTTGGTTCGAAACGGGTGATGCATATTCTAAAAGTTTACGTTACTCATTTTTTGAGTCATTTATGATAGAGAGGGAGGAAAGAACGAACGAGAGAGAGAGAGAGAGAGAGAGAGAGAGAGAGAGAGAGAGAGAGAGAGAGAGAGAGAGAGGGAGGGAGGGAGGGAGGAAGAATAGGGGTCACCATCAATGCGCGGGTCTGCGTCCATGCGACCTAATTCTTTGGCATGTCCGAGATCTTAAGAACAACGGGCGAAGGACGAAGTCAAAGCCCACTGGCCTTTTGGGGGCTCGGGTACCGTACACGGGTCGTTGGGTGGTCCTTAAACCCTTTTGCGATGGGTCACGACAGATGAGCGGTTGGGCGTTGATTGGATGGAGGTCAGCCGGGCGCCAAGCCCGGACTGATGGCTCTCGTCGAGCGTCTCTCCGTGTCCTTGGATGCTCGAAGCTTGGAGGTTCGAGGCCTTCCGGCTCCCGCCGCCGTCACGACGTCACAACCGATCCGGAACCGTCGTAATTAACATGTTTTCCACATTCTCTCACGACGGTGCATATATATACTTAACCATCATGAGAGCATATCATAAACACTTAATTTATACACAATATTCAACTAAATAAAGAATGAAGCAAATATATAGACGGTGGGTGAACGGAGGACGCGGGGAGGCAAAGGCGCGGGGTGCGGGGCAGCCGACGACACGGCTGGGGCGGGAAAGGGCGGCCGAGCGGAGGAGGCCGGAGGCAGCAGGGCGGCGACACGGGGCGGCAGAGGCGCAGTGTGCTGGGGCGGCGGCGGGCGACGTGGAGGCGAGGCCGGGGGCAGTGGCGCGGCGGGGTGGCCAGCGACGCGGCGGGAGTGGGCCGGAGGGAAGTTAAATTCAATCTAAAACTAAATAAATTATAACTAAATTAAAAAAAATCATAAACTAAACAATTTACCACTAAACAAAATTAAATCTATAACTAATACAAACAAAGTACAGCTAAATTAAACAAAATTAATAAAATAAACAAGTTACAACTAAACTAAATTTAATCTAAAACTAATACAAAAAATTGTCCACTATATTTAAAAAATTCATAAACTAAACAATTAACAACTAAACTAAATCAATCTAAAACTAATAAAAAAATTTGCATAAATTAAACAAGGACAACTAATAACTAAATTATCTAAACTAAATTCAATTATCAGCTAAATTAAAAAACTAACTTCTCGATGGTTGGGACGTGCTCGATGGCGTGGGAGCTTGGGGCTGGAGGCGGGGTAACGGGACGCCGGGTCAGATAGGAGCGCAGGGGGCTGCCTGTGTCGGTGAGGGCGCCGAAACCGCCGGTGTCAGGAGCTGCGGCGGCCGAGGGAGTTGAGGTGCCGGGGCGGCGGCGGGGGCCGGGGACGCGGGGCTAGCCGAGCTCCGGCGGCTCGGGTGTTGAGGCGGCGGCAGGGGCAGCGGGCCGATGCGGCTATGGAGGCGAAGGCGACAGGGGTGGCGGGGGCCGGCGGGGCAGCGGGTGGCAGGGGCCTGGGAAGCAGGGCTAGCCGAGCTCCGGCGGCTCGGGTGTGGAGGCGGCGGCGGGGGTGGTGGGGGCCGGCGCGACTGTGGAGGCGGCGGGTGGGGGCGGCTGGGGCCGGTGCAGCGGCGGGTGGGGGCGGCGGGGGCCAGCGGCGACGGCGCTTCGAGCTCGGGGTCGGCGCGGGCGTGATGCCCGCGCCAACCCCGGGCCCGCGGATATATATCAACTTATTGATGACGGCCAGGGTCTGGCCATCGTAAACTAGCTTTTATTTACGACAGCCAGACCCTGGCCGTCGTAAATAAGTTTTTATTTACGACGGTTGTAGAGTTAGCCGTTGTAAATTAATTTGGCCATCGTAGATTTGCTGGATTCCCATAGTGCAGAGAGTATGCATGAATTTTCCGGGAATTTTTAGAGCTAAGGATTTGCTAGGATTGATTTACAATTGTTTGTTTTTTCTGAAAGTGTTTCTGGGCATAGTTGAATACAGTAGTTTATACTCTTAATTTTTCTATACAAATCAACTCCAAATGAGATGAAACTTTGCTATAAATTCAATAATAGTCTATAGAGTACTCTGGTAAATTTTAGAGATTTTTGGATGAACCAAACTCCATCAATAATTCTTTTACTGACAAAATTCAAAGAATTATCCGGAATATATTATTGACTTTCGTACCAATTGAATTGCAAGTTTGGATAGACCTTTCCAAACTGAGTCTAACCCAATTTGAATCACTAAATTTAGTGTTTTCTAGTGAAAGTTACGAATTTCCAAAGTTTGAACCGAAACTGGAATTTCTTTTCAACTAGACATCATTTAAACAGGAACTGGGCCCACGGTTTTAAATTGGCCCAATTAGACGCGAGAACACACGGGGCCACAGGATTTAAGTGCGTAGCCATACTGAATCCGTAGGACAGATCACGACGAAACCATTTCTCTCACTGACGAGCGTGGCCCGCCCCTTTCTTCTTCCTCATGCCGGAAACCGATCAATTTACAACGCCCGAAAATCATCATAAATTAGAGAAAACCATCGTAAATAAATTATTTACGATGGTTTCCGGCTATTTCCATTAATTGGTTATAAATAACATTAATTACGATGGTCACCGTCGTAAATAACTAACTTGCGACGGCCGTTCCAAGCCGTCGTAAACAAAGGGACGTCGCTCATGGCCGTGCCACGTGGCGAGCTGGGCACTTTACTTACGACGGCTTGGACCCACTACCGTCGTAAGTTACGTAGGTTAACTTACAACAGCTTGCCTTAGGCCGTCGTAAGTTATTTAGGTTAACTTATGACGACCCTATATATCTAACCATCGTAAATAAGGTTTTTATTTTTTGAAAAAACAGAAAACACCTACCCTGTCACGATGGCGAGCTCACAGAACAGTTCATATACACAACAAGATATATATATTCCATTATAATCATCCAAAATATAAAACAACAAGCGGCTACACACTACCCCTTCCACTCGCGGATTCACTCGCTCCTCCACTCGCTCCTCCACCCGCTCCAGAGCCGAAGAATCCGTCTCCACGCCCTCCTTCTAGTCTCGGTAGCTGTGGCGATGGAGTTTGATAATAGAATGAGTCCCGATCTTCCGAGAGGTATGGTAAACTTGATTGGGTGGAGATCTCGACGTTGATGATCCAAGACTCCGAACAAACGGAATACCACAATCACTACACCACTGCTCTGTTGGTTATCACCCATATCACACAAATGACCTCGCCACAAAGGATTATCCTGCAAGCGCAATCAATAACACAAGCAATAACAGAGAAATTGCAATCAAAACTGATTTGATCACGAAGCGGGGTCTCATAAATCGATGAACGGTGACACTGTTCGATGACAGATTGAAACTAAGCAAAACCCAACCCTAATATGGCAGCGGAAGCTGAATAAAAAGGAGTTAGGGGCGTGCAAGACCCCTGGACGCAACCCTAATGGGCTTCCATGCGATACATGGGCCAGCGGCCCAAAGGACGGTGACGCAGCACCCTGACAGATTCTGGATGTCCACTTGTTTTGCCGATTCCCGTCAACTCAGAAGAAATTTTGAGGTGGGACTGGTTTTATTGGAAGCTTTATGTAATTCTGGTTCCAACCATATATAGAACGTCCAAATCCGACTCCGTATGTGTCTGGAGCATCAATTTTAGTGAAGGCAGCTCCTGGAATCCGAGGTGGAGTCGAAGTCGAGTTGGGCTTGGACTCCTCCTTGGTGTGGACGTCCTATGTCCTCCTCCTTGACTCCTTGGACTTCTCCAAGCCCTTGCTTGTCCTCTCCATTGTTCCTAATCAATAAAACATGCATGGAACTAAGCGTAAGTTCTGAAAAACAATTGACAAGGTTAGAACGTACCTGGAGATCTTGCCGTCGCGCACGTGCTATAGTGATCGGTCCTTGTATTGTATGCAAAGGAGAGATGTTCTCATCATCCTCCCCCTCTTGAACTAGAGTCGTCCTCGACTCAAACTCATCTTCCTCACCCAAGTATGGTTTCAAATCTGAAATGTTAAATGTGGGACTAACCCCAAACTTGGGAGGCAACTCAATTTTATATGCATTGTCATTTATCTTTTCAAGAACCTTAAAAGATCCAGCAGCACGTGGCATGAGCTTGGACTATCTCATATCTGGGAACCTATATTTTCTCAAATGAACCCACACCAAATCACTGGGTTCTATTTTTACCTCCTTCCTACCTTTACTAGCAGCAATGTGATACTTTTCATTTATTTTTCAATTTGCAACTTAGTAGCTTCATGCAACTTAAGAATAAATTCAGAACGTTGTGTAGCATCTAAGTTCACAATTTCAGAATGTGGTAAAGGTAGCAAATCAATTGGAGCACGAGGATTGAAACCATGTACTACCATAAATGAACTTAAATTGGTTGTGGAGTGAATAGACCTGTGTTATAAGCAAACTTAATATGTGGCAAAAACTCCTCCCACAATCTCAAATTATCTTTCAAAACAGCCAGCAACATAGTAGATAAGGTACGATTAGCTACCTCCATTTGCCCATCAGTTTGTGGATGACAAGTAGTAAAAAACAGTAACTTTGTTCCCAATTTATACCATAAAGTTCTCCAAAAGTGGCTCAAAAACTTAGCATCCCTATCCGAAACAATAGTATTAGAAACACCATGCAAACACAGCCTCATTAAAGAACAAATCAGCAACATGTGAAGCATTATCGGCCTTGTGGCAGGGTATAAAATGTGTCATTTTAGAAAAACGATCAACAACCACAAAGACACTATCCCTCCCCCTCTTTGTTCTAGGCAATCCTAAAACAAAGTCCATTGAAATATCCTCCCAAGGTGCACTGAGAACACGAAGAGGCATATAAAGACCATGTGGGTGAAGTTGAGACTTAGCTTTGTTGCATGTCGTACAGCGTGAAACGTAGCGCTCCACATCACGCCTCATTCGTGGTCAAAAGAAGTGAGCAGCCAGCGCATCCTCTGTCTTTTAACACCAAAATGTCCCATCAAACCACCTCCATGCGCTTCCTGCAACAACAAAAGACGAACGGAGCTAGCTGGAACACACAGCTTGTTAGCACGGTAGAAAAGGCCTTCATGAAGTAGGAATTTTTGCCACATTCTTCCCTCTCTACAATTGTCAAAAGCATCTTTGAAGTCCAATTCAGTAGCATATAATCTCTTTATGGTTTCCAAAAAAAGATTTTATGAGAAAGTTGGGACAACATGGTATAACGTCTAGATAAAGCATCGGCAATCACATTGTCTTTCCCTTTCACTACAGAAAACCCGATCATTTGCAACGACTATAATTATTTGTGACGGTCGCCCGTCGCAAATAAAGTAAATTGCGATGGCTAACCCTAGGCCTTCGCAAAAAACAAGCCATCACAAATAGTACCCTATTTGCGACGGCTACGATTGGAGCCGTCGCAAATAGCATTAATTTGCGACGGCCAGACCTGTGGCCGTCGCAAATTAAACAACTGTCGCAATTAAATGCTTGTTTGCGACGGCCGAAGGAAATGCCGTCGCAATTAAGAAAGCCGTCGCAAATGACCCTGATATACCCGACCGAGCGCCTCCCGACTCACACAACTCTCGACGCCGCCGCCACCGCGCCCACCTCCTGCGCCGCGCCGCCGCCGCGGCTGCCGCGCCCCGCCGCCCGCGTATGGGCCGATTTTATGGTAAGTATGTTAAATAAAGTTTCTAAGTTTTAACTATTAAACTCTTTTAATTTATATCTCTTCAATATATTCTTTATCACAGGAAAGGTATATTTTAGAGGACCCAGACGGCCCTCGCATGTTGGAGGATGCGAGGAAAGTGTTTCACGTCAACGCTGCGAAGGCGGTTTGGCAAGCTTTGTTGAACGCTCGTATTCAAGTTATCAATGAGCGCTTGAAGGCGAACCAACACCACGTGCTACACTTTCGGCAGGAGAGCGAGAGGCACCTGATGGAGGAAGAGTACGTGCTGGTACGTGGGGTGTAGTAAATATTTTTTCTGAACATGGGGCAGATGCATCAATGGTATTTTAATGACCTACAATGTGTAGGGCCACGTGACCTGGTTGCAGGGTCGGTCCGACGCATACCGGGCCCTTTGTCGGTACTGGGCTAGCGATGAGTTTAAGCCTAAGTCCCAGAGGGCTCGAGGGTGCAAAGGGGTCGAGGGGAAGCACAAACACGACCAACATAACCACTTGCGTTTAGCTAAACACATGGTAAGTGTATCTAACTTATGTTTATATATTCATAATATACGATTCGTACTAACACGTATTGACTGGAGCGCGAGACGGGGGTGCCGCCTACCCCTGCTGAGATCTGGAAGAGAGGTTACAGGGACCCTTCTCAGCCCCAGGGGTGCAGTTAGGCCGCAGTGGAGCGGTTGGTAAGTGTAGAAATCATTCATAGTAAATATAACTATATAGATTGATGAACTTACACGATTTTCTTGTTTTTCAGGCTAGGTACGGGGAGGAGGCTAGGAGGATACACGTCACAGATTTCGAATGGGAACATGAACCAAACGATCCTCAAGCTGCGTATGCAAGCGGAGATTGAAAAGCCCACAGAAGGTGAGTTTATAAGTCATTTTATCGTTTTCAATCCAAAATATTCAAGATATTTCAATTCCATATTACTGATCCTTTTTTATAGGCTCGCTATATTCAACGGAGTTGTCGACTCGAGGGCGGCGAGACCTACGAGAGGCAGCTCCACACAGTCTTCGTCGGCGGGCCTGAGTTGCCGTGTCTCGCTGGTGGAGACTCTCGCCCGTCGGGTCTAGGAGAGTCGTGAGCAATATCAGGCGGCGATGGAGGCACATAGGGTGGCAATGGAGGCCACCATCTCCTACCAGCGAGCCTGCATGGAGCAGATGCGGCAGACGATGGAGATGCAACGGCAGGCGATGACGGTAAGTCAAAGTAATTTAAATTTATCGCATTCTTAATAATATGTAATAACCTGTAACGTTTGCAATGACAAAGTTTCTTTCAAGGCTGCGAAGCCCAGGGGTTGCACCTCGAGCTACCTCCACTGCCACCGCCAATTCCCCTGCCAGAACTGGAGCTACCGCCGCCGATACACATTTCTCCGGATTTTCAGGTAATCAAAAACGTTCTTAATCAATTCTAGTCAAAAACGAAGTTCTAAACTAATCCATATGTTAAACAACTTCTATGTGTTGCAGGGATCGGCGATGGAGGCTCAAACTCCGTCGCCGTCTATACCGGCGCCTGGACTGACGCGCAGCGAGGACGTTGACGGCTCTAGAGGTAGCGCTAGCGGATAAGCTCTATTCTTTCTTTTTTCTATTGTTGTGATGAGATGCGAGACACTTTTGTGTTGTGATCGATTGAAATGTTATATGTTATCTTTTGTGTTATCTCTATCGTGTTTCTGGCCATCGAGCCGGACAGAATGTTCTGTTTTTTAAAAAAAATAAAAAACCTTAATTGTGACGGCTTTTTATACAGTACCGTCGCAAATAAGGTTACAGACATCGCAAATTAGCCTATCTTATTTGCGATGGCCGCAGCCGGCCGTCGCAAATTGTTTTGTCGGGCCCATTCGCTAGGCCCGGGAATTTATTTGCGATGGCATGCCGAAGCCGTCGCAAACAACGTTATTTACGACGGTGGCCATCACAAACAAACTTAATTGTGACAAAAAACAAGCGACGGTCGGAGACCGTCGCAAATAAGTGAAACCGTCGCAATTAGATTATTTGTGACGGTTTTTCACTTATTTGCGACGGCCGCGGCCGTCGCAAATGATCGGGTTTCCTGGAGTGTTCTTATGTTTAATGATGTAAAGAATAGACTCTATGGACCCAATCCATTTAGCATGACGTTTGTTCAGATTAGCTTTTCCTTTAAGATACTTCAAAGACTCATGATCTGAATGTATGACAAATTCTTTAGACCATAGTAATGTTGCCAAGTTTGCAAGACACACACTAAAGCATAAAGTTCTTTGTCATATGTAGAATAATTCAACGAAGGACCATGCAATTTTTCACTAAAGAATGCAACAGGTTTACCTCCTTGAATGAGCACTCCTCCAATGCCAATGTTGTTCGCATCACAGTCAAGCTCGAAGGTCTTCTCAAAATCAGGAAGTTGCAACAATGGTGCTTGTGTGAGCTTCGACTTGAGAGCATCAAAAGCTTATTGTTGTTGTGGTCCCCATCAAAACGGTACTCCATGCTTTGTCAACTCATGGAAAGGTGCCGCAATGGTGCTGAAGTTCCGCACAAAATGCCGGTAGAAACCTGCGAGACCAAGAAATCTACGAACCTGCGCGACCGTAGTCGGAAGTGGCCAGCTCGTGATGGCAACAATCTTTGCCTCGTCCACCTCAATTCCCTGCAAAGTAACAACATAACTAAGAAAAGACACACGATCAGTGCAAAATATGCACTTCTCAAGGTTACCAAATAAACGTGCATCACGCAAGACATTAAAAACAGCACGCAAATGTTCAAGATGCTCGTCATATGACTTGCTGTAAATAAGGATATCATCAAAGTAAACCACCACAAATTTACCAATGAAAGCACGTAAAACCTCGTTCATCAATCTCATAAAAGTGCTGGGTGCATTAGTTAAACCAAATGGCATGACTAACCATTCATAAAGTCCGAATTTAGTTTTAAAGGTAGTTTTCCATTCATCACCTAAAACCATACGAATCTGATGATACCCACTACATAAAGCAATCTTGGAGAAAATAACAGAACCACTCAACCCATCAAGCATGTTATCCAATCTAGGAATAGGATAGCGATAACGAATGGTAATATTATTGATGGTTCTACAATCAACACACATGTGTCAAGTGCCATCTTTCTTAGGAACCAAAAGAACAGGAACAAAACAAGGACTAAGACTCTAAAGAATGTACCCGCGGTCCAGAAGATCTTGGACTTGTCGTTGAATTGCTTTAGTCTCGTCAGAGTTGGTCCTGTAGGCGGCACGGTTTGGCAAGCTCGCCCCTGGAATCAAATCAATCTTGTGCTCAATGCCTCGCACAGGTGGTAATCCAGGGGGTATCTCTGATGGAAAAACATCCATATACTTCTGCAAAAGGTTAGCAACAGCAGGTGACAAAGCAATGGATGCATCCTCAATGGAATATAAAGCATGTTTGCACACTAAAGCATAGCAAATTTCATTAGAGGCATATAAGTCATCAAGATCAGATTTAGTTGCAACAAAAACAGGATTTTTCAACTTAATAGGTTGCTGAATTTCAGAATTGAAAACACCCTTTTGCTTAGCATTGTTCTTTTTCTCATGCTCGAATTGTGCAATTTCAGTGGGAGTCATAGGGACCAACACAATTTTGTTGCCCTTATGCATGAGAGTATACTTATTAGATCGACCATGGTGAATAGCGTCAGTATCAAACTTCCAAGGACGTCCCAACAAAAGAGAACAAGCATCCATAGGTACCACATCAAAATTAGCAAAATTAAGATAAGAACCAATGGAAAAATGTATCCTTGCTGTTTGTGTTACCTTTACCTTACCATTGTTGTTAAACCATTGAATGTGAGAAGGGTGGGGATGCTCCCATGTGGTCAAGCCAAGCTTCTTGACCACCTCAACATTCACCAAATTATTGTAGCTACCACCATCAATGATGGTATGCACACGGCAGTCCTTGACGACGAGAAACATGTTGAAAAGGTTGTGACGTTGGCGGTTGTCGTCCTTTCCAACCGTGGCACTCAAAGCTCGCTGCACAATCAAAGTCCTATAGTTGTTGGTCGCAGATGTACCAAGTACCTCCTCAGTACCGTCATCAGAACCTGAAATGTTAGCTGCTATAATATTTTCATCTTCAACATCAGAATCACTAACATACCCGCCATCAGCAGTGGCAATGATCGCCCGTTTTCTGGGGCAATCTCGTTGCATATGGCCAAGTCCCTGGCAGCGGTGACACTTGATGTCGGAGGTACGACTGGTGGAAGTGTTGGGTGTAGCAGTCTTTGCTACAACACCTGGAGGCGTCTGGGACTTGCTGTTATCCTGTCCCCGTGATGTATAAGGCGCGGTGGTGCGTACAACACCGGTGTATGGTGGTGTAGACACACGTACATTCGAGGAGGGCGCTGCTTTGGATGGCACCGTGTGACGCCCTCAATTCTGTGGAAAACCATAGAACCGAGAACTGATGCATATGTGGGCCCAGGATGTTCATCACACATATACACATCATCCACAAACTGAATTTTCAGAATATATATGACCACGAATAACAGAGTTTTATTACAATGTCTCATGAGTCTTGGACTCATGCTAACAGCGGAAGTCTAAATCTAACAGCAGAAGTCTTTATTCTAGCAGTGGAAGTCTTCTAACTAATGCGGAAGCAATCTAAACAGCAGAAGCAACTCCATCTCTGCTCCATCCCCACAGGCAAGGTTGAGGACAGATTACACGCCTAATGCTCCACCTGGTCTTCATAGTAATCTTCTCCTGTTGCTGATGATGAAGTAATAATGCAAGTTTGAGTACAATGATGTACTCAGCAAGTGCGGGAAAATATGATATGTAGCTCACAACAAGGTAGGTATAAAAAGGCTCATTTGCAGAAAGCAAAGTTATTTATCAAAACCACAATAAAACAACAACTTAACTTTAAGTAAACGTAATCCCAACATTTATTAAAATACGAACATACCTCCATCACTTTCCATGTCCCAATCAGACATTAATCAACTTCATTCTTGATCACGAATACCTTCTCGTATTCGCTACCATCTCACGAATACCATCTCGTATTCACTACCATTTCATCTCATAACTAATTCTGTCTCACACCGAGACCAATCTCGTTGCCATGACTCAACAGTCATGCAACCAATCTTATCACCCGGACTCAACAGTCCCGAAAACCAAACCAAAACCAAACCATAACCAATAACCATAACCATCCAAAATAACCATCCAACTAATCATGGAAGTTGGCCAGGCGCTCGTGACCGTAAGCTCGACTATCATGATAGTTTTAGACTCTACAGAGTTTGCACCTCTTTACCCACAAGTTTGTGATTTCATCACGCGTCGGTGACTGCAGAATCTCCATTATACCAGTACACAACCGTCGGTGTATGGCCAAGAGATCACAAAATAGCCTTTACAAAGAGGCTACTAGATGTATGGACTCACTAAGGTTTCACCGGCAGGCTAGAATCTCCAATTCTCCCACCCACGCGCCCCCTCTTGTGCCATGCAGTTCCCATGGCAGTCCTCACTCGACTCCCATTCCCCGCGCCTTCCACAGTACATAACAATCTAGCAACTTACCTAATTACTCAGCTAAGCCGCACCCATACTTGGCCTTGTGGTGGCACTGTTATCCTGGCATGTGCTCGCATGAACCGATCCTTAGATCTACGACAAGTAAACCACCATCTCATTCTACCTCATTCACAAACCCATGCATGCTTAGATCTCCCTCCGATCCATGTTCATTAACAACATTAGTTTCTCATCATTCTTACGAGTGCAGTTAGCTAGACGCATCTATCTCGCTTCCCAATCCCATGGACTCAGCGAAGCATAAAAGCAAAAACCATACCCGACTCATAAACTTCCCAGGCGACAAGGGTGTTTTAACCAAAACTAGTAAACTCCTATAAAAGGTTTCCCATCATGTTTGACTCAGCACACACACCTTTTCACAAAACAAAACAGTTTCCCAAAACATAGGATCAATATGGTCAAGAGGCACTTGCCTTGTTCTGGTTGTTCTGGTTGCTCAAAATCTTGTTGTTGTAGCCCGTCGTAGGTAGTTCCCTGAGCTTGTCCTTCTATACATGATCACACACATACAAGATTTACAACAATCAATATCATGCACAAACTTTAATTAGATGCGATGATGCTTATGAATGTTAATCTTATGATGCAGTTTAGTTTGTACGTGTTCTTGCATGGCTTGCATGGGTTTACGATGAACGGAGTTGTAGAGATCAATTGTGGACGTGGCGATGATCTTGACTTTTAGATCAAATCGATCAACAAGTGATCTGTCCACGAAAAAGCTTCTGTTCGAAAGGAATCAAAGAACAGATGCAAGGAAAACGTGATGATGTCGTAAGGTAGTATTGGAGACCTACCTTATGTTCTTCTTGGTCTCGGGGTCCTTCTCCTAGCAGACAGATCGTTGGGGCTCTCTTCCGACGATCTCTCTTGACCGTACTCCGGCGAAGGGTTTACTCGGCGAGCTGGTGCTAGGGCTCTAAGTCGTCGTCTCAGGAGTTGGAAAATAAGCTCGTGGTTTCGGTCAAAGGTTTAGGGTTCTATTTATAATCAGAAGAGAAGAGTCCTAATCTGATTGTATTTCGAATAAGAGTCCCATTCAACTTGTCGTTGAATCTTAACAACTCATCCTTAGTTGATTTGGTGCGGTAACATTGTGGAATTCATGTCGGTTTCCTCCCGTACCGGTATTCCCACGCGTACAGAAGCAAAAACTGCTCCAGAACTCGTTACCTCTGCGGTGATGAGCTCCGGAAGCTCCACGTGTCCATCGGGCCTGGTCTCCCCCCTTCCGCAGAGACGCGCTCCGGTTGTGCCGCGTGTCAAGCGAGAGAGACCTCCCTCTTTCTTAGAGGTGGGCTCCGCGTGCGCCACGTATCCTAGCGGTCGGGACCTCCTCTTTATTTGGAGGTGGCTCCGGGTGTGCCACGTGTCCTAACAGTGCCAGATTTCCTTCCTTCTAGAGACGAGCTCCGAGGTTGACACGTGTCTTATAGGACCATACCTCCTGGAGGTGAGCTCCGGAGGTGACACGTGTCCGGTAGTGTCGGACCTCCCGGTGGTAAGCTCCGAGAGCGACACGTGTCCCACGGGGTCGGACCTCTCCCCCTTTGTGGGGATGAGCCCTGAGCCTGCCACGTAGCCAGTTTAGCGGCGGACCTCTCCCCATTTGCGGAGATGAGCTCCGAAGGCGCCACGTGGCCAGCGAGCCGCGGAAGTGTCTTCGGCGCTCTTGGTGAACTGGATTTTGCTCTTTTTGGCTATCTTTTTTATTCTTTCTTTGTTCCCACTTCTTTTAAAATGTTTTCTCTACATGAAACATGAATACATGCAGAAACCAAAAATGAGGGTGTCAGAAATCTACCCCCCTTAAATTGAATCTCGCCCTCGAGATTCGTTAGTAGAGAATAGATGAGGAAATTCTGCCTTGATGTCTTCTTCATGCTCCCATGTGGCTTCAGCTTCGGTGTGATGGCTCCATTGTATTTTGCACCATCGGATCACTTTGTTCCTCGTGACCCTTTCCTTTACGTCCAAAATTTGGACAGGGTGCTCCGCATAAGTCAGGTCCTCTTGAAGTTCAAGCTCTTCCATTGGTACTTACTCCTTTGGTACTCTCAAGCACTTCCTGAGCTGGGATACATGAAACACGTCATGTACATCGGAGAGGTGCATTGGGAGCTTTAGTTGATAGGCTACTTCTCCTCGCTTGTCCAAAATATTAAACGGCCCGACGTAGCGAGGTGCTAGCTCGCCTTTGACGTTGAAACGTCGTTGGCCTCGGATAGGTGATACCTTAAGGTATACGAAGTCTCCTACTTCGAAAGTTAACTTCCTTCACCTATTGTCCGCATAGCCTTTCTATCGTGACTGAGCAGCCTTTAAGTTCTCCCGTATCGTTTGGACTTGCTTTTCAGCTTCTTGTAGCACTTCGGGTCCAAACACCTGGTTCTCTCCAGTCTCGTTCCAAAACAGCGGTGTCCTACACCGTCTACCATATAATGCTTCGAAAGGCGACATCTTCAAGCTAGCTTGATAGCTGTTGTTATAGGAGAATTCGGCATATGGTAAACTCCTATCCCAACTACGCCCATGTTTCAAGGCGCAAGCTCTCAACATGTCGTCCAAAATTTGGTTTGTCCTTTCGGTTTGTCCATCGGTTTGTGGGTGATAGGCGGAGCTAAAATCCGGTCGTGTACCCATAGCTTTCTGCAACTTCCTCCAAAATCTAGAGGCAAACTAAGAACCTCGATCTGAGACTATCCTCCTTGGGACTCCATGATGGCACACGATCTGCTCCATGTACAACTCGGCTAATTGTGCAACATTGTACTTGGCCCTTACAGGGAGAAAATGGGCGGTTTTCGTTAATCGGTCCACGATAACCCAGATGGAGTCAAAACCCGACTGAGTACGTGGAAATCTGACGATGAAATCCATACTGATGTCTTCCCACTTCCACTCGGGTACCTTCAAGGGTTGCAACAATCCAGCGGGTCTTTGATGTTCGGCCTTCACCCGTTGGCATGTGTCGCATAGTGCAACATATTCGGCTATGTCCCTTTTCATACTATCCCACCAATAACAAGTCTTCAAGTCCTTGTACATTTTGGTACTTCCGGGATGTATGGAATAGAGTGAATCATGTGCCTCTTTTAATATCATGTCGCGGATGTGCTTCACGTTAGGCACACAAATCCTTTTTCCTAGCCAAAGTGTACCCTTCTCATCCTCCTTGAAATCCTTCTCTATTCCTTGTCGGATCCTTTCCTTGATTTCCTTGATCTCCTCATCCGTCGCTTGGCCATCTCTTATCTCTTGCTCCAAAGAAGAGTGGAGTTCTATCACTTCCATCTTGTTCAAGAATCCGAGGTGTAACCGTTCGAACTCCTTGCGTAGTTCGGGTTGTAGCTCCCAAACCGTGAGTTGGTGACATGCTCCCTTCCGGCTCAATGCATCAGCTACTACATTGGCCCTTCCAGGGTGGTAGTTGATTCCAACATCGTAATCCTTGATGAGTTCCAACCATTTGCGTTGGCTCAAATTCAAGTCCGTTTGTGTAAATATGTACTTGAGGCTTTTATGATCCGTATAGATCTCGCATCGATGACCAAAGATATAATGTCTCCAAATCTTCAATGCATGCACTACTGCTGCTAGCTCCAAGTCGTGTGTGGGATAATTAAGCTCGTGCTTCTTCAATTGTCGTGAGGCATAGGCTACCACTTGTCCTTCTTGCATGAGCACACATCCGAGCCCTTGTCTGGATGCATCACAATATATGTCAAAGCTCTTGCTTACGTCCGGCAATACCAAAACCGGCGTTGTGGTTAGCCTTTTCTTGAGTTCCTCAAAGCTCTCTTGGCACGCTGATGTCCACTGGAACGCTTTTCCCTTAGTTAGCAACTCCTTCATAAGCTTTGCTATCTTAGAGAAGTCCTTGATGAAGCGTCGGTAGTATCCAGCCATCCCAAGAAAACTCCGAATATCCCTCACGTTTTGCAGTTGGTTCCACTTCAGAACATCTCCCACTTTTCCGGGATCAACCGATACTCCTTCCTCGGAGATAATGTGGCCTAGGAACGATATCTCCTTTAGCCAAAATTGACACTTGTTAAGCTTGGCATACAATTGATGCTCGCGCATTTTCTGCAAGGTCAATCTTAAATGTTCTTCATGCTCCTCCTCACTTTTGGAATACACCATAATGTCGTCGATAAAAACCACGACAAACTTATCCAAGTATTCCATGAAAACCTTGTTCATAAGGTACATGAAGTATGCGGGTGCATTTGTTAACCCAAAAGACATGACGTATATTCATATGAACCATACCGTGTTTGAAAGGCAGTCTTGGGTATATCAGAGGGCTTAATCTTCAGCTGGAAGTATCCAGACCGAAGATCAATCTTGGAGAACACTCGGGCTCCTTTCATTTGGTCGAATAGGTGTTCTATACGGGGCAGAGGGTATTTGTTCTTGATTGTCACCTCGTTGAGAGACCTATAGTCCACGCACATCCTTTGGGTCCCATCCTTCTTGTCTACGAAGAGCACGGAGGCTCCCCATGGTGACGAGCTTGGACGTATAAAACCCTTCTCCAACTGCTCCTGAATTTGCTTCTTGAGTTCCACTAGTTCATTGACGGGCATCCTATAGGGTCTCTTTGCTATGGGTGCAGTTCCGGGTACCAAATCAATGGCAAACTCAATGTCCCGGTTAGGTGGCATACCTGGAAGCTCTTCTGGAAACACGTCCGAGAATTCCTGAACCACTGGAATGCTGTCCAATGTTGCTCCTTCGACGTGGTTCAAAATTGCCCTTTTGATTGTTTGTTGGGCTGACTTAAACTCGACATGAATACCGTGCTCGTTTGTCAACTGCACGCTCCTTTCAGCACATTGGATTACTCCGTTGTGCTTGCTTAACCAATCCATCCCGAGTATTATGTCAAGCCCTTGGGAATCCAAGACAATGAGGTTGGCAAGGAAGTCTACCCCCCTTATTATAAGGCTTACTTTTGGACATACTATATTAGTCCTCATCTCTCCACCGGGAGAATTAACTAACATAGCACATTTTAAGTGTGATATGGGTAGATTATGCTTGGCAACATACTTAGATGATATGAAGGAATGTGATGCTCCAGAATCAAATAAAATGGTGGCTGGCTTGGAATTGGCAAGGAACATACCAATTACGACATCCTCAACCTGTTGTGCTCTCTCAGCAGAGACATGGTTCATGTTGCCGCGAGCATAGTACTGCTATCCACGGTTTCCTTGATTATCCCCTCCGTTCGGTCGTGGGTTCTGCTTGGGCACGTTGCCTTGCTGTCCAGGGCCTCTCCTCGGACACTGGCTCGCGAAGTGTCTTGTCTCCCCGCATGCAAAGCATGCCCTGTTGCCTACGGCAGCAGGTACGTTGGGGCGGGGGTTTTGAACAGGAGCGCCCATGTTGGGTCGGGGCGCAGGAGGCAAAAGCACACAAGGTGCTTGTGCAACGGGTCGTTGCTGTGGTGGCTGATTAGGGCGGTATGCAGGAGCGGTCGATCCATACTGTGGTGTAGATGGGGGCATGTACCGAGGTCGTACGTTGCTCCCTTGTGGCTGGTATGGCATCTTCCTCTTGCCCTCTCGCTCGATCTCTCGGATCTTGCTTTCAACTACTATGGCCTTGTCAACCAGCTTCTGGAAGCTCGCGTAGTCATTGTTGAGGAGCTGAACCTGGATCTCATTGTTCAACCCTCTCATGAACAGGTACTGCTTTCGTTGGTCCGAGTTGACATCTTCAGGGGCGTACCAGGACAGTTGCGTGAACTTGTTGAGATACTCATTCACACTCTTCTGTCCTTGGCGGAGACCTTTGAACTCCTGTCTCTTGAGCATTATTACACCAGCAGGGATGTAATGAGAGCGGAAACTCTCCTTGAACTCAGTCCAAGTGATCGTCTCCGGGTCGACATGAGTGTTGCATAGGGCAACTCACCAGTCAGCGGCAGCTCCCATGAGTTGGTGCGACGCAAAAAGAACCTTCTCTCAGTCATTGCACTGCACTATGGCAAGCTTCTTCTCCATGGATTTCAACTAGTCGTCGGCCTCCATGGGGTCGTTAGCTTGAGGAAAGGTGGGTGGTCGAGTCCTCATGAACTCTCCGAGTCTGTTATGAGCCGGCGGTGGTGGTGGCGGTGGTGCCGGAATGGGGTTGTTGTTGTTGGCCTGCAACTGACCCGAAGTTTGGATCATGGTTTGCATAAGTTGATTCTGCATGGCCATCAACTGTTCCAGGTTGTTCTCACAAGCTCCGGGATCAACAGGAACTTCATTGTGGCCATCCTCTTGGTTGCCACGGGCGTTCCTTCCTTGGCAGCCGGCGTTTCCTCTACCATCTGTGAGAGAAAACGAAATAGAATAGAGGTTAGAAGGTTAGATGGATCCCCCTTACTATATGCATCAAGGTGGGTTGGACTGTATATATTAGCCCATATGAGGATGTGAACAAGTGCCGAGGCATCTCACACCTCTTTCTACTTATGTGTGGGTACGGGCAACGCTTGAGACGTCCCACAATTCACACTAAGCACACAATTACAAGCAATCACCACAAGGGCTCACACAACTCCTATTCAAGGCTTATTCAATGGGGGTCCTATATGGCTCAGGGTGATGCCAAATTTGTGATCCAACTATGGCTTCTCCTAGGCTTGTATCCTAGGGTCAGCGTGGCTTAGCTTACCAATCTGTGACCTATCTCAGTTGTGTGATCTACGATCAACCCGTGGCAGGTTGACACCAATCTGTGCCTGATACCAACTTGTGACCTCTATCTAAGCGTGTAAGCTACCGTCAACCCGTGACTCTGATACCAATCTGTGACGCCCTCAATTCTGTCGAAAACCATAGAACCGAGAACTGATGCATATGTGTGCCCAGGATGTCCATCACACATATATACATCATCCACAAACTGAATTTTCAGAATATATATGACCACGAATAACAGAGTTTTATTATAATGTCTCATGAGTCTTGGACTCATGCTAACAACGGAAGTATTAATCTAACAGCGGAAGTCTTTATTCTAGCAGCGGAATTCTTCTAACTAATGCGGAAGCAATCTAAACAGCAGCAGCAGCTCCATCTCTGCTCCATCCTCACAGGCAAGGTTGAGGACAGATTACACGCCTAATGCTCCACCTGGTCTTCATAGTAATCTTCTCCTGTTGCTGATGATGAAGTAATAATGCAAGTTTGAGTATAATGATGTACTCAGCAAGTGCGGAAAAATATGATATGTAGCTCACAATAAGGTAGGTATAAAAAGGCTCATTTGCAGAAAGCAAAGTTATTTATCAAAACCACGATAAAACAACAACTTAACTTTAAGTGAACGTAATCCCAATATGTATTAAAATACCAACATACCTCCATCACTTTCCATGTCCCAACCAGACATTAATCAACTTCATTCTTGCTCACGAATACCTTCTCGTATTCGCTACCATCTCACGAATACCATCTCGTATTCGCTACCATTTCATCTCATAACTAATTCTGTCTCACACCGAGACCAATCTCGTTGCCATGACTCAACAGTCATGCAACCAATCTTATCACTCGGACTCAACAGTCCCGAAAACCAAACCAAAACCAAACCATAACCAATAACCATAACCATCCCAAAATAACCATCCAACTAATCATGGAAGTTGGCCAGGCGCTCGTGACCGTAAGCTCGGCTATCATGATAGTTTTAGACTCTGCAGAGTTTGCACCTCTTTACCCACAAGTTTATGATTTCATCACCTGTCGGCGACTGCAGAACCCCCATTATACCAGTACACAACCATCGGTGTATGGCCAAGAGATCACAAAATAGCCTTTACAAAGGGGCTACTAGATGTATGGACTCACTAAGGTTTCACCGGCAGGCTAGAATCTCCAATTCTCCCACCCACGGGCCCTCTCTTGTGCCATGCAGTTCCCAGGGCAGTCCTCACTCGACTCCCATTCCCCACGCCTTCCACAGTCCATAACAATCTAGCAACTTACCTAATTACTCAGCTAAGCCGCAGCCATACTTGGCCTTGTGGTGGCACTGTTATCCTAGCATGTGCTCGCTTGAACCGGTCCTTAGATCTACGGCAAGTAAACCACCATCTCATTCTACCTCATTCACAAACCCAGGCTTGCCTAGATCTCCCTCCGATCCATGTTCATTAACAACATCAGTTTCTCATCATACTTACGAGTGCAGTTAGCTAGACATATCTATCTCGCTTCCCAATCCCATGGACTCAGCTAAGCATAAAAGCAAAAACCATACCCGACTCATAAACTTCCCAGGTGACAAGGGTGTTTTAACCAAAACTAGTAAACTCCTATAAAAGGTTTCCCATCATGTTTGACTCAGCACACACACCTTTTCGCAAAACAAAACAGTTTCCCAAAACATAGGATCAATATGGTCAAGGGGCACTTGCCTTGTTCTGGCTGTTCCGGTTGCTCAAAATCTTGTTGTTGTAGCCCGTCGTAGGTAGTTCCCTAAGCTTGTCCTTCTATACATGATCACACACATACAAGATTTACAACAATCAATATCATGCACAAACTTTAACTAGATGCGATGATGCTATGCATGTTAATCTTATGATGCAGTTTAGTTTGTACGTGTTCTTGCATGGGTTTTACGATGAACAGAGTTGTAGAGATCAATTGTGGACGTGGCGATGATCTTGACTTTTAGATCAAATTGATCAACAAGTGATCTGTCCATGAAAAAGCTTCTGTTCGAAAGGAATCGAAGAACAGATGCAAGGAAAACGTGATGATGTCGTAAACTAGTATTGGGGACCTACCTTATGTTCTTCTTGGTCTCGGGGTCCTTCTCCTAGCAAGACAGATGGTTGGGGCTCTCTTCCGGCGATCTCTCTCGACCGTACTCCGGCGAAGGGTTTTACTCGGCGAGCTGGTGCTAGGGCTCTAAGTCGTGGGCTCAGGAGTTGGAAAAGAAGTTCGTGGTTTCGGCCAAAGGTTCTGGGTTCTATTTTTAATCGGGAAGAGAAGAGTTCTAATCTGATTATATTTCGAATAAGAGTCCTGTTCAACTTGTCGTTGAATCTTAACAACTTTTCCTTAGTTGATTTGGTGCGGTAACATTGTGGAATTCATGTCGGTTTCCTCCCGTACCGGTATTCCCACGCGTACAGAAGCAAAAATCGCTCCAGAACTCGTTACCTCCGCGGTGATGAGCTCCGAAAGCTCCACGTGTCCATCGGGCCTGGTCTCCCCCCTTCCGCAGAGATGCGTTCCGGTTGTGCCGTGTGTCAAGCGAGCGAGACCTCCCTCTTTCTCAGAGGTGGGCTCCGTGTGCGCCACGTATCCTGGCGGTCGGAACCTACTCTTTATTCGGAGGTGGCTCCGGGTGTGCCACGTGTCCTAACAGTGCCAGATTTCCTTCCTTCTCAGAGACAAGCTCCGAGGTTGGCATGTGTCCAATAGGACCAGACCTCCCGGAGGTGAAATCCGGAGGTGACACATGTCTGGTAGTGTCGGACCTCCCGGAGGTGAGCTCCGAGAGCGACACGTGTCCCGCGTGGCTGGTCCTCTCTTTTCCGCGGTGAATAGCTCCTAAGGTGACACGTGTCCTGCGGGACTGGCCTCGCTTCTCTGTAGAGGCTAGCTCCGGGGGCAACACGTGTCCCACGGGGTCAGACCTCTCCCCCTTTGTGGGGATGAGCCCTGAGCCTGCCACGTAGCCAGTTTAGCGGCGGACCTCTCCCCATTTGCGGAGATGAGCTCCGAAGGCGTCACATGGCCAGCGAGCCGTGGGAAGTGTCTTCGGCGCTCTTGGTGAACTGGATTTTGCTCTTTTTGGCTATCTTTTTGATTCTTTCTCTGTTCCCACTTCTTTTAAAATGTTTTCTCTACATGAAACATGAATACATGCAGAAACCAAAAATGAGGGTGTCACACACCGGAAGTTGTCGTGGAGTGAAGGTGTTGTTCCGCCGCTGCTATTGGCAACCCTGCACTTCTTTTTCTGCTAACATAGCTAGTTGAAATAAACATTGAATAGAATGATATTCCTTGTAATCAACTATGTCCTGGATCTCACGCCCCAAGCTCCCATAAAACCTAACAATTTGGTCTTCCTGATCCTCAACTACCTCACAACGAAGCATACCTTTCTGCAACTCTTGGTAGTCCTCTTGGACAGTCATGTCACCCTGATCAAAGCGTTGCAATTTCTTAAGAAGATCACGTCTATATGAAGGAGGAACAAACCTAGCGCACATCTTTTCTTTTAACGCAGCCCATGTCTGTGGGGCATTACGTGTATTGACAAGTTCATTCCACCAAATGATAGCAAAATCTTTAAACTCACTAGCGGCCTGTCTAACTCTATGTCGCTCGGTAACAAGATGAGAGCTAATTTTTTGTTCTACCGTCATCTTCCAATCCATGTAAGTCTCAGCATCATAAGATCCATAAAATGGTGGAATAGAAAACTTAATCTTAGCGTAAGGATCATTATCTTGTTCAGGAGCATGAGGACGAGGTCTACCTCCCATACCCTGATGATTTCGTCGAAGGCGACGTCGCTGCTGTGCATCAACCTCGTCGTTATTGAAGTCATCCTATGTGTCATTGTGAGCATGTGCGTCAGCATCAAGGTTGATAGGGGCTGGAGTCTGTTGGGGAATACGAGCCTCCACCTCGTCCAACCGTGTGGTCAGACCAGCAACACTTGTATGAAGCCTCTGAAAGGTGGCTGTTGTAGTGGTCTGGTAGTTGTTGAATGCTTCAATCATCGCCCGCATCATGTCTCTTAGTTCAAGATGGGACACACAATCATTATCATCCAGAAGTGTAGAACCAAAGGTCTTATCCGTAGGCTTATTTCCTGTCATTGTTAGTAAAAAAACAGAAATGAAGGCAAAAGGATTGTGAAGAACCCTATTACTACGCTCTCTGAAGTGGAAGTGGAAGTGGAAATGAAACATTAAGATGCGCCTTGCTCCGCTCTTACAAGTTTCTTACCAGCACTGCAGGTGGCCAATGGTGACCGGTGTGAAAGCAAGCAGAGAGTGGGTGTGATTGCAGAGGTTACCTGTTCTGCTCGAGAGAAGGTGGAGCTCGGGAAGTCTCAAATGCAGTATATGTATGTGGCACACAAGCTAGTAACGGATAGCAATGCTGAATAAGTGTCCAAAGAATTTGACCTAGTTGCTGGCCTAAAATTGTATTAGAACAGTTGTGGCAACAAGCAAGGAACAATATCAGCAAGTTGTGAAAACAAAGATGAATGATAATGAAAACAAGGATGAATGATGATGAACAACAAGGACAATATCAGCAAGTATTCAGCATTCACACAGAAAACAGCACAAGTAGAAACCCCTTGAGCCTCCTGTTTTTGTCTTTTAGCACTAGTAGAAATCAAAATCTTGTTTTTTGATTTTTTTGATATTTTTTCTCAATCAGGGGCACAAGAATAGAAAACCAAGTATTACCTCAAACCGATGAAATATGTGATCGGTACAAATTCAGGAGCGTTTGAAATAATGGGTGCTGGTGAATAGTATGTGGATTTTATTTGATAGCTTTCTGGGAAAAAATACACCTCAATCGGAGTTTCGAGCAAAAAGTTATGCCCGTTTTAAGGAGGATACCCCAAATTAGGTTTTGGTGGTGGTGGAAACTGAAACAGATATGAATCGAATCAGTGGATGAATTTTTTTGTAGATTGGTTTTTTTGTAGATGGCAGCGTATAGAAGAAAAAAAACTGAACCAAACAAATCTAAACCAGCAACCAAACTTAACCTAGGACACGAACTCAGAACTACGGAATCCGAATCTAAATTGTGCAAAAGGCTGAGCGAGGGATATAGGTCAGGGAAAGTAAAAAAATTTGTGGCTTTTTGTGGACTATAGGACTGAAACAAAATGAATCTAAAGGGCACACAAGTATACCTCACGGTCAACTTGATATCTGATACCAGTTGATAGTAGAATGAGTCCCGATCTTCCGAGAGGTATGGTGAACTTGATTGGGTGGAAATCTCGACGTTGATGATCTAAGGCTCCGAACGAATGGAACTCCACAATCACTACACCACTGCTCCGTTGGTTATGACCCATGTCACACGAATGACCTCACCACTAAGTCTTATCCCTGCAAGCTCAATTAAGAACACAAGCAAGCACAGAGAAATTGCAATCAAAACTGAATTGATCACGAAGTGGGGTCTCACAAACCGATGAACGGTGACACTGTTTGATGACAGATTGAAACTAAGCAAAACCCAACCCTAATGTGGCAGCGGCTGCTGAATAAAAAGGAGTTAGGGGCATGCAAGACCCCTGGACGCAACCCTAATGGGCTTCCACGCGATACATGGTCCAACAGCCCAAAGGACGGTGACGCAACACCCTGACAGATTCTGGATGTCACTTGTTTCGCCTATTCCCGTCAACTCAGAAGGAATATTAAGGTGGGACCAGTTCCATTGGATGCCTTATGTAATTCTGGTTCCAACCATATATAGAACGTCCAAATCCGACTCTGTATGTTTCCGGGGAATCAATTTTGGTGAAGGCAGCTCCTGGAATCCGAGGTGGAGTCGAAGTCGAGTTGGGCTTGGACTCCTCCTTGGTGTGGACGTCCTATCTCCTCCTTCTTGACTCCTTTGACTTCTCCAAACCCTTGCTGGTCCTCTCTATTGTTCCTAATCAATAAAACATGCATGGAAACAAGCGTAAGTTCTGAAAAACAATTTACAAGGTTAGAACGTACCTAGAGATCCAACCATCGCGCACGTGCTCTAGTGATCGGTCCTTGTATTGTATGCAAAGGAGAGATGTCCTCATTAGAGTTTGAGCCTCCATTGCCGATCCCTGCAATGCAAATAAATGGGTAAAGTGAGTTTGAGCTTCTAACTCACTGATTTCTTTATCTCCCCCTCTCAGCCCCCTCTCTCTACCACTCCCTCTCTCTACCACTCTGTCTCTCTCTCTCCCTCCCTTCCCCCCTTACTCCCACTCCCTCTCCCTCCCCTGCACTCTCACTTTATCCCTCGCCCTCTCCCCCCTCTTTCTACCACCCCATCTCTCTCTCACTCCCCCTCTCTCTGCCACTCTGTCTCTCTCTTTGTGACGCCCTCAATTCTGTGGAAAACCACAGAACCGAGAACTAATGCATATGTGTGCCCAAGATGTTCATCACACATATACATATGTTCCACAAACTGAAGCAATCTAAGCAGCAGCAGCTCCATCTCTACTCCATCCCCACAGGCAAGGTTGAGGACAGATTATACGCCTAACGCTCCACTTGGTCTTCATAGTGATCTTCTCCTGTTGCTGATGATGAAGTAATAATGCAAGTTTGAGTACAATGATGTACTCAACAAGTCCAGGAAAATATGATACATAGCTCACAACAAAGAAGATATAAAAAGGCTCATTGCAGAAAGCAAAGTTATTTCTTAAACTACGATAAAAACAGCAACTCAACTTTAAGTGAATGTAATCCCAACATGTATTAAAATACCAATATACCTCCATTATGTATCATCCCTTCCATGTCTCAACCAGACATTGCTCATGAATACCATCTCGTATTCACTACCATATCACGAATACCATCTCGTATTCGCTATCATCTCACGAACACCATCTCGTATTCTCTACCATTCAATTCCGTCTCCCTCTGAGACCAAATCTCGTTGCCATGACTCATCAGTCATGCAACCAAATCTTATCACCCGGACTCAGCAGTCCCGAAAACCAAACCAAAACCATAACCAAAACCAAAACCAAATATCATCCAAAACCATAACCAAAAACACCGTCCCAACTAATCATGGAAGTTGGTCAGTCGCTCGTGATCGTAAGCTCGGCTATCATGATAGTTTTAAGATTCTGCAGAGTTTGCAACTCTTTACCCACAAGTTCGTGATTTCGTCACTTGTCGGCGACTGCAGAACCTCTATTATACCAGTACACAACCGTCGATGTATGGTCAAGAGATCACAAAATAGCCTTTACAAAGGGGTTACTAGATGTATGGACTCACTAAGGTTTCACCAGCAGGCTAGAATCTCCAATTCTCCCACCCACGGGCCCCCTCTTGTGCCATGCAGTTCCCAGAGAAGTCCTCACTCGACTCCCATTCCCTGCGCCTTCCACGGTCCATAACAATCTAGCAACTTACCTAATTACTCAGCTAAGCCGCGCCCATACTTGGCCTTGTGGTGGCACTGTTATCCTGACATGTGCTTGCATGAACCGGTCCTTAGATCTACGGCAAGTAACCACCATCTCATACTACCTCATTCACAAACCCGGCTTGCCTAGATCTCCCTCTGATCCATGTCCATTATCAACATCAGTTTCTCATTATTCTTACGAGTGCAGTTAGCTATACACATCTATCTCGCTTCCCAATCCCATGGACTCAGCGAAGCATAAAAGCAAAAACCATAACCGACTCATTAACTTTCCCAGTGACAAGGGTGGCTAACAAAACTAGTAAACTCCTATGAAAGGGTTTCCCATCATGTTTGACTCAGCACACACACTTTTTCACAAACAAAACATTTTTCTGAAATATGGGTCAATATGGTCAAGGGGCACTTGCCTTGTTCTTGCGGTTCCTGTTGCTCAAATTCTGGCTGAAGTAGTCCGTCGTAGGTATCTCCCTGAGCTTGTCCTTCTATACACGATCACACACATACAATATTCATAGTAATCAATCATCATGCACAAACTCTAATCAAGATGCGATGATGCATATGCATGCTAATCCTATGGTGCAATTTATATTAGATCTGTTCATACGTGTTCTTGCATGTTTGCATGGGTTTTACGATGAACAGAGGTGTAGAGATCAATTGTGGACGTGGCGATGATCTTGACTTTAGATCAAACCAATCAACAAGTGATCTGTCCATGCAAAAGCTTCTGTTCGAAAGGAATCGAAGAACAGATGCAAAGAGAACGCGATGATGTAGTAAGGTGGTATTGGAGACCTACCTTATGTTCTTCTTGGTCTCGGGGTCCTTCTCCTAGCAAGACAGATCGTCGGGCTCTCTTCCGGCGATCTCTGACCATCTCTGGCGACTGAACTCCGACGAAGGGGTTTACTCAGCGAGCTAGGGCTAGGGCTCTAAGTTGTCAGCTCAGGAGGTGGAAAAGAAGTTCGTGGTTGCGGCCAAAGGTTTTCGGTTCTATTTATAAGAGGAAAACATTGAGTCCTCCTCTGATCGGAATTCAAACAAGAGTCCTATTCAAATTGTTTTTAGATCAACTTATCTTAGATTGATTCGGTGCGGTAACATTGTAGAATTTATGTTGGTTTCCTCCCTTACCGGTATTCCCGTGCGTACAGAAGCGAAACTGCTTAAAATCTCGTCACCATCGCGGTGATGAGCTCCGGAAGCTCCATGTGTCCTGCGGAACCTGGGTTCCCTTTTTCGCAGAGACAAGCTCCGGTTGTGCCGTGTGTCAGGCAGTCGATACTTCCCTCTTACTTAGAGGTGAGCTCCACGTGCGCCACGCGTCCTGGCGGGCGGGACCTCCCTCTCTCCAAAGGCGAGCTCCGCGTGCGCCACGTGTCTGGTGGGTCGGGACCTCCCCTCTCAACAGGGGCGAGCTCCGCGAACACCACGTGTCAGTTCCGGACCTCCCCTCTCTTCGGAGGTTCTCCGGATGTGCCACGTGTCCTAACAACGCCAAACTTCCTTTCTTCTCAGAGACGAGCTCCGAGATTGGCACGTGTCCAATAGTGACGGACCTCCCGGAGATGAGCTCCAGAGGTGACACGCGTCCATCAGCGTCGGACCTCCCGGAGGTAAGCTCCGGAGGTGACACGTGTCCGATAGTGTCGGACCTCCCAGAGGTGAGCTCCGAGAGCGACACGTGTCTAGCGGGGCCGGACCTCTCAGAGGTGAGCTCCAAGAGCGACACACGTCCCACACGGCTGGTCCTCTCTTTTCCGCGGTAACTAGCTCCGGTGACGACACATGTCCGGCGGGGCTGACCTCGCTCCTCCGCAGAGGCTAGCTCCGGGGGCAACACGTGTCCCACGGGGTCGAACCTCTCCCCCTGTGCGGGGATGAGCTCCGAGCCTGCCATGTAGCCAGTTTAGCGCGGACCTCTCCCCCTTTGCGGGGATGATCTCCGAAGGCGCCACGTAGCCAGCGGGCCGTGGGTGTTGTCTTTAGCGCTCTCTGTGAACTGGAATTGGCTCTTTTTGGCCGTCCTTTCGATTTCTTTTCTGTTTCTATTTATTTTAAAAATGTCTTTCTACATGAAACATGAATACATGCAGAAATAAAAAATGAGGGTGTCACAAATCTACCCCCCTTAAATTGAATCTCGCCCTCGAGATTCGTTAGTAGAGAATAGATGAGGAAACTCTGTCTTGATATCTTCTTCACTCTCCCTTGTAGCTTATGCTTCTGTGTGATGACTCCATTGTACCTTGCACCAACGGATCACCTTGTTCCTCGTGACCCTTTCCTTTAGGTCCAAAATTTGGATAGGGTGCTCTGCATAGGTCAGGTCCTCTTGAAGTTCAAGTTCATCCATCGGTACTTTCTCTTCCGGTACTCTCAAGCACTTCTTGAGCTGGGATACATGAAACATGTCATGTACGTCGGAGAGGTGCGTTGAAATCTCTAGTTGATAGGCTACTTCTCCTCGCTTATCCAAAATCTTCAATGGCCCGATGTAGTGAGGTGCTAGCTTGTCTTTGACGTTGAAACGTCATTGGCCTCGGATAGGCGATACCTTAAGGTATACGAAGTCTCCTACCTCGAAAGTCAACTTCCTTCGCCTATTGTCCACATAGCCTTTCTGTCGTGACTGAGCAACCTTCAAGTTCTCCCGTATGATTTGGACTTGCTTCTCAGCTTCTTGAAGCACTTCGGGTCAAAACGCTTGGTTCTCTCCGGTTTCGTTCCAAAACAACGGCGTTCTACACCGTCTACCGTACAATGCTTCGAAAGGCGACATCTTCAAGCTAGCTTGGTAGCTTTTGTTGTAGGAAAATTCAGCATATGGCAAACTCCTATCCCAACTACTCCCATGTTTCAAGACGCAAGCTCTAAACATGTCCTCCAAAATTTGGTTTGTCCTTTCGGTTTGCCTATTGGTTTGCGGATGGTAGGCGGAGCTAAAATCCAGTCGTGTACCCATAGCTTTCTGCAGCTTCTTCCAAAATCTAGAGGTAAACTGAGAACCCCAATCTGAGACTATCCTCTTCGGAACTCCATGGCGGCACACGATTTGCTCCATGTGTAGCTCGGCTAGTTGTGCAATGTTGTACTTGATCTTTATGGGAAGAAAATGGGCGGTTTTCATCAATCGGTCCACGATAACCCAGATTGAGTCGTAACCCGATTGAGTACATGGCAACCCGACGATGATCCATACTAATATCTTCCCACTTCCACTCGGGTACCTTCAAGGGTTGCAACAGTCCAGCGGGCTTTTGATGTTTGGCCTTCACCCGTTGGCATGTGTCGCATAGGGCAACATACTCGGCTATGTCCCTCTTCATACCATCCCACCAATAACAAGTCTTCAGGTCCTTGTGCATCTTAGTACTTCCGGGATGTACGGAATAAAGTGAGTCATGTGCCTCTTTTAATATCGTGTCGCGGAGGTGCTTCACGTTAGGCACATAAATCCTTTTTCCTAGCCAAAGCTTACCCTTCTCGTCTTCCTTGAAGTCCTTTTCCGTTCCTTGTTGGATCCTTTCCTTGATCTCCTTAATCTCTTCATCCGCAGCTTGGCCATCTCTTATCTCTTGTTCCAATGAAGAGTGGAGTTCCATCACTTCCATATCGTTCAAGAATCTGAGATGTAACCATTTGAACTCCTTTCGTAGCTCAGGTGGTAGCTCCCGAACCGTGAGTTGGTGACATGCTCCCTTCCGGCTCAATGCATCGGCTACTACATTGGCCTTTCCGGGATGATAGTTGATTCCAACATCATAATCCTTGATGAGCTCCAACCATAGACGTTGCCTCAAATTCAAATCCATTTGGGTGAATATATACTTGAGGCTTTTATGATCCGTATAGATCTCACATCGATGACCAAGGATATAATGTCTCCAAATCTTTAATGCATGCACCACGGCTGCTAGCTCCAAGTCATGTGTGGGGTAATTGAGCTCGTGTTTCTTGAGTTGTCTCGACGCATAGGCTACCACTTGTCCTTCTTGCATGAGCACACATCCAAGCCCTTGTCTGGATGCGTCATAATATATGTCAAAGCTCTTGCTTACATCCGGCAATACCAAAACCGGCGCTGTGGTTAGCCTCTTCTTGAGCTCCTCAAAGCTTTCTTGGCATGCTGGTGTCCATTGGAAGGCTTTTCCCTTCGTTAGCAACTCTGTCATAGGCTTTGCTCTTAGAGAAATCCTTGATGAACCTTCGGTAGTATCCAGTCATCCCAAGAAAACTCCGAATATCCCTCACGTTTTGCGGTTGGTTCCACTTCAGAACATCTCCCACTTTCCCGGGATCAACCGGTACTCCTTTCTCGGAGATGATGTGGCCTAGGAACGATATCTCCTTTAGCCAAAATTGACATTTGCTGAACTTGGCATATAGCTGATGCTCTCGCAGCTTCTGTAATGTCAATCTCAAGTGTTCTTCATGTTCCTCCTCACTTTTCGAATACACCATGATATCGTCAAAGAAAACCACGACGAACTTATCCAAGTACTCCATGAAAACCTTGTTCATGAGGCACTTGAAGTATGCGGGTGCATTCGTTAACCCAAAATACATCACGGTATATTCATACGAACCCTACCGTGTTCGAAAGGCAGTCTTGGGTATATCGGAGGGCTTAATCTTCAGCTGGAAGTATCCCGACCGAAGATCAATCTTGGAGAACACTAGGGCTCCTTTCATCTGGCCGAACAGGTCCTCTATACGGGGCAGAGGGTACTTGTTCTTGATCGTCACCTCGTTGAGAGACCTATAATCCACACACATCCTTTGGGTTCCATCCTTTTTGTCTACGAAGAGCACGGGGGCTCCCCATGGTGACGAGCTTGGACGTTTAAAACCCTTCTCTTGTTGCTCCTGGATTTGCTTCTTTAGTTCCACTAGCTCGTTGAAGGGCATCCTATATGGTCTCTTTGCTATGGGTGCAGTTCCGGGTACTAGGTCAATGGAAAACTCGATATCCCAGTCGGGTGGCATACCGGCAAGTTCTTCCGGGAACACGTCCGAAAATTCTTGAACCACCAAAATGCTTTCCAGGGTTGCTTCCTCGACGTGATTCAACGTCGCCTTCTCGGTTGCCGGTTGGGCTGACTCGAACTCAATACGGGTACTGTGCTCGTTGGTCAACTGCATGCTCCTTTCAGCACATTTGATTATTCTGTTGTGCTTACTTAGCCAATCCATTCTGAGTTTTATGTCAAGCCCTTGGGAATCCAAGACAATGAGGTTGGCAAGGAAGTCTACCCCCTTATATTAAGGTGTACTTTTAGACATACTATATTAGTCCTCATCTCTCCACCGGGAGAATTAACTAACATAGTATATTTCAAATGTGATATGGGTAGATTATACTTGGCAACATACTTGGATGATATGAAGGAATGTGATGCTCCAGAATCAAATAGAATGGTGGCTGAGTTGGAGTTGGCAAGGAACATACCAATCACGACGTCCTCAGCCTGCTGCGCTTCCTCAGCAGAGACATGGTTCACGTTGCCGCGAGCGTAGTTCTGCTATCCACGGTTTCCTTGGTTGGCTCCTCCGTTCGGCCGTGGGTTCTGCTTGGGGACGTTGCCTTGCTGTCCAGGACCTCTCCTCGGACACTAGCTGGCAAAGTGTCCCATTTCCCCACATGCAAAACATGCCCTGTTGCCTACGGCAGCAGGTACGTTGGGGGCGGGGGTTTTGAACAGGAGCACCCACGTTAGGACGGGGCGCTGGAGGCAAAGGCACACGAGGTGCTTGTGCAATGGGTCGTTGCTGTGGTGCTGATTAAGGCGGTATGCAGGAGCGGCCGATCCATACTGTGGTGCAGCTGGGGGCATGTACCGAGGTCGTACGTTGCTCCCTTGTGGCTGGTATGGCATCTTCCTCTTGCCCTCTCGCTCGATCTCTTGGATCTTTCTTTCAACCACGATAGCCTTGTCAACCAGCTTCTGGAAGCTCGCGTAGTCATTGTTGAGGAGCTGAACCTGGATCTTATTGTTCAACCCTCTCATGAACAGGTACTGCTTCCTCTGGTCTGAGTTGACATCTTCGGGGGCATACCGGGATAGTTGTGTGAACTTGTTGAGGTACTCATTCACACTTTTCTATCCTTGGCGGAGACCTTCGAACTCCTGTCTCTTAAGCACCATTACACCAGCAGGGATGTAATGAGATCTGAAACTCTCCTTGAACTCAGTCCAAGTGATCGTCTCCGGGTCGACATGAGCGTTGCACAGGGCATCCCACCAGTCAGCGGCAGCTCCCATGAGTTGGTGCGATGCAAAGAGAACTTTCTCTCTGTCGTTGCATTGAACTATGGCAAGCTTCTTCTCTATGGACTTCAACCAATCGTCGGCCTCCATGGGGTCATTAGCTTGAGCAAAAGTAGGTGGTCGAGTCGTCATGAACTCTCCCAGCCTGTTGTGAGCCGGTGGCGGTGGTGCCAGTACGGGGTTGTTGTTTTTGGCCTGCAGCTGAACCAAAGTTTGGATCATGGTCTGCATAAGCTGATTCTACATAGCCATCAACTGTTCCAGGTTATTTTCGCCAGCTCCGGGGTTAACAAGAACGTCATCGTGGCCATCCTCTTGGTTGCCACGTATGTTCCTTCCTTGGCGGCCGATGTTTCCTCTCACCATATGTGAGAGAGAACGGAATAGAATAGAGGTTAGAAGGTTAGATGGATCCCCCTAACTATATGCATCAAGGTAGATGGACTATATATATTAGCCCATATGGACAACGCTTGAGATGTCCCACAACTCACACTAAGCACACAAGTACAAACACTCATCACAAAGGCTCACACAACTCCTATTCAAGGCTTATTAATTGGGAGTCCTATGTGGTTTAGGGTGAATACCAATCTGTGACTTCACCCTATGTCAAGGTGGTTTGGGGTGATACCTATCCGTGATCCAACTATGGCTTCTCCTAGGCTTGCATCCAATGTCAAGGTGGTTCCATTGCCAATCTATGCATCCTAGGATTACATCCTATGGTCAGCGTAGCTCCTAATACCAATATGTTACTAGGGTTGCGTCCTACAGTCAACGTGGCAGCTACCAATCTGTGATCATTCTAAGTTTGTGACCTACAGTCAACCGTGGTAGCTTAGTACCAATCTGTGGATTGTACCAATCCGTGACTAGGCATGGCAGCTCTAATTCTGTGACCTATCTAGGCTGTGTGATCTACGATCAACCCGTGGCAGCTTGATACCAATCTGTGTCTGATACCAATCTGTGTTTTCTATCTAGGCTTGTGGCCTACCGTCAACCCGTGGCAGGTTGATACCAATCTGTAGATTGTATCTAGGTGTGTAATCTACCCTCAACTGTGGCTCTGATACCAATCTGTGACGCCCACAATTCTTTAGAAAACCACAGAACTGAGAACTGATGCATATGTGTGCCCAGGATGTTCATCACACATATACATATGTTCCACAAACTGAATTCAGAATATATATTACCACGAATAACAGGGTTTACACTACAGGAAAAACGATCATTGACGACTGCCAAATTTATTGATGACGGGGCCGTCATCTTTAATATTATTGACGACGGCTAGATAAAGCCGTCGTCAATAACGTAGTTATTAACAAAGGCTAGACGAGAACCGTCGTCAATAAATTATTGACGACGGGGGCTGTCGTTTTTAACTTAATACGGGCCCACCTGAGGAGTTATTGATGACGGTGACCTAGCACCGTCATCAATAAGTTCCTTATAGACGACGGTGATCTATCACCATCGTCAATAACCTACTTATTGACGACGGTGACCTAGCACCGTCGTCAATAACGGCCCATATACCCCGTACATGAGCCGGGAGGCGAGTGCCGCCTCCCGACTCGCGCCTCTGCTCCATCGCCGCCGGTCGTCCCGGTCGCCGCCGTCCGTCCCTGCGACCGCCGGCGCCCGTCCCCGGCCCAAGGTAAGTCCCCCTCCCCCTCCGGCCTCTCCCCCGCTCCCCTCTCCGGTTCCTCGCCCCCCGGCCGCGCCGCCGGCCACCGGTCGGCCGGCCTCTCCGTCCTCCCCCCGTCCGGCCTCTCCGACCCCTCCCCCTCCGACCTCTCCCCCGCTCCGCCCCTGCGGCCGAGCCACCGGCCACCGGCCGCCTCTATCCTACCCCTCCCCCCACTGGACCGGCCCCTCCCCCGCTCCCCCTTCGGCCGAGTCACCGGACGCCGGCCCCTGTCCCGCCCCTCCCCCCTCCTGGACAAGTCCCTCCCCCCTCCGGCCAAGCTACCGGCCGCCGGCCAGTGACCGCCCGGCCACGCCGGCCCCTGTCCCGCCCCCTCCCCCCCCATACGACAGGCCCCTCCCCCCTCCGGCCAGTGGCCGCGCCGGCCCCTATCCCGCCCCCTCCCGCCTGGATAGGCCCCTCCCCCCTCTGGCCAAGCCACCGGTCGCGCCGGCCGCTGTCCCGCCCCCTCCCCCCTCCCCCCCACTGGACAGGCCCCTCCCCCCTCCAGCCGAGCCGCCGGCCGCCCTCAATCGAGAACGAGTTCGATCCCTGGAAGAAAGAATAGGAATTCGATCTAACAGCCCTTCCCTTAGGGGGTTTGGATGATTCCGATTCATAGGAGGAATTGAGCAATAGTGCAAGAGAAAAGCAATTAGAACCTGAAGAAGCATTAATCTCCATGTTTGCTATCTCCTCTAACCCTAATCTCTTTTGTTTGCTACTATGATCAATTTGGCATTTCGATCATCTTTTGTTTTGAAGGTACTTATAACAACCAATTGAGCATATATCTGTACATGCTGGTACGCGTGATTTAGTACTAGAGACACATTATTACCTAATGCTGCTGATAATGTACTGTCTTTTATAGTTACAAACTACCTATGTTTCCTTCTTTTTGAAGTTGTTTACTAGTTATCTGTCCGAGAAACAAACTATCACACAATTAAAGCCCGCAATGCACAGAACATAAGGCACATACATACCACTTTAGCACACACTTTACATAATATGAGTGTAACATACCAATTCTAGAAAAACACATAAACAGAATCCAAACAAAGTCACTTAAGAATAGGCAAGGGACACACCGTCCACGCCACCCACTTGAAGAGCAGAAAAGAGTATAGTTAGTGTAAGGAAAGTATAGGAAAGACCCTATAAGTTCAGACAATATGCTACATTCTATGATATCCTATTCAACCCCCAGATTAGCATGCGATGCTCGTCGTGCTAATAAATCCTCTCTTCTTAAAGCCCAAGTAGGACAAAGAAATGCAAGCCCTCGATTCATTCCTTTTATGCGAGTGGGAAAGCTAGCTAGAAATCAATGACAAGGAGTAGAGCCTAGAGCAAAAGGGCCCAGCGTCAGGTTAGTTAAAGCAAGAAAGTCAACGCTGGTGCTCGCTTATTCAATCCTTTTTTCTCTCCTCCTTTGTGCTAATCACTAGTGCTAAGAACTAGGTCAAAAGGAAAGTCAGCCCTTAATATAGAGTTTTCTACTTGTTCTTACTTGTGTTAGTGAAGCCAGATAGTTCAACTTGCCTGTCCAAAGTCAATCTATGAAAAGTTTTCCTTATAGGCGCACCCAGCTGTAAGAGAGTAGAAGCAATCGGAGTAAATAAATCCCATAGTGAAATGAGCGTTAGATGTTGACTAGACAAAACTAGCTAATACATGTAGTAGGGTAACTTTTCCTTTTTTCTTGGTTATGTGAAAAGGTAGAAAACTCGCTACACTTTATAGGAAATTAACTACTCTTAATGCAAGCTAGTCAAGCTGGATGAGTTGTTAGAAATGGCTCAACTACTCAAAACAAGCAAGAGAACTCTTAAAAGAAAGAAATCTACTGCTCTATCATTGACAGATATCTTTTAGTCTATAGCCCTACCTAGGGGGAACTCACACTCGCTAGAAGGCAAAAGCACTTGAAACAGTAGTGAGGTAAGAAATAAAACTACTCGCTTATTCTCAATATGCCTTCCCTTCGAATTCAAAACTCCTCAGCTATAGCCCTTTTTACATATGTATATTTGAAAAAGACAGCAGCTATACAAATGTATTCCTCGCGCCGCCACACCCCGCCCTGTCGCCGTGCACCACCATCCCGTGCCCCGCCCCACTGCGCACCGCCATCCCGCGCCCCGCCCCGCCGCCGCCGCTGCCGTCCCGCCCCAAGCCCCGCCCGGCCGCCCCTGCTCGCGCCGAGCCCCGGCCGCGCCTCGGCCGCCCCGAGCCCCGGCCGCGCCTCGGCCGCCTCGAGCCCCGACCTTAGTTGATTAATTGTTTAATTAGTATTGTTATTGATTATTGTTTAAATAATACTTTGATTGATTGCGTGATTAGTTACTATATGTAAATAAATGGGTTTCGGCCTGGTCCGGCCTGACACGACCCATTTAGGGTCTGTCACGGCCCATTTATTGGTAATGTATTAGTCGAGACAGGCACCGAGGACGGCAAGCTCCCGCGCGTGGACGGCGGGCCCCGACGGTGCGGTTTCATCTTTGACCCACTTACGACGGGGCATAACGTAAGATGGAAAAAGTATTTCCTCCAGGGTTCTTCAATCCAATGCAACACCTTCTAATCCATCTTCCATATGAAGCTAAAGTAGGTGGCCCTGTTCAATATAGGTGGATGTACCACATTGAAAGAGCACTCAGATGTCTAAAACCGATGGTTCGTAATAGGGCAAGGGTTGAAGGATGCATCGTCGAAGCATTTACACTTTAGGAGATAGGATACTTTTCAAGTGTCTACTTTGCAGAAGAACACAATGTTAATGCATCGGTGTTACGGTACAATATGGCTAAAGCAACCTCTTGTAGTGAACTCTCACTTTTTCAAACGAGAGGCACCACTGTTGATAGTGGCACGAGCTATGATGCTTCAGCAGATGAAAAGACACCTGCTTTGTTATACATGTACGCTAACATAGATGGGATGGACAAATTTTTTCAGTAAGTGGTTGTTCAACATCTATACTAATTTGCGTGGTGTGTTATACATCTACACCAATAATTCTGTTTTGTCCTGATTTAGTGAGTTCGATCGACAAAATTGGAAGTCTAAGCAGCAACCTACTAGCAAGCAAATACAAACAATACGACACTATGGAGTAAATGGAGGACCTAACTTCCAAACGTGGTTTTGAAATCATGTAACGTTTTCCTTGTCTTGTTCCTCTTAGTAATTATGTTCATAGCATAAAATAGTCTTCTTACTTCATATGTTGGACAGTGCAAGACACAAGCCGGTGTTCATGAAGATTTGCGACAACCGTCCAATGGATCCATTAAAGTTAAACTCTTTAGTCGATATGATGTCAATGGGTTCCGATTCCGTTCAACTCAATTTGAAGCTCAACGTCCTCTAAGGGCAACATCAAACACCGGAGTTGTGACGAGGGCCGCCGATGCTGAAGGACGTGAAACTAATTTCTATGGGATCATAAACAAAATCCTAGAATTTAGTTTTGCCGGGAGTAAAAACCTTAAACTAGTCTTCTTTGACTGCGATTGGTTTGATAATAACATTGGAACTCGACAAAACCAATTTGGCATGGTAGAAGTCAAACACAAGGACCGACTACGAGGCTACGACACCTTTGTCCTTGCACACCAAGTCGAACAAGTGTACTATCTACAATATCCATGCGAAAAACTTAGTGCATGGTGGGTTGTACAAAAGGTGAATCCTCGTGAGCGGTTATATACACCGGACAATACTGGTTACATTGATGAGGCAGATGTTGTTTACCAAGAAGAAGAGTTGCCAGATTCTTTTGTCGTTGAGCCTGGTCTACGACTCGATGAATTAGTTGGAGATGCACAAGATGTACAGACTCATAATATGAAAAAACGAAAACGGCGAACAACCATGACAAAAGATCGATGGTCCGGTTTACGAAGTAGAGTACATGATTGTGATACTGATGAATTTTGAAATTGAGTACAAGTATCGTTTCTTTCATCTCTTCTTTCGTCTTCTATATTTTCCTTTAAATTCATTATCAAATTTCCTTTCATCAGGATGTCATCGAGCAGTAGACGACGGGGGACGCGATGCTTTCTACCCCCGAGAGCAGACACCATTTTCCAGGGCTGTCAGTCTAGCAATGGTAGACTGTCTCATCTGTTGGGCCTCGACAGAGGCCAGGGGTCACGAGAGCGGTCACGACAGGTAAAGAATATTAAATTACATAAATTATATAAATAACTTTCTTAAATCTATATTACCAATCTTCAAATTTTTAGGGCGACTCTACGTCTGAGGAGACAAAGGCCAGGGTCCTCTTCAGACACCACAGGTTTCGGAGCCTGTTACAGATCCTGCTTCGGATCCTCTTCAGGTTCCGGCACCGCAGGATTCAGACCCTGCTTAAGAGCCTTCCACAGATCCTGATGTGGAGCCGGCTCCACAGCGGCGTTACAGGAGGAGCCACTACGTGGCTCCTCCTCCGATTCCTGCACGGCCAGAAGATTGGGTCGTTATTCGTCCGGTTGGCGATAGGTAAGTAAATCTATAACAAATGAATTTAGATATTTTAACACTTATATATGTACTAATTGAGAATCGTGTATTAGGTCTTGGGCCGATGACTTGTTCATGGGTCAAGGACGCCACCGCCAGGTCAACGCTGTCCTGGGCCAGCTCATCCGTTGTCACTACCCCGGTCTAGTGAACGGACGGGCTGCTACGTCTTGGGACGATTACGCTACGGCCCAGGACATTACCTACGGCAACCACCAGGAGCATGTGTGGCATGAATTCATGGTAAGTAAATCGTCTATTCGTTAAATGCGAACCTATTATATGTTAAATACATTAACTTGTATATTTCTACTTGTAGAAATATTACCGTTTGGAGGACGAGGCCCAGCTGGATCACGCTCGCCTGGTCTTCAACAACAACGCTAGGAAGCTCCTGACGCAGTCGATTTCAACGGCTCGCATTCAGGCTACGAAGGCGTACTATAAGTTGCATCCGGACGAGGGTGAGCCGGGGCAGTTTAGGGATGTGGCGGACAAGTACTTGACAGAGGCACAGTACGCAGAGGTAAATTCTTTATTTTACTTTGCTTCATTATCCAATTTTCATCAATGTTTTCATCCAACAACAAATGTGTGCAGGTCAGCGTACCGTGGCTTGAGTCCTGTCCGGACTCCTACAGTTCCCTGTGTGCTCGTTGGGCGAGCCAGGGCTTGCAAGGCGTGTCAATGACCCGCCGACAGAGTCGAGGGACGGACGGGAAACACCGTCTTGGCGGGGACGGCTACGTACGCCTTGCTAAACGGATGGTAAGTGATACTCAAATTATATTCTAGTCAATTTCTATCGCTATCATTGTGCTAACACGTATCGATAGGAGCGCGAGATCGGTCAGGAGCCGACCGCTATCCAAGTGTGGAGGAGGGGTCACATGGGAAGTGACCCCTCGCAGCCTGATCAGCTGTCTTCTCAGACAGCGACAGAGACGTTGGTGAGTTCTTTAGTTAACTTAATTGTATTCTCTTTAAAACTTCTGATGACTTTAATTTTCTGTATTTTCAGGAAAAGTATGGGGAGGAGGTGCGGAGGCTTCGAGGCGACGATTACGATTGGCAGAACTCGCCGATCGTACCTGAAGCCGCCTATGCAAGCGGTGGCAGTAAACCTCACGGCCGGTGAGTTCTGTTGTTTTTCATTTACTTTCATTAACTTCGAGACACGAAACTTTAATACTCTTACTTCGTTATGTAGGTTGGCCATCTTCGATGGAGTAGTAGAGCCGAGGGAGGCGCGGTCTTACTCGAGGGCCTCTTCATCGCAGGGTGGATCCAGCAGGCGTGGCAGCCGTGATCTGGAGCTCCAGAGTGTCCAGGAGGAGCTCCAGAGGACGCAGGAAGCGCTGAGGCTCGCGAACAAGAGGCAGGCAGCTGAGCTCCGGGCTAGGGACGAGTATCAACACTCGTACATGCTACAGCTGCAAGCTGCCATGCAGGTAAGTTCAGATCATTGTACTCAACGTTTCTAATATATAAATGACATGTATAATAATTTACTTCATATTTGCAGGCTATGGCCACACGACAGCCCGTTGTCTTTCCTTAGTGGGCGCCGCCACCGATACAGCTACCACAGGGGCCGACGTCAGGAGCACAGGTACAAAATTTCTCATAATAGCTGCAACTAGTTAAATTTGCTCAAATTTAGTTAAATTTGATCAAACTTACTTAAACTTAGAGAAAACTAGCTAAACATCCTCAAACTGAGTAAAATATGGTACAACTTACTCAACTATAGTCAAATATGACCAAACTTACTCAAACATAGCCAAAACTATTTGAACTAGCTCAAACACAAACACTACTAGTCCATACTTCTCAAACTTAGTAAAATATGAGCAAACTTACTCAAACATAGCCAAATCTAGCTAACTTGCTCAATTTTAACTTGTAATGAGTTTATTTAATCATATACACATTTGTGAACTTCTAATTTGTCTAACTATACATGTACATCATAGGGATCGGCGACGCGGGCTCAGGAAACTCCATCCCCTCAGCAACCAGCGTTTGGACGAGCGCACGACGACTTCCTGGACTCCGGTGGCAGCGGTTGGGGTAGCGTAGGGTAGTGTGGCGTGCGTATAGTGTTTTTATGCAATTCTGTGATGTATATTTTGATTGCCTGTGATCTGGCCATCGAGCCAGGGCTGGCTTCGAAGCCAGGGCAGGATTTTCTGTTTTTTTAAAAAAAATTGGAAAGCTTATTGACGACGGTTTCTGGTACTTGGCCGTCGTCAATCAGCCATTAGTATTGACGAGGGCCAGGTACCAGAAACCGTCGTCAATAAGCAATTGTTATTGACGACGGCCTAGTGTAAACTGTCGTCAATAAGCTTATTGACGACAGCCTGATTTAGCTGTCGTCAATAAGCCATTGTTATTGACGACGGCCAGGTACCAGAAACCGTCTTCAATAAGCCATAGTAACTGACGACGGTTCATATCCTAGCTGTCGTCAATAAGTTTATTGACGACAGCTAGATTTAGCTGTTGTCAATAAGATTATTGACGACGGTTACCGTCGTCAATAAATTTATTGACGACTAATAATTGACGACAGCCGAAAACCGTCGTCTATAAAGTTTTACCGTCGTCAATAACTTATTGACGACGGTAGTGTCCTTATTGACGACAGTTTCCGGCTGTCGTCTATTGTCCGGATTCCTAGTGTTATTACAAAGTCTCATGAGTCTTGGACTCATGCTAACAGCGGAAGTCTTATCTAACAATAGAAGTCTTCTAACTAGTGCGGAAGCAATCTAAGCAGCAGAAGCAGCTCCATCTCTACTCCATACCCACAGGCAAGGTTGAGGACAGATTACACGCCTAAGGCTCCACTTGGTCTTCATAGTAATCTTCTCCTGTTGCTGATGATAAAGTAATAATGCAAGTTTGAGTACAATGATGTACTCAGCAAGTTCGGGAAAATATGATATGTAGCTCACAACAAAGAAGACATAAAAAGGCTCATTGTAGAAAGCAAAGTTATTTCTCAAACCACGATAAAAACAGCAACTCAGCTTTAAGTGAATGTAATCCCAACATGTATTAAAATACCAACATACCTCCATTATGTATCATCCCTTCCATGTCTCAAGCAGACATTGCTCATGAATACCATCTCGTATTCACTACCATCTCACGAATACCATCTCGTATTCTCTACCATCTCACGAATACCATCTCGTATTTGCTACCATTCAATTCCGTCTCCCTCTGAGACCAAATCTCATTGCCATGACTCATCAGTCATGCAATCAAATCTTATCACCCGGACTCAGCAGTCCCGAAAACCAAACCAAAACCATAACCAAAACCAAATACCATCCAAAACCATAACCAAAAACACCATACCAACTAATCATGGAAGTTGGCCAGGCGCTCGTGACCGTAAGCTCGGCTATCATGATAGTTTTAAGACTCTAAAGAGTTTGCACCCCTTTACCCACAAGTTTGTGATTTCATCACCCGTCAGAGACTACAGAACCTCCATTATACCAGTACACAACCGTCAGTGTATGGTCAAGAGATCACAAAATAGCCTTTACAAAGGGGTTACTAGATGTATGGACTCACTAAGGTTTCACCGGCAGGCTAGAATCTCTAATTCTCCCACCCACGGGCCCCCTCTTATGCCATGCAGTTCCCAGGGCAGTCCTCATTCGACTCCCATTCCCCGGCCTTCCACGCTCCATAACAATATAGCAATTTACCTAATTACTAAGCTAAGCCGAGCCAATACTTGGCCTTGTGGTGGCACTGTTATCCTGGCATGTGCTCGCATGAACTGGTCCTTAGACCTACGACAAGTAACCACCATCTCATACTGCCTCATTCACAAACCCGGCTTGCCTAGATCTCCCACCGATCCATGTCCATTATCAACATCAGTTTCTCATTATTCTTACGAGTGCAGTTAGCTAGACACATCTATCTCGCTTCCCAATCCTATGGACTCAGCGAAGCATAAAAGCAAAAACCATAACCGACTCATTAACTTTCCCGGTGACAAGGGTGGCTAACAAAACTAGTAAATTCCTATGAAAGGGTTTCCCATCATGTTTGACTCAGCACACACAATTTTTCGCAAACAAAACAGTTTTTCGAAATATGGGATCAATATGGTCAAGGGGCACTTGCCTTGTTCTTGCGGTTCCTGTTGCTCAAATTCTGGCTGAAGTAGTCCGTCGTAGGTATCTCCCTGAGCTTGTCCTTCTATACGCGATCACTAACATACAAGATTCATAGTAATCAATCATCATGCACAAACTCTAATCAAGATGTGATGATGCATATGCATGCTAATCCTATGGTGCAGTTTAAATTAGATCTGTTCATATGTGTTCTTGCATGTTTGCATGGGTTTTACGATGAACAGAGGTGTAGAGATCAATTGTGGACGTGGCGATGATCTTGACTTTAGATCAAACCGATCAACAAGTGATCTGTCCATGAAAAAGCTTCTGTTTGAAAGGAATCGAAGAACAGATACAAAGAGAATGCGATGATGTCGTAAGGTGGTATTGGAGACCTACCTTACGTTCTTCTTGGTTTCCGGGTCCTTCTCCTAGCAAGAAAGATGTCGGGCTCTCTTCCGGTGATCTCTGGCGACTGAACTCCGGCGAAGGGGTTTACTCGGCGAGCTAGGGCTAGGGTTCTAAGTTGTCGGCTCAGGAGGTGGAAAAGAAGTTCGTGGTTGCGGTCAAAGGTTTTCGGTTCTATTTATAAGCGGAAAACGGAGAGTCCTCCTCTGATCGGAATTCGAACAAGAGTCCTATTCAAATTGTTTTTAGATCTTAACAACTTATCTTAGATTGATTCGGTGCGGTAACATTGTGGAATTCGTTTCGGTTTTCTCCCGTACCGGTATTCCCGTGCGTACAGAAGCGAAACTGCTTCAAATCTCGTCACCCTCGCGGTGATGAGCTCCGAAAGCTCCACGTGTCCTGCGGAACCTGGGCTCCCTTTTCCGCAGAGACAAGCTCCGGTTGTGCCACGTGTCAGGTGGGCGAGGCCTCCCTCTTCCTTAGAGGTGAGCTCCGCGTGCGCCACGTGTCTGGTGGGTCGGGACTCCCCTCTCAACAGGGGCGAGCTCCGCAAACACCACGTGTCAGTTCCGGACCTCCCCTCTCTTCGGAGGTGCTCCGGATGTGCCACGTGTCCTAACAGCGCCATACTTCCTTTCTTTTCAGAGACGAGCTCCGAGATTGGCACGTGTCCAATAGTGACGGACCTCCCGGATATGAGCTCCGAAGGTGACACACGTCCATCAGCGTCGGACCTCCCGGAGGTAAGCTCCGGAGGTGACATGTGTCCGATAGTGTCAGACCTCCCGGAGGTGAGCTCCGAGAGCGACACGTGTCTGGCGGGGCCGGACCTCTCGGAGGTGAGCTCCAAGAGCGACACGCGTCCCGCACGGCTGGTCCTCTCTTTTCCGCGGTGACTAGCTCCAATGATGACACGTGTCCGGCGGGGCTGACCTCGCTCCTCCGCAGAGGCTAGCTCTGGGGGCAACACATGTCCCACGGGGTCGGACCTCTCCCCCAGTGCGGGGATGAGCCCCGAGCCTGCCACGTAGCCAGTTTAGCGCGGACCTCTTCCCCTTTGCGGGGATGAGCTCCGAAGGCGCTGTGGCCAGCGGGCCGCGGGTATTGTCTTCGGCACTCTCTGTGAACTGGAATTGGCTCTTTTTGGCTATCCTTTTGATTTCTTTTCTGTTTCTATTTATTTTAAAATGTCTTTCTAAATGAAACATGAATACATGCAGAAAAAAATTAGGGTGTCACACTCTTCCTCCCTCTTTCCCTTTTCACTCTCACTCTCTCTCCCCCTCCCTCCCCTCTCTACCACCACTACAGGAATCTGAACAATTAACGATGGTTGGAAACCGTTGTTAATAAAGGTAAAACCTTCGTGAATAAGTTATTCATGATGGGGAAGCCTTAATCATGACATTTTTCAGCCCGGGCGGGTATATACCCCTTATTTATGATGGTCAGGGACCTTGCCATCGTAAATAAGATGTTATTTACGACGGGAACTGGTTCTGTCGTAAATAAGAAACTTACTCATGACGGTCAGGGCCTACTGTCGTAAATAATGTGCTTATTTACGACGGTCTAGGTCAACCGTCATGAATAATGCCTTTATTTATGACGGTCATTGGACACCGTCATGAACATTTTAAATAACGACGGTACCGTCGTTAATAACTTTGGCCGTCGTAAATTTGTCTTTTTCCTGTAGTGCACTATCTCTCACTCTCACTCCCTCCCTCTCCCCCCTCAATCTCATTCTCACTCTCTCCCCTCTACCGCACTAAGTTTTTCTTAGATTAGAAAATAGTAAACAAAGAACACATCACCTGAATATCTAAAACTCCATGTGGTGAGGGCACCTGTGGCGGGGCCAACTCTGATGACTGCCACGTAGGGATCGGGATCTGCTGCCCACCCTATCGTGCTAAGGCCTGTAATTACAAAATATTAAAACAAAGACACTAATGCAATGATATAAATTTAAATTAAATTAAATTTGAATTACTTACCTCCACCGCTACCTGCATCTGAGCCATGTTGTTAGCCATGTAGGCGGCCTGTTGCTCCTACACGGCCCGGGCTAGATCCCTCTCCCTCTGGAGCTCCTCTTTCTCCCTCTGCCTATGGAGCTCCTCCCTCTCCCTATGCCTCCGGGGATCCTCTCTCTCACTGGATCTCGTCTTTCTCCTTATGGAGATCCTCTATATCGCTCTGGGAGAGACGACAACTTGTCTGGTCGATGGAGGAACCCTCGATTGATGGAGTGCTGATCGAAGGTCACGCTACCCTTGAGTCGACAACTCCAATAAATTTGGCAAACCTACAAAAGAATAAAAGAATAATAATCAAAAGAATCAATATTTAAAAAAACAAAGAAAATGACCAACTAACCATCCATGTGCCTTCCCGCCTCCGCTAGCGTACACGACTTGAGGGTCAATTGGCGCGTTTTCCCAATCGTACTCTTCCCCGTGTATCCTCATGGCCTCCCGCCCATACTTTTCCTAAAAGCAGCAAAATTGAGTATTAGTAACAACAATAGTATTAGTAACAATCAAATCGACGAGTTTTTATAACTTACCAGTTGATCGGCCGCGACTTGACTGCACTCCCCAGGCTAGGATGGGTTCTTATGACCCCGCTTCTAGACTTTAGTGGCGGTCGGTACCTGACCAATCTCGCGCTCCTGTAGATATGTGTTAGTATGCAAATTATATTTTGAAGACATACAAAGAAGGGTTATTATTATTACCATGCATTTAGCCAAACGCACATGGCCATTGGGGGCCATAGGAGTGCTTCCCGTCGGAATCTCTGCATCCACGAGCCCTCCTGGACTTAGCGATGAAAGCATCGCTAGCCCACATCTGGCAGAGAGCTCGGTATGCTTCGGGCCTATCCTCTAGCCAGAAAATAATGACCTACACATATTTATTATGTCATTGACACACCATTTACATAACTAAGTATTGAAATAATTGAACACAAACAACTTACCTCCGCGTACTGCTCCTCCGTCAAGTACATGTCCGAGGCCCTCCTAAACGGCCCCGACTGGTGCTCCTGGTGCCGCTTGAGGTAGTCATTCACGGCTTGAATACTAGCGTACGACAACGCTTGTGAAAGTTGCCTAGAGGGGGGTGAATAGGCTAATAAAACCTGAAACTATTGCAAACAACGAATTAAACTTGAAGGAGGCCGGACTAGTCCGGTCTGAGGGCGGACTAGTACGGTCTAGGTATAAAATTGCGTTTTAGGTTTTCCTTTTAAGTTTGTTTAAGCGTAAGATGTATAGTAGTCAAACAATCTCACCAGTTAGTTGTGAATCCTTAGATTGCAAAATAGTGGAACAATTCACAAGTGTTAACAAGACGAAAGCTTAATGTGTAATTTAAGTGAGCGAGCAAGAAGGTAAAGGAAGCAAGAGACACGATTTATCTCGAGGTTCGATTCCACATAGGAATCTGCATCCTCATTTAGGAGTCCACAAATGACCGGGTCTTTTCCAACCCTTCCCTCACCGAGCGATCACCAAGATCAAGCCCGAGCTCTTTCACTATCAATCAAATGTGAATACAATGCTCTTAGGGGCTACTCACAACTTGAGGCTCCCTACAACAACCTAGCAGTTCTAGGAATCAAAATACAACAATCAAGAACTCAAATTAACAATGAGAGTGCAAGAGAGTCAAACCGAGAGCTCAAACGTCGATCGCCACGTCTCTCCTCTCACAAATCCACAAACCCCTTAAGATCCAATCTTAGGGGTCAAGAGGGTGAGGAAAGAGGCTTAGAAGAGCTCTAGGAATGAGTTTTCAGTGCTAGGGTTGTTCTCTTCTTCATTCTTAGCTGGGGGTCTCCTTTTATAGAAATCTTGGCATCTAGCCGTTACCTACTAAAGTCCGGACTAGTCCGGTCCAAACCCTAGACTAGTCCGTTCTTAAGGGACCACCCACGTCACAAGGCTACCAACTAAAGTCTAGTGCCCGTTGGATTCAAACGGTCATAAAATCCCGGACTAGTCCGGCCAAGAGCGGACTAGTCCGATCTCACTCAGGAACCTTTGTTCCGTATGAGAACGGACAAGTCTGGTAGGGTCGGACTAGTCCGGCCACAAGGGCGGACTAGTCCGGTCTTACCAGACTTAGTCTAGAAAACTCTCTAATCTAGGATTGCGGACTAGTCCTGTCAACTTCGGACTAGTCCGAGCTCACACAGGAACCTTTGTTCCGTCCTAAACCAGACTAGTCTGAAGGGACCGGACTAGGCCGGCCCATGGAGCGGACTAGTCCGAGGTCAGTCAGAGACTTCTTCTCCGGACCTTAACGGCTTAGTCCGCATGGCGGACTAGTCCGGCCACATGGGCGGACTAGTTCGGCCCTCTGAGACTTAGTCTCATAAAGGCTCAAACTCACTAGACAACAGACTAGTCCGGCCTAAACGGACAAGTCCGAACGTACTCAAAGACTTCTTGTCCGGTCTAAAACGGAGTACTCTGTGTTGGAACGGACTAGTCCGGCCTGAAGTCCGGACAAGTCCGGTCTTCCCCTTTTTAGCCATACCTATGACTACTTCCTCTCACGATTCTAACTTTCTAACTTTAGTTTGAGCTCTAATGATTCTCAAGCACTCTAAAAGAGAAGATCCTGTACATAACTAGAAAATGTAAAACTCAATAGAAAAATTATATTTTCTACTCTTGCAAGTCTTCTTATTTTTCTTTTTGCTTCTTGAGAGACTCCACATCCATCCCTTTTGATAAGCATCTGTGCTCATACTCAGTAGAACTCATTAGTATCTTAATTGTCGTCATCAATCATCCAAAACCCATGGGGATGCACTTTCAATCTCCCCCTTTTTGGTGATTGATGACAACACATTAAAATTCTTGATAAATAGATATGATAGAGTGTTTTCATAACACATGCGTGTATGGTTTACTCCCTCTAAATGTGTGCACAAAGATTGTCAAGGAAAAACTATGCACAAGAGTGAGTTCTTTGGGGATTTTATACATACACGTGTTATGATGGGGTGGCTAAGTGTGATGTGATAAAGTGAGTACTAAACGCATGAAGGAAGATATAACATTTATGAACAAAATCATCTCAATATGGCATAATATGAAGACATAAAACGGCATAGTCATTAAAATAACATAACGTATCATAATGTGGCATAGTTATTACAAACCAACATAAAGTGAGTGTTTAGAGAGCAAGACTAAAGATTAAAGAGCTAGACTAGACTACGACTAGACTACTCCCCCTTATTCTCTCCCCCTTTGGCATCAAAGCACCAAAAAGGGAAAGAAAAGAGAGAAAGACCTAATCTCTATCATCTCCATCTTGATCTTCGTCTTGGTCACTTTGAGTTTCCTCGTCCTCATCTTCATCTTCGTCTTCATCTTCATCCTCTTGATGAGTGTGGGAGGTAGGAGGAGCAGCTGAGGAGGATCCAAAGTAGGCAAGCTCGTCCTCGGTGAGAGTGGGAAACTCTGTCACCGCGTCATCGTCTGATGACGGTGGAGACATAGGTATCTCCATTTGTCGCACATTGCCTTGAGATACTTCTCTTGGCGTTTCTTCATGTTCTGCGTGCGAACTTCCACTTTCCGGCACGAGGAGAAAATAGCCTTGAATATTTTGAGCAGCCCACTAGAGGAGCCACTCGATGATGAAGGGACGGATGGCCAAGCTGAGGAGGATGGAGCTGCAGAGGAGCTCCTGCTCAAAGACACAGGAGGGCGAGGAAGGGGAATCGGCATCTGGAGACGTAGCATCCTGTGCTTCACATCCTTAGCAAATTCTAGGCCTGTGACTTTCTCTATCATGCACATGATGTATGGTGCATATCCACATGACCTGTTCGGGGTGTAGGAGATGTTGAAGATATCATTGTATATGTAGTCGAAGACGTTGAATCTTTCTTCTTCATTGAGCAGCTTCAACAAGTTCCTGAGATACCCCTGTATCATCCCCGCATCCCCATCTTTTGGAGCTAGAGTCTTCCTCAGGATTCTGTTTAGCACTCCAAAGAAGGGTTTGATGTTGTGGGTTGATGATGGCTCATAGGTGATATATGAGGGATACATGAAGTCCAAGTCATCCTTTCCCAAGGTCCTCTCATTGTGAACTATGATCTCATAGTTCAAGTGCTCCTCAAGTCCAAGGATCCTAGCAAATTCATCATATAACACCGAGTAGACCACACCATTTGTCATCCAAGTGATTTTCCTGTTTCCATAGGTGTGGAAGTAGCAAGCGGTGTAGAATTGGACTATCACCTCGATGTTCAAATCATACTGAAAAGCCATTAAATCCTTGATCCCATGGCGTTCTGCTGCTTCAATTACTGCATCAAAAGCTTGATGCTTCTTGTTTGCCATGTAGGGCCAATCCACCCACAGAGCATCAACTACTGGTGTCTTCATTGGGAGATAGACGAGCCGGTAGTAGTCACAATGGAAGTCACACCAGAAACGAGGGTCTGGTGTGGACTTCTCATATTTGTACGCTTCCTCTTCTCTGAACCTTCGGGCTTTGTCAGCTCCTTTCCCTTTGAAGGTTGCACTCGCCAAATTGGGTCGACGGTTTAGATTGTGCATAGGAGGTGCCCTCTCAAGGGGCCCAATAGGTCCTTGTGGAGGATTCTCCCTTCCCCGTCTAGGGTTGTCACGAATGACGAGTCCCCTGTTGGCCAAGGCTTTTTTTCTGGGAGGATTAGCTGCTTTGCCTTTTCCTTTGTCTTGGGTTGATCTTTGGGACTCAACATGTTGTTTCTCCTTCGAGGTCACTAGCCTCTTCCTCCTTGGAGGATCAATGGACTGAGAGGCTTGTGCTTCCCTGTCAACTCGTTTCTTTGTCCGAGCCTCCCTTGCTGCATCCTCTTCTACCTCTGCCTCGGCTGCTGCACGATAAGCGTCTTGGCCAGCCGCTTCGGCCTCGGGATTTGGAAGAGGACTGTCTCTGGATCCTGACATGATCTTGTGATAGATGAAAAGAAGGGCTTAGATGCTAGAGCATTGAGTTTGAACTAGTTTACATCCCCAAAGTTAGGTGCTAAGACTGTATCAGCCGGACTTGTCCGGGCCAGGGGCGGACTAGTCCGCTCTGGCCGGACTTGTCCGGTTGGAGTCCGGACTAGTCTGAACTCTACAGTTTTAAACCCTAACTTAGGTGATTTGATCACTAATTTAGCAAAGTAGTCGCAATACTATGAGGGATTGCAACAATATGGCGTAGGAACATCAGAGAAGGCCTAAGGCACTAAAGGTATGTCCTAGAAATAAGAGTTTCGTGAAAAATCAAGGTTAGGTCAAAAAGTACCTTAGAGTGAAGAAGTTTGATGAAATCCATGGATCGAAGGAGCGGAGATGGTCGGAGAAGGATTCCCTGCACTCCACAAGACTTGAATCAAGGATTCCTTCGAGGGATTTGAGGGAGAACTCTAAAATCGCCAATGGGGGCAAGTTTTGGAGGAGAGGAGTGGAGTGGAGGTGAATGAGAGAGAGGAAAGGGGGTCAGCCCGACCCTTGGAGGTTAAGTCTCCAGGGGTCGGACTAGTCCGGTCCTCAGTCCCGACTAGTCCGGTCTATCGGACTAGGTCCGGACTAGTCTATAATCCGGACTAGTCCGTTATGGACTTGTCCGCTGCATCTGAGGCTACTTAGGATGCCCGGACTTGTCCGGCCTCTAGGGCGGACTAGTCCGGCTCTTAGAGGCTGAGAAATTCTTATATATTAGAATTTTGCCCATGATTGCTGTGGATTTACTTGCACCTTCTATTAGGTCTATATATATGTATCAAAACACACAATTATATGATGACCATAATATAGCAAAAATAATATGAGAGAAGAGTGAGAGAGAGAGGAAACTAGTTTTTCACAATCGTACATATTTTTGAAACTTGTGAGAAAATTTTGAAAGACTTCTAATTCTTAGCATTCAGATGCACAAAAGTTCAACTCACATTCCTAGAGTCTATGATATTTAGCTCATTTTGAAGTTCACAAAATCGTTTTCCATCCAGTGGTTTGGTGAAAATATCGGCTAGTTGTTTTTCGGTTCTTACATGTGAGATAGCTATATCCCCCTTTATAGAATGATATCTCAAAAAGTGATGCCAGATGTCTATATGTTTGGTCCTAGAGTGTTCAACGGGATTATGAGCTATCTTAATGGCACTCTCATTGTTACATAGGAGTGGAATGTGGTTCATATTGTAACCATAATCCCTTAGAGTTTGTCGCATCCAAAGAAGTTGAGCACAACAACTTCCGGCTGCGACATACTCCGCCTCGGCTATGGAGAGAGCTATGGAGTTTTGTTTCTTGGATGACCATGATACTAGGGACCTACCCAAAAATTGACAAGTCCCTTAGATGCTTTTTCTATCTATTTTACATCTGGCGTAATCCGCATCGGAGTATCCGATGAGATTAAACTTAGATCCCTTTGGATACCATAATCCTAGGTTAGGTGTATGAACTAGATATCTTAGGATCCTTTTAACGGCTGTTAAATGTCATTCTTTAGGTGATGCTTGAAATCTTGCACACAAACATACACTAAGCATGATATCGGGCATAGATGCACAAAGATAAAGAAATGAACCAATCATAGAGCGATATACCTTTTGATCCACGCTTGGTCCATCTTCATGGAGGTCAAGGTGCCCGTTTGTTGCCATTGGTGTCTTGATGGGTTTGGCTTGTCCATGTCAAACTTCTTGAGTATGTCTTGTGTGTACTTTGTTTGACTAATGAACGTGCCTTCCTTGAGTTGCTTGACTTGAAATCCTATGAAGAACTTCAACTCTCCCATCGTGGACATCTCAAACCTATCCGTCATTATCTTACTAAACTCATTACAAAAAGATTTGTTAGTAGAACCAAATATAATCTCATTGACATATATTTGGCACACAAAGAGATCATTATCTACATTCTTTGTGAAGAGTGTATAATCTGCCTTGCCTATCTTAAAGCCATTATCAATGAGAAAGTCTCTAAGACACTCATATCAAGCTCTAGGAGCTTGTTTGAGGCCATAGAGAGCTTTATGCAATTTAAACACATAGTTAGGATATTCTTGATCTTCAAAGCCGGGTGGTTGCTCCACGTACACCTCATCCTTGATTGGACCGTTTAGGAAGGCGCTTTTCACATCCATTTGATAGAGTTTGAAATCATGGTGAGTAGCATAGGCCAATAGAATTTGAACGGACTCAAGCCTAGCTACGGGAGCAAAGATTTCATCAAAATCCAATCCTTCGACTTGAGCATATCCCTTTGCCACAAGTTGGGCCTTGTTTCTTGTCACCACTCCGTGTTTATCTGCTTGTTGCGAAACACCCACTTGGTGCCTACCACATTTGCTTTTGGTCTTTTCACTAGCTCCCATATTTGGTTTCTTGTGAAGTTGTTCAACTCTTCTTCCATGGACATCACCCAATCCGGATCCTTGAGTGCATCTTCCATCCTAAATGGCTCCAAGGATGACACAAAATAGTAATGTGCACAAAAGTTAGCTATTCGAGAACGTGGTGTTACCCCTTTTGTGATATCTCCAAGGATGTTGTCAACGGGGTGATCCCGTTGAATGCTTTGATGAACCTTGGGTGAGGCACTTGATTTCTTGAGTGG